>CM062924.1:58465000-59090000 GCA_031878705.1 Tapirus indicus | reverse complement strand
AACTATTTCATCACCTAATTTATGTAACAGGTGTTCACACAGGAAAGATGATTCTTAACAAAAACGGCATAAAGGAAAAAGCAGAGACTTAGGAGGTAGAGAGACTTAGGTTTGAATCTTAGCCCTCTTACTTGCTACATGTATGACCCAGGGAAATTAACTTCTCTAAACCTTGGTTTCTTCATCTATATGACATAGGTTTAAAAAAAAAAATCTATCTCTTAGAGTTGTTACAATAGATAACATATGCTGGAATGTAGTATTCACTCAGATGGTAGTTATTATTAACCCTGAAACTGAACTTAGATTTAGAAATTCAGCAAATATTACTGAGTGTCAACTCTGGACAAAGTCTACTCTGTGAGATTATCTGAGTGATAAGAGTCTTCTAAGAACTCACAATCTAATAAGGGAGGGGCATTCTCTCTAAAAAGGAAAACCGTGAGCAGCATTAACATAGAGAGGTATATTTAATATATCTCGGGAAAATGGAGGAGGAGAAATAATTCTGATCTGGAAATGGTTCTTAAAAGTGCTGTGAACCATGCCCTGAAAGAAGCATAGTCAGATATGCTCCTTGGACTTCATCACAGACCAATGGTTCTCAAACTTGAACATGCATCAAAATCACATGGAGGGCTTGTTGAAACACACATTGCTAGGCCCTGTCCCAGACTTTCTGATTCAGTAGGTCTGGAGTAGGGCCTGAGAATCTGCATTTCCCAATAAAATAAAATAAAACTCACTTAAAACAAAAAAAAAAGGCATAAGTTCAACCTAATCAAGAAAACACCAGTCAAACCCAAATTGAGGGACATTTACAAAATAACTTACCAGTACTTTTCCAAATTATCAAGGTCACAAAAAACAAGAAAAGACTGAGGAAATGTCACAGACTGAAGGAGACTAAGGAGCTATGGTAACTAAATGTAATACAATGCGGGATCCTGGGTTGAATCCCAAAACAGAAAGACATTAGTGGGAAAAGTAGTCAAATTCTCTAAGTATGTAGTTTTTTAGTTATTGAACCAATGTTAATTTCTGGGTTTTGATTATTGTACTAAATTTATATAAATAGTTAACAGTAGGGGAAGCTGAGTGAATATTATATAGTGAATAACATACAACTCTGTACTATTTTTGCAACTTTTCTGTAGGTCTAAGATTATTTCAAAATAAAAAGTTAAAAAAAAAACACTAGGTTAAAACTATTTAACTATGCCCTCTGTGATATGACATTTATTATCGCTAACCTGGTATCTTTCAACTCCACTTGCTACTCCCAGCTTTGCATCACACAGGCAATCAATCAGTAAGGTAATGAGGCAACAGACTTCTGGGCACATAACTAATTAAACGTACAAAGAATAGAAACACAATGTCACTCTTATTCTTTATAAATGTGAATATAACACTAATACATCCTGAATTTTAAAATTTTACTTAGCATGCTATAGGTTAAAATTCTTCGAAAAAACAAAAAGTTAAAATCTATTCAATAGTTTCACTTAACAATTTTAAGGAATGTTCCATACTCACCAAAACCATCAATATCTAGATTATTTTCAATCACAACATCTAGTAGAGAGTCACCAACTTTTCCTTTGGCTGTTAACGTTTCACCATCACGGTTTATAAAGTGGACTGTTATCTTATCTTCTGAGCTGGAAAATGAAGCAGTCCTTTGTTATTTGCGATAATTTCAAAGACACTTTAAGATAATTGTTTTAAGAACCCAAGGTCAAATAAATAGGGTTTTGTGTGTGTGTGTGCGCACAAATATGCTCTTTTATTGTATGTCTATCTACCCACCTATACCAGGAGTGAAGCTCTACCACCTTAAAGGAAACAGCAACTACAGTCACTATCAAGGCCACTGCCGTATACATCTCCCAGTGGTCACGGTCACCAGTTACGGTTACGTGATAACATTTAGCAATCATTATCACTCACGAACTCTACTTTGCTCTCACACAGCTCTCTGAAAAACAACGTCTTGATGACTGTGCCCCTAAAAGATTAGACCACAGTTGTGGAGAGCTTTAAAAAAGCAAATTATTCTGCTATCAATAAGGCAACTGTGCAAGTGTCTGATAGGCACTGCTGCTGAGAGGCAGCAGTCTGATAGTTTTCTGAGTATTTGAACATTTCATTTTGGTTCACAGTGTGTACTCAAAAATCAAAGGGATTCGAAAAGGTTTTTGTTTGAATCTGTGGGAAGATAAATATAATACCTCCTTACATGTTTTATTATAAGATATTATATCATCTATCAGTTAGCTGACTTAAATTTCTTCCCCTTCTCACAAACATCACTCCAAAATTTGGGAAAAGAAATTATAGCAGCAACTAGAACTTTCATCTCCACCACTGGTCATCTTAATTTTACTGCACAATTGAAAAGACATACTTCAGCTTAAAATAATTAGTTGTAATTTTCACTACTGCCAATAGATGGTAATAGCTCATCAAAGAAAACTTTGTTTAATGTCAGTAAAACCTAGAATTACATAATTTCAGAGCTATAAATATCTTGCAAATTATCAAGTCCAATTATCTAATTTCACAAATGAGGCAACCGAAGCCCCTATCGGATAATGACTTCCCTGATAATTCAATGCTGAAAAAAGAGGATTCTATTAATTAAAAATTACCAAAAGTGTGTGTGTATGTGTGTGCGTGTGTGTGAAAGAGAGAGAGAGGAAGAGAAAAAGAGAATGTCCCTCAAAAGGGCCTGTGGTCTCCAACTTCTTTTCATAGCAAAAAATACTTTAAAAACAAATATTTCCAAACATTATTCATGATTTTCAGCTAGATGCCATTTTTTCAAGGTAAAATAGCTGAGAATGAAGATACTCTGGAGGTAGGGAGATTACTTTGGAGAATACTGAAAGACCATAAACTAAGCAAGGATATAGGAGACACTGACCTAAGAGATATTCAAGAGGTAGAATTAAAATGTTTTGGTGACCATCTATATAAGGTGGATTGAGACAGAGGGAAGAAATAATGTTAAAACTTCCAGCTTGGACAATTAAAGTGTACAGTTTAACCTAGGGTTAACAAAGAAGAAGGAGCTTTGGGGAAGATGGAAATGAGTTCAACTGTATACCTGTTTAATTTAATAATAGCAAAAACCAGATGAGACCGTCCAGAAGCCAGATGGAATTACGGGTCTGAGCTCAGCAAAGCAGTCTAGAGATTTGACATCAACAGACGCCTCGTGGCTCAAGCTACAGGAAGTACAACAGCAAGAACTGCATCGTTTACACACACTAGTGAAAGCCAGAGGTTTCAGGATTGCTGTTCTTCTGGACCACTCTAGAGCTAAACTCACAGTAAAAGAATTCAAACTCTTTGACATCATACTCGTCTTCTGTAAAAACAGGGTAACAATGGATGCAAAATAGGAACCTGATACAGAGTAGAGCTCAACAAACACCAGTGAATACCTTTTTTTTCAATCCCACTCCTTTTGCTGCGAAGAAGCCTGAATGGTTGCGACATGTTAAAGCCGTACAGCTCCAGAAAAAATTCAGAGTAAGACTAATAATAGGTTTACCAAAGGACAGGAGAGGAAGTGGAAATGAGAGAGGAAAGGTAATTCTGCACTTGAAAAAGTATGGAATGTCAGAATCAAAAGATGTAGACTCTACCCATGGTTCTGACATATACTCATTAGATGATCATGGAAGCCACTTAACTTCCTTATGAGTAAGAGGGGGAAACAGTGACTTCACCAAGCTGCCGAGAAAACTAAAGCATTATACATGTGTCCTTTACCCAAGTAACTTTATCCATTCACCATTAACAATTGGTGTTGGTGGGTTTTGTAGACTTTTTTCCTCTAATTCTAAGAACTAGCAAAAAGCTTTTTGCCGTTCCCAAGAAGGATAAGATTTCACACACTGGGAAACAAACATGATCCTTCTAAATCCTCTATCATCATCAATTAATCAGCCAGCACCACAAACAACTATTTTCTTCTCTTGTTCCCCTTTACTCACTGCCATTTATTCTGCCCAACCACAGCACACATTCTAATAAAGCTGTCTGGGGTGCTGTGGTAAGGTTCTTAACAAACTTCTAATGCAGAGGGGAGTTATAGCTGCTGATGCCCACCCTTTCACTATATAGGGTAGCCTGGGGCAGTCAATCCAAGAAAAGGGCCCCATCTAGGGCTCCTACTTCCATAGCCACCCTCACTCTTCCAAATGACCCTATATGCTAAAGAATTATCAACTACTACGGTGCTCAAAAAAAAAACTACTTGAGTTCTAGTCCTAGTTTTGCAGCTACTTAATATGAAATTGTTATTTCCATTTATCTACCCCATCTACCTCACAGATTTTCTTAAGAGGCAAGTGAAATATATGTAAAAACCCTTTGCCGGCCCTGGTGGCTTAGTGGTTAAGTTCACACACCCCTTTTGCGGCCTAGGGTTCGCAAGTTCAGATCCCGGGCAAGGACCTACGCACCACTTATCAAGCCATGCTGTGGCAGATGTCCCACATATAAAGTAGTTGAAGACGGGCACGGATGTTAGCCTAGGGCCAATCTTCCTCAGCAAAGAGAGGAGGACTGGCCACAGATGTTAGCTCAGGGCTAATCTTCCTCACCAAAAAAAAAAAAAAAAAACCCTTTGTGAACTAAATCACTACAAAATATAAAGCATTGTGTCAAGGTATTTTGGAGTAAAAGGAGTTTTTCAACTCTCAATTACTGACAGCTTATCTAAATGTTAAACTTCAAAGACAGAACTACAGCCTGTAGACTGCTCTGTCCAATCCAACAGAGATTTGTGCAACAGAGATGTTCTATACCTGTGATGTCCAATACAGTAGCTACTAGCCACATGTGGCTACTGAGTACTTGAAATGTGGCCTGTGCAATTGGGAAAATTAATCTTTAATTTTATTTAACTTTATCTTAAGGAGCCACATGTGGTTACTGGTAACTGTACTGGACAGCACAAGTCTCAGATAATAAGAGTGGGAAAATTTAATCGTAGCTCCAAAGTCTGTGATAAGAAGCACAAGGCCATCAATTGAAACTGTGCCAATGAGGAGGAAAGCAGGATTAGGAAGGAAGAGAACAGATGTGCTTCCCTTTAAGACAACTTGATATACATCCAAATTCAAACAATAAATCGGTGGGAGATAATTCCCACTTACAAAAGCATTCATGTTCTCTTAAACACTAGTTACACAAATATGTTCAATCTATGTCCCAATTTATACACAATTTATCAAGAATGCATCCATAGTAGAAAGCAAGGCATCCACGTAGAGGGAGGTCAAAGGCAGGGAAGTACAGGGGAAATAGGGACAAATAAATCCAGCTTGCCTTCTGTTATCTCCCTCACAGTTCGAGCAACAAAAATTCATTAAGCAATCACTACATAATAGGATTAAGGAAGAAAAGACAGAATAAGTCCTAGACCCTATTCTCAGGCACCTTATCAAGAAGAAACTAGGAAAAGCACATACAAATCCAATGCTCTCTCCCTCCAGTTCTTGCTTCCTGCTACATGACAGCAGGGGGTCAGAGAGCCGTTCTAAGATCTGCATTATATAAGGCTCCAACATGTTGCTATACCTTGAAATTGAGTAAACTTTATCTGTAAGGGGTTTGTTGTCTTTGAAAAGCAAATATGCCCAAGACTATAATACTTCAACATATCTGGGGGAAATTTTTTCACATCTCTTTCAACATTTAAAACAAAACACTCAACGCTGTGGGCCTAACCAGCAGCTGCGGCTGCGAACTGGAGGCATCTACTGAACCCTCACTATTTGCCAGGCACAAGATTACCTGTATTACCTTTATTATCTCAACTATTCTTCAAATAATCCCATGAGGCCTATACTACTGTTCTCCTCCATTTACAGATGGGGGAACTGAGATATACAGAGATTGAGTTAAGTCAGACAAGTTAGACAGTAAGTGCCAAAGGCCAGTTTTAAAACCCTGCCTCGCCCCTCCAACGCAGAGACTTTTAACCCTGTATCAACCAGAAGAGAGCACACAGAGAAGCACAGGGGATAGAGTGGGTGTATTCTAAATGGACATTCCCCTGACAGTGAATTGGAGAAAGAATGTCCTAACAGAGCAGAAGAAAGGCCCAGAAAAAAATGGCTGGCCGGGACCTGAGTGGGGAGCATCTAACGAAGGTCACTGTAGGTCTCAGGCAGAGCAAAGGTCAGATCCGAGCAAACCGCACTGACAACCAGCTGCAGCAAAGCGCCCGGCTTTCCTGAGGGCACAGGAGGCGCCGGGAAAGGGAGATCGGGAGTCCCAGGTCCCCGCTGCCCGCCAGGCCTCGGTGGTTTGGAAAGGGAACTTTGCAGCGTGACAAAAGGGAGGCAGCGACGGCACCAAGCGACCAGACAGGGCCGCCAGGAGCACCCCGGAGAATGCGGAGCGAGAGGCTGGCCGTCCCGAGCGTGCGCCCGGCCCGCAGGCGCCCGGGAAAAGCCAAGGGAACGAGAAACCTGGCCGAGGGGGCGGGACCGCCCGCGGGCGAAGGACGCCCCCAGCCGCAGGCGCGCGCCGACCCACGCTCACCTGCTCCGCGCCCGCGCCGACGTGCTCAGCGTTCGGATGGCGCCCGCGCCGCCGCCCAGGCCCGGCTCGGCGCTCCCGCCCGGCCCCGGACTCCCCGGGAGGCCGCCGGCTCCCACGCGGGGTCCGGCGAGGAGCAGCCACCGACGGGCCGCGCCGCAGAGAGCCGTGGAGGCGGCGCGCAGGAGCCGGGCGCCCCCCGCGGCGGCCATAGCCGGCGGTCGGGTACAACCGGACGCGACGCAGGCCGCCCGGCAGAGGCCGCGAGTGCGAGCGGACGGCTGCGCAGACGCCTGACGCTCTAGGGCCGCGGCGAGGGGCGCGGGGACGGGGGTCCCGGAGAAGGCCTGGTCGGTGCCGCGCGCAGAGGGCTCCGCGCGCCTTCCGCGTGACCTATAAATCCACTTGCTTCCGCAGTGCAGCCCCTCCCCCTGCCCTGAGGGTTTTCCCTTAGGGGGCGGGGCCCAGCGCTTTATTGTTTTTCCTACAGATCGAGTTTTTGTCTTGATGTTGCTGCATTCTCAGCGTCTAGAGTTGCCTCGCAGGGTCAATAAATTTTAAAAGCTAGCTGAACGTCTGAAGGAAAGATACAGTAAAACAACCCCCAGTTAACTAAACCACTTCCTTCTGTTCTGCACTTCCTGCCTCCGCCTCCTCCCGGTTAAAAAAAAACAAGGTGGGATTCTGTCATCCTGGAGTTCAAATTAGAGTAAGAGGGAATCGGGGGCATTGTCGAACAGGGACAGTAGGAAATTTCAGAATGCCAGTAGGCGTGATACACAGGAATAAAGATGACTATAAAGTTATAAATGGTTATAATAATAAACTTGGGGAAACTGGAGAAGGCAGGTAATAATCCTAGGCCTTGAATAGCAAAAAAAAAAAAAAAAAATGCTCGTTGAGTACGTGTGAGCCTTGACAGGAAACTTTTTGATGAATTGAGATTCTTTTAAAGACTTTTACAAAAGCCAGAAAGATGAATTTAAAAATACACTTTATCATGGTTAGTATGTTGTGGTGAAAGAGCCTGGTCTTTGAGGTCAGAAATAGCAATGTTCAAATCCAAGGTCTACCACTTTTGAGGTCTGAGACCTTGGATAAATTATTTTCTCAAACGATCAGAGTTTCCGTAACACTTCAACACGGATAAGATGTTCCATCCTTCAGGGCCATTCTGGGGGTTAGGCAAACTAACACGCACAGCATCTTAGTGCGTCACAAACATGGGGCCATAACTCTTGCTGGGCCTTCCTCTCTAAGGCTGCTCTTTAAGCAGCTAAAGGCCAAAGTCAGGTGGATATTGCAAATATGCTAAACACAATATAAGATACTTTAAAGAATATTCAGAACAAGAAAGTATAGACCTGAGTAAAGTCTCTCGATATGATGTATGGTGGGTACTGAATCTGATGGCAGAGAGATGGCAGTCTTCAGCTCCTAAGTTGCCTCAATTTTCTGTTAAAGAGAAAGACCTTCAAGTTGGAAAGGGCACAAAACGGTGGCAAGTAATCCGGAAGAAGAGGTTGTAAAAGAAGAGTTAATTTTTTTATAAGATCAAATCTCCAAAGTCAGATGAATTAACTGTAGAAAGAGAACTGGAAAAAAATTGTAGGTGTTACCTCTCAGGCTTCCTACAGCTAATCCAGCTTCAACTAGGCTATGGCACTTCAGGGCTTTCTGCTTTGTAGGGTAGTTGTCTGTATACATAGGGTAGTTGTTTGCCTGCGTATTTCATGTTAGTAGCCTCCACACCACGAGGTACAGGGCCTTGAGTATATCAAGGGTTCAATAAGTATTTGTGAATAAATTAATGTTGTTGATGTGGTCAAAACTTTGTTTATGACTGGTTTTACAATTTCCAGTTCTTTCCATGAGCCTCCACGCAGACTGGCAGGCCCCTGCTTACTCAGTCGCCTCTGGCTAGGAGCAAAGGAATTTACCTCAGGAGGTGACCAATGACTCTAATCCCCTGCTTACGTGCTCTTTGAGGCACACTATACCTTGGAATGCAAGATTACATCTTATTCATCAAGCCCCACACCCTAATCTTTGAGACTAACCAGAACCCATCAATTTGCTTGACCGGATCCCATAATATTTCTTCCTTTCACATTTCTTTAGAGTAGTTAAAATCGTATATAATGGCCCCGCACAGACACTTTCACTGCAGCTCTTTACTGCCCATGTGCTCTATCCCCATGCTGAATAAAGGTGCATGAACGGGCCCCTCGTGTCTGAAAATTCTTTTTCGACTCACGGCTCAGCAGCCCCGCATCATTGTCACGTAAGTTCTATTAGTAATTATCAGAATTCTTGAATCATGCGCATGCAGATTCAAAATGGAGAAAATGTTCTCCAGATTTTCAAAGGCCGGTAAGGTTTGATTCCAAAGATTACAGATATCAATACTCAGCTGTATTCCAGAGGGGAGTTATAAAGATATCATTCATAAGCACAGATAAAAAAGCAATACAAGCTTTTGCTTATGTATTTCTCTGTCTTATAAAACTTCCGCCCCTCCATCCTTCATTCCTGTCAAAATCTATCCACAGTTTGAAGCTCATCTCAAATTCTGTCTTTCCCATGAGGCCGTGCTAATTCGTCCCAACAGATCATCCCTCCCTCTGCTGAATGCCTAAGACCTTTGTTTATTCTCTTAAAACTTATAGTATCTGTTGTTTCAAATATAATGTTCATGAAAATGCTTTGTAAACTGTAAGCTGCCATAAAAATTCAGATTCAATGTTTATTGAGCACCTACTCTGAGCTTCATGGTACTGTGTGCTCTATCCCACATACTTTGTGTAGCTCCTCTAGACTGAAACTCTCAGAGTAGGGATGGTGTCTTACTTATCTTCATATCCCCAGCCCCTGGCATAGTGCCTGGCACAAAGCAGTCATTTAGTAATATCTGTGTTAGGAACCTTCATAATTTTTATCTCATTTCATTATCAGAGCAACTCTGCAAAGTAGATATGCCTTTAATCAACAAATGTCTATTGACATGAGCAGTGTGGAAATCACTATCCTAGTGCTGGAGACCCAGCCATGAACAAAATGATCCCTGCCCTTGTCCTGTACAGATGAGGAAACTGAGGTGCATAGGTGGCGACTTTCTTAAAATCGTACTGCTAGTAAGTTGTAGATTCAAAATTCAAATCTAGGTCTTCCTGGTCCAAAATCCAGGGCATAAGCACAAGAAATGCTCATTTCATTATTTGTATTGTGTATTTACATATATTATGTACTATAAAATATATTATATAATATATATTAATTAAATATACTTATATATTATATCTTTTTTCAACTCTATATGCAATAGTAGATGCTTAAGATTCTACACGATCCATATAATTTAGGGATAAGGTCAGAAAGTGTCATTATCTAAATTTTAAAAAAGTATAAAGTTAGACCTAAGTATATTTTGCCCCAAGAATTTACTCACTCCACTCCTAGGTGATTTATTAATATGGCTGATAGTATTGGTGAGTTTCCTAAATTTAAATTAAAGATATAACTGACATTTAAATAAATTGCCAAATTCATTTTAATTGATTTTCCTGCCTGCAGTGTTATCTTGCTCTAAACCATCTTCCCTATTGCTGGTAGGCTGATCCTTTTAAAATACTGATATGATCATGTTACTTTCTTGACGAAAATTCTTGAATGACATTCCATCACCTATGAAATAAAACAAATGACTCAGGTGGACACACAACACCCCTCCGTCCCGCTCATGCCTTTCTCCTCTACAGGTTATGTGCTCCTCTGCCTGCACCTGTCTGTGCATGGCCAGCCTCCAGGACTCCAGTCCTTGCAGGAACCATTCTCAGACATACACAACGTTTGTGAAACTTACACACTGTAAATCGCTCTGTCATAGTTCACAATTAAATATGCAAATAAGAACTTGAATCAAGAGGCTTGCTTGGTTTCAGATCCCATTTCTTTGTTAAGATTACTTTTTAGGGAACGTCATGTCTTTCAAATGTTAATAGTTGGTTGTCTCTTTTTGTGATATTAGCCACTCCTGATGATCAATTCACTTGGGGTTGCAAAATGCGGGTGTTCTAATTCTATCATTCCTTCTTCATTGATTACACAGACTTCTTCTATAAAGACAGACTTGCCCTTATCTTGTATTCAGATATCCTGAAGTAGAGCCTGTATAGGAAAGGCAGGATAAATGCTTGATTGTTTCCCTTTGAGTATCTGTCATACTTACAGGTTTATTCATGTTTTCTGTTCATTGAAAACCTGGTTTAAAAAGTTATAATTTTCTAGAAAATAGTATATTTCACCTAAATTTTCAAAATCTATTGGCATAAAATTTTTTCTGGTATTTGCTTATCTTTTTAAAACGTCTCTGATGTATCTATAGCTATACTGCTTTTTATAATTGTTGTATTATTTTCTGAGTTTCTCTCTTTATTCTTTGAATAATCTTGCCAAACGTTTATTTCATAAGTCTTTTCAAATAGCAACTTTGGGCATTGATCTTCTGTGCTGAATCTTTGTTTTCTAATTTTTTTTCTGTGTGTGAGGAAGACCAGCCCTGAGCTAACATCCGTTGCCAATCCTCCTCTTTTTTGCTGAGGAAGACTGGCCCGGGGCTAACATCCGTGCCCATCTTCCTCTACTTTATATGGGATGCCGCCAAGGCATGGCTGACAGGCAGTGCACCAGCAGGCGCCCGGGATCCGAACCTGCAAACCCTGGGCTGCCAAGCGCGGACTAAACCACTGCGCCACCGGGCGGCCCCTGTTTTCTAATTTTATTTGTTCATTTATCTTTATAATTTCCCTCATTCTAAGTTCCTTGGATTTACTTGTTTGTTCTTTTTCTAATTTCTTCATCTAGGTTTTTAGCTCATTAATTTTCAATTTTGTTTTTTAAAAGTATTTATATTTCTCTAAGTATTTAAATTCCTTCTAAGTAGTATGTTCAGCTGTGTCCAGAGTTGGAGAAGCAATGTTTTCTTATTGTTCAGTTTAAATATTTTCAAACTTCCACTCCATTTATCCTTTGATGATGAGCCATTTGGAAGTATGTTTTTAAATGTCTAAATGTACAAAGGTTAGGAATCGATAACACTGCAGAAGCAAAGGTCAGTGAACCTGAAAACACAGCAATAGAAACGTTCCAGAATGACATCTGAAGATAAAAAAAAAAAAAGAACACAGCATCATTGGCCTGTGTGACAACGTCAAATTGTCTAACAGTGCTTCTATTTGAAATCCCAGAAGGAAAGAGAATGAGGCTGAAATAAAGACATTTTTAAACCAACAAAAATTGATGGAGCTGTTGCCCTCAGACTCTCACTGAAAAAACTTATAAAGAGGATGTTTGTGATAGGCAGCTTCTGACGTGGCTCCTGATGATTCCCACCCGCTGTGATTCACACTTAGGTGTAATCCCCTCCTCTTGAGTCTGGGCTGGACCTAGTGATTTGCCTCTAACAAATAGAAGACAGAAAAAGTGATAGGATGTCACTCTGTGATTAGGTTATAAAAGACTGTGAGTTCTGTCTGGTTGGCTTACTGGTTTACACGCTTTGTTGGAGAAGCTGCCACGATGGAGAGGGTCACGGGGCAAAAAAGTGAAGGTGGCCTCTGGCATAGAGCCAGCAACGAACCTCAGTCCAGTTGTCCACTTGTGAAGAACTGAGTCCTGTCAACAACCATGTGCGTGAGCTGGGAAGCAGATACTTCCTCAGTCAAGCCTTGAGATGACCCTGATTGCTTCCTGTGAGGCATCCTGAAGCAGAAGGCCCAGTGAAGCCACGCCAGATTCTGATCTCCAGAAACTGTGAGATAATAAATGTTGTTTCAATTCATTACATTCTGGAGCAATTTGCTCTGCAGCAATAGATAACTAACACAATGTTCTTCAAGGATAGTGAAACTGAATCCGAAAGGAAAGACTAAGAGGCAAGAAGAAATGATAAGCAAGAATTAGCAACCACATGGGTAAACCTAAATAACAAGTGATTGTAAAATAATGACTATGATGTCATCAGAGGATAAAAATAAAAACAAGATAGAACTATATTACTGGACCAATATATCATATGAACAGGAAAGGAGTAATAAGAGCCACAGTGTTATTGGCAGGATCCCTTCTCCCTTTCTTCTTTTTAGTAACAGAATACCCTGAATTTTAGCTGAGCACATGGCTTACCAGCCAGAGACCACATTTCCCAGCTTCTTTTGCAGCTAGGTGTGTCCCTATAACAGTTTTTGCTAATGGCATGTAAGTGAAAGTGATGTGCACAACCAGATACCCTTTTTATGAGGAAGCTATTTGCTTCCCCCTCTCTATTCTTCTTTCCCACTGTCTAGAAAATGGCAACAACCAGAGTGATCACATGAGATGCAAAAATGAGAGCTAACATTAAAGATGGCAGAATGGTGAAACCAATCTACCAGCCTTGGTCCCTGTATGACCTCATGTAGCAGAGTTGCCTACAGGTGTTGATGCGGTAGCACTCCTCCCCTGCAGGTGTGACCCTGGCCCACATCTGAAACGTTCCTTGAGAGAGAAGTGAACGTTTATGCAATTTTAGGTACTTATTTTAAAGTCTCTGTTACCACAGCTTAGCCTCTATCCTGACAAATACATCATTTAAGCTCCAAAAGAAAGAATAAAAGAAGGGGAAAAATCATTAAAAAATATGTATTTTAAAAGGGTCAAATGAAATCTTGAAAATAAGTCCCAGTATATCAAAAGTAAATAGATTAAATACACCAAGGAAAAGGCAGAATTTTATTTAGAATGCAAAAATTCTGACTCTACCACATTTAGAAGATACACATCAAAATTATAAAGACACAAAAAAGTCGAAGATAAAAGGATAGAAAAAGAAATACTAGGTAAATACAAACGAAAGAAAGTTAATTTGCTGTATTGCGGTCCAATTAAATGGCTTTCACAGAAAAAATACATTCTAAAGGATAAGTGGGTTCAGTATATAATGCTTAACATTTAAATTAATCTAGAATATCTAGAGACTTCAAATTTACAAGTATCCAACAACACAGCCTATATGTTATATATTATATATAAGACAGAGTTTAATGAAAAATGGGCAAATATGCAATCATATTGGGAGATTTTTTTTAACGTACCTCTTTCAGTAATTAATAGATCAAACATTCAGTAAGAATATAGTAAATTCGGCATATGTAGTAATCTGTACTTAGTTAATCCAGTTTTCCAATAAGTACAGAGGGAACACTTATAAAAATTGACAATGTACTGGGGAATAAAGAAAGTATCAGTAAATCTCAAAAAATTGACATCAGGGGCCGGCCAGTGGTGTAGTGGTTCAGTTTGCATGCTGCTTTGGCAGCCCAGGGTTCGCGGGTTCGGATCCTGGGTGTGGACTTACACGCCACTCATCAAGCCATGCTGTGACAGCGTCCCACATACAAAATAGAAGAGGATTGGCACAGATGTTAGCTCAGCGACAATCTTCCTCACCAAAAAAAAAAAAAAATTGATATCATAGAGACCACAATGTAGCTGAAATAAGTTAGAATAAGGGTTATTTACTTATCTTTGTTCTACAATGTAAATACTTCAGAAGATGGATAAAAACTTTCCAAATGGGTTTATGTGTAGGCTAACTACCCTTGAGATATTTATAGAATTCTGATTTTTCAGTGTTGGCATATTTTGTTTTCAGGACCATATTGCACTGCAACTCAGTAACATACGTTAGTGATTCTTTGCTCACACTATCATGACTGAAAAAGTTAATGCACAATGTTAATTCATTTTCATTAAGTTTTAAGTCAGAGAAAATGATCTGAAATTCCTTCAACTCTACAGTTTTAGAAATGTGGTGTAGGCTATGTTTTTAATTTCTGAAATTTAGGCCAAACTATTTCTTGCCAAAAAAGTTTCTAAAAGATCCAGTTTAACCAGGCAGGAGAATACCATCCAGTGCATTTATACACCTACGTGTGAATGTCCTGGCAGAGACAGAGTCAGCATTGCCGTTGATGATACCAGTGACTTGAATTTTTTTGCCAATAGCTCAAAAGTCCTCTTCAGCCTCAGGCCTAGACTAAGCCATATCAAATGTTTGTAGAACAGCAAACTGGCATACTGTCCACCTACTTCATCTATGGTTCAAGCCAGTGGAATATATAGTTTTGGCACTGTTTATTCATTCATGACATTTTCCATTTTAATTTTTTTAGTATAAAACATGTAATAAATGGACTTAAGTTCTATGTCCTTGTAAAAGAATGCTACCTTGGTTTATTCTCTTTGGCTGACATAACAAATTTATTATCTTACAATTCTATAGGTCAGATCTGAAATGGGACTCACTGGGCTAAAACAAGGTGTCAGCAGGGTCACATTCTTTTCTGGAGGCTCTAGGAGAGAATCTGTTTCCTTGCCTTTTCTGGCTTCGAGGGGCCACCTGCATTCCTTCTAGGGGCCACCTGCATTCCTTGGCTAGCTTCTATCTTCAAAGCCAACAACATCTGATCTCTGTGACCCTTCTTCCATCATCATATCTCTCTCTGACGACAGCAGGAAAGGTTCTCCATTTTAAGGACTCATGTGATTAGATTGCGCCCAATTGGATAATCCAGGGTAATCTCCTTCTCAAGGTCCCTGACTCTAACATCTGCAAAACGCTATTTGCCCTGTAAGTTAATATATTCACAACATTTTGAGAATTAGGGCATGAACATCTATATGGGCCATTATTTTGCCTCCCACCCTTGGGTTTAAATATCAAATTCAGCGTTAACACTAACCGGTAGAGGATCTTTTCCATTATCATTTTTACTTTCTGCGCTGGTTTTGCCCACTGTGTGTGTTGATTTTGACCACTGTGTATTAATTAAAGTTTCAAGACTTTCCTCAACATATGGAAGTAATGCATATTGTGCCTACCATGGGTACCATGTCCAAAGATTCTATGGTCACATGAAATTTCTTAAAAACAAAAAAATAAATATGATGATAGCTAACATTTATTGTGTGCTTACTCTGTGCTTAGCACTCTTCTAGGCTCTTTACATGCTTTGACTTATGTAATCTTCACAAAAAAAACCTTATGAGGTGGGTTTCAGCATCATTAGCATTTTACTGAAGAATAAACTCAGGCACAGTTTATATTTATATTAAATGAGCTTTGGGGTGTTACCATAAGAAATGATACTAGATGGCCTTTGATATAGTCGTTTTTATAACATACAAACTGAACAGATACCCTACATATTTTATATTACATTCTACAAAAAAAATGGATTTATTCACCTTTAGAGTTGAGAGAAAAAATAGAATGGAATCTGCACATTTCCATTTCTTTGAATCTGAAAGAAATGCTTCTGCTGGTGCCTGTGTGTGTGTGTGTGTGTGTCTGTGTGTGAAAGAGAATTTAATTGACTCAGTATAGAAGGGGATTTCCACCAGTTCTGTTTTTCATCTCATTTCTGCCATTTTTGTTCTGTGAAATCTATTCAAGACATTACATGTGTATTATTTTGCCTTTGGAGTTTATTAGTTTGCAGATATTAATTTGGAGTTAGTAATATGCAGGCCAGACTAGAGCCCAACAATAAAAAACATTCGATTAACAGTGCTGTGGGACAGCTCAAGGCCAGTCTCTAGAAATTCAGTATTTGATCTCTCTGTATTGAATAACTAGAGAACAAATGCCAAATTTCCTTGAACTTGTTTGACATAAAGCTTTGGGTTACAGAAAAATATTTTTGTTCCATTCCAATGTCTATTGTTATTCTCAGGAGTTTCTGAATGTTAGTCTGCTGTATAGCTTCAGATTTGGCTCTGCTATGAAGAATCCATTTCTATCTAATCTTACTTTAAATTATGACCAGTATTTCAACTTCCCAACTTTTTTTTAAAAGCTTCATATTCAGGCAAATTAAAATCTCTCTGAGTGCTATTTTTCCTATCAAATTATTTAAAAATCCAATATTTGAAAACATGATGCTGGTGAACCTGTGGGGAAGCAGGCACTCTAATATACTTCTAGTTGGTGTGTAAAATGGTCCAACTTCAATGGAGGGCAATATGTAGTATTTAACAAATTCATTTACCCTTTAACCCAGGGATCCCACTTCTGGGAATTTGTCTTAAGATGCAGCTCTGTCTCATATGAAATGATGTGTGTCCAGCGTTATTTATTTGCAACATTGTCTGTAATAGCAAAATATTAAAAATGCCCTTCAATGGGAGATTAGTTAAACAAACTATGGTACCATCCAAAGATTGAATAATATGCAGCTGAAAAAAATAATAAAGTAAAAGAAGCTGTCTGTGTACTGATGTACGGTAATTTCCAAGATATATTGTTAAGTGAAAAAAGCAAAGTATACAACAGTGAATATAATGTATAATCTTTTGGGTAAGAAAGAGGAGAAAATAATAATATATTGATATTACTGGAACTTGCATAGATAAACACTGGAAGGATAAATAAGAAAGAAAGAACTAGAGGCAGGGGAAACAGGATAGACAGGGGCAGGGCAGGGAGCAAGGCTCCTAAATGTATGACTTGGAATAGTGTTTTGACTTTTGGGCAATGTAAATGCATTACCTATTCAAAACAAAAAACATAAGCAAACTTTCAAAAGAAAAAAGATTCTTCTATTGTTTACAGATTTTTTCCTAAGCATATTATACTTTTTGATAATCTTGTATATGAATTCAAGGCATTCAAAGAGGGGGGAGCAAGGGAGGAAAATGCAGCCAAGTGTCCTGTACAAGAAAACTTGGAGCCAGCTTATGAGAGAAGGCTGGATCCAGAAGATCAGAAAATGACAAAATGGCATAATTTTCTAGCTAGAAGGATATAAATAATACTTAATCATTTTTATAGATTAAGAAAACTGAGGGGGCCAGCCTGGTGGTGTAGCTGTTAAGTTCACGCTCTCCACTTCAGCAGCCCGGATTCGCAGGTTCGGATCCCGGGCGTGGACAGATGCACTGCTTGTCAAGCCATGCTGTGGCGGCGTCCCATATAAAATAGAGGAAGATGGGCATGAATGTTAGCCCAGGACCAGTCTTCCTCAGCAAAAAGAGGAGGATTGGCAATGGACATTAGCTCAGGGCTAGTCTTCCTCACACACACACACAAAAAAGAAAACTGAGGTCCAACATGTTAAGTGACTTGCCACAGTCTGTCAGCTAATTTGTGAAGAAATCAGGACTAGAACCCCAGGACCCCTGATTAACAATCTCAATGTTTATTTCTTTATATCTTGATACCCTCTATTGATTAATGATACCTGCTCTAATGAGGTAAAAATAACATGTGTAAAGTGCTTTAAGCATTTTGGTATACATTACCTCCTTTGGTTATCACCTTATGTATATTACTGTGATAAGGTAGTGTAGTGTAATAGTTAAGATCGTGGGCTCGGGAGCCAGACTTTGAATCCCTGCCCCGTCACTTACTTGTATGATCTTGGACAAGTTACTTAACTTCTCAAGCCTCAGTTTCCTCATCTGTAGATTAGGAATATAACAGTGCCCACCTCGAAGTGTTGATGTGAAGAGTAAACGAGGTAATGCACATAAAGGACTTAGCCTGGCACCTAATATGTGCTCCCTGAATGTTATTATTTTTAATGCTTTTACTTTACAGATGAAAAACTGAGCTTTGGGGAGTGGTTGAGTATCTTGCCCAAGGACACATAGTTTATAAGTGGTGGGTCAAGAATTCAGTCTAGGTTTTCTCACTTTAAAATCTCACACTCTTTCCCTCCCTGTATAATCCATAGATTCAATGCACACAGTTTTCTTCTAACCCATTATAGTAGTGTTTCTACTTTGGCTTGCAACTCAGTCAGTATGAAACTTTTTACAGAAAAGCAAAAGTAATAGCCGGATGTGTTTGGATAGGAGAAAAGAGAAAAAATCTCTTGTATGCAATCAGATTTTATTTTGCTGTCATCACAGGATCTAACAGATTATGAATAAGTATAAGTTATTTTGTGTATGCTAACATTATACTTCTTGACGTCTACTTGGTGGTTAGAAAAGGTTTTCCTGGCATAAAGGAACCAACTTCATCCAGAGAAGATTAAATATATATAATAATGTAAATGTAATATAATATATATAAATTATTTATATGTAAATTATATAATTATATATTATAATATACAAGATATAATAATTATACAGTATATTATTATATACTGTATAATTTCCACATGTAAAATATAATTTTTATATTATATATAATTATATAGGTATATAATTATATAAATTTTACACATATAAATGGTATATAATATATTATTTATACATAATTATATAATATATAGAATATATAAATGTTTACATGTTTACAAATCATCTTAAAATGGTTGTGTAGCAATTCAATAAAATATCTGTGTATTATAAAAATGTGAAGAAAAATGTAAACTGATGTAAAGGAGGTACTATCATTTTAAGTAACCAAGGATTAATAGCTTTTCCTTCTAGACTTTGCAAACTCTTCTCAGTGAATACATTGCAAAGCATTCTCTGGGAGGCTTGGCCTCTATGTGTGTACTCTATTGTGCAGACATGAAACATCAACCCGTCTTCTGTGTATGTGTAAATAGCCTGGTCATCAAGCCATTTTCAGCCAGTTGTCATAGCTAGTGCAATTTTGCACAGAAGACTTAAGGTGTGGTTTGTAAGTATGATCTGTAAAATAACTGGATGAATTCCCATGTATACTTGTTTAAATAGATATGTTAACTGAAGTGTACTTTAGGAAAAGATGAAATCTGTAGATAAATTGATTTACAAACTTAAAAAATTTTTTCCGTTGAGATATAATTGACATACAACATTGTGTCAGTTTCAGGTGTACAGCCTAATGATTCTATATTTGTATACATTGTGAAATGATCACCACAAGAGATCTAGTTAACATCCATCACCACACATAGCTACAAATTTTTTATATGCCTGTGTATATACTAGATGCATGCATACATATATAAATATATATTTTTATATAATTTATAAGTAACTCCAATATCCCATCAACAGGTAAATAGATAACCAAATTTGTGTATGTCCATACAATAGAATAGAAGTCAGCAATAGAAAAAGGAATGATCTGCTAATAAACTCACTAATAAGGGTGAATCTCAAGAGAAAAAAGCCAGACACAAAAACTACGTATTGTATGATTTCCTGATATTAAGTCCAGAACCGGCAAAATCACTAGTAATAGAAATCTGTTCATTGGTTGCCTGGGGTTGGAGATGAGGGAGCACTGACAGCAAGAAACATGAGGGAACATTCTGGGGTGATGGAAATGTCCTATATATTGATTGTAGGGTGGTTACTAGAGTGTATACATTTGTCAAAACTCATAGCAGAGCACACTTACAATGTGAGCATTTTATTGTACGTAAATTATGCCTCCATGAAGTTGTTAAAAACACATAGCCCTCCAGCAACTGTTCTACTTCTCTGTTCCCCTTGACAGAAAAACTCCTCATAAGAGTTACCCTGTCTTCCATTTCTCTCCTCCCATTCTCTCTTTAAACCATGAAAGTCAGACTTCCACTTCATCGCTTCATGGAAATTGCCCAAGTCAAGGTCATCAGTGACTTCCACATGGCTAAATGCCATGGTCAATTTTCAGTCCTCCTCTTTCTTGATCCATCAGCAACATTTGTCATGTCGGTTAACTCTTAACTTCTACAATGCTTCCTTCTCTTGTCTTCAAGGACACATTTCTTGGTTCTCCTCCTTCTCAGTCTCCTTTGCTGGTTTGTCCTCATGTCCCCAGCTCTAAATGTTGGCGTGCCCCGGGATCAGTCCTCAAACCTTCTATTTTCCCTCTTTCTGCTGAGGGATCTCATGCAGGCTCCTGGCTTTAAAAATATCTATACATCTATATGCTGCGGAAACACACATTTATATATCTAGCTCAGGTCCCCAGCCTGAATTCCACATCTGACTTTCCAACTACCTACTCAGCCTCTCCACTTGAATGTCTAATGAGCCTCTCAAATTAACATATGCTCAATGGAATTAATGATTTCTGAATCATCCCCCATGAAAAAATTTTTCTCTTCCCACAGTCTTCTCTTTCTCAACTAATGACAACTCTATTCTCTGGTTTTCTCAGGCTAAAAATCTTGCAGTTATCCTTGAGGCCTTGCTTTATCTCTCATCCCACATCCCATCAATCCAGCAGCAAATCCTGTCAGTTCTATGCTTAGGACATATTAAAATTAGACCACTTCTTACCCTCCATCTGCTATCACCCTGGTAGCAAGCACTATCATTTCTTGACTGGATTACTGCAATAGTTCCCTATTGTATCTCTCTGCTTCTGCATTTGCTCTCCCTATAGTTTCTTCTCCACACAAATTTTATAAAAAATGTAAGTCAGATCATATCATTCTTCTGCTCAAAATACTCGAATGGCTTCCCATCTCATTCAGTGCAGAAGTAAAATGCTTACAATGGCTTACAAGACCCCACATGATCCGCTCCCTTCTGCCTCTCTGATCTTATTTCCTGTCTCTCACCTGTTCCTTTCCAGTCACACAGGCCTTCTACCTCAGGGCCTTTTTACTTGCTGTTCCTTCTGCCTAAAATGCTTTTGCCCCAGATAGCCACATGTCTCACTCCCTCACTTTCTTTAGCTTTCTTTTCAAATGTCACTTTTTTAGTGAGGCCTCTGCAAATCATAAAATAGCAACTGCTCACCCCACTCCTGTCTCCTTTTCCTTGCTTTACTGTTCTCTAAAGCACTTATCTGCCATCTCACATACTTTATATTTACCTATTTATTTACTGTCTGTCTGTATATCCACTCTTCCCCCACCTCCTAGAATATAATCCTCAGGAAGGTAGCAACTTTAGTATACTCCCAAAAAGAGTATATTTAATACTCTTATTTAAATAAATCAATCTTTTGCCCATAGTAGGCATTCAATAAATATTAATTGAAGGAATTAACAAACTGAAGATATTCATCCCTGAACTTGGGAGTAGAAGTAAAGTGAAATGGCCAGAAATGCAATTCCAAGTGTTAGAAATATGTAGATAACCTGATGGACCAGATTTCCCTGAGGTAAGTAGGGCAAAGGGACTGGAAAGCTGCATAAGCTATGTGTTCACTTAGAACACAAGGCCCAGATCAATTCCTATGATTCTAATAGAGGTAACAATTATCAATGGAAGGTCTTCCAGAAAGGCAACTTTTGCATATGGAAAGCAGTAATTAAATATCAGTGAAAGTGAATGAATGGAAGGTTTCAGCTTCCATAAGCCCCTACTAGCCAAAGTAATTAATTACTATTAAGGGACACTGGAACTTTCCTCCAAGAAAGAAAATGTGTCCAGGAGGTACGATCAAGAATCATTTAAACTCCTGTCCAAGAATAAAGCTTGACAGAGTCAAAATTAAATATAATGTCAAGGGAAGATGTATTAGATTTTCACCTAATTTGAAGATTGCAAACAAAGCCATAATGGAGAAATTTAGGCAGCACTGGCCATTTTTGTCCAACAGATGGAGCCAGAGTAGGAAGGAAACAGCCTTTGGCAGATTGGGAAATCGCACAGAGGGATTCAAACTGGGAATCCACGGTGGATTTCAGCCCCTAAGAGTGCATTAGGCAGCCAGCCAGGGCTCTCTCCAGTTGATTGGGGTGGGCGGAGGGGAAGGAGCCTGAAATGAACTCGTAAAGTATGTAGTAGGGCAAAGCATTGTGCAATGGGAAGAAAACAAATCTGATTATAATCTGGATGCCAAGGATTTGTTTTTGAAAATGTGCAAAATTTCAAACTTTAGGAACTGAAGTGGGATGGAGGTGGCTCTGTGATACTGTTTGGATTAGAAATAAAAGATGAATAATTATATTAAAATTATAAGGCTAATCATGGTATTCAATTTAAAGCCATAACGCTGTGGTTTTATGGTGAACACATGTATATTAGAGAGAGAGAAAGAAAAAAAAGTATAAAAAAAGAAGGCTTGTAATTCCCCCAAATTACTGTGACTGATTAATAATCAGATACATAGAGTAATTAAAGTTTCTGTAAAATTTGATCATTGTGATGCTAATAAAACGTATTGAATTATATTTGTTGGATTATAGTTCATGGATGTGTTTAGTGTTCTACCACTTTTAAAATGCTCTCCCTTGCATCATCATCAGAGCAAACCCCAGAAACAGAAATTGACGATTAGCCCAAGATTAATGGGTCAACTAGTAAAAAACAGCCCTGTCTTATATACCTCCACCCCTTCGTTGTAAACTCCCGTTGGCTACCAAGAGTGCCCTGCCCCCTTGATTCTTTGAACAGGTTTTGTGGGTTTGACTCAATAAGGACACGTTTCTAGAGCTAGAAGAGCTGTACTTTGGAGAGTGGAATGACGTGGTGTGGGTGAGGAGAGAGTGACAGGAAGGGGAGCTGGGGCTAGGAGAGCTCAGATTCACAAGGCTGCCCCTCTCTTTTCCACCTGGTGGGGGAGGGCAGGGATCATGATGCTCCATCCTCTCTCTTCATCAACCTGGAGTGAGGAGAGTGGGGGAGAGAAGGACCAGGGAAATCTCATAAGATTGCTGGGCTGCATAAGGACCTCCATGAATTGAAAGTGAGACCAGTCAATGAGGTTGCATGCTATTCTTCCGCTATCCTCGGTGGGTGCAGATATGGAGTAGGATGAACAGCTGGATTTAACAAATTGGGGTTGGGCCAAGCGAATGTAAAGTACTGTGAGCTGGACAAGGGAGTTTAGGGTGTATTTAAGGGTGATTATAATTATTGGCCATTGAATTTCAGTTGGAGAAGGAGGTCATTGAGGATGGAAAGTCACAGGCAGAGTCCGAGGCTATTCTCAGTGGCCAGGGCTATAGAAGGACGCATGCCACAAGAAGACAAGGAGGAACTTTACCCTGGTGGCCTCTGACAGCGAGTAGAACCCAAACTCTTTCTAAGCCAGTGATCTAGTTTCCTCTGCCTTCAACCGCTCTTGGCTCCACTGGCTCATTCTCATCCTTCAGGCTGCGGCGGAGACTTCCATGACTTCCCAGCTAACATAGGGCCTCCCTGCTGTTCCCCATCACACACCCTGTTTATTTCACTCCTGGGCTAATCAGCATCTGTAATTATTGTATTGATTTGTTTCCATGTTTATTATCTGCTTTTTCCTATAGAATGTAAGCTCCGTAAGGACACGGTCTTATCTGTCCCATTCCCCACAGCACCCTCAGCACCCAGCAGACAGTCCAGCACACAGTAAACACTCAATAAATATTTGTTGAATGAATTAATTGATATTCTGGGTTGTTTGAAGTACCAGCACTGTACTAAGGTTTCATACATTTTCTCCTTTATCTCTCATGAGATAAATATTTACTATGGAAAAGCTAAAGCTTAAGGGTATTATATAATTTGTCCAAAGTCACATAGCAAGACTGAGAATTAAAATCAGGTCTTTCTGATTCTAAAATCTTTGCTCTAACCTTGGCAACTTTCATAAACCAATAAATATTTTTAAAGCCAAGCAATAGTGCACGATGCTAAGGTTTTCACAAGAAAGCCAAGGAAAAAAGTAGGCAATGCAGGAAAAATGCCTGTGGCCCTCACTTTTGCTACTGCTCTGACATTTGCTCATGTGCCGGGCATTCTGTATAGTTCAAAATTACATGTGCTTTCAAATATTGGGTTCAAATTTCAAAGAAGGAGAAGAGGCCTGGTCTTTCTTTAAGAACCACTACCTCTTCTCTTCATACCTCCCTCTTCTTTCCTTCTTTTTTTGTCCACAGCTTGTGCTTCCTTTCAACTCAATATCTCCCTTCTTTGCTCTTTGGGCACACTTGACACAAAGATAAAGAATTAGACCAGGTTATTGTACTATCACAAGAAGGAAGATCTGGTGTGGGACAAGTATAAGATAGTCAAACTTAGACAAAGAGGGATACTTAGAAGGTAGGAGAAGTGACAAAATAGAATACATAAAAACCTAGAGGACCCATAAAGAAAGATCTAGGATCCCAGAGATATGTGTGTCTGTGAGAGTGGGAGACAGGGTGTTGAGGAGTGGAGGAGAATCAAACCAAACGAGAATGACCCAGATATAAAAGAAATAGTATTATGAAACTGAGAAGCAGCTTGCTACATTAGTGCTTGGACAAAAATGTAAGTTGAATTCTGTCATTCTTTTAGTAATATGAATGTCACAATTAAGACTAAAACTAGCAAGCAAATAGAAGTAAAAGATCCAGCTTGAAATCTCAAGTTTTCAGAAATAATATTCTCTTTGCATCTCCTAGCACTGTTGCAAAAAATGACTCATACATACAAAGTCCAGAAAGGAACTAAATTATAGTGCTTTAAAACAAAACAATTATCCTGGCATACTCTAAATTTTCCTTAAATAAGTGAAAAGAAGGCTGAGAGAAAACTCCTTATTCACAGCCTGCACAGATACCCCCATGCAGGCAATTGGCTATTTGCCTCAGGGTATGCCAGGAACAGGGTGAAAACTTGGACATTTTGCACTTGTTCAGTTTCAAGTTGAGAAGCAGCCAAGCCTGTGGTCCCTGGGAGGTCTGATTGGGGACCTAGCTTGCTTTGTCTTCTTACCACCCACTACATGCTTTGCAGTGACGGGCTTGCAAGCCTCAAAGTGTGTTGCTCCTTGCAAGGCTGGGAGGCCAGAAGGAATGGAAGGCTATCATTCCCTAACCCACACAGTTCTCCCACTGTTGTTTGTCTGGAGGAGTAGTGCTAATGCTTATAATATTCCATCCTGCTGCTTGAAGCTGGGGTGTTCTCATCAAATGAGGAGATACTGGAGAAGGAGCTTTCTGTTCTCCATGCACAGGTGTGCGTGTCACTCTACTCTCCAGAATCCAAAGTGAGCAAAGGCAATTCTCCAAAGTTATATCTATTTTTTTTTTACTTTCTTTTTTTATATTTTTGTACTTATTACAGGAAAATAAATGTGTTTTAATTTTTTTCTTTTAAGAGCTAGTCATTTGTATTTCCTCTCAGTGAGGAAAGATCAATATTTCATAAGCAGTGTTTGGGATAATAAAGAAACGCCATTCTAAAAACGATTCCAACTGGATCAAAGAGATAGGAAATCTAAAGATACTAGAAGAAGACATAGAAAGGACCACCATTAAACATGGTGAATTGACCACACACTTTTATCTTCTCTCCCTGTGGGAGGTTAAATAATGGCTCACAAAGATATGTCCAATCTGAATCCCCGGAACCTATGAATGCTGCCTTAAATGACAAAGACTGCAGATGTGACTAAGTCACGGTTCTTGAAATAGGGAGATTATCCTGGATTATATGAGTGGCCCCTAAATGCAACAAAAAGCATCTTTATAGGAGAGAGAGACATGGGAGATGAGACACAGACAGAAGAGAAGGCGATGTGATCATCAAGGCAGAGATTGGAATCATGTGGCCACAAGCCAAGGAGTGTTGGCAGCTTCAGAAGCTGGAAGAGGCAAAATACAGAGTCTCCCTTAGAGCCCACAGAAGGAACACGGCCCTGACAACACCTTGATCTCAGCCCAGTGAAACTGAATTCAGACTTCTGGCCTCCAGAAATGTGAGAGAATCGATTTCTATAGTTTCAAGCCACTAATTTTTGGTAATTTGTCATAGCAGCTATAGGAAACTAATACACGCCCAGATCCACCCAAACTTCATTAAAATGACAGTTAAGGGAGAGAAAATGATATACTTCATGAAGATAAAGAGAATAGCAGAAAACGATTTCTAAAAATTTTTAGAAAAGATGGAAAATGAATGAAGGAGAGGCAACTTCCTAATCGGAGGAGAAAAAATCGCAACCTGAGAGCCTGGAGAAAGGGATGTGAACAAGACATGAGTTACTTCTCCCAGAGAGGTCATGCTCAGGGTCACCAAGCACCAAGCAGAGGCAGGAGCGAGGAGTGGGGCTGAAACTGGAGATAGAGTGGAAGTAGGAACACAGACCCTCGGTCCCTTGCCCCATCCCTTTCTCTGATGCTGGTCAGACAAGAGCTAGATGCATCCCTGTTTCTCATCCTGCCCGCCCCAGTCCATTCTCCTACTCCCACCACCACGTGAGCAACATATCAGTTCTATGCACATTCCTTCCATTGGAGGGAGCTCATCACAAGGTTCTCCCTAGATGAAGGGGGCTGAGAGATGCCGTGCAGGGCTGGGTACTGGCTTCGCTTCCCCACAGCCACTCTGCACCATGGAAGGGAGATATGCTTTATGATGGCCCAAAAGCAGTGTGTGCCACACTCTCTAAGGCACATCATCCTAAAATTTCAGAATACTGAGAATAAAGAGAAGATCCTAAAAACTTCCAGAATGAAAAACGAGGCTATATAATGTGCCAAGGATCAGCAATTTGACAAGCATCAGACTTTTCAACAGCAATATAGGATTCTAGAAGACAATAAAGCAACGGCTTCAAAATTCTGAGATAAAATATCTTGTAACTGAAAAGTTTATATCCAGCCAAACTCCCACCAAGTGTAAGGGGAAAATAAAAATATTTTCAGATTTGCAAAGTCTCAAATAATTTGCCTACCACACATCATTTAGGAGGAAGCTACCAAAGGGCACAACTCAACACAGTGTGGGTAAACAAGAAAGAGGAAGACATGGGATCCAGAAAAAAACTGAGGATGCACCCAGGAAAGCAGCCAAGAGGAAGTCCTAGGATGCCAGACATCTATCACACCTGGCAAGCAGCCCTAACAAGAGGAAAGGCCTGTGCAGGTGTGAATGGGAGACACCTAAGGAGAACTGTTAGCTTATTCAATGTGTTTGAGAATTTGAGGGGAAATTATTACTGAGAATTTGCCAAATTTGTTGGATCATTTGAAAAAAAAATAGTGATGGTATGTAGAAAATTAAGCAATTTGGACAGGGGCAAGGGGAATTAGCAATTATTAATGCCAGGAAAAGCAGAAGGT
Source organism: Tapirus indicus (assembly GCA_031878705.1). NCBI lineage: Eukaryota > Metazoa > Chordata > Mammalia > Perissodactyla > Tapiridae > Tapirus > Tapirus indicus. Next base: position 59,062,473 of record CM062924.1, on the reverse strand, counting down.
TATACAAGAAGATGTGGTTATAACACATTCTTTGGTTCAGCGGTGAATAATATTTGATCGTCACAATTATGTCAACACTGACTTTGACTTAACTAGCCATTTTGATATAGCAATGTTGGGAAAGGGGGGAAGGGAAGTGAGGAGGATCGGAGCTGGATAAGAAATTAAAAGCCTCAACAATTTCCTTTCTAGGATTGTAGTCTCTATATATTTTTGAGATGTGTACAAGGTTTATGTACAAAGAAGGTCACCACATCATCAAACAAGAAATAGCAAAAAACAGATACAACCCAAATATCTGTCGGTTGGAAACTAGTTAAACAGATCATGGTTAAAAGGAGTACAGTGCAAGTATTAAAAAAGCCAACCCAATATATGCTGACACAAACTGTCTCCAGATAGTGAAAACAAAACACACAAACAAAAATTCAGTGGAGAATGGTGGGTACAATATACTACCACTTTGGAGGAGAAGATAAATATATGTATCAATGTATGCACATGCACAAACATTGAACCTTGTGTATGTACAGACAGTCTCTGGGAAGATACACAAGAAACTGCTAGTAGTGATTGATTCTACAGAGGGGAACTGTGGTCAGGTGGGCAGGGATAGGGAAGAGACCTACTTTTCAATATATGCTATTTTGTTATTTAAAATTTTGTGCTAGTAAATATATACTATTCAAATGAATAATTTTTTAAACAGAGGGGAAAAGCCACCTGGCAAAAGGAAGAAAAATTTAAAAAAACAAAAAAACAGAATTAGCCCCCTTAATATCTCAGCTTAATACACCAAATGTCATCTTAAAATGTCATTTCAGTATTTTTAGCAATTTTCCTTTAGGTGGCAGCAACCGCATTGTTTTTGTTCCGTTCATCTCTCTAGCCTTGAGGATCAGTTCAACAATAGTGTTTGGCTGTCTTATTTTTCCTTTTCATAAGAAAAAAAATCTCTTAAAATGTTTAAGCAAATATTTATAAAATGCATGGCCTGGAAATATTCCTGAGTATTGTTATGCCAAAAAAAAAAAAGCAGGGTACAAATTTGAGGGGAATGTAAAACAGAGTGGGAGGATATTCACCAAGATGTTGACAATGATTATCTCTGGGTGGTAGAATAATTAATAGGTGAACTTGTATTTCTCTTTGTGCCTTTCCAATTTTTTTTTACAATGAATGTGGTATTTTTAAAAACCTAGTTTATCCTCCACTCCTGATCTTGCCATCAGCCTTCTCAGGCCCGGGATAACTGAAGACAGTACTGGCTTCAGTGTCGTCTGGCCCCGAAACATTTCCAATATCCCCAAGCTCTGTGACTTCTTAACTGTGGAATAAGAATAATGACAGAAACTTTAGGCACGTAATAGGACTACTGAAGGAGAGATTGAGGGGTAAAGGGACTTCTTAATACTCTTCAAATCCTGAAGCAGATCTGCTGTGAAGTTAACAAGCTCATGCTTCAGGGACCCCCCTCACTTGCACCGATCCCTTTCAAAGCATCGCATCTCATTTTGAATTCATAATTTTGTATTCTTTTCCTTACAGGGCCCATAAATTCTCCAGTTACAGAACCTACCAAACTGAGATCCACCATTGCCAAAGCACACCACAATACTCTTTGACAACTCTTTTAATATCCTTGTGTGAGACAGTTTAGTTCTAATCTATGCTTGAGGGGATGTGTTGGGGGGATACCTATAAGCTCCCCACTAAACTGGGAGGCCGAGCCTCACACACACTGGCACCCTTGTTGCCTAGCACATCTGGCACATTTCCGGTATTCAGAAACCATTTGTAGCACTGTTAAATGGTGAATTTTCATGAAGAGTAAAAGCCTTTCTAACCAACTGCTTATTCATGGAGTAGTTGAGGGCAGTCCTTGTAGAGCTGTTTCTGGTGGCTAGCAGAAAGGGTGCTCCTAAATCAAATAATAAACAGGGCCACAGAAACGACTTCTCATCCCCAGAGGAGCCCTTGGGACTGGTGACTGGATCCTGCCAGGTGAGTCATCGTGGTGGTACAGCACAGGGTGACTCTGTGCCAGGCTGAGGAAAAGGACTCCATCTCCCTCTTTGAAAGGATGCATCAGCATATTTACCTGTGAAACAGAGAAGAAAACAAATCTGGTATGTAACTTATAAATCCCTCAAACACAGGGGTGCAAACTGGGACACCAAATGAGAAGACTGAGAATAAAAAAATCAGGTGCCATACAACCCACTTCTGGGTATATACCCAAAAGAAATGAAAGCAGGGACTTGAACAGATATTTGTACACACATGTTCACAGCAGCATTATTCACAATAGCAAAAGTGAAAGCAACCTGTGTCCACCAACAGAGGAGTGGATAAACAAAATGTGGTATATACGTACAATGGAATACCATTCAGTCTTTAAAAAGGATGAAATTTAGACACATACTACGCTGAACCTTGAGAACATTATACTAAGTGAAATAATCCTGTCACAAAAGGACAAATATTGTATGGTTTCACTTTTATGAGGTATCTAGAGTAGTCCAATTCATAGAGACAGAAAGTCCCTGGTGGTTGCCAGGGACTAGGGGGAGGGGGAAACAGGGAGTGATTGTTTAATGGGTACAGAGTTTCGGTTTTGCAAGATGAAAAGAGTTCTGGAGATGGATGGTAGGGATTGTTACGTATCAATGTGAATGCTTAACGCCACTGAACCGTACGCTTAAAAATGGTTAAAATTGTAAATTTTATGTTATGTATATTTTATTACAGTTTTTAAAATGTGCCAAAAGACTAGCCAGATGGAAGGAGGAAGTAAGAAATATTTTCCTATATTTTACCAATATCTTAACGAGAAGGAATTGGATGTTTATTCCAGAACTGTTCTGTAATATCAATGTGAATTATTTGTGGATGTTAATAATAATTGCTAACATCTAATGAGGCCCTTACTACGTGTCAGGGACTGTTCTAAGAGATTTATGTACATTATCTTATTTCTCAAAACCAGCCTACGAGGTAGGTACTATTATTATGGTCATTTTCAAGTTCAGGAGAGTGGAGCTTAGAAAGTTTAAATCATTTGCCCAGGGTGCAGGGTTAGTGCGTGGCAGAGTCCAGCTTTGACCTTAGATTTGCTACTGTTAAGCATATTGCTCATTTCAGAGGTTGGGTTCTGTTTTTCGTAATAAAAATTTTTTTGACTGTCTTTAAGTTAAACACATATTTAAGGAATTTCTAAGGAAAGGAATCTGAATCAGGAGAATCCAAATGACATTGATATGCCCAGAGGATATAAGAGTTGACCAGCGCTTCTTACAGAATTGTGCCTGAAACAATCCCTTGGCAAAAGCCCCCTCATATTGACTATGGAGTTGGGGCACTCAAGTCTAAATTCAGAGGTAAAGGGACTGGAAAGCAACAATGACCAAATATCCCTTTTTAGGTACAAATAATTCTGTAAAATAATTCTAAAGTGTCACTTTAAAACTTTTATTTTCAGACTTTATAACTGTAATTCCTGACACATTGTTCAGCATTAATTTGTTTTAATAAGCATAAGATGGGCAAAACATTGGAACCAACTAAGGAATTCACAGATTGTATTCTGTTAATTTATAGGACTCCATCCTCCCCCAAAGGATTAACTAGATGGGTTACTGCATTTGCTTTTCAAATGTGTGTATTCACACACACACACATATACACACACAAAGGTGAATTAAGCTCATGCATTTACCTCTACTACCTTCCATATTCCCATCAAAGTGACAGAAAAGATTCTTTAGAGAGGATGAGATAATGACAGCAATAGGAAGCAAGAAAGAGTGTCATCAGCAGACTACAAGTTTTGAGAAATTTCTGAAAGATGGAAAACAGATGAACCGATGAGAAAGTGTAGCAAACTGCAGGCCAGGGCACAAGAAAAGAGCGTGAGTTTTCCCAAGCGGGCCCCAGAAGGGAGCTCACACTCAGTCAACAATACAATGACGGGCTGTGGGGCAATCATCAGAGGCCTCATTAAAGAACTGGATTCAGTGCCTAGGGACAGCTGGGCCCCTTTCCTCTGACCTGTGTAAACAGAATTTGACAGCTGAGACTTTTGCCCTCAGGCTAAAAGCCAGCAGCACTGCCCTCTAGAAAGCAAGCTGATGGCTGAGAGAGGGTTCCTGGTGAGGATTTTGTGGCCTAAGGGGAGACACTGAAGAAATTCTGAATTGCTGCAGTAAACTCAGGGGGGAAATAATCTGACAAACAATGCACCTCCACCCGCTCCACTTGGAAACCTCTGGGTTCTGAGACTGCTTGCTTCCTCTTTGCCCACAGGAAAACCTACAGGGAAGACTTCCTGTCCACAAACCCCACCTACTTATACAAAAACTGCTGTCAGTCATTCTGTTCAAGAGGAAAAGCTTCTTAGGGAAACAAAACCTAAACAATTGAAGAGGAAATGCACACAACTACCTATACTAAATTAAGGTGTTTGTTTAGTTCTTAATTCATTCATGTAAATGGACAACAGGGAACATCAAACTTGTGAGAAAAAGCAGTACAAAAGGGAAAGCCTTAGAAAAATAAATAAAATAACTAAGGCTGAAGGAAAAAGGTAATCCAAGCAGTTAAAGAGAATTTTTTAAAAAACCTTATTGAGGGCCGGCCCGGTGGCGCAGCGGTTTAGTTCGCGCTTGGCAGCCCGGAGTTCGCAGGTTCGGATCCCGGGCGCCCGCCGACGCACTGCCTGTCAGCCATGCTGTGGTGGCGTCCCATATAAAGTAGAGGAAGATGGGCACGGATGTTAGCCGAGGGCCAGTCTTCCTCAGCAAAAAGGGGAGGATTAGCAACGGATGTTAGCTGAGGGCTAGTCTTCCTCACACAAAAAATTAATTAATTAAAAACCTCATTGATACACAAATCAGTCACATTCCTAACACCTATATTAGCCAATTAAGAAAATCCATATTTAAAACAATTCCAGTAAGAGCAATAAAAATGATAGTCTGTATCATCAGAGGAGTTTATAACCTATTGCATTCTTAAAACAATTATAGTTTGCAATGCAAGCTAACAATCAGAGAAGATGAAAGAGTTCTTAAAAACTAAAAAAATTTCAATGGAATTGCTAAATAATAATGTAGATGCAACAGAAGATCAAGTTGGTGACCTGAAAGATAAAGTAAAAGAAGTAAACTGACAGAAAATATGAGAAAAAATTAAGATGCATAGAAGTTAGTGCTAGGAAATCTAATATTTATCTAAACGTGATTATAGAAGATATACAGACTGCAGAGAAAAAAATGGTTGAGAAAATAATGAGATAAATTTTTTTTTATTAAAGAGTTTTTAGATTGACCAAGCCCACCAATTACAGAGCAGGAAAAACAAACAAACAATAAAAGCACATCTAGACAAACCTGGTTTAATTTTAGAACTCTAGGAACAAAAAGAAAATCTTAAAAACTTCCAAAGAGAAGGGAAATAAAAGAGAACAATAATCTGTCACCCAATTTCTTTTCAGCAATACTAGTCACTAGAAGACAATTCATTAATAAAACTAGTATGTATTGAGTATACGCTGTGTGCTAGACATTGTTCTGGGTCCTTGGGATGTATCGGTGAACCGAACAGACCCAAATCCTACCTTGGTGGATCTCACATTGTATTGGCAGAACATCTTCAAAGTTCTGAAGGGAAAAACGGATCTTAGAATTCTAAACTTGGCCAAGCTGTCAATCAAATGTGAGGGCTGAAAAAAAAAGACTATTTTTAGACATTTAAGAATTCAGAGAGCTTACTGCCTATACAAAACAAACAAAAACTCAAAGAAGTAATCCAACGAATTGTAATCCAAGAAAGAAAACAAGAAGCAGTGCCATCTATGTATGACCCAGAGGAAGTGAAGAATGCAAGAAAAGGAGGAAAGGGATGGAGGGAGGAGGATCTATTTGTTCTTCAAGCTTCGAGGAATCTCATTTAAGCTGCAAAATTTCAATTAAATAAGATCACATTTCCTTCTCGGTGGGGGTTCATCCACACTACTCAGTTGATGACAACAGCTGGCAGTTATAGAGGACCTATGTGCCCCCAGGTGCTGAGGGATTTCTATGGATTAAGTTTTTTTGTTTTTTTCTTTGTGAGGAAGATTAGCCCTGAGCGAACATCCGCTGCCAATCCCTCTCTTTTTGCTGAGGAAGACCAGCCCTGAGCTAATGTCCGTGCCCATCTTCCTCTATTTTGTATGTGGGATGCCCGCCACAGCATGGCTTGATGAGCAGTGGGTAGGTCTGCGCCCAGGATCCGAACCTGCCAACCCCAGGCTGCCACAATCACTATGCCACCAGGCTGGCCCCTATAGATTAAGTTTTTTAATCTTCAGAAGACTTAATTATAATTACAGAGCAGAATGTAAATGTAGTCTTTTTCTCATGACCACATACTTATATATGTATATATATATATATATATATATACATATAACAAAAATTAAGCATACCCTCTTACTGGGGATCAAAAGAATCCATCTAAATAAATAAATCCAGAAGTAGAAGTTTAGGTATGTTATTTAAAGTTTCATAAAGAATAATTTTAAGTATATTTTTTAGAAAAATCATAAACGTACTTGTAAGTGATGTAATACAACTAACACAAATTGGGAGATGGAGGGGAACAGAGAAGTTGGGAGGAAGTGCAAACACAAGAATGTCCTCATCTTTCATAGGTGGAAGTCAGTAGATACTTTTTAAAGCTGATAAATTGAGAAATAGAGCTTTAAGCATATTATTTTAAATTATAATGGTAACTTCTACACAATCTAACCATAATAGTGTTCTGAAGAGGAGGCCTAGGCTGGAATGGTATGGAGATCATACTCATTTTATACTTTTCTGCACTGATAAAATGTTTTTCTTATTATGTGCATGTAAAATTCCTTTAAAAAAATAAACTACTTCAACAGTAATAAATATATTAATATTTTTAAAGAATGGAAACATACTAAATTAATCTTTTCCACAAACATAACAATAATATTTAATAGAGGTAAATGTAATTGAAAGACGAATTGCTTAGTCATAGTTGCTAAATGTCCTAAAAGGATCATGGTTTTTAGGAAAAGTGTCTTAGGTCAAAGGAAGTTTAACATATTATTTACTTGAATTTTTTAAGTAGAAAAGAAAAAATAAAACCCACTCTCCGGCTTTTCTGATTTCGAATTTGGGGAAAGTTGCAAATATTGTGTGTCCCAACCTCGTTGACCCTACAAATGACTCAAAAACTGATGAACTAGGAGCTGGCCTGGTGGCGTAGTGGTTAAGTTCGCACATTCGACTTTGGTGGCCCAGGGTTTGCAGGTTTGGATCCTGGGCACAGACTGGCGCATCACTTATTAAGCCATGCTGTGCCAGGCATCCCACACATAAAGTAGAGGAAGATGGGCACAGATGTTAGCCCACGGCCAGTCTTCCTCAGCAAAAAGAGGAAGATTGACACCAGATGTTAGCTCAGGGCTAATCTTCCTCACCAAAAAAAAAAAAAAAAAATTGATGAACTAAAGACTTTGGACCTTCAAAGAAGGAATTTGTCACTGAAGATTACACAGCTATCAAACTAAAATAAAATGCAGTTTGTATTAAGCAGTCTTCTTTAACAGTTAACATCTATTGAGCCAGGAAATGCTGTGGCAGAGTGGACAGAGTACAGGCCAGAAAAGTCTTTCTGGCCCAGTTCTGGCCCCAGCTAGCCTAGTGACCCGAGACTACCGCTTAATCTTTAGTTCCCTCATTTGCAGAGTGTGGATAAGTTAGCTCTCCTCACTACTTCATATCGTCCCTGTGACAATCAGAAAGGATAAATCAAATGAAAATCTTTTGAAATATTACAAAGTGCTCTAAGATTACAATGTAGTATTATTTAGGTGATAGAATTTCAAAGTTGGTGAGAATTTAGAAATTATCTAGTCAGATTTCTTTAATCCACAGTTTCTTTTCCTCATCTGTTACTTGCTTAGTGCCACACCATTATTATTAATAGTCTTACAATAGAAATTGATTTAAAATTATATACTTCTGAACTATGTCCTCTCCTAAAGTTACAAAGAATCATAGGCTATAAATGTTGCAAGGGACTTTGTCAGTCATCTCATCTGATCCCCTTGTTTTAAACACGAAGCAACGGCAGCCCAAACAGGGGGGCCAACCTGAGATAAACACAGGACAATGAACTCAGATCTTGGATTAGAACCCTGGCCCCAGTGGACCGCCCGGTGGCGCAGCGGTTTAGTTCGCGCTTGGCAGCCCGGGGTTCGCAGGTTCGGATCCCGGGCGCCCGCCAATGCACTGCTCATCAGCCATGCTGTGGCGGCGTCCCATATAAAGTAGAGGAAGATGGGCACGGATGTTAGCCCAGGGCCAGTCTTCCTCAGCAAAAAGAGGAAGATTGGCGACGGATGTTAGCTCAGGGCTGGTCTTCCTCACAGAAAAAAAAAAAAAAAAGAACCCTGGTCCCTAGACTCACAGTCACACAATCCTTTCCCACATCACTGCTGAAGCAAGAAAAGAATGGCCATTTACGGATAATCACAGTTAATTAAAATATATACTGCCCTGACAAGGGTGTGCTAGTTATTTCTAACCATTTTTGTAATGTTCAAGAGATTTTTCTTTCCTCAAAAAGCAATTGTGTGACAAAATGAACTTAACAACAAAAATGTAAACATGAAGAAAAAAATTTTCAAAGAAAAAAGTAATTATGCTTGAAAAATAATGTAAATACACAGACTCAAATCTATTCTCTAAATAAAACTAAGATTGGAAGTATCAGAACTATTAGGCATTGAAGAGTCAAATTAATTACTTGATCTCATTTAGTCCCTCATACAAACCCTTGGAAGAGAGGCAGAAGAGTCTAAGTGGTTAAGAACACAAGGGTTTAAGTCAAGACATGAACTCACATTCCACCTCTGCCATTTACTAGATACGAAAATTTTGAAAATGTGTTCAACCTCCCTAAGCCTCAGTTTCCTCATCTGTATTATGGGAATAGTAATAATCATTACTGCTTAGGTTTGCTGTGAGGATTAAAAAGTAATTCACATAATCTGATAAACGGGACCACTCATTGTTATGACTTGGGATTTTTACAGAAGGAGAAATGAGAGCTCATAGCAATTATTTGCTCAAGATTGCTCAGCTGATAAGTGGTAGAGACTACACTAAACTCTCTGTCTTCCAACTCTGTTCTTTCCACCTCACTGCACAGCCTCCCTACCCAACATCATTAACTCATCTTCACATGAAAAATCCTCCCCCATCCCCACCCCACTGCCCAGCCTTGCTAAAAGCTCAAGCTCTTGCCATGACCAAAAGAGATTTTCCTCCTAAGTAGGACAGCTCTTTCAGCCAATTTCAGATGACATGGCATCTAAACGGTTGCATCTCTTGTCTGCCAAAGGGAGTCACTTGACTCTTTCACATCCACAGCCCTCATGCGCTGGGGAGGGGTGGGGCAGGGGGGCTGCCTATCTGTGTCACACAACCCTCCACAGGTATTGTACTCGTGTCCTCCTTAGTGACCCTGACCTTGTGTCCCTGAGGAGGCACATGCCTTTCACTCCCTTCCTCCATCTCAGGCTTCTCCTGCCAGGACTGGAAAGACTTCTAGCCTTTTTCATCCTGGTATCTGAGTACTTGCTCTTCAACACTCAAATCTCCCTCAAGCACCCTTGATTTTTCTCTGAGGGGCCTCATGCAAATTTGACTCCCCCGTCTTGGAAGTTAGGGGACCTGGTTTTCTTAGTTTTGTATCTCTTAGAGCCCAGCATGAGCTAACACATCATTAGCACTCCATAAATATTTGCTGGAAAAAAGTTGGAAGGAAGAAAGGAGTGACAGGAGGGAGGAAGGGGGGGAGGAACCAGGGGTCTTACTTGTCACTCTAGAGTTCCTGAAAAAGTTTTAACAATGAGGTCAACCCCCCACTTCCGAGAGCATTTAGCAACATTTATACATTTATTTATCTACTTATCTATGTCTGGAAGTATTGATAATAGAGAAATCACTTTGATTTTAGCCTTAGAAATCACATTTAAAATTTAGGAGATTGTGTGTGTGTATGTGTGTAAGTCTGAACTGAACTGGGATTGTGAGAGTTGAATTGCCAATATGAGTGGAGTCCAACAGCAGGACATGGAGATTAAAAGCCCTAAGTTCTTACAGATATGCCTCCAAGCTGCTATGTAAGCCTGGGTAAGTCACACTAGCAGAACTGTTAAAATGGAAGTAATTCTAAAGGACGTCACTCTTACAGAAGTGTCATGGACAATAACGACAATGCATTTTAAACAGTCAATTTTAAAAGGATCCAGGAAAATGATATTGCACTATCTGAATTTTCACAGTGCCAATTGATCTCTGTGGACCATATTCTATCATTTGAGTTTTTTCTATTTGTACTTTCTCCCTGACTGAACTAATACCTCTAGAATTCACGACTTTTGGCTATACAGGCATTTGTTCCCACTAATTCTATTTCTGAAATGACTTCAGAGTCTGTTCCTGGCCTCTCTGTTCCCACTGTGACTCTCCTAGTCTTTTAATAATTCTCACTTAGATGCAATAGCCTTCTTACATTTATGCCTACCTTTTAACAATCATTCTCCATTACATCTCTTTCATCCTAGGACATTTAAGTAAATTCAGATTGCCCGTGCCATGAATCTCTGAAAGTATGTAAAAGCTCAACTTTTGGCTGCAGCTATCTTGGATACATCCTTCAGTATGCTCTGGTCTCCAATCCCTTGGCATTCTATTCCAGCTCCTAATACCAGTCACAGACTCTCCTGGCTTTGATTACGTGGGTGGACATGCCTCCCTTTCATTCTGCATTCTCTTTGACCTAACATCATTCTTATTCATAAACTCATAACTGCAACTGTGGGTCAAAAGTCTTTTCATTGCCCCGTTCTGGTTATGATTGACTCATTCTAGCCCACCAGCCTACTCATCATGAAAAAGAGACCAGGCAAATCCTGTCATTAAAATGTCATTCCAACACTCAACTTGTAACATGGTACTCTCTGATTCCAGTACCAAGAAAAAAACGTCAGTGTGTTTGTTCAAGGTTTTGTGACTTTGCTGGGTATGAGGCACAAAGGATCTTTGGTAACAGAAGGCTAGTGGGAAGGAAAACAGAAGCCAGCTCTTCAGGAACACCCACCGGTGCAGTGGAAGGTGGACTGGGAGGAACTGACCAAGCTTCCAACGTAGGTCCTGGAGAAGGATATTAGGTGAGGCAAGGGCAGGAGGGCCCCACAGTCTCAGCTACCAATCCAGAAGTTGTTGGTTCTGCCTTGGAGGTAGAGGTGGGTGGTGGCCAGCCAGGCTGGCAGCAAATTACATTTCAAGTTTTCACCTTAAAAAGTATATATATAAATCCTTGCTGAAGACTATTCATTCCTTCCATAAATAGTTAGGCACCAACCATATAGCGGCATTGTGTTAGGGATTAAGTACACAATGGAAAAGGAAAGCAGGCACTGTTACTTCCTTGGCAAGCTTTGTTAAATAACTTGGCAGGTACCATTCTTCTTTATTGTCTTGTCAATATTTTAATAGGTTTTGGACCAGTAGTTGTGGCTTCTAGCCAGTGCATTTATGCAAACAATTCTCAGATGTGCCACAAATATGTGGCCAAGGTAACATTATAGCCTCCGTCCCTGCTCTGGAATAATGACACAATTTTTCAGTAAAAGAAATCCTTCATAGGCAAATAGCAAAAATACACATTGGTGATTTCTGGATAGTTCGAATTTTCCAAGCAGTTTTTTCAACTGGCCACCTTTCGATATTTAGTTCCAAAAATCCCAACCTGAAATCTTGGATAATCAGTCATCACAACAGTTTTCAACAATACAGTCATGCGTTTATCCTGTCAAGAGTACTTGGTGACCCAACATGAAATGATTACATTGAACTTGCTTCTTACAGCAGGATTTTTAACAACAACAAAAAATTGGTCTCTTGAGATGAAACTAGTTCATATCACTTAGAATCAGTGTCCAGTGAGAAAGAACACTTACGTAAATAAAGAGGCATGTCATATTCTTGGCTTGGAAGACACACATTGTAAAGGTGTCAGTTTTTCCTGAAACCAACCTACAAATTTATTACAGCCCAATAAAATTCTAATGGAATTCTTTTGGAACTTGAAAACCAATTTTCAAATTTGGAAGAATAAGAATATGCAAGAATAGCCAGGAAGATCCTAATACAGAAGAATATTAGGGAGGACTTGTCCAGTTATTTAAACTGCAGTATTTACTGCTGATATAGTGCTGCAGGAATAGACAGATAATGAATAAAACAAAATATTGGGTACAGAACTAGATCCTAATATAAATGGGATTTTATTATATAATAAAGTGGTGAAAATAAATGTGTTATTCAGACAACTGGGTAGCCATTTGGAAAAAAAATAAAATTGGATCCCTACCTTGGACTTCCAGATGGAATAAAGATTTAAATTTTTTTAAAATCATAAGTACTAAAAACTTTTAGATGAATATTTTTATAATTTTTAAAAGAAGGAGAGCTTGAGGACTGGCACTTGGCTGTCCAGGGATCAGATCCATCCCTTCTAAGGGAGGGATTCCCCACTGTGAGTGGTCTTGGTGGGACAGAGTGCACTGCCTCCTACTTTAGGAGTGGAGGGATCAATCCTCCTCCAGCCCACACATATGGCCTTGTAGGGAACACCCTGTGACTTGCTGACTAAAGAAGAATGTATTCAAGACTGGTTTTCAGATGGCTCTTCCCTGATATACTGTTGCAAGTGCCCGCCACTTAGAAGTGGCCTTGAAGGATGGTTGGGAAGGAACATCTTCCTAGGGTTAGAACTCTAAGTAGTACATCTCATTGCCCACCTTCCTGGAAGGAGCAATGGCCTTGGGTTTAGAATCCAAGGAAAAAAGGGTCAGTCAAGGGACACATTCAAGATTCCACTGAATCAGAGAATGAAACTCTTACCTTGCCATTTCTTGGCCCACAGACAGAAAAGAAAGTTTTAGTGTAGGCCAGGTGATTCATTCTGACTATAAAAGGAAAGAGAGTTATTGTAGCATAATGAGGGCAGAGAAGTGATCCCCAGATACACCTCTTCATAACTCAATGGCCAGTGTTAAACGTTAGTAGGAGACGCTGGTGACACCACACAGGCAGGGCCACTAAGGCTCAGATTCCTTGGAAATGAAAGTTTGGGTCACCACAAAAAGTAGAGAACCTCAACCATCTAAAGAACAAGTGAAGGACAAAGAATCAGTCTTGTTTCAAGACAATATAAATGTCTTTTGGCTTATGAATCCCAGGAAGCAGACTGACTCATCGTAATATGTCAATATATCCCCATTTTAAGCACAAAGTCTGTTCAAGGTTCAGAGAGGAAGATACATCTTCTTACTTACCAATAGCTCTGCAGAAGAAGTTTATGTCATCTGCTATTTTTTCTCTTGCTCTCTTCAACCTCCCTGACCCCCTGTCTCCTAGCCCTTGGAAATCTCTCTCTTCCCGCTTTACGATACTGATACTTCACCATTCATAGTCCCTCAATTCACCAGGCTATTTCCACCTCCATACACTCATACCTTGTGCTTTTCCTCACCCTCCTTCTGTGGCTGCTTACCTGCCACCATTTGACATTCAGCCTAACAGTCTTCTCTGAAGCCTCACAGGTATATGCCCAACAGAACTCATGACTTCCGTCAGAGTACCTATAACACTTTATTGGCACTATAGGTTTACGTGTTTGTCTCTGCTTACCAGACTTACCTTTAACACCTCAGGTCTTGGCACTGAGAATAGCACATAGTAGGTGCTCAATAACGCTTGTGGACTAAACTGATGAATCACCGATGTTAGAAGCAGGTTGAGAATGAATAGACCTTCAGCCATAGACTTTAAATGGAACAAATATTCCTCTCGGTTTACTCTAGAGGAGTTACTGAACTGAAGTTTACATCCACAAGCACTTAGAAAGAACCGGACTTAATTCTGTCCCCTAGAACAAGTGAAATATAACGACCTTTCAGACCCGATATTTAAGGGGAAATGGTTAGGTCAGCTTCCAGGCCTGTGGGACCAAAAAGATCAAAGTAACAACCAATCAGCCCTTTTCTACCTTTGGCCCTGACCATGTGACACTCCTCTCTCTTTTCTGTTCAAAGGGCAAAAGGAAGTTATATAAGCACAAGTCTTTAGTGCATTTTTCAGGATTGGCGGCTTCATTGATAATTAAGGCTCAGAGGAGTTCAGTACTGTTGCTGTGTGTCTCACTTTGCATTTTTGTTACAAACTTCAGTCCCTCACTGATCCAGTTCTTCTTCCGTTCCCTAACATTTTCCCTAGGGGTGATAATTTGCTTGGTAAACACATGGTATATTAACAGCATGTGAAATTCTGGGACATTTCCATTTCCCTTCTTTTTTCTCAAAGACACTTTTTTCCAAGAGGCCCATTTTTATCCACCATCATTTTCAGAAGCATATTTAACATGACAGGAGTCTTGTCACCTCTCCAAATGGTCCCTATTTCCTCCTGAGTATATTTCAGTCATCTTTGTAACTGATTGGCCGGTCTAATCTTAATTATGGTTCCACTGGGCATGGGGCTCCTCGCATCAGCTTTCTGCTCTGTGTAGTTATTCATTGAGCCAGATTTTCAATCCACAAACTCAGAGCAAATTAGGTATCATTGGGAGGTTATATTAAAGCTTTTGGGATAGTAGAGACTATTTTATGCACTAAAGCTGTAATTTACCAAATGTTCCTTAGTGCTCTTAGAAAAAAATTGCTATTTTTTTCATGTTATTTAATTTGCTTCCAGGAAGTTAAGCAAAGGGAAGATTTGAGCTAATATGAACAAATGGGTAATCTTAGATCTTACATGTCCTAAGATCAATATTGTTGCCTGAGTGAGTGAGCATGTAGAGGAATTGTCCTCAAAGATACAAGCCTGGCTCTCTGAACACAGAAATGCTTCATTTTCCTCTCTCAGGAAAATAATCTAAGGAGAAATTCTGTTTCCCCCTCATGACTTTTTCTTTAGGAAGACTGGCCCTGAGCTAACATCTGTTGCCAATCTTCCTCTTTTTCTTTTTTCTTCCCAAAGCCCCAGTACATAGTTGTATATCCTAGTTGTAGGTCCTTCTAGTTCTTCTATGTGGGACGCCGCCTCAGCATGGCTTGATGAGCAGTGAGTAAGTCGGCGCTCAGGATCCGAACTGGCAAACCCCAGGGCGCCAAAGCAGAACGCACCAACTTAACCACTATGCCATCGGGCCAGGCCCTCATGACTTCTCTCAAAGTTAATTTTTTACTTTATACACCAGGTAATAGTTAAAACATGCACGTATTTTTAAATCTCAGGTTACCAAATATCAGGCATTTCTTGTTTACAGTGTAGTCTTGAAACACATTCACCATTTTAAACTTAGAAAGTCGATATTTATCAAGATAAAAGAGTGGTCCTTTAATGACTTTATAAATTGCCCTTTCCCATTTCATTATAGTCACCATTAAATCCCCAAACATTCAATGGAATTCATGACAATGGATTCCTTTGAAGTAATCAGCAGAATTGAATATTCCGCAAATATTTGTGCAGTGTTTACTATATGCCAGGCACTGGGCCAAACAATGGAGATAACATGGTGACAAAAAGAGACATCATCCTTACTTTCATGAAACTTACAATCCAGCTGGGGAGATTGATATAACAGGTCTACATATAATAAACATCTAATCAAAACTCTGAGGATTTTGATCCCAATAATATACTGAATTCATTCTGGTCAAGGTCACTGCTGACCTTCATATGGGTAAATCCAATGGTCAGTTTTTAGTCAATCTTAGCCTCTCAGAAGCGTTTGATACAGTTGATCACACCCTTCTTTTCTGAACATTCCTTCCATTGATTTCCAATTTCATTGTATGACTCCTAAATTTATTTACAACTCCTAAATTCATATTTTCAGCCCTAGCCATTTTTCTAAATTTGACACTTCTATATCTAACTACCTATATCTAACTCCCCTCTCAGATACCTAACAGCATCTCAAACTAAATATATTCTGCACTAAACTCTGAATTCCCTTCTCTATTCTGCATGAATCCACTACTCCCCTAGTGTTCACTATTTTATTAAATGGAACCCACATCCATTCAGTTAATCAGGCCAAAAATATTGGAATTGTTCATAACTTTTCTTTCTTTCAAACTCCTCATTCAACTTACCAGAAAATCCTGTTGGATTTATAGTCATGCACCACATAATGATATTTTTGTCAATGACAGACTGCATATATGACAGTGGTCCCATAAAATTAGTGCTATATAGCTTAAGTGTACAGTAGGCTCTACCATCTATGTTTGTGTAAGCACACTCTATGATGTTCGCGCAAGGACAAAGTCACCTAATGACGCAAGGACGTATCCTTGTCGTTAACGACACATAACTGTGCTTTCAACCTATATCACAATTTTACCATCTCCCACCACCTTCATCACTGCTATCTTAGTTCAAGACACCATTTTCTATTATCTGGATCATTCTAGTAAATTCCCAACTGATCTCTTTGATTCCACTCTTTTGTTCTATTCTCTACACAGCAGTCAGAGCAAGCCTTCTGAAACATAAGTCTGATCATGTCATTTCCCTGTGTATACCCTTTCAATGGCTCACTTAGAGTAAAATCCTTCACACTTAGAGTAAAATCCTTACCATGGCATATAAGGCTCTACATGATCTGGTCTTTGCTTGCCCCTCCACTCACCTTCGCTCCTACTCCTTTTGATATTCCTTGAGTTTGCTCTGTACATTCCCACTTTAGGGCCTTGGCATTTGTGTCCTTCTGCCTAGAATGTTGTTCACCTAGATATTATGATGGCTCTCTTCTTCAGTTTATACATGTCTCTGTTCAAATGCCAATTGTTCAGACAGGACTTCCCTTACTACTAAACTACTAAAACAACACTCCCTCTCCATCTCTTTGTCTCTATCCTCTTGACCTGCTTTATTTTCTTTCTAGTTCTTATCACTCCCTGACACTGTATTCTTGTATTTATTTGTTTATTGCGTGTCTCTCCTACTAGAATGTGGTTCAAGAGCATAGGAAATTTTGTCTCATTCACTCTTGTATCCCCAGTGCCTAGAACAATGAGTGCCTGGCCCATTGTAGGTACTCTTCAAATACAGATTAGAAAAATGAATGTGACGATAGTAAAAAGGAAAATTACAGGGGACGATAACATACACATGGACATAACTTAGATTGGGGTTATCAGTGAAGATAGCGAAGGAAGCAAATATGCGTTCTGGTTGACATTTACAAATAGAGAAGGCAACCGCACAAATGTGGATAACAGAGTTCTCTGATACTCTCAAGCGAGTGGTACACCCTCCTTCTGAGCTGACCCATTGGTGGTAGGCATAAAAGTTCTATTGAAAAAAAATGTTTTTCATGTATAGTTTTGTTTTGCTTTTTCCCAGAGAAATGTGACCAGCAATATCTCATTTATCTGTGTAACAGATCTGTTAGGTAGTTGGACAAGGGAGATGAAAGGAATAATACTGGTTTTGTCTTAGTGAAAAAGCAGTGAAACAGAGAGAAGTATTGTGACATACTCAGCATGATAGTGGTAGAGCTAGACATGTAATTGATCCTCCTAACTTATTACTGATCTCTGCTTCCAGGACCTGAGATGGAGGGAAAAAAGAGAAGTTTCTGCATATCTTTGCAGAGTGGATATCTTTTCTCTTACATCTTCTCAACACAAACTGCCATCTATAATTCTCATCATGACTCCCTTACAGTCTGTACTATAGGATGTAGGAAAGGTGTAGGAGGAAAGAGTAGGTGCTCTATAAATAACTTGTTGAATTGATAAATTAGTTGGTAAAAAAAAGGGGGGGGCAAGAAAGAAAGTTTCATTGTATGTATTCACATGTACATACACACAAGTACAATTCCTAATGATTTGGGCCTATGTGAAGAAAAGAAATTTAATTAATAGCATAAAACGAATTGTAATTTATGAAATTGGAATGTGAAATTGAGTGGTGAATTTATCTCCATTTCTCTGGCTTCTGTGTTTTTTGCTCTCGGTCACCACTCAACTATCAAATAGTTCTTATTTATGTCAAAGTATCTTTTCTGCAAAATATAAAGAAACTGTATCTGCCAAGTACAACTTTATTGATATCTCAGATTTAATTGTGTAACTTATGTTTTCCCATGCCAGTCTAGGCATATGGTAAGATCAACATGACAGTAACAAATAGTATCAATTTGACTTGGCCCTTAGAATTCCTTAACCCTATCCAACTAGGTGTAGGCAGCCCACAGAGGATGTTCTTTGATGTGTTCACAAATGTGATGCCCCTGGCTACAGCACAGCATCTGACATTTCTTCCCTTTCTGCTCCTGACATGGGCCTTGTAGATGCTGAGCCCTTAGGCTGTTGCTTTCTGATTTGTCTGAGCTTCTCTATGGCAATGGCCCTGTGATTCTTCTCTACTTCACTCCCAACTCTTTCAGCACTTGTCCTCTGGCTCTTTTCCCTATTTCTGATGCATAGTATGCTCCACTCTTTCTTTTCTGACCTACTGGAGTACAGTGGTTCTTATCTGCAGTGTCTGGACATCACATTTATGTGATGACGCAAGAGCCAGGATACTGTGTTTGAGAAATTAACTCTGCCTTGTTTCCTACTTATTGGGAAAAAAATGAAGGGTTATGGAAGATAATGTTAAATTGCTGCTAAAAAGCCATTCCCAAACCTCTTGTCTATTTATAGCTATACAGCCTGAAAAGCATGATGCTTGCCTTTTCATCTTTCCTTGCATCTAGAGATGGCCCTGAGACCCAATTCTGGCTCCTGGGACAAACCAGGGGCCTGCTAGTCAAGGGAGAAGGCATTCTGAGAAAGCTTCTACTTTCCTGAAAAAACAAAACAGATGACCCTCGTGTTGCCTCTTCCTCTCTATACTCTTCTTTCTCTCTTGAATGCAGAATTAATGGTTGGATCTGCTGTGCCATTAAGTAATGATGAGAGAAAAGTCAGGAGAATCACAGACACATTGACCCTGACATCACTGACTTGGAGAACCAAGGCCAGCACTAACTGCTTGTTAAGTGAGAAAAATAATCCTTTATCTTCCAAATGACTGGGAATGGTTTTCCTATTATTTGTGGGTGAATGTAAGTCTAACCAATACACAAGTACTTCCTCACCACCAGACTATAGCCCCCTTTAAAGACAGAAGCCAGAACTTTGTAAATTAAGACTAAGGCTTCTTGGTCACCATGGAAGAGCTAAGATGTTTTTATTTTTTAATGTAGGCTAATTGGAGGATAGGGCTGAATTATTCAAGAGAAGGAAGGAATCTAATCCGTGGGAAGAAAGAGTCCCGAGACTGGGAAGGATGGGAAGTATTAGATTCTACAAATAGAATCAAGTGGGGCCTTGAGTGGCTCCTATACAGTACGTCGGAGAGATAAGACCTCAGATGGGTGTTACCTGTGTCACCAAGTGCTGCAGTCCTGAGAGCAGAGGTAGGGTCCTCCGTAGCTGAGTCTGTGGTTAGTAGAGAAGGTCTTTGTATAGGGTGTCTCTCTACCCTCCCAATGCAGCAAAGCTTGGAGACAACTGAGGAACAATTGAAAATGGCATCATGTGGTAGTAGAAGGAACAAGTGTAGCTCTGAGAACCATGTAGACCAAGGACCAGGCCTCCTGCTTACCTACAGACTTTGATATTTTTGTGCAATCTAATTGTGCATGGAGAAGGGATGGCAATAATACCTGATACTGGACTTTCTGTCTATCCTAATAAATAGAAGATTAAGTTAGAATTAATTTTTTAACCTGTCTATGTCTTTATATTTAAAGTGAGTTTCTTGTAGACCATATATTCTTAGGTATTGTTTTCTTATCCAATCTTTTCATTTTATTCAAATGACAGTTTTTGTCATTTAATTGGTGTTTTCAGACCATTTGCATTTAGTGTAATTATTGATATGGTTGGATTGAAATCTACCATCTTGTAACTGTTTTGTTTTTCCATCTCTTTCTGCCTTCTTTTGGATTATTTGAGTATTTTTTATGACTTCATTTTCTCTCCACTATTGGCTTACTATTTATACCCCATTTTCAAAAAATGTTAGTGCTTACTCTATGGTTTAAAATATACATCTTTAATTCACTACAGTCCACCTTCAATTGATACTATAGTACTTCACATATTGCGTAAGGATCTTGCAACAGTATATTTCCAACTCTAGCCTTCCATCCTTTGTGCTATGGTTATCATACGTTATACTTTTACAGGTGCTATAAAAACAAAATATATTGATACAACTGATTTTTGTTTTAAATAATCAATTATCTTTTAGAACAGCTAAAAATAAAGAAAAGAGAGCCAGCCCTGATGGTCTAGTGGTTCAAGTTTGGTGCTGTCACCACTTTGGCATCCTGGGTTCATTTCCCGGTTGCAGAACCATATCACTGTTGCCATGCTGTGGCAGCAGCTCACATAGAAGAACTAGAATGACTCACAAGTAAGATATACAACCATGCACTGGGGTTTTGGGGTGAAAAAAAAGA
This sequence comes from Tapirus indicus, assembly GCA_031878705.1. NCBI lineage: Eukaryota > Metazoa > Chordata > Mammalia > Perissodactyla > Tapiridae > Tapirus > Tapirus indicus. The sequence goes on along the minus strand of CM062924.1, from coordinate 59,041,848 downwards.
GGAAGATTGACAACAGATGTTAGCTCAGAGCAAATCCTTCCCTGAAAAAAAATAAAGCTAGAAAGAAAAGAAATAATTTTATATTTACTTCCATTTATGCCCGAATTCTTCATTTCTTTGTGCAGATCCAGGTACAGAACAGTATATTTCTTTCTAACGTTAAAGAAAACATTTTCTTAAAATTGTATAAGGAAAATCATTTACATTATCCAAGAGACTGTTCCCCAAGGTCCATAGAAGACAAGAATTGATATCAAAGTTTCTCCTTTCAATAGGCACATATATTTAATGGTTTAATGCACAGTTGACCACTTTTCTTGTATTTTTGCACTTGTATATATAGTCATGACATTTACATTGAAGTATTTATATAAAGTTCAAACTTTAAGACTCTTTTGGACTGTATGTCATCATTACTAACACTAACTGAATGTAAAAATGATTCGAAACATGTGTTTTGACTAGATCTTCATCTGTGGCCTATTTACATGTTGGTAACAAATTCCATAAAAATAGCATATGTATTAAACTAAAAGTCAGTTAAACAGGGCAGAAGCATTTTAAGAGTCCTGAAATCTACTGTTAGACATTTAGCAGCTGAGCTATTTCAAAATTATTTCCAAATTTATGGCACTGATTTTTTGAACAGCTACCAAAAAGTGCAACATGAGGAAAACACAATGGTGTTTGGAGACCCAAAAGTATATTATAACCAGCCTCTGTGTTCCTCAATTCTCTGGCAGATGGCAGATTCATTTCTTTGGAATATATTCGAGATAGAAAGTAAATAGCTCCTTACAGACTTTATTTATAATGGTACAGTGTTTGCAAATATATAATTTGTATTCTTTTACACTTTACATTACATCTATGTCCTGAATTAATGGCCCTATAGCTGCCCAGATTTAAGTGAATTTTTGTGTGTTTCTATTTTTGGGGATATGAGTCAATGAGGCCAAAGTCATACATACAATTCTCATAAGGTCCATGTTCCAACTTTTACTGCCTGAGCCCAGTCATCAGTCTTATCCAATCACTACTTATAAAAAATGTGTTAGCCAGTTTAGGCTGCCATAACAGAATACCGTAGACCGGGTGGCTTATAAATAATAGAAATATATTTCTCACAGTTCTAGAGGTTGGAAGTCTAAGATCACGGTGCCAGCACGGTCGGGTTCTGGTGAGAGCCCTCTTCTGGGCTGCAAAGGCTGCCATCACTGTGAGAACACAGTGATATTCTCACATGACAGAGAGCATGGAGAAGAAGAAAGCTCTCTCATGACTCCTACAAGGGCACTAATCCCATTCATGAGAGTTCTACCCTCATGACTTCATCTAATTCTAATTACCTTCCAAAGGCCCTATCTCCTAATACCATCACATCAGGGAATAGGGTTTGAACATATGAATTTTGGGGGGACACGAACATTCAGTCCATAGCAATAACAACAAAGAAAACCTGAAAACCTACAGATAGGAGGTCAAAAGGCAAGTAACTTGTTCCTGTGTATAAAGATTAGCAGTGCCATAACACTGTCCAAAAAAACAGCTATGACCTACACAAATAACAGGGCTACTTGTTCACTTTAGCCCAGGGCATAGGGAAATTTCCAGTTGGTTCTTTCCATCCTGGGTAGGACGTTGGAGCACTGATAGTTAGTGGCAAGCAGCTCTGTATTTGGTCTGCTTTCACAAGCTGAAAGTGTCCTTCTTTCCTCATCTTTCCAATCTTAGTTTCTACACTCTTTCTCCTGCCTGCCTCAGCCAGAGTCTTTTGTATGCTCTGGGAGATAAAGCTCCCACAGCTTCCTTCTCTGAGATTTTGTTTCTGCTCACAAAGTGGGTAACTCATAGCTATCACAGTGCTCTGAGGAAGAGAAGTAGAGTCCTCCCAGTACCAATGAGAGGGTGGAAGGGAAGGGGGAGAAAAACAGAAAGCAATAGATTAATACCCGGTGGTATAACCCTGCCATGTTCATATACGATCCTCAGGACCATATTTTTAGACATGTACTGTGGTATATACATATATATATGTTGAATCCTCATGCTTGGATTTTCATTTTCTCTCCCTGTGACTTCCTCTACCTGCCTCTTTACATACTTAAGTCTGTTGGTTTAAAAAAAACTCTTGACTTTGCAACCCTCTTGAGTTACTATTTATCTTATTTCTTCCCATTAGAGCCAAGTGTCTTGAAATAATCTCTACAACAGTGGCCTTCAACCCAGGGTACACTTCCCCTGGAAGTGTCTCAAGACTTAAAAGGGACTGTAGTTGAAGAGAAGGTGTGTAGGTCACACAATAAATCCACTCCAATCTTCCTATCTCCCTAAACCTTTGAATTCCCTCCTTCACATCATACCAGGGAAGCTCTGGCATCTCAAACTCATTGTCATAGGCCACCAGTCAGTCCAAGTTTCACTAAATCCATCAAGTAAGCTACCAGAGGCACCTACAGCTGCATGAGCTGACACATGAAATCTGGACTCTTTAGTAATTGCACCAGTATCAATTCATTTGGCCCATTTTTATATTCTGCCTCTTTAGTCTAACATCTTTAGAATCCATTTCTGTACATATTCCCCAGTTTCTGAAGATATATATATTCACAAAATCTTGCAGTTCTTTTGGTGTGTAATCTGTTACCTCCTATAGTTGTTTTGACCCTCTGAAGTGTGATGAGATTTGACCATAGTTATGGGTCTAGTGAAAACAGGGTGATTGTGGTAGGTGTTGAGACGAAAGAACATCCCCTTGCAAGGCTTTTGCCTGAAGTGAGATTATCACAAGAAGGCTAGTAATCTCAGACATAAGAGGGAAAGTGACTTCCACTGGTAAAAGAGACTCAGAGGGTCTCAGGGGTCTGAGATTCTTAGTTTCAACTGAGTTCAACTAGGTGTTTTCATTTAAAGTTTTGGGGAGCCATAATGTCCCAGTCAATGCCCTGACTTTCACATGAGATACTTAGTGAGGCTGTGAATTCAACTGATGTTATAATTCTGCAACCCACACAATTAAGTTTTGTGCTTTATTTTCAACAGCGTTAGCCCTGTAGCTACAAGAAATGAGATTCTTTTAAGGATGTCATAGTTCTGTGGGTTCTAAGACCATGATTTTAACTAAGAGTTATAGGACCTGAGATTGTCATTTTCTTTCTGTAAACACTCCAATACACTCAGAAGAGTCTATACTGGTCAAGCACAGCAGCTGCATGGGTTCCCACAACACTTATTTAAGTGGCAATTAATTAACAATAGATGATAACTTAATTGTAATGTTGCTGCATTCCATGGGTTACTAGCATCTCATTTCCCATTGACAAGAAGTTCAACACTTCACCCAATCCTCCAAATCCATCTTTTCAGGTCTGTCTCCTGGGACTACACCAGCAATGAATTCTATAGCAGTCAGAGTCCAGTCAGGAGACAGAAATCACACCAGTAATTAGAACAGGAGAGATTTAAAATAAAGAATTATTAACTAATAAAAGGAGTTACCTACTGAAAAGGATAAAAGAGGACTCTAAAATATCCATAACTAGCAAGTGCAAAAAAGAAGCTACTGTCTGTAGACTAAAAAGGAGTGAACAATGTAGGAACAAGGGACTTAGCAAAGCAGATCAGATCTCTTCAAAGAAGGCATGGCTACCACAGAAATACACAGCCTGCTCATGTGACTAAGCTTGAGAGTCTGGCTAGAGCTGGTCTGTAGAAGTGGCTCATCATTGCCAAAATGGAGAAGAGCTGGTCAATAGAAACAGGACAAAGAAGGGTGGATTTGGAGCTGAAATACAATAAATTGATAACGGGCACTTTTAAAGAAAAACATATTCACCTATTTATTTCACTTACGTGGTTTGCTACAAAATAAGCTGTAACAATTTTTAAGTCACCTTTTGAATCACATTGTCTTACATTCAAAAATTCAGATTGACAAGTACAAATGACAAAACAATCCCATATTACAGCTCTACGCAACAGTGATCATCCACCAGCAACTGGTAATTAATATCTTTCCTTGTTATTCTTTTTCTTAAAAAAACTGACAGTTAGATCATGAAGCCTGGGACCTAGAGAGAAGATGTGTCCACCTTTAAGAGAAAAAAGATTTTATATCCAAGATAGGCATGGGGAAATAGTGTTTAATAATCAGTATTATAGTGGTATAAAATATTTGTCCTCCACTTATTTAACACTCCTCCCTTCAAAAGGTAACACCTAATTTCCCTTCCCTCCAGTGCAGGCTGGACTTGGTCTTTTTTAAAACTGGACTATTATAGATGTGACAGTGTATGACCTCCTATGGAAAGTTACAGACAGCATTGCCACTTCCACCTTGCTCTTGGCCTCACTCAATCTGAGGGAGCGACTGTCAGGAGGACATTCACTTGTGGAGAGGTCCCATGAGAAGACCTGAGGCCTCCAGCCAACAACCAGCACCAACTTGCCAACCATGAGGCTGAGTCACCTCGGGAGCAGATCCTTCAGCCCCCATCAAGCCTTCAGGTCAAGCTGCAGCCCCTGATATAATCTTGACTGCAACCCATGAGAGACCCTGAGTTAGAACCACTCTGAGTTCCTGAACCACAGAAACTGTGATGATGATAAATATTTACTGTTATTTTAAGCCACTAAATTTTGCGATAATTTGTCGTATAGCAATAGATAACTAATACAAGTAAATACTGTGGGGCCACGAGGACATTTTACTCTGTGAGAGTCAGCTTACTGTGCAGGTGTGAGAATCAATCACGTAATCAACATGTTACCCAAAGTATGAAACATAAGTGTGACCAAAAACACACTCATACACACAGTCTTCTTCCTGTTTGAAATTGTTCATGGTATTATTTTATTATGTTTTGTTATGTGTAGTTTAAACATTTATTTACATAGTTAAGAGGAAAAGTCATTCTGCTCTAAATTGAGTGATGTTTCAGTTTGATGAACATTGAGGCAAAATGTTTTTTTTTGTGATTGAAAAGATGCTTTTGTTTCATATCAGTTTTCATTTCTTATTTGGGAATGTTATCAAATGTGGAATAAGCTAAAAACTGTGGCAATAAGGATGTGAGGTAAATGCTCAGTTCTTTCTATTTCTTCCCCCTCTCCAAGTTAGCATACTGCATTTAAGAAGGCTTATTACATCTCAGCCTTAAGCCCTGAGTGTTAGTTCTGGGACTGAGTTTGTTGATGTGCAGTGGAAGAGGAATGGTAGTGTCTGGAGGAGAGAAGGAAAGAAGGGAAGAAAGTGATATCTGTTCCTTTGGAGGAGGGAGGATCAGGGTTTGTCTATAGGGTGCCTCTGACCTAATGGCCCAGGGTTATCTGCTGCCTGGATGCTGGCTCTTCCTTTCCGAACGTCCTCAATGTCACCAGCTCAGGGCCTTCCAATCTGGCTCACGGTAGCTCCATTATTTTCTGACAGGCTTTTCTTCCTCTCCTGATTGTATCCTAGGTCAAAAATATATGGCACAGATCACATTGACCCTTAGCTAATTAGATGCAAGTCTCCATCTCTATCTCCTGCCTCCACTGGTCATTGTAAATAAATACGTATATACACCCTTTTAATATACAAACTTGATCCATATTTCCAACTCTAAAAAATTCATTTTTAAAAGCAGGACTAGCTAAGCCTGTGTTGAAAGCCCCAGCTGAGACTAACACATATGTAGGAAGGATTAGTACTAGAGTCAACCAGTTATTCTGAAGCCAGAATATGGTGGTTGCACACGCATGTGTGAGTGATGAGCATGGTGTATGGGATGAGCCAGAGAATATGTTCTGAAGAGTTGGAACCCAGGGTGACTGAGCAACAAGAAAGTATCTGGCTAGACCTGGTTCACTTCTATTCGCTGAAAAATTGGTCAATGACAGAGAAAAGAGCATCAATGTATTAGAGAACATGGAAGAAGCCAGCCTCTTCTGAGTCTGTAGCCACTACTCACAGTCATCACCCCCATCAACCGTCCCGCTAGTTATCTCCTTGTGACTAGCCCACATGGACAGCAATTTCAATTACACCCACGGGAGTTCAGAACAGAGAACCACCCTCCCGAATAGCCACGAAAGGAAACGCAAAAGCTGGAGCTCTGATGATGACGTGAAATACAGGTCTGTGGTTCTTGTTTCTAGCAACCAGTTACTAGTTCCTGTGTATTTTCTAGCTTCCCCAGGCCACAGAAGAGGTCGTTTGCCTATAAACACCTTAGAGATGGCCGACTATTTACCTTCAAGTTTGCAAAGAGCTCAATCCACAACTCACAATGATAAGAAACAGCTATGCTTGCAGATTGCCAGTGGCCTTTCTTTCTACTTGCAGCTATGTTCTCCTTAGGAAATAAGAGAAAAGATCTCATTGCTTATTGGGAAAAATTTATCTCCTATCTCCTGTTCCTGTGGTCACAGCAATTTTGTCATCTCTTTACCAACAGCTGCCTGATTTCCCATCACCAGTAAGGCCTGTTGTTCTTGGGCTGCAGCCCCTCGGCTGCTGTCACCATTGGATTCACTATGAGGAGATGCCAAATCACCACCCATCACCTAGGCTGCCACTGTCTCTGCCATTGGGTCTACTGTGATTACATTTACCACCATCTCCTCAGTCGCCATTGCCTCAGTGACCATCTTCTCTGCCACCATCTCAGCAGCAGCCACAGCCCTGCCATAGATTGGCCCATCACCAGCCTGCACTGTCACCTCCACAGTCTTCACTGTCTGTTGCCTGTGTTTTCCCTGAATAATAGAAAAGTAGAATGACCTCTATGTACCTTTTCCAAGAAAAAGATGAGGCTATTTAAGTTTGAGGATTTTTCTTCCACTGGTTGATTGAATTTCTGCATAGGGAATGGATTATTTATTAAAAATAAGGTACATAGTGAAAACTCTTAGGTCACTAACAGGGCAGCTTGGAATAATAATAATTTTGATGAAATTGATCTACACTGCAAAGTCAAATTATCTACTAGATTATTCTGAAGCATTGGCTCTTTTCAGCTAACGAGATTTGAAGCAGCCTATGCAAAGGTGGAGGTGGATCTGCCAACATTGGGGCTGCCATTGACTCAGTCTTGGTAAATGGTGTTTCTTTACTAAACCCTTTCAAGGGCTAAGAGAGGCTGAGCAACGGCCCAGGGCCCAGGCTTCAGTCAGCTAAAAGGAGAAATCTTTTCTTTATATTTTAAATACTTAATCAAAGAAGAATAATTTTAAAGCTCTGCTGGGAAAAAAAGGAAATAGCTGATTGGAAGCTCTTCATCCAGGAGCAGGACTTAGCAGTGGATGGGTCTCAAAACAGATTACTTGCGTTGGAGTGCCACTGTTTCTTTGGGCATCCTTCTCCTTACATCAGCATATAAAAGTCCTTTGTTTGGGGCTGGTCAGTTTCATAAGAAAAAAGTCCTCAAATCTCTGGTCTAAAGCGCATAATATAAGCCTGCCTCTCAGAACTCTGGGAGATCTCACTAATTATTAATGAGACTTTAATTTGACACCCCCTGAACCTGCCCTTTTTGGTGTGGTGGTGTCTCACCCCCACTTTCAGCTATGCCTAGAGTTCCAGAGTTCAAAGTCTCTCAGGTTTAATTTCTCAGAGAGTGAACTTTGCTCCAGTTTTCTTCAGAGGTGAGAAAGGGGTCATAGGGTGGGGGAGGAGATCTGGGTGTACTAACTGCTCCTTTCAACCAACCCTCCTGTTTTCAGTTTATCCCAATACCCTCCCTTTCAAAGGTTGCTGAAGACTAGTGCCTGCATCTTTCTGGAACTCAAGGGCAGAAATTATTTTCCTTCTTGTTACCTTCTCCCTGTAGGCACTTAGGTGATTTCAGTGAGTTTTGAGAAGAAAAGAGAGAAGTCTTTTCTTTTATTCCATCATATTTAACCAAAATCCCTCTTATCTTTTTCTGTACTTCACTTTTTAAAAATTTCATCTTTAGTCTATCAAATATTTATTTTGATGTGTGAAGGGAGATGAGGATACAAGTTGAATTTCATTCTGTACCAGAGCTGGCCAAAGATCCATCATTTATTGAACATCCTTTCCTTCCCTCCTGTTAATAACACACAAGGAAGCAGAGTACACTTTGCCTCAGAAATCAGACATGGTATCACAAAATTTGTAAAATTTTCTCTGTGTCTTAAATGATCAGGTAAGTAGAGATGTGTGGAGGGAAGTTATTGAGGCATAGGAGATGATGTGTGGGACTGCATAGAGATATGAAAATAGATGGAAAGTGTAAAATAAGGCTGATAAGAAGACATTGGGCCAGATCTTAAAGGGCATTTTATGCCAAATAAAAAAATTTAACTTTATGTGTAGTACCACCATGTCATAATATGATAAGCTAAGCCTAACATTTTAACAGATACACACAAACCATCTCATTATCAATTGATTAAGTGGCCTCATGGTGGTCCCCTTTTCATATATTTGACAAGTAATTTCTTCAGCTTTTACTCTCCCAAGCACACTTCTTTATGATTTCATCAATGCCTTATGCCTCTATGGTTTTTACTTCTTTTTGAATCTGAATGATTCACCACTGAAGAGTTACTCATCTCACATGTGCTAAATAAGCTCTTCACATATTCCTGGGTGACTGGGAAACTACACACGTGCACAAAGGAGACCCAAGAGAGCTCAGTAGAAAGCAAAAGCCAAGGGACACTTGATAGCTGGCTAAGCTTCAAATGTACTACCCAGCCACCACACAAATGGATCACAGGGTATGGAAGCTGTATAGGCTTGGGGTGTTTGAAAACAACTTCTGCCCAAATCACTGGCTGACTACTAGGCTATGCAGACACAGAAAGCAAACCTTAGAAATGTACACCGAAAGAAATAAAAATTACAACTAAAATCTCAGCAGACATGTTAACAGCTGCATTCTTTTTTTTTTTTTTTTTTGTGAGGAAGACCAGCCCTGAGCTAACATTCCTTGCTAATCCTCCTCTTTTTGCTGAGGAAGACTGGCCCTGGGCTAACATCCGTGCCCATCCTCCTCTACTTTATATGGGATGCTGTCACGGCATGGCTGACAGGCTGTGCGTCGGCGGGCACCCAGGATCTGAACGGGCGAACCCCGGGCTGCCAAGCGCGGACTAAACCACTGCGCCACCGGGCCGGCCCCAACAGTTGCATTCTATGGGGAAGACAAATTCAGCAGTTTGAGTACAGAAAAGCTACCAAAAAAAAAACCCCTCAAAATTCATAGTTGCTCCAACATGTTAGCTAAAATGTACATTTTTCTACAAAAAATTATGGGATATGCAAAGAAACAGGAAAGTATGACCTGTAATTGGGGGGAAAATGTAATCAGTAGAAACTAACTTTTAGTGAGCCCAGATGTTTGTTTATCAGGAAAAGACTTCAAAGCAGCCATTTTAAATAAATTCAAATAATTAAAGGAAAATATTACGACAATGATTCAACAAACCAAGGATGTTGATAGAGAACTATAAAAAAAGGAGATTTTAGAGTTGAAAAATATCACACTGAAATTTTTTAAAAATCACTAGATGTACTCAATAGCAGATGTGAAATGTCAGAAGGAGTCATCAGTGAACTTGAAATACAGCAATAGAAATGGTTCAGTCTGAACAACAGAGTGAAAAAAAGACTGAGGGAAAATTAACAGTCTCAAAGACCTCTGAGACGTCAAACATATAAGAGGAACCCCAGAAAGAGAGAGAGAGAATGGGGCAGGAAAACATATTCAAAGAAACAACAGCCAAACACTTCTCAAATTTGATGAAAAGCAAATCTACAGAACCAAGAAGTTTAAATGATCCTAAGTGAGATAAACACAGAGATATCCAAACCTAGACAAAGAGAAAATCTTCAAAGAAGGAAGAAAAAATAGGCAAGATTTTCTCTTTGTCTTTGTCTGGGTGTGAATATCTTTGTGACACACTTTAGATTCAAAAATTCAAGTAGGTTGAAAGTAAAAGGATGAAAAAAGATACATAATACAAACACAAACTATATGGTTGCTGGACTGGATATATCAGTTGAAATATACTTTAAGAAAAATATTTTTCAAGACCAAGAGAGACATTTCATCATGATAAAAAGGGTCAACACACCAGGAAGATTTAACAATTGTAAATGGATAACACCTAAAAACTGCCCCAAATACACAAAGCAAAAACTGACAGAATTGAAAGGAGAAATAGACAATTCAACAACTGCACTTGGAAATTTCAGTACTCCTCTCTTAGGAACTGATAGAATGACTAGATAAAAAATTAGTAAAGATATGAAGACATGAACAGAACCACCAGCCAACTTGGTCTTATTGATATATATTGAATACTGTACTCTTGAAGAGCAGAATACATGTTTTCAAACACACATGGAACATTCTCTAGTAGAGACCATATTCTGGGATATCAGATAAATCTCAATAAATTGAAAATGATTGAAATCATATAAACTATGTTCTCTGACCTCAATGGAATCAAATTATAAATTAGCAAGAGAAAGATATTTGGAGAATCTCCAATATTTGGAAATTAAGCAACACATTTTTAAATAATCATGAATCAAAGAAGAAATCATAAAGAAAATTAGAATATATATTGAACTGAATAAATATGAAAATACATATGTCAGAATTTATGGGATACAGCTAAGGCAGAGCTTTAAAGGAAATTTGTAGCTTCATATTCTTCTATTAAAAAGATCTAAAATGTAAGTATTCACCTTGAGAAGCTAGAAAATGAAGACCAAATCAAACCTATAGTAAATGGAAGGAAGGAAATAATAAAGATCAGAGCAGAAATAAATAAAATAAAAAATAGAGAAACAATAGAAAAAAATCAATTAAACCAAAACTAGGTTCTTTGATAAGATCAACGAAACTGATAAACTTTCAGCTACACTGACCAAGGAAAAAAAAGAGAAGACACAAATTACCTAAATCACAAATGAGAAAGACCTAACAGAAATTAAAAGAAATATTATAAACAACTTCATGCCAACAAAACTGTCTCAAGAAGAAATAGAAAATTTAAAGAGATCTATATCAAGTAAAGAAAAGGAATTTTAATTAAGAACCTTTCCGCAAAGAAAATCCCAGACCCAGAGGGCTCCACCATTGAATTCTATCAAACATTACAGTAGAAATATTATCAGTCCTACAGGAACACTTTCAGAAAGTAGAGGAGGAGGGAACATTTTCCCAAACCATTTTACAAAGCCAGCATTATCCTGATTCTAAAGCTACATCATAAGAAAAGAAAACTAATATCCTCATGAACATAGACACAAAAATCCTTAAAAGAATATTAGCAAACAGAATCCAGCAACATCTAGATAAGATTATGAATCACAACCAAGAAGAATTTATCCCAAGAAAGGAAAGTTCTTTAACATTCAAAAATCAATTAATGAAACACATTATGTTAATAGAAAAAAGGACAAAATTCATGTAATCATTTCAACAGACACAGAAAAAGCAACTGACAAAATCCAACACCCTTTCATGATAAAAACTCCATCAAATTAGGACTAGGAGGGAACTTCCTTAATTTGATGAACGGCATTTATAAAATACCTACAGCTAACATGATTGATACTTACTGGTGAAAGACTAAGTAAATGCTTTCTCCCTAAAATCCATAGATTTATTAAAAGGAAGGAAGGACAAAAAGAAAGGAAAAGGAAGATAGAAAGAGAAAGAAAGGCTAGAAATAGAAAGAAGTCTTTTTAGACTTTGAAATAGTTTCAAAGACTTCTTTGAAATAATTTCAATTCCTTGAAATAGTGATGGATAAGGTCGTTTGAGAGAGAAACAGCTATAACCTTTGTAACCTAAAGTTCTGTGCTGACACTGGGAAAGACAGCATGGTAGATATGAAGGGGAAAGTGGGGAGGGAAGTGATGGGTAAATGACTCAAAGAAATTTTCATATGCATATTTGTCCTTTTTCATGTGGAAGCCAGACTCTGTATGTTTTCATATTTACTGTAGCTGTTAAAATGAGAAATTACACCAGTTCTGTGCTGATAAGTGTCTATCTTTCACCACATTTTGGTTGGTATATTTGTACTGGAACACACTCCACACTGTTGTTGACGCCACCACATTTGAACCTACTCTTCTGAGTGTTGGCTTAGGAATAGTCTTTTTTTTTTTTTTTTTTTTTTGATGAAGGATGTATTTGGATTTGTTTTGGAAGAGGGTAAGACCACCGATATATACCATGAGAAGGGTTAGTAGATCTTTTATAACAGGTATTCTTGGAATCTCTTACATCAACATTTTAATCAGGGTCCTGGGTGATAAAATAGCCCAGTAATTTACATGCCCAGCTGACACTAAGCAGCAGACTAGGCCAACACCATGTTAGATGGAATCTGAGTTCAGAGTGAGCTTGTTGAATTGGAGAACTAGTCATAAACAGAAATAACATGGTGGGCACTTTCCTGAAGAGGTGAATACTAGCACAAATACATGTGGCAGAAGTGTTGGGTGGTTCCTGTATTCTACAACAGAAACACAGTTCAATATTTCAAGTAAGTATCCTCTCTCACAGTCATCTTATTCATTAGCCTAACTCAACTATTGTTGCAGGGAGCATTGGAATTACCCTTAACAAATCTCTAAATTTTAGTTCCAGCACTACTGTTAAAACCACCACACCAGAATCCTAAAGTTACTCCTTCCTTTATTCATTTATTCCCATCTACCATGTGAGGCAGGTAAACATCTGGAGCTGGTTTAGTGGTAAACATTGACATGAGAGCTTCTTACAGGAGCTTTTAATGTGAAGAAGCCTTACACCCACATAGAGAGGGGTTTTGTTTTTTTTTTTTACATTTTTTTAACAGCTTTATTAAGGTGTAATTGACATACAAAAAAACTGCAGATGTTTAATGTATACAATTTGGTGAGTTTGGATGTTTGAATACACCCGTGATACCATCACCATAATCAAGGGAATAAGCATATTCATCACCTCCAAAAAAAAAAAACCAATACACCAATCATTACTTTTTAAAATAGTATCTATTCAGGAGACTTGTCCAGTGGTAATAATGGTGGCTAACATTTGCTGAGTACTTACAATGTACCAGGCCCTGTTATATGTGCTTTACAGGTATTAATTAATTAAACCGTCACAATAGTCATAGAAGTAGTTACTATTATTTCTCCCCATGTTCCAGATGAGGAAATAAAGGCACAATGTGGATAAGTAATTTGCCAATAGTTAACTAGCTAGTAAGCAGCACAGCTAGGATTCAAATCCAACTGCCTGCCTCCAGAGCCTATGTGCTTGACCTCCATGCAATCCAGCCTCTAGAAGCTCAGTTGTTTGGTGCAAAAACTATAACCAGGTCTCCAGAATTCTTTATTCCAGGGTTTTAAACCTTTGTAGAAAAGAAGCTTGGAGTTGAGGAAACTAGGAACTGTGGTAAAACATCTCTTATCTTTCCTTGATAGTGAGCAGGACTGTAAAATGTGCGTGTGTGTTTGTTTTGAAATGGTACAACTAAAGCAGTCAGATCCACTAGGCATGCTCCCATGAAGTGGGGAGGTCCCTGAGTGATAAGCTGTCTCAGAGAATCTGGTGAAAATTGGTAGAAATGGTAACTGAAGTGTAAAGTGTTTGGGCTCAAAATATGTCATTGTTCTTTCTCTGCTCGGCAGCTGAGCCGAGAACAGGAGGCCATCCTCAAATAGGGAACTGGATTGTTCAAAAGAGGTTTACATTTTCAACAGAAATAGAGAAGGTGTCTGCTCCTTATCATTTGAGGGAGAACAGCTCTAGGGGACAGTGGCCACCTGTGCTACATAAGACAAGCCCAGACGTTGGCTTTAGTAAAATGAAGAAACTGTGCTATGTTACACCCAAAGGGTAAACCCAGCCCTAACAACCCACGTGAGACAAACCAACCAAGCAGAAAGGAAGAGGGAAAGTGAGATTTCCAAGGGCTGGAGCCATAAAGATGGACTGGAGCACCTGTGCTGAATACAGACGCCTGAAGCTGAGGGGCAGAATCCTTGCAGATCGGGGAGGGAAATGCTTTTGCTACTTAGAAAGACGGAGAAACAAAGCTGGGCCAAAAGAGTCAGGGGGCTATGTGAAGGAAAATCTGTTGAGCCAACCTGGAACTGACAATCAGAGAGCTGATCCCAGAGAGCAGACTCAGAAGCAAGTTCCAGAAGGAACCAAAAATCCTTCCTGAGATTCCACCGGAGATGGTTTGTTCCAAAGTAACATTGTGCCAGAAATCCGAGGAGCTCAGTCTAGCCTCTCCACCTTATCGGGCCAGACAGCATGGAGGCCAGGAAAAAGAACGAGCTGAGTCAACTTCACACGCTGTGCCAATCTACCAGGCTATAGCTGGACCTTGGTGAGATTTGGATAAAGAATCTGGGTTTTGTAAACCTATCCATTTCTCTGCTCTCGTATTTGCTTTCTTTTTCTTCAGTTTTTTTGTTTGTTTTGTTTTAAAGTTCTAACCAAGTCCCAGCTGAACCAAGAGGAAAACTGATTTCCCACACCTAAATCAGGATAAATAATGGAAATGTTCCAGAGGCAGATACGGTGGCGGTAGAGCCAGGGGATCGGAGGTGGAGAGAAAAGTGAGGAAGCAGGATGGGGAACAGTTCTGAACAGTGGGGCACACTAATACTTTCCTTCCTAGGGATTTTTACCTTATCTTTATGGTTTTCCTTGAAGTTTGTGCTTGCACAGTGGCCTTGGGCGTGAGGTGAAAGAGGCTTTGTGACTTCCCATTGTCAGAGCAGGAGGAACAAATAAAGGATTGCCTCCATGGAATTGTGGAATGTTTATTATCCTAAAGAAAAGCATTTGTCTTCTCTCATAGGGAAATCCTATCATCTTATCTTAGAATGGCCCCTGACATAAGTAGTCTTCAATGCCTTTATTTTTTTCTAGCTTTATTGAAATATAACTGACATCACATTGTGTAAGTTTAAGGTGTACAAGGTGATGATCTGGTATACATATATATTACGAAATGATTACCACAATAAGGTTAGTGCCTTTAATATAATGGAAAACCAGAAGCACAGGAAGGTTTGGTGACCTGTTTTGGGGCACCCATCCGGGGCAGTGGTTAAGTTCAAAAGCAACCCCCACATCTGTTCAGGCCCTTAAATGACCATGAAACCAAATCCTCTTCTTACCTGATCCCAACCCTAGTTCCTGCCCTGTCTTTTCCTCCTCTTCCCTTCCCAGAGAGCAAGATCGTGGAGGCTAGAGCCCTGAGCAGAGCATCAGGGGGTCAACCCCAGAGATGAGAAATGGAACACATTAACAAATATTGCTGTGAACTCCTATTACAGTCCCTCGGTATCCGCAGGGGGTTGGTTCCAGGACCCCCGCAGGTACCCAAATCCGAGGTTGCTCAAGTCCCTTATAAAAAATGGCGTAGTATTTGCATATAATATACACACATCCTTTCATATACTTTAAATCATCTGTAGATTACTTATAATACATAATACAATAAAAATGCTATGTAAGTAGTTGTTATACCATATTGTTTAGGAACTAATGACAAGAACAAAAAAGTCTGTACATGTTCAGTACAGATGCGACCATCATAGGCCTTTCCATCCACAGTGGGTTGAATCCGAGGATGCGGGACCTGTGGATACTGAGGGTGGACCGTAGGTTTAAGAGCTTGGAGAAAGCCAGGGAGGGTCCATGCAACCCAGCTTGCCTTCCAGCTCACCCTGTCTTGCTGACAGAGTACCTGGATATCCTTTTGGGGCACACAGCTGCTTTCACAACTTTGAAATTGCCCAGACATTGAGGGACATTAAAATAAAGTCAATTCCTAGTTTTTAAGACAATACATTTTCCTCCTTTGTGTTCAGATTTTACACATTGTCTTTCCTTAATCTCTTCCATAGAATCTAAGCAAAGAAATTATGACTTAACAAAACTTCATTATTTTTGTGAATAATATGTAAATAATTTATAATCTTACTTCCTGTCTTTCACTTCTTTACTTTCAATTTTTAATGCTCACTTTTCAAAATAGCTTTCCAAAGTGAATTTAGAAACTGAATGTCTTTGTCTTCCTATTTTTGTTGTTATCCTTTGTAGTCTAGTCTATAATATACTCACACACCCAAACCAAAAGAAAACACATTTATAAGTTTATATAAGATAATTTCTGAGTTGACATTATAATTGTTTTATAAACCCACATTTAAAGATTTGTAAAAATGTAGTTTAACAGGTTTAGAATCTAATTGACAGAATAGTTTCTACTTCTAATTACAGAACTGGAGGATTTTGTGATTAAAACGCAAAAAGAAATTTCAGCAAAAGAACTTTATGACCCTGGTAGTATAGAAGTTAAATGGTAGAACAAAGACCAAAGGACACAGTGAAATCTTCATCTGTGGAAGATCAAAGCTAGCACAGGAATTCTATGAGAATTTATTCCTAAATGAAATCAGGTTCCTTTTTGCTTTAAATTTACGAAATTGTATAACACTATCACTAACTCTGTGTGTTGAAGTTTGTTATCTTATGTTTTATTAAATATTACTTTTTTTAAATAATAGAAAATTCTTATTTTAGTGAAATCTAAAATGATTCATTGTCAAATCAAAGAATGGAGAAGATTTCTCTACCAAAGATAAATGTAGCTGATTTTATAATTTTTCCTAAGGCAATATGGTTTTACACATATTTACTCTATTTACAAGTAGTGGAAACTTACCAATTATATGTGAACCTTGCAAATTTTATCAAATGAATGTTTATTAAACAAATAAATTGTTGTTTTAGACAAGTAGAGAGACACTTTTAAGGCTCAGATTTTTGATAAACAGCAGAAGCCCACATAACTGCTAAGGATCAGTCTGACAGGAATTGGCAACGATAACAAACAGAACAACGAAGGTCCTTTATCTTCGAGTTCACAGAAGAATGGCTTGGCACCTAGCCAGATGTATAATCAGTCTATTTTAGTGTTTATCACACAAACCAATGGATTTTTCCAAATAATGGTAAATTAGGTGTGGCTCTTTTCTTTCTTTTTTTAAAAAAGGATTTCCTGACAATCTGTTTAGAAGTTATAATGATATCTTTGTATATTTTCATAAAATAGTACATTATGCACCTATGATAAGAAACAATGGGTCTTCAGTATCAGCTTTTCGATTCTGGGTGTTTGGGGAATTTTATTTTCAATGGTTCTCTTTTGACTTTGTTAGTCTGGATCAAGGCTGACTTTACCTTAGTCCAAATCTCTTAAAATATGTGGTTGGTGATGCCCTGTTCTAATAAATAAGGAGAGCCACATTGCCTAGTCAACAGCCTGGCCTCCACTCATTCAAAGAGGAGCACAGAGCAGAGACAGCACCGCTACTCAAACATCACCTACAGTGTAGGTATAACTTGAGGGTCACACACATGTCTTTGAAACCCAATATCTGTATTTATTAGCACATTGCAGTAATTTCTGCTAACTAACTTCCCTCGTTGCCACAACATTCCAAAACTAAAATTTTAAATTATTGGTTGTGAAAATTTGAGGTTGGTCCTCAAACTCAAATCACTTCAGGTTCTATTTATTATTGAGGTTGCCATAAAGAAGCCAAAAATTTTGTTTTTAATATTCATGAGAGGGGCCGCCCAGTGGTGCAGCAGTTTAGTTCGCACTTGGCAGCCCTGGGTTCGCGAGTTCGGATCCCGGGCGCCCGCCAACGCACTGCCTGTCAGCCATGCCATGGCGGCGTCCCATATAAAGTGGAGGAAGATGGACACGGATGTTAGGCCAGGGCCAGTCTTCCTCAGCAAAAAGGGGAGGATTGGCAACAGATGTTAGCTCAGGGCTGGTCTTCCCCACAAAAAAAAAAAAAATTCATGAGAAAATTCTTCATTTTTATTAATTGGAGATACTATAAATCCATTGAAAAATTTACAAATAAAATTAAAAGGTGACTTACTCTTGTATGTATTTGGTGCAAATTTTAAAATTGTATTAAAGTAACTGCTGAAACTTCAAATAACGTTCAAAATGTTTGAAAGTCCAACCTCTATTAACAAAACACTCAGCAAAATATGAATAGGAAGGAACTTCCTCAATCTCATAAAGGGCAACTATGAAAAACCTACAGCTAACATCTTACTTAATGGTAAAGACTGAATGTTTTCCCCCTAACATTGGGAATGAGGCAAGGATGTCTGCTTTTACTACTTCTATTCAAGATTGTACTGGAGGTCTTAGGCTGTGCAATAAAGCAAGAAAAAGAAATAGCCACACAGATTGGAAAGGAAGAGGTAAAGCTGTCTTTATTTGCAGGCAACATGATCACCTATAGACAGTCCTATGGAATTACAAAAAAGCTACTAGAACTAATAGTTGAGTGTAGCAATGTTGCAGGATACAAGATTAATATATAAAAATCAGTTATATTTCTATATACTAGTGAACAACAATCTCAACTTGAAATTTTAAAAAGAACTATCATTTATAATAGCATCAAAAATATATAATATTTAAAGACAAATTTGATCAAACATGTTAAGAGCTATACATTGAAAACTATAAAATATTGAAAGAAATTAGAGAAGACTTAAATAAATGGAGATATGCAGTGCATTCATAAATTAGAAGACTCAGTATTGTTAAAATATCAATTCTTCCCAAATTGATCTGCAGATTCAGTGAAATCTCAATCAAAATTTTAGCATTCTCCTTCTGTAGTAATTCATAAGCTGATTCTAAAATTCATATGAAAATATAAAGTACCTGGAATAGTCAAAACAATTGTGAAAACAAGAAATAAAGTTGATAGACATACACCACATGGTTTCAAAATTACTACAAATCTACAGTAATCAAAGTTATGTGGAATCGGCATAAAATAGCCATTTAGATCAGTGGAATGAAAGAGAGGGTCCAGAAATAGATTTAATTGGTTTTCTACAAAGGTACCAAGACAATTCAACCAGGAAGGGAAAATCTTTTCAATAAACAGTACTGGAAAAACAGCCCTCAACAATGAACCTTAAAACTTACTTCACATAGTATGCAAAAATTAACTTGAAATGTATTGTAGACCTAAATGTAAAAGTTAAAACTATAATAGTCCTAGAAAACACAGGAGAAAATCTTTATGGTCTTTAGTTTGTTAAAGAGTTCTTAAATATAAAACAAAAAGCATGAAGCAAAAAAGAAAAAAATTAGTAAACTGAACTTCATCAAAATAAAAAACTTTTGCTCTTTAAAAGACACTGCTATGAAAATGAAATATCAAGCCACAAACTGGGAGAAAAATCTTTGCAAAACTTTCATCACACAAAGGACTTTATTTAGAATATAAAAATATCCCTTATAAATCAATCAAAAGATAATTCACTAAAAATAATTGAGCAAACACTTTAGTAAAGAAGATATATGGAAAATGAGCAATTGAAAAGCTCATCATGAGTCATTAGAGAAACACAAATTAAAATCACAATGAAATATCATTACATACCCACTAGAATGGCTAAAATTAAAAAGACTAAAATATCAGGCGTTGGCGAGACTATAAAGCAACTGGAATTCTCATACATTACTGGTGGAAATGTACAGTGGTACAACCACTTTGAAAACCAGTTTGGCAGTTTCTTAAAAAGTTGCACATATACCTACAGTTTGATCCAACCATTCCACTCCTGGGTATTTACTCAAGAGAAATGAAAATATATTTCACACAAAGATTTACGCATGAACATTCATGGCAGCTTTATCTGTAATAGCCCAAAACTGGAAACAACTCAAACGTCCATCAACAACTGAATGGATAAACACATTATGATACATCGATACAGTGAAATACTATTCAATAATGAAAAGGAAGAAACTATTGATACATGCAATGGCATGAATAAATCTCATAATTATTAGCACAAGGTGAAAGAATTATGACCAAAAAAAAGTACATGCTGAATGATTCCATTTATATAATATTCTAGGAAATGCAAACTAATCTATAGCAACAAAAATCAAATTCAGTGGTTGCCTGAGTCCAGGTTGGGAGAAGGGAAGAATGGATTATGAAAGGGCACAAGGAAACTTTTTGCCATGGTACATGTATTCATTACCTAGATTGTAGTGATGATAATGGATTATGAGTATAAATGTGTCAAAACTCATCAAATTATATACTTTAAGTACGTGCAATTTATTGTATGGAAAGTATAGTTCAGTAAAGCTAGAAAAGAAGCAATGCTTTGTCAAACATTGCTGTTTTTATTCTTCTCTCTTTATTCATGAATTGTATAATGTTAGCAATCCAAGTTCGCATATGCTTGACCCAACATTTCAAAATTTTGTACTTAAAGTGTTTGATATAGTTTTAAAGTTAAAGATATATTTAAAGTGTCTAAATATGGTTTAATAATATTTTGTCAATATAAGTTACTTCAGAAAATATGAAAAATATTTAAAAATATTAAATATATTTCTGACCATTCAAGAATAACAGCTGCTATTTTCATTTTCAGACTTTTTCATGCATATATAAAAATAATAATTTTTAAACATGGGATTATATTACATGTAATGTTTTGTATCTTGATTTTAATTTAACATTATATTACAAGCATTTTTATATGTAATTACATAATTTTCAAAAATGCAATTTTTCTTTTGTATGATAAATATTACACTGTATGGATATACCATAATTTATTTAATTTTTCTTGTTTGGGGACATTTAGGTTGTTCTCAAGTTTGCACTAATATATATAATGCTATATTGAATATCTTTATATGTGTGTGTGTTAAACCATGTCCTTACTTTTTAGTATAGATTCTTAAAAATGGATTAATGATTTAAAAATATGAATATATTTAGGATTCCTGACACATAGTGCCAAACTGTTTTTCAGGAATATTGTACCAATTCACCTCCCATTGGAAGTATATAAAAGTATACGAGAGAGCCTATCTCACTATATTCTCCAAAATATTGAATCTTATAGAGTTTTTAAATTTTAACACCATTTTTTTCCCCTCATGGTTTAAGAAAACAAGGAAATTCCTTGAAGGAAATTATTATTTTGATATGACATCCTCCTTAAAAGATATGAGTCAGCTTTGCAGAAAAGTAAAAACCAAAGTACCACTTTTTTTTTTTTTTTTTTTTTGCGAGGAAGACCAGCCCTGAGCTAGCATCCACTGCCGATCCTCCCCTTTTTGCTGAGGAAGACTGGCCCTGGGCTAACATCCGTGCCCATCTTCCTCCACTTTATATGGGACGCCGCCACGGCATGGCTGACAAGCAGTGCATCGGTGGGCACCCGGGATCCGAGCCCGCGAACCCAGGGCCGCCTAGTGCGAACTTAACTGCTGCGCCACGGGGCGGGGGCGGCCCCCGGAAGTACCACTTTTATGAGACTAGTTGTGTCATATTCATTAACTTTGCATTACACTTTAACTCATACATTTCTTTGTTAATCCCCCAATTTTCCTCTTGCTAATATACAAATTACCTGCCATAAATGGTCTGTGATTCTGATACACAAACGAGTAAAAATTATGTAAGATTTTTAAGGCATAGCTTGTGAAATTCATTTTTCTTTTTTGCTTAATGTTTTATTAAAGGTTTCCAGCAGAAATTGTCACCCGGTGAGAAGTGATGATTACTTAGCTACAAATATCAAGTAAAATTTTATAGATAGATTTCCTGTTTTTTAATGTTATATCAGGGACAAAACTAAGAAACAGATCAAGGGCTACGGCCTTTTCATTTTTGTGCATTCCATAGAATGCTGAGTCTTCTGGGTCTTGAGGATTTGGACCTTTACCCAAGTGACTGATGTGTCTCTGCTGGTCCAGCACCAATGAATGGCCTAGCCTCAGACAGTCTGTGATACTGGTGGGCCAGGCCCTCAAGAGAATTCAGGCAGGGCCAAGGTCCACAGGTCCAGTGTTAGATCAGCTTTTGGTGGGGTATTTGGAAAGAAAAATGGTAAAGAAGCAGACAAAAAGTTATCCTATTTGAGGCCAAAGAATGAACAAATGTACTATGAATGAGATCAACAGGAATTTGCTCAGAGAAATCATCTAAAATGTGATTTAAAAGTTAGTAATGTACATATTCATTAGATATTGCAGTAGATTATAAAAACGTGTTGAAATGATGAAGCGTAGTGTTGAAAGGACAGGTGCAAGTATTTTACCCCTGGTGCCTTTCACCATGCTTGGTACTTTGCAGGTGCTTAATAAATGTTTACTGAATGAACAGATGGTCATTATCTTGGAGCCCAGGAAAATGATGGAGCATAAAACAACGACAAAGGAGAGACACCTTGGATTTGGGTGTTACTCTCAGACTAGCCTTAGATGATTTTCTGTGTGAAGAATGAAGAGATGAGCAGCGAAGATGAGAGGCTGAGTTTTCCTTGAAATTTTAATAAATCATATTTGAGCCTTTGTCAACTCTCTTCCTCTCCTCAGGATTTCTGTCCCTTCTCATATAGACTTATAGAGGAGATTTGGTAGAGGGGGAGGAATGATGCCTTCCTCATCAAAGGAAGGAGGTCTCAGAGGCTCCAGCCCTGAGAGTAAATAAGAGATCAAGGAATTGGATTGTCTGGATCCAATTTTTACCAAAATGATGGGCCAGAGAATAAAAGGAACCTTAGAAAGTCTGACCTAGTTAGGTTTACATTCCAAGGAAAAATGAGTGAGTAGTATAACTGTCAAGCTTTTAAGCTTGCTTGTAAGTTTGAAATTTCCCTGTGATGTTATTTTAAACCCCCATATGCCTTTCTTCTTTTGAAAGCTGTAAAATTTCTCAGAAACACTCAGAGTGGTTTTCCAGCATGGAGATAAGGAAGGGAGAGAGAAAACAATGACGTTGTTTTCAGGGTCAAAGAGGGAAGAAAACTCAGGCTGGTGAATGAGAAGTGATGCCAGAAGAAAGCTATGATCACACGTGGATCCTCTGGGAGAAAAGGATGAATAAAGGGGCCAGCCCGGCTAGAAGACATGTCCTCAGGAGTTTACATCAACAGGAAAACCTTGCCAACAAAGGCACAGCTAGTTTCCGGGTAGGAATAGTTTCACGCTACAGTGGAAAAGAAAAAGTCATTAGTCTTTTCCATCAGATACTGACATGTTCTTTAAGACCATGAAGTTTCCTGTCCCCAAAATATCTTCTTATAATCCCACACTGATTTTGCAACTTTCTCATTATCAATGCCCTGCAGCAGAGCAGCATGCAAGCCCTGGGTGATTTCCTGAATGCAAATTCTGGCCCCACCTATTACCGGATGTGTTAACATGGCCATTTGATTCCTCATATGTAAAATGAAGAGCGAAAAAAAAAGAAAAAGAACGGCACCTTCTCTCTGGGTTGGCTGTGAGGATTCAATGACACAGTACCTATAAAGCTCTCAGCAGACTACCTGGCCTAGAGCAGGTGGTTGCTCGATGCTATTGTTACTAATCCAGGCGTATGAGTATCTCACTGTTGGGCATAGAGTCCTCAGGGGCTCACTGGATTTGTCAGTGAGAGGTTAACCCACATTTAGAGTAGTGTGTGGCAGAGTCTGCTGGATGTGCATCAGACATCTCTTAGGTGCCACTTGAGATCTTTCAGCCTCACCTATCTCCGGGGCTTCAGCCTCTTGTTTGGGCCCAGCTGCTGCTGCTGCAGTACCACCTGGGCATGGGCTCTGACTTCATGCAGATGCCATGTGATGGGGACTCCCCTCGTGCCCAACTCATATGCCGACTGACTCCCTCACTGAGGCTTCCCTGTAGATGCTAAGGCATGAGATGATGGGGACCTATTCAGTGCACATGCAAACAGCTGGAATTGCAAGGAAGTTAATGCCTGATGGGGTGAATCTCAACTGATAGGAGATAGCAACCAGTGGTCAAATTTCTCCTCATTTCTCACCTGGACATACCGTTCTGAGATACAGTCATTCGCACTCTTCTCTGTGGTCTGCCCAATAGAATCAAGCAGTCAGTTGTTATTAGTCAAGACCCTAATATTCACTCTCCCTCCTTCCCCACCTCACTCTCCCTCTTCTCACTTCTTCCCTGGCTTTATCCTCCCTGGGAAATGGAAGCACATAAACTTTCGCCTCAGGTTCTGCTTTCTGGGGATCCAGGTTAAGACATTTATCATATCCATTGCTACTTCTTCTATATAAGATAGTACTTTTAATTTTTAGGTAAGTACATGGCTACCCAGGGTAAACACTATAGTTCCCAACTTCTCTTGTGGCTACACTGGAGACTAAGTTCTGACCAATGAATAATATTATTTATATATATAATATTATAATAACATATATTACATTATAATAATACATAACAATTGTATATAATGTATAAAATATATGTATTCTCTATATATGTGTGTGTGTGTGTGTGTGTATATGACACTGCTTCTCCCAGTAGACTGTGTTTCTTGGGGGAGAAATAGTCTTGCTAATCCCGTGTTCCCAGCACCTAGAACATATCTATGTATATATGCAATCTGGGAAGTATGCTTAAAAGAATGGGCACACCCTTCTCCTTTTCTTTACTCCTTCCTCCTGGCTTTAATGTGAGCATGATGGCTAGAGCTGGGGCAGCCATCTTTGGCCATGAGGTGGAAGTCACATGTTGAAAATGGCGGATCATGAAGATAACAGGAGCGGAGCTCCTGACAACTGGGCAGTCTCCACCCCAGCTCTAGACTGCCTATCCGGATATCATTTTGACAGAGAAATAAATTTCTATCTTTTTAAAGCCATTATTATTTTGGGCCCTCTGTCACTTTCTGCTGAGCTTAATTCTAACTGGTCAAGTGGAAAATTGACTTTCTATATGAATAAAATGAAGGGAAAGGAAGAAAAAAACACAGAAGTTCATCTTATATCCATTACATGGTAGCATTGGATCCAAAGACCAATGTTTTTACCGTTACATTGTACTATCTCTTGTAAATTTAGATTATATAAGCCAGATGTCCAGTGACCTAATCACCTTTGAGTTAACAGAATATTGACATTCCAGACTAGCATAAAACAAACAAATGCTCCCCATTCAGAAACCTGGCCTGTCAGTGCTTCTCATCTGCATTAATACACGGGATTAATTACAATAGTAGTATTTACTGCAGATCAGGTCCTGTGCTAAGCTCTCTAGCTAGAAGACCCAAGAAATAGCACTGTACAAAGGATATTTTTGAGAAAGACAGAACACTGGTCTGGGATTCCAGTTAGGAGGCTTATGATCATCCTGGAGTAAGATGGTGGTAGGTAGCAGAGTTAGAGAGGAGGGGTGGGCTAGAAGACTCTTTAAGAGATAATATTAGTAGGACTTGGTGACTGATGGAATGTAAAGGTTGAATGAGCTCAGGATTATTCTCAGGTTTCTATGATGGATGTCTGGTTAGAAGATGGTTTCACAAATTTAGATGAACATATATAGAAGGAGGAAGAAGAGGAGGACAGGAAGGAAGAGGGGGAAGAATCGGGGGAGGAGGAGGTTCAGTGGAGATGATGCATGCAGTCCTGGGCATGTTGAGTTTGAGATATTCCTGGGCACCAAGCAGAAATGTCAAGCAGGAAATTAATATATGAGCCTGGAGCTCAGGGAGGAGGGTTTAGCTAGAGCACTTCTCAAATTATTTTGTAACTTTCTGCTTGTGACATTGTTCCTCCCAGTAGACTGAGTTTCTTAGGGGAGAAGTAGTCTGCGAATTCTGTGTTCCCAGCACCTAGAACAGAGCCTACAACATAGCCAATGCTCAATAAATGTTTGCTCAGTGATTAAGTGACAGACTAAATAAATGAAAAATGAATTTCAATCAGTCAAAAAAGGGACACATTTTTGTCATCTCAAGTTGAAACCCCAATATATATTCCAACGGAAACATGATTACAAACCTCAGTTGGTTACACAGTATCATGGGTCCAGCACCTTATGTTTTAGTAAGCTTCTGCAGGCTAACCTCAGAACTGAACCATCCTTCAAAATCATTTCCACAGGAGAAAGAAAAAGACCTTTCCACAAGAAAAACAGCTTTCAAATTCCAAAGTAGTTCACACCATCCCTTTGAACCCAAAGGTCCTTCACTAGTGGGGAATGTCATTCTTTTATGTTTCCCCTGAAGAACTGACTGTAACACTCTGCACACACATCCTGGAAACCATCGAGGCTACCACACACCTCAGAGTGGGTCAGAGCATTGGGTGGTCACTACCTCAGTGCTTCAGTGCCACCCTATTCACTCTCCTTTCGAATCAGGTCACTACAATGCCCAAGGAAGGAGTCTTGAGGAAGTGAACAGAGGCACAGCCCGGTGCCTTGAAAAGGACTCCAGAGACTAATAATTGGACTAGATCAAGGACCCTACTGGATTTGAAAAGGGCCTAGAGTCACCCCTTTCTTCACACATTTTTATCAGCAACAGCTAGATATTTATCAGTAGCAGCCAACTTTGATTCAGACAGTCTGTCCAACTTTTCTGTAATCATTACACTTATATATTAATTTCTTGAGTAAATAAACCTTCATACATTCAGTTACTAACTTATTAAATTTCATATTATGTAAAGCAATCTATAGTGCAAGTTCCTTTGAATTTTTTTTGTAATGGTTGTTATATCACTCAGGGTTCTCCAGAGAAACAGAACCAATAGGATATATAGAGACACATATAACACATTTATTATAGGAATTGGCTCGCACAGTTATGGGGGCCAAGAAGTCCTACAATCTGCCTTCTACAAGCTGGAGACCCAGGAAAGCCAGTGGTGTAATTCAGGCTGAATCTGAAGGCCTGAAAACCGGGGGAGCTGATAGGGTAACTCCCAGTCTGAGATACAAGGCCTGAGAACCAGGGGACTGCTTGTTTCAGTCCTGGAATCTGCAGGCCTGAGAACCAGGAGCTCCAATATTCAAGTGCAGGAGAAGATGGACCCTTCTTCTGACCTTTTTGTTCCATTTGGGCCCCCAGTGGATTGGGTGACTCATTCACATTGGTGAAAGCAGATCTCTTCCCTCAGTCTAGTAAATCAAATGCTAACCTCTTCCAGAAACACCCTCACAGACAAACCCAGAAACAATTATTTAGCAGCTATCTGGGCATCCCACAAACCAGTCAAGTTGACACATAAAAACTATCACAGTTTTATTTCAGGAAATAACTGGCAAAGTCACAAAATAAACAAGCCACACAACAACTTTGTCACTTTAATATGGAACCATGCCTAGATATTGTATACCACTAGTGTTGCCAAAGACAACATTTGAGGAATATCAGTGATTTTCTTTGCACTTTGTATTGCTTTGTATTGAGACTCAGAGTTGAGTATACCAAATTGAGAGCAGTAGGTGGGCTGTAAATAAAACTAAATTTGGAGTCAGGAAACCTAGATTTTAGTCCCACACTAACTTCTTGGGTGATTTCATTCATCCATTCAACAAATATTTATTGAACACCTCATATGTTCTGGACACTGTGCTAAGTGCTAGGGCACAAGAGTGAAAAGAAATTGACATTGTCTCTACAGTTATAGACTCATTGTCTAATAGGACAGACATCAATTTTTTAAAAAAATATCTATGCATTAACAATACAACTGCTATGAAGTACTACAAAAAATAAGTTACATATAGATTGTACCAGGGTGGCAGGATGGTCAGTACAGGCTTGATTATGATTGAGATATGAGAGATGATTAGGTGTCAACTAGGTGAACAAGGCAGAGAGAACTGCATACGCAAAGTCCCCGTGTCCTGGATGGGACAGCAGGCTTATTCTAGGAATTACAGAAGGCCACAATGGCTCGAGCTTGGAGAATAAGTGTAAACCAATGACCAGCAATGGGAAGTCAACAAATGGGTCTGGGGGTGGGGTGGGGAGGAGATGAAAATGAGATGTATTTTGTAGTTCAACAAGTTAACCCTGTTTTCAATATTGAGAACTAATTGTAGGAGGCATAAGTTGACATGAGAAGACTAGGTCAGAGGCTACTGCTGGAGCCCTGAAGAGATAACTGTTGTATGACCTAGTTGGGAGTGATATAGATATGAAAAAGTGGACAGAGGCAAGAGGAGGTAAAAGCAATAGGATTAAGGAATAGGTTGGCTACGAAGGAGGTGAAGCGGAGGGAAGTGTTAAGGATGGCTCCTACATTCCTAGCTGAGATAGGGAACAGTGGAAGCATACGAGAATTGAATGAGACAAACTCTGCATATCTTAATTTGTTTCTGCAAAATGAGGCAAATTTTTCTTTAAAGTCCCGTCCAGTTCTCAAATTGTATGATTGTATTATATAATTAAATCATTTTTTGAAAATAAGGAGTGTCCTAATTAGAGTAAAAAATTCCCTTTAGGTAAATGAATTAGTAATCTATTGTTACATAAAAAATTACCCTGAACCTTAGTGACTTAAAACAACAGACATTTATTATCTCACAATTTCTGTGGGCCAGTGATTCCAGAGTAGTTTAGCTGGGTGGTTCTGGCTCAGGGTCTCTCAGCGGGTAGCATTCAGGACGTAGGGAGGGGCTGCAGTCATCTGAGGGCTTGACTGGAGCTGGAAGATTCACTGCTTCCACAGTGGCTCACTCACGTGGCTGTTGGCAGAAGGTCTCAGGGCCTCACTGGCTCTTGGCAGGAGGCCTCCATTTCTTACCAATGGGCATCTCCATAGACTGCTTGAGTGCCATCATAATGTGGCATCTGGTTTACCCCAAAAAAAGTGATCCTCGAGAGAGTCAACGAGAGGAAGTTGCAGTGCCTTTTATAATCTAGTCTCAAGTCACATATTATCAATTCCAATTTATTCTGTTTGTTAGAAACAAATCACTAAGTCCAGCCCATACTCCTGGGGAGGGGAATTAGGCTCCATCTCTTGAAGGGAGGAGTATCAAGTAACTTGTGGATACATTTTAAAAGAACCACAGTAAAGTTTAAATCTAATACAATTGACACTTTGAAAAGTGCTGGGCACCTTTCCTCGATAGTAAATAACACTGTTGTATCGATTCAGCTAAGCTAAAATAAAATGAAAGTGTTATAAGCTAGAAGACGGTTGTCTAGAATACTCAGTGCTAAAATTCAGGGCAAATATTTATTCATTTATTTATTTATCTCGTAATGAGGCAAGGACAGTTTAACAATGTATACAGCTTATTGAGACATAAACTAATGGACATTTGGGTCAAAAATTATGAAACATTATGGTAAGTGATTCTCTTTACATAAACGCTTTCTGCATATGTTGGAAAATAAATAATGAATTCTAGAAATTACACATTGTTATGTACGAGAATCAAATATTTTATATGTGAATCAGAGTCAGACTGGAAGAATTTTAGAGCTGAGGAAAACTTACAGATGGTCTGTTTAATCCAGCTATCTTATTTAATAGAAGAAAAAACTGAGAGTCCATAAAAAAAAAAAAAAAAGATTTTCCTAGAGCTCTCACACAATGGCAGGGAGGCACTTTTGATGGGTCGGCCATTTCACAATAATATTGGAGAGGGGATTTAAGGCTCTTTGAGGTCCTCTTCCAGTTCTGAAAATCTATGATGTCCTAAAACAATCTCTGGGAAAGGCACAATAGGTGTAACATTCTCCCTCTTTTAACATTGTTTGCAAGTAAGTTACAGAATAGTCCATTGGATCTTTCAAGGTCACTTAGCAATTTGTTTGGAGGAATTGGGAATAAAGCCAAGGTTATAGATGCCTTCGGTTAGACTCTTTCCACTCGGTTTATTACTTACCTCTGAAATTTTATTGCCGTTTATCACAAACTAAATTGGCTTTATTATATAAGCAGAGAGGATTAAGTAATGACTTTTACCTTGTGTTTGTTAAGACTAATATGCTCATATCTGTGAACACATTATGAATTATGTACTTATGTAATTTGATCTTAGATAGGGAGAGAATAAAGGTAGGAATAGACCTGCGGTTTCTTGACTCAGTTTAGGTACATTAGCCATCAAAGCTCTATTGACTGTATTGAAATTTTAGAGCTTATATCAGCAATTAAATTTGTATCACTTACTAGGCACACAAAGCAGATGATAAGATAGTTTTGTTTACTTTGTCTATTTTTATTGAGGGCTATTATATTGGTGAACACATTGTGAATATGTACTTAAATATGCAAGATAGTGTAAATAGTATGAAACATCACGGTTTATAATAGGAAATTTCCTTTTGCATTTCTTTCTATGTATAGGTTTTAAAAATAGTTGTGATTTTACATTTTTGTAGCTTTTTTTAAATAGTGAATAAAAATTTTTGATGGAAAAATATTTTAGTATATTACGATGCTTCAGATTAATTTAATATCTACAACTGTAGTAAAATCCTGGGCTTGAACAAAACTATATTTTCCAAAGACACAGTTGGAAGTGAAAGGCCTGTTTCAGCATATCTATGTTCATTTATTTAACAAGTATTTATTGGATGTCTCATTTGCCATAATTCTTGTAGGTCATATATTTCCAGTTACTGAACATACATTTCTTCCTAGATTGCCCAGAGACACTTAAAATACAGCATCTTCCTAACATGCCTGATTAACTTGATCTCTTGGTTCTCCTTCTTTTATACTCCCCATTTATCTTAACAGTACCCACTGGAAACCCTGGAATCATTTTCACATCTCCTTTTCTCTTACTCCTCAAAGTCTATCTCCAAATCTTTTAAAAGATTCTATTTCCTCTTCTTCATCCTCACAATCTCCAAAGTTCAGTCCCTCATCCTCTTGCCTGAGCCTTTATAGCAAAACTGTCTACCTCAGGCATCCCTGATGATCTCACCGTCTACTCTGTCACTGAACCTCTCTCCCGAGTAATCCACGTGGATGCCAGTTACTTTACTAACAGAAATCAGATCACGTTATACCTCTTCTTAATATCTCTTATGGATTCCTATTACCTCAGGGATGAAGGATAGATTCTGAACTTCCCAAAGGGATCTCAACTTACCTTTCTGCAACTTCTGGTTACAAACACCCTTCCGTCTAAACATCAAACTCATCTTGCTACTCAGGCTCCAAAGCTGATGCCTTTCCCCACTCTTCCTCTCAGGGAACTTCTGTTCGTTCCTTCACTCTCCCCTCCTCTGTGTGGCTTATTCTTCTCTAGGCAGAGTTAAATGCCTTTTTTTCTGTCTCCCTTGACACCTAGCATCTATCTTTATTATAGCTCATATAGCTCAGCATTGTTTGTTTGCCTTTCCCATTACTGAAACTAGAGGGCAAGGACCAAGTCTTATTCAAACTAGCAAAAGGCTGGAACTCAACGTTTATTCTAGATTGAAAAACTTCCATTTATAAACCATACTAGCAAAAATGAATTTTCTTTATTTTCAAGAAGGACTTTTATATATGCTAGTGAGACAAATGCTTTGTAACTATTATTGGAATTCCAGAATTCAGAATTAGCCAATATATTGTGGTGGAGTAGAGTAGGATTATAGCATAGAGGCCCTAGTAATAGATTGGTTTTGGTATTTCTTTTTTATTCATATTATATGCTACATATAAAAAAATTTTTGTAACTACTTATATCATATTTTTTTCAGAAAAAAGTAGTTTCAGCAAATGTGTATGATTTTTTTCCCTTGAAATCTGAAATGATGGAATAAACTGAGAAAGAAAATTTTTAATTAAATCTCTAATATTTCATTTAAAGGTGCCTACATTTGACATAAGGAACAAAATAAAATAATGGTGCGTGTAGATTACATTTACAATCAACAGTTAACCTGACCTCTGACTATAAAATTGTCAGCTCAATTCTTCACAAAAGAGCCTCACACTTAGGAAACAGTGGCTTAGCTGCTTTTGTGCAATTGATGACCCATATTGTAGTAAAACTCAAATAAATTGGGCTTTTTTACACTGCAAAAGTAATATAGAAAATACTGAAGACTAGAATAAAGGGAAAAAAATGCCCATAGAGACACTATTCAGAGACAACTCTGGGTTTCACTCTATTTCTAACATGTCAGTTTTCTTTAAAACATAGATGTGATCATACTGCATGGATAGTTTCAAAACTTTTGCCTTTTTTTCCCCACTTAATACTATAAAAAAACACTTGCCATGATATTATATACATTACACATTTAAAATTGTTACCTAAAATCCTACAGAGTAGATATAGTTACTTTTAAGACATTTAGTTTCCATAATTTTTATTGTTGCATCTTATGAATAATATTGTGATGTAGAGTTTATGAATAAAGCTTTTGCTCTATTTCAGATTACTTCATTCAGAAAGAATCCCAGATATGGGATTAAGGGTTCCAAGAGTACGAACATTTTTATAGGTTGAATCACAGTGCCAAATCGCTTTCTAAACAAGTTGTTTCAGTTTATGCTCCCACTCACCACGTCTGGGAATGCCTTTCTTATCTCACCAGCCTTGAATATTATCTTTTACCTAAATATTTACTAATATGACAGCCAATTGAAATGTTACAATTTCTGGTCTGTTTGCTGTTGCAGAGTACAGGATAAAATCAAGGCTTTGAAGTCAAATATTACTGGGTTTGTTCGTAGCTCTGCCACTTCCTAGCTGTGTTACACTGAGCAAATTACTTAACTACTTTGAGGCTCTCTTTATTCACCACTTTTAAAACAAGGTCAGTAATAACATTTACCCCAAACACAAGGTTGCTGTAATTATTAACAGAGATAGTCATGCAAAAACATTTTACACCAGTGCCCGGCACATGACAACAGCGAATGCATCACTGTCTGTTGCAAAAGTATGCTACTTTTGTTTGATTAGTGTACTATGTAGCTATTTACATAATACTTGGACTATATGCATGCAGCTTGTTGTGGAAGGCTGAACAATTACTTGGAAAATTCTTGCATCTCAGGGAGAAGGTAGGGAGCAATCTTTTAGTTAAAAAACACGCGCGCACACACACCTGGTTCCTGTCCTTAAGGAATTTGCAGTCTAATGCCCTTTGAGTTGAACTCTTGGGGCTTTTAATTGTTCAGAGAGGTCTCAGAGGGCAATGGTGGAAACTTACTTAAGAGTAAGCTTAATGAAAATGATCTGGGGAGCGTTCCTGGAAAAGCTACTGTCTCAGGGAAGGCAAACGCTAAGGCGGGAAGGATATGAATTATTTGTTCTATAAAAGTTAAGTACAGTCGTTTAGTTTTGTTATTTGAATCTAAAGTTTGTTCATAAAAGGTAAACTATATAAAGCACTGCAAACAGGGCAAGCTAGGCCAATCTGATTTTGTGCACTTGCTGTTTGCATACTTATAGCTAGTTTTGCTCTTTGAAATCCAGCAGAAAATACCGAGGAGAGGGAGCGTGGCGTTAGACGATACAACACTGACCACCGGTCTATCTAGTCTCAGCCGCTAACTAAAGTAAGTGGGCTAGAGTTAGGCTATGATCAAATGTCTAACTTTCTGAAAGTCCAGGATACTTTAGGTTTGGCTGCTCTTGGGGACTCCACTTCCAACATTTTCTTAACCAACTCCAACTGCCAAAGAACGCGGTGGTCATAAAAAATTATCAAATATCCTTGCCTGGACAAAATGGGGGCCATATCCATCGAGGTTTTGGTGGAGTTTAAAACCTGCCCCTGGAAAAGCAAGTTTTTCTAGTGGAATAAAACCCGACAAAATAATGTAAACGTTGCATATATACATTCCTCTAAGGTAGGCCCGTTTCTCTCTCCTGGTCCAGAATTTTCAAGCTGAACAGCCAAGGAACACGCTCGATTCGGTTCTGGATTCCCCCTGGGAAGAATTCCCCCTTGGTGGCGACGGAAACGCCCTCGGTGCGTTTCCCGGCACCAGCGGGAATTTCAAGTTTGCACTCGCGGGGGCAGGCGGGGGCCCACTCCGAGCTTTGGCTTGGGCGGCTCCGCTTCCTTTGCCAGTGGGCTTCGCTCAAGCCCAGTCCTCCCTGGAAGGAGTCCCTAGCCTCTGCGCTCGCCCAGCTCCCTCGGGGCTCCGGAGCCTCAGTCCGCGGCTTGCGAGTCCCCGCCTCGGACGGCGACCCCCGGCAACGCCCCGCGCGGCGGGCGGCGGCAAGCCGAGGGGCGGGGCGCGCCGGGGCGGGGCGCCCCTCGCGGCGGCAGCGTTGGCGCTCAGGCCGCGGCGCGAGGCCGGCCGGCCGGCAGGGGAAGGCGGGGGGCGGGGGGCGCGGGGCAGCCCCGCCTTTCCCCCGAGGAGCCGCCGGGCGGCCATATTGCAGAGCTGTCTGCGGTGGCGGCGGCGCCTCTCCTCTCCGGCGGCCTAGCGCTCCCACCACCGCCTCTCCCTCGCTGCCGCAGCCGCGACGCCTGGCGCCACCGCGCAGCGCCCCAGCCACCCTCCGGGCGGGAAGGAGCCGCTGTTCTCGGGGTAAGCCGCCGGCGCCCTCCCTTCCCCCACGCCTCGCTCGCGGGCTCCGCCGGAGACGCTGAGGTGGCGGCGAGAAGTGGCGGGGGCCGCGCGGCCCGGTGGCGGCGCCGCGAGGGCCTCGCGCGCCTCAGCTCGCGCTCCTCGGGCCGCGGTGCTGCTGTCCAAACGGCCCGGCCGGCCAGGCCGCTCCCCGGGCCGGTGGGAGCCGCGAGGCCCGGCCCGAGTCGTGGCCGGAACATGCCGCCGCGCGTTTCTCCTCCCCCCGGGCGTGGGGTCCGCCTTCGGCTTCGGCCCGGGACTCCCCTACGCCCTGGAGGACGATCGGGTTCCCGCCGCCTGGGCGCGGTCCGGGGCTCGGCCTGGCGCGCGTCCTGTCTGGGTAGTTTGAAAATGCAGTTGTTAAGCGTGGGAAGAATTACATTTTGCAATGTAGGGAAGGAATTTATTAGAACTTCTTCTCCCCGGCCTCCAGTTTGAAAGTAAGGGTGTTGTATTACTAGAGAGCGTGCGTTCCGCCCTAGTGGCAAAAGGGATGTTGCAGGACGGGGTTTAGGGCGCGGAGCCGCTGCCGGCCACCCGCACCCGCGAGGCGAGGGCCGCCGCTCTACCTGCTGCTGCAGGCGGTCTCGGAGCCTTGTAACTTTCTCGGGCGCTCGAGGCAGCCCGATTCGTATCTTAGACCCCATTAGACAAGTTGAGTACATTACAGTCCCCTCTTCCTTTAAAGGGTTCTAAACTTAATTCCCGGGCGAACTTTGAAAGGGGGGCACTACATTGGTATTTCAGTTTAAATGGAGCACATCACTTCCTATCCAGATATGTCGTGGTTCTTTAACTATTTCCGATATTTGGTATTTTTTTCCCCTTAAGGAGTGGTTATTAATGAGGTTGGAAATGTGTTAAAAGTCAAGTTCATCAAAGATATATTTTAAATACAGTTGAGATTTTGTGGAAGACATTTTAATGGGTCCTGTGGTGGTAAGACTGGCCTGATGTAAATGTAAAAGCCTAGGATAAGAGTTTTTTTATAAACGAGTACTTGGACATAGACATTGCAATCTATTGTTTATGGAGCATACATTTTTTAGAACACTAAATACTTTCTTATATTTCGAACAGAACTCTGAATGAACAATTGCCCCATTCGTTTTGCTGGATAAATAATGGCTTAAGCCATTTGCCACAACAGCATTATTAGATTTGAGAAGAGAGACTAATATCCAGGATTGCACTGTTTTCGTTTTCAGTGTTGCATTTGTCTCACCATTGTGCTTTATCTTCCAGAAACTAATGATAATTTACCTCAAATGTGACAAAATGTAGAACACTCCTTTTGAAGTTAATAGTATGCTGTAAAAAGGATTGCAATGACATTGTTTCTTTGCTTAATCACTTTTTAATATAGGATGGGATTTAATAAACAGTTAATATATTGTTAGTAAGGAATGAATAGATATGCATTGGCATTCTTTACAGTTTTATTTAAATGAGACAAAATTTGATTTTGGCATTTAGAAATGTGAAATTCTTGCCCTTGTGGATTATACATTGTTTTGTTGACTCCTGTGTCCCCACGCAGGGAAGAGCATGTAGGAGAGGCTCAGAAATTAAATGTAATTAATTTCGTTGTGGGGAAAGTATGTTGAGTCTGTCCTTTGTTTTGGACATTGTTACTGCTTAACTGGAAATTAAGTTGATTGTTCTTTTTCCTGTGGTGGTAAAAAATAACAGACTTTGCTGTTCTTTCTCCCTTGCTAACTCTGAGTAGTCTCAGGGAGGGAAACAAGAATTGTTTCTTTATTGCTTCACCATTCCCAAGAGCAGAATTGGATGTTATTATTCATGTTTATCTTTGGCAGGCTGTTGAAATGAAAGTGTTTGTGTATTTTTATCTTAATTTCAATCTTTTAATATAATCTACTATGTATAGTCTAGTAGTCTGAAATGTTGAATGATGGTGGGAGTCTTGTTTTTTCATCCATTTTTAACTTAATGCATTTTAAATTGTGCCATTAAAAACGGCAAATTTTAACAAATTTTAACCGATATTTCCCAAAGACCAAAGCCTGAAAAAAATGTGTTCTATTAAGGTTGTGAAGACTGAGCTATGTTGGTGAAGTATACCTGATAGGGTATAGTTATACAGTTTCATGCTACTGCTGTGAATCTGGGAGGTCAAGGAAGTCACCTTTTTTTGGAGGGCTTGGACTTCCTGCAAACCCAGATTTAGTGGGCACTTCTTAACTACCCTAATATTACCCCTGGGGTAATGGATTCAGTGGAACTGGATTGGATTGCTCTGGACTCTGCCCTTACAAGGTTATTTTAAGCATCATGGTGTTCCTGATGGCTGAGGGCCATTGGGGGAACTTCCTTAACTTCTGCAGCCAGTATCTACTCACATCTTCAGTGGTAGAAGTGGCCAGTCTGACCCCATAGAGTTCCTCAATTTCTAGCCTCTTTCGGAGAAATCTTGCCTTTCCTATTCATTTTAGCTCCTGGTATATTTCTCAATATTAAGTTATATTGAACATATATTTTAAACCATTTT
Source organism: Tapirus indicus (assembly GCA_031878705.1). Taxonomy (NCBI): domain Eukaryota; kingdom Metazoa; phylum Chordata; class Mammalia; order Perissodactyla; family Tapiridae; genus Tapirus; species Tapirus indicus. The sequence continues at coordinate 59,004,951 of CM062924.1, read as the reverse complement.
TAAAGACTATAAAAGTAATACGTTTTATTATAAAGTTAGAAAACCCAGAAAGATGTAAAGGGAAAAGTAAAAGTCCTTCTCACTCCCCACTCTTGCCCAGCCCTGTTTTTTGTAGGTAATTGCTATTAGCAATTCCTTGTATATAGAAAATGCCAATACTTATGCAAGGATAAACGTATACTTTATATACCTTATTTGTGATTTTAAAGGCTATTAAAATAAGGTTATTTTGTAACAAACATTGAAAGGGTATTTGTTTTATTACTGGGTTAAACATTGAGTAATTAATGTTTTTCAGATTTTCATCATTTGAATGAAATCACACAATGGCATTTCGTATAATAATTCTCAAAAGTGTGTTTATGTACATGTGCAAATTTTCCTGATTAGTAATTGAAGGTGAAGTTCCTTTTTTGTTTTCTTCCTGGAGTATGGTATATAATTGACAGTGAAAAATGATGTCCTTTAAAGAAGGGTTTATGATTTTGGGTAGTGAAATGTCCATATAATGTTTCTTGTTACCGGGGAACTGTTTGGAAAGGAAATATGGTCCATGTGACTCACTTCTTTATTTCTTCATTCTGTTTAATAATGAACTCTAGCTTCAGCTTACTGGAAGAGAGGGTTCATTTGGATTAAGAGTTATATAGGGTTTTTCTTCTTTCTTTTCTTTGACTAGCCAGTAAGTATAGAAATCATTGCAAATTCACTAATTTAAAATACTTAGTTTTACTTAAAAGGTACGTTATAGATTTGCATATGAATCATTTTTCTATTTTTTTCTATTGTGATATCAGTTACCTTTTAACAGTAGAATTTGAAATTACATTTTATAGAGGTTATATATATGAATAAGTAAACTTTTTTTATGTCAAGTGATCTAATGTATATGAATAGAATGCTCAAGAAATACTGGTTACTTTTCTACATAATTTGTATATTTGAAATAAGAAACTATTTTTGAGTTCAAGTAAAGTTGATTTGTTTGAGAAAGATATTCTGTTTACTGTTAACCATTTAGAGAAGAGGTCAGCAAACTGGTTTGCAGGCCAAATCAGGCCTGCTTGCCTGTTTTTGTAAATAAAGTTTTATTGGAACACAGAATGTCCATTGGTTTACATACTGTGTATGGCTGCTTTTGAGCCAGAATGGCTCAAGAGTCCATATTTTTTGTGAAACCTTAAGTATTTGCCGTCTGGCCCTTTACAGAAAAAGTTTGCCAACCCCTGATTAAGAGAAAAAGTCCTGTTGAAGGAGTGTTTTAGATTCAGTATCAGAGAAGGAGGTACTGCATGTTTTTTTCCTTCACAATTAGAGAATTTATAAAGTTATGAATTTCAGTGTCAGTAATTGATATAGTTTTCCCTGAGTTGTAGTTAGTCTTTATGGGCTTTCAGGACCTTAAATGTTTCTTTTAATTTATTTGTGAAAAGTTGAAGTTAAATAAGACTGGCTGCAGGGGAAATTGTGAGTGAGCAGTCTTCGGTTTCAAGCCCTTACATCGTTTAAGGTGCTTTGGCTGCAGTAATATAAGGTTCTCAAACTGGCTTAAATAATGAGGAAATTTATTATCTTACATGATAAAGTCCAGAGGCTCAAGAATGGCTCATTAATGACATCGAGGACTTGTTCTCTTTCCAGTTCTGTACCCTGTGGTTTCACAGTAAGACTGCTTTCCCTTTGTCACAGTTTGGCTGCAGCAGAACTAGTATCCTATCTAGACACCACAATATCCAAAAGAATGAGAAGGACTGTTTCTCTTCCAGAAGCCCCCCCATCAGATGTCTCCTCAGTCTCATTGGCCAGGATTGAGGCACATTCCCTAACCAGTCACTGGCAAGGATGGTGGAATTGCCCTTTCTTCCAACTCTGTTCCCATTATTTTCCTTATCCATATATCGAATGTCTTGGGTTCTTTCTTACTCCTACCCAAAATCAGGTCCAAGATTGGTCTGTCATACATAGTCTGGCATGAATATGTGAATTCCTGTCTTCTTGGGTACCAAATTTATTTAAATTATGGAATGAAAAGCATTGATTGAAATACTTTAAGGTGGGGGTTAATGAACTACAGCCCATGAGCTACATCCAGCTTACTGCCTGTTTTTGTAAAAAAGTTTTATTTGAACATAGGATAGCCCATTTGTTTACATATTATTTATGGCTGGTTTTGTGCTACGACAGCATAGTAGTTGCAACAAAGACCGTATGGCCTGCAAAACCTAAGAAGTTTACTCACCTGACCCTTTACAGAAAAATATATTGTTCATACATTCAGACATGTATAATCATATGCCAAATACTCTTTGCATTTAATGAGTAAGATACTGAGAAGGTCACCCTTTAATAGGAATATAGATCTGCCATATTGTATACCATAAAGTGTGTTAAGTGCTCTTGTGTGTGTAAACTGGAGTTAATATTCAGTGAAATAGTAGAGTTTTCTGTGATGTGAGTTCTGGATGTTTCTTGTTTTCTACTTTTTTTTTTAGATTTTGCTGTTGTTTCTGTAAATTAACTGGTAACCTTTCAGTAAGTTAACCAGAGTAGGTGTTATTAGGAACCAAAAATCCTGGTTAGTACACAGGTTGATGTGGGTACATGAGTGCAACAGGGACCCTTAATAAAAGGGAGAATTGGGGACATAGGAAATCTCAACCATGGTTAATTGAATCTAGAATCCTTTGGCTTTTAATGAAATGTGTGGGATGGATTAAACTTTGTTAGCCACCATGAGGACTCTTGCATTTTAAGCTGTTCATAGAATTTAGACTTAGAGAAACTGTAAAAACTTAGTTTGGTTATTAAGTAAAGTTGGTATATGTACCTGCAGAGCTTACTACTTTCATCTGACCAACAGCAGCATGATAATTATAGTTATTAAATGTGTCAAATTGCCCAGCCTTTAAATTTAATTTGATTGTCAAATTGAATGACATTATTGAAAGAATCTTGACTAGAGATGATAAAGACCTGAATTTGGATGACTTAGTTGGGAGGAGTTTTATTTTCCACAGTCACGTGTGCTGTCTCTTGTAGCATGTTGCTTATTGTTAGCGCAGTCATTTTTACAACATAAAAATGAGAGGAAAATATTGCCCTTGACAATAATCAACAGAAAAATTCAAATGAATATTATATGTAAACTTAATTCACCAACAAAATTAATAAACATCTGAGGCCCTACTGTGAGCCAGGCACCATGCCAGTTTCTCAGAAAGGGGATTGCATGTCTCAAAAATTAGAAGCTTAATGATACAACTGCCATATAGCCTTATTGACTGCATAAGAGAATATTGTCTAATTATAAAGATATTTAAGAAACATACTGAATTTATTCTGTTTTGAAAATAAGCTACTATAATATCTGATGTCTCAGAACATATAAAGTGTAGAATTATTTGTGAGAATTCTGCAGGTCAGTTTGAGACGGCTTCTTTCCTGCTGTAGAGGTGACTTATATGAACCTATCTTTGTTTTTCCATTTTTAAACATTTATTATATGAATTTTTGATGTTTCCATAAATGTAAAATGAAATTGGACTGGGGTTAGCTTTCTTAACCTTTGAGCATTTAAAGTTAATCATTGCAAATGGTAACGTAGTATTTGTTTTTCTAGCCCCTTTGGGAACAACACAGACGTGTTTCTTTTAAATTAACAAAATTCTTTTAGAAGAGAATCTAAATTCAAAGTAAAACTTTGTTTTTAATATTGCAGTTCTGCTTTATATTTAAGTTCTAGAAATTTGCATTTTCAGTAACATGTATATATTGCTCAAAATGTTGAATATTTCATTTCCTTGAAAATATCCGTGAACAAAAATCAGTTTTTACATAGGCAAGTACTTAATATCTTAAATAGAACTGCATACCACCGTTTCAGGTGGTATCCATTTACAGATGTGTTATACCAGTATTAATGTGCACTTATATCTTTAGAGGTAGTCTTTTGACCTGAAAATAACAGGGGAGAGAACTTTAACTTGAAGAGCTCTAATAATTGTCTGGGATGAGTTTGTCTAGAATGATGTCAGAAAAAGGCAGAATAGGATAGCCAAAAGAGCCCAGGACTAGAATTTAGAAGGACCCCTACTTTGTTAACTAGCCTTATTATTTCGGGCAAGTCACTTATCTGAATGTTAATTTCCTGATTAGAAGGAGGAGGGATTGTGACACCCATCTAGGGCAGGGGAAGGAAGGGCAGTTATTATGAAGATTAGATAATGGAGGTAAAGTCGCTGAAGAGTGTGCCTTCTACAGATCCTCCCTCCAGTCACTACCCTTGTCCTTGCTTTTGGCTTTATTTGCAAAATGGAGCTAAAAATTCCTGTCCTCTTTGCTTCACTTGGGGCATCACATGGCATTATATGTGTAGATAAAAGTGCATTATTATTGCTATTAAATTCAATATTAACACTGAGCTAAATATAATAAGCATAGTTCTATGTATGGTAGAGATTTTAAGCCTGTGGGTCTCTGAACTTGGATAGGGAAAGAAGTTACATCTTTGTTTACACATTTTCTTCCATTATGAATGTGGGCAGCAGTAGCAGAGACTGTTTCCAGTAGAAATTGTGGATATTTTCATAATCCATTACTGTTACAGATATCTCAAAATAGCATTTATACTCATCATTGCTTAGAAGTTTAATTATTCGATCCACTGGTAGGTATTGTTATTTAAAGGTTAATAAAGAAGTACATATATTATTATAAATTTGTGCTTTTTATATTTGATAATTGTATTCCAATATAATTTTTAATGTAATTTTATGTATTTTGTGCATTTAATACTTTTCTATGCAGGGACTCATAGCTTCACCAGAGGGGCTCATGCAGGGAAAAAAATGATTAAGAACTTTTTTGTAGATTGCGGTTGTGCTGGTTTGATTGCCAGAGTTACTTTATTAATTCAGTTTATACTTCTCTGTGTTGCACTGTTTCCCAATCCCCCAGGAATTAGCAGAGGAATTCTTTTGTAATTTTTTGGTCTGTGGAGAGACCGCAGTTGTGTTCAGAGATTGCTTCTGTGTCTCAACAGATAGGAAAAAAAATTACAATTAGGCTTAGGGAAAAGAATATCTTAAGAGTGAAATTAGGCAGCTTGATATAAATTATTGAAGCTTCAGTGTAGGCCCGGTGTGGACTAGACTTAACATCTGTTTTACCACCTGACAGGTGGGAAGAGTCTGTTGTGCCCAGAGCTCAAGATGTTAATCATAAGGATGTTTTTTTCGATTGTATGAGCTAGAGAGGAGGAGGTTTTGGTCACTTTCGGAGTTCAAGGACAAAGAAGAATATATTTTATATGAATGTTTGTCTCTAAAATGTAGCACTGTGTTTGGGTACGTATTCATACACTTAATTTTCTGGAATGGGAGATGTGTATGCTGGCAGCATCTCTTAACACGACTTACTGGGTATGTTGCTGCCATGATTGTACTTCATTGCTTCTGGGGGAGTCAGTATGGAAAAGAGGTAGGGTAAGACTACTTTAAGAAATTTAGGAAGAGTGGAGAAGAGGGAGTAAATGTTTTCTCAATAATTGTGTATTATGAGGGTAGAGGGGGAGAAGAGTTGATTTTTATATTTTTGATATACAATGGTTTAGGTGATTATATATTATCATTTTATTTTAGAGAAGAAAGATACTGAAAGTCAAAGTTAGTTTTCAAGATGAATCAGAGGTGGAATTCCTGGACATGTATCTGGGTATCTTTGCTTTTCATGTGACATTTTATTAAATTGTCCATTCTGGTAACAGATGCCAGTTTTAAGAAAAAACATACTAATACAATCATAGAAGGACTATAAATATATATTGAGGTTAAATATTATCATGATATAAATATTTTTCAATAATTATTAACTTGGTTAAAAAATTAGGTTTTAATTACATTTATACACAGCTTAATCCTAAAAAATTTAAGGTAGAATTCTTACATGAATTGTAGTATATATAAGCTAGTAAACTGATACATAAACAATTTAGTGAAATATGTTTTTGAAGTTCTCATTTGATTTCTTAAATTAGGAACTTAACAAAAATAAGACCCTGATTAGTGTTAAATGCTCAGTTCTGTATATCCAGATATCATTTGTAAGGATACCTGTATTTTTACCTAGTTATAATGGGTGGCTACATAGTCTGCCTTTTCACTTATCCTTATGTAAATGTTGACACAGTTTGTCATAATACACAAAAAACTCTGCAGTGGTCCCCATCATGTTATCACATAGTTTCAACATTACTTTACTCTTGATTTTAATTATTGGCTCTTATAACCAGTGCTGAGAATATCTTGGTACAGGTCACTTCCTTTTGTTTTTTTTAATTTCTTTGGGGTATATTCCAGAAGCATAATTTGCTGTTCAGAAAAGCTTGTAGCTTTTGTTATAAATTGGCAACTTTCTAGAAATACAGACCAGTTTATGGTGTTATTCAGCAGTGTTTATCTGCTTGTTTACCAACATAGTCTCATCAGTACTGGCATGTATAATTAATAATTATTTTGCTAGTTTAATGAGTATATAATCGGTAATATCTTAAAGCCATTTTGATTTGTAGTTTTAATCACTAGCATAGTAGTGCAGTTTTTTTTAACATAAGATTTGTTTGTAAAGAGTTTCTCGTTTAACCATTTACTGAGTGGGGTCTGTGTAATATCTCTATATTTAATTATTTCTTTACATAGTAACTTTTCGTTATGACTGTTGCATATATTTCTACTGTTACTTTTATTTTGGTATTTATTTTTTTCTACCTATGTAGGAATTTTAAATAAAATATATTAATCTGTTTTCATCATAACCTGTATATCTTCGTTAGTCATATTTTTCCTCCAAAACTAGAATTGTTTTTTAAATCTCTCTTTTTGAAATAAGATGAACCTACTTAGATTTTATTAAATGTTATGGTGAAGTTATAGGTCCAACTTCAGTTTATTTTTAGAATAATTTTGTTCTTTCACTTAGGAATCTGTTTTTCTTATTACAGAAGCTCTACATTTTCATTTTAGAAATTTATAGATTTATTCTAATTCTTAGATGCTCAATATTTTGGAGTATAATCATTCCAGTCTCTTCTCTTCATACTTTTTAAAAAGAAATGTGATGATACTGTATGTATGGCTTTATAACTTGCCTTTTTACTTAGTAGGTGGTGAATAGTTTGCCATGTCATTTAATATTTTGATTGGCTGCATTGTGGTCTAGCAGAACCTACAGGTGTACCATGATTCACTAACTAACTTCTCAGTATTACATATACTTTTATAAATAGCACTATAACTAGAATCTTTGTAGTTATAACATCATACACATTTGTTATTATTTTTGGGGGGTAAATTTCCACAAATGAAGTTATTTAGCAGTTTTTTAATATCAAAAATAGAAAGACAGGTTAGTACATGGTAGAACACTGGACTAAGTGTCAAAAGATCTTTCATCCATTTATTACCCATGTGACTTAAGATAAGTCACTTTTATGCGATGGGCCTTGTTTCTTCAACTGTAAAGTAGCCATAATGTGACCTGTCTTGTCTCCTCATTTTTTTGTTAGAAGAAAATTAATGTATACGAATGTACAAATATGTGGTATTTTATAAATACAAGGCATTGTTGTTAAGTAATCACTTTACTTTCAACTGGTAAAGAAGGAGATAGAGCCTTATTATTATTCTCAAATAATTTATAATTAACTGAAATAAAATAGGGTGAAGACTAACTTAATTTTTAAGAGAAAACACTGGTCTGAGAATACATTTTTAGAAGCTTCTTTTAGAAGTCAACTGTATCCTTGTTTGCAAAGGCTTTTTTTTGGTCCCCCCCCCCTCTTCCCTACAGTTCATCTAGATCAGTTATGCTTGTTGGAGATTTTAAAAGCTTAATTAGCTTGTTTAAAAACCTGGTTTTGTATATATTGGCCTATGGTATATTTGTTCTTTTATGTCAGCAGAGCTCTTTTATTAAACCTAAAACTTTAATATGGGTTATTTTGCTTGACAGGTCCTTTTCTGTAGAGTATAACTTGAAGTAACTCTAATTGAAAATTTGGGTAAGTTATTTCTTAAAGGAAAAGAAAAAAACTCTACCTTCATTTAGTTCCAGTATTTGGTTAATACATAACTTCAGAAATTCTGCGAACGTGCATACTCGATATTTATTTACCTGACTAGCTGGTCTTTTGTTTGATAAATACTTTTTCTATAATTTGAATGCTGTAACCTAGTTTATAGTCTGGCGTATCATTAATGCTCACTTTCTTTCCTTTGTTCTTCCTTACTGGTGAGGGGTTGCACGGGAAGGGCACAACAGCCATATGATTTAATAAGTAATATGATCTGTACATGAGGAAGCTCTCTTGAGTATCTGCTAACTTCTCTAGGGTGCGGCCATGGGGTCTGGTATGGTAATGGATGCTAAATCAAGGAGTTAATGTAAAAATTGCTCTAGGACAATTAAAATTCCTGGTACTCTGGTAGAAGCAAACCTGAAATACTTCTGTAGGGATACATGTATAACTCAGGACTTGCAGGATTCCCACATTGGGGAGTGGGTTAGGGATATGAGCTTTCTGTCCAGAATTACAAACTTCATAAAGAAATAAGCCATAATGAACTAAAAATAGTAGAATAATTTTATAGTGACATAAACATTATAAGGATAAAAGAATTCAAAACAAATTACAAAATACCATAGCATTATTAAAAAACATTTTTTAAAAATCCAAAAAGGAATTTCTAGAAATAAAAATATATGATCACTAAAATTTTAAACTAATGGAGAGGTAAAATGTTAAAAACAACTGCAGAGAATTTATGAATAAAGGAATGTTGCACAGAGAGATAAAGAGATGGAAAATATGAAAAAGTAGGTGTGGGTTAGAGAATAAGATATCCAGTATGTATCTAATAAGAATTGCTGAATGAAGTGTGAGAATGGAAAAGAAACAATGGCTAATAATATTCCAGAATTTAAGGAAACATGAGTCTTCAGAATAAGGAAGCTTACCAAATCCTGAGCAAGATAAATAAAAGAAAATCTGAAGAACACACACACATGCAAAATCTTAAAGGAAAGTAGAGAGAAGAGGCAGATTACCTCAGAGGAATGAGTTAGATTGACAGCAGACTTATCAGCAGTAACATGCCAGAAGAAAATTAATATCTTCCAAATGCTGATGGAATATGGTCAATTTAGAATTCTGTGTGCAACTAAATTATTACTTAATGAAAAAGGAAATATTCACTGGAAAGATATAACAATTATAAACTTAGACTCAATAACATAGCCAAAAAGCATATAAATAAAATACTGGCAATTTACAAGAAGACATTAACACCCACAGTCATACTTGGGAAAATTTAATACATTTTTTCTCAAATTGATTAAGTAGGCTAAAATGAGTAATAGTGGAGAGACTATAAACGAAACATTAAGTACTTGGTCTAGCTTGATCTAACATATCAAATACAGAAAATACATTGTTTTCATTTGTATCTGGAACAGACAAAATGGAAACTAAATTGACCAATTACTAAATATGAAGGAAGTTTTAATGAATTCTTTGACTATAGTATAATAAACTTAGAAATAAATAATGAAAAGACAGCACTCTGCCCCCAGGCCTCTAACCATTCCATTTGGAAACTTAAAAAAAATTTCTTAGTAGTGATTAGAAATCATAATTGGAAAATGAAACATTTAGAGCTAAACATCATGAAAAAACTACATATAAAAACTTTTGTGGGAAGCTACTAAATTGATACTTAAGAAAATGGTATGGTTTCAAATAGAAGGGAAGACAGTTTTCTCAAAAAATATTCCTCAGAAAAGGAGATTTATATTTGTGTTCTTAAGAGCTGTCTCATTGCAAGATGTTCTCTTTCTCTTGAGCATGAAAGTACTGTTTAGGATAGGCACACTGACCTGAAATGCCTTTAGTACATGTGAGTTGGGAAAGCTCACAGAGCTCATCTGATAAGTGATTTAAACATAAAGAGGCAAAGAAATCTAGAGCAGATCTGGTTTAAAAATTTTCACTTGAAAAAAAATGGGGTTGGTTACACTGTAGATATTAAAATATATTCCAACAGTACAAATAGGGAAAAAAGGTCCTAATGTTTTTTATAAATGGGTAGTTGTGGCTTGGGATAAAAATTTTAGTGAGAGTATAATATACTAATTCAAAAAGTGCTTATGTGATCTGGAAAATTTATCATGATTCAAAAAGTTTTGATATAAAACCCTCGTATGTCATATGTGTGAGGAGTTTGAAGAAAATTCTTCTATGAAATATGCAATAAAGCAAACTATTTTATAGATCATGTGTTTTTAATATTTAAGTATACTAATGTTATAAATACATATTTGGTTATTTTACATATTCAGGTGATGAAAATTATTTTTAAATATTCTCACTTGCAAAATAGGAGGGGTCACTTTATGTTTGGAGTTGCCTTATACTTGGACATATTTAGTTTATGACCTTAATACACGTATTAGAAAAGAGATAAGATTGGAAATTGCTTAGGTAAACTTTCAATTTTAAGGATTAGAAAATAAGCCACAGACTAAAGCCAAGTAGTGAAAGAAAAATGATGAGGAAAAGGACAGAAATTAATAAAAGAGAAAAGTAAACAAGATCAGCAAAACTGAAAGCTGGCTTTTAAACCAATAAACTAAATAAACTTCCGGCGAGAGTAATCACACAAAAGCGAAAGCAAAAATTAGCAGTATTAGGAATGAAAAGAGGATCATAACTGCGAATGTAGTAGAGAGAGAAAAAAACCGTGAGAGAATACTATGAATAAGTTTTTAGAAATATGTCACCACGACTTGTAGAAAAGCAGATTTGGCTGTGGAGTAGGGATTTAAGTGTTTTGACTATGTTATGTTTGAGATATTCTTTAGCTATTGAGCAAGCCAGTTGCCAAACAAGTTCTGGAGATACAGATTTACGAGTTACTGGCTTTTATAAATGATGTGAAAAGCAGGTCAATTTGGAGGCTGTTTTAAGACCTGAGATGATAAGAGTCTGAACTAGGACAATGGTAGTGGGATGAAAAGAGAATATAGAATTATAAGATAGGATGGAAGTACATTTAGGTTCATTAAAGTAGGTGACTGCAGGAAGGGAATATCTGTCTATCATATTCTAGCCAAGAGTTAAGGAAATAAGAAGAGTTAGAAAATGAGAAGTTTAATACTTACCAACTGAATTTCATAGCCCGGTGGATTAGATAAAAAATATCTCAGGAGGAAGTTCCCCCTATAGAAAGGTTTATTGGCATGTGATTGAGTAAAATTTAGGGAAATGACCTTACTTCAATGCTTCATTTTTATTTCAATTTAGAGAATTTTCAGTTTTGTTAATTAAAGCATTTTAAAAAGCAATTGATGATATAGTATTAAACACAAAACTAATTGTATATTAATTTAGTTGATACTAGTATAACAAAGTTTCTTGGCAGAGATATTACCAATATAAGCTGATTTTCAAGTAATAATTGATCTAATATGCTTCTCACTATAGGTTTTCAAATTAAAATGATAATCATTGTTTCTGGACAACTAATAATGATTAAGAATGTTAGATCTTTTGGTAGATTTGGAAGGGGAAAAATCAATTTTGTTAGATGCTTATAAGAACATTTAACTTAAGACAGCATGATGGTTTTCCTAGATTAGTATTCACTTCTGTTGCCTTAGGGGGTGAAAATACAATTTAACATTGATGTTAAGGACAATTCTAAATTTCAATGAAAGCAACTAGCTTGCTGCTGAGTAGCATGCAGCTTGCTAATGTGCAGACTATGGCTGTTTTATACACCTTAGGTGAATAAGCTACTTTTACATATTTTTCTTTACTCGGATTTTTAAACTCTCAAGAAGAAAAAAGAATTTTCTTTAAGAAGTTTTCTTTTTATAGTTTACATTAATCAGAATTTCCTTTTGTCTTTGCACTTCAGAAGCAAGATTGAAAATTGTTCTTGAGTTTATCTCTTTAGAATCTGAATCCATCTGTCCTCACCGTTACTGTCCCTTTGTCTACACCAGGCTGGATGTAAGGGTGAACCTGACTTGGACAGAGACAGCATTTGAGCCCTTAGCAGTCTTGTTTCCTTGCTATGTGTTGTCTCTAATTAAATTAAGACTTTCAGTTGGTGATCAATATGTTTATATTGTGTGACTTGAGATGTGTGCTATTTTAAATCACAGCTATAAATATTTTTAGAGAATGTGAAATGATAGTAGAAGACATTGAAAATTAGAATGAGAGCTCTGTTAACTTTAAAGTCATTTTAAAATGTTCTAATATTCTATACAAATCATGTTAAAATTAAAGCATTATATAAAAACATAATAGATCAATTATGCTTTCTTTTTCTTTAACAGAAAGTGAGAACACAATTCATAAAAGTGAAGAATTTTTAAAGAAGGAGACAAAAAAAGAGAAGGAAAATGCCGAAACCAGTAAGTGTATTTTACTTCTGCCACTGCTTACTTAATAAAATGTCAATAGTGTTGAGTTCCTTTTGGAACAAGGCAAAGTATTATGGTAGAGCTGTTGAAAAGAAAAAGCCACTGATATTACTGTTAGTTGTTTTAGATTAATGTGGCTAGAGCTCAGTGTGATGTGGGCCGGTGAAGAAGAGGTATAGGTAACATTCTAATTAAGGTTAAAATTCATGGGTTCTGAGGTCAAACTGTAGTTCTTATCCTGGCCCTGCCACTTAATTTGAGTGGCTTTTGTTAGATCAGTTCTTCTCTCTGATTCTTACTTTCCTCATATATAAAATGGAGATAGAATTAGTTACTCAAGGGAGTATGGTGAGAATAAGAAGAACTTGGTACACATTCAGTACTCAGTAAATAGTAACTTACTGTTAAATAGGAAGAAGTAATGATAAGTTGGAAGGATCCATGCATTATTAACTTTCTTGTAATTCTAGCTTTGATGCTAGTGATACCGATGCTGTATTATATAGTCTTAGAATTTTTTATTTGAAGTTACATGCATTATCATTTTCTTAGTTTTATAATTATATAGTTCTTGACTAAGGTTTATTCCTTTTGTTCTTTATTTTGTTTCTTTATTCCTAAATGTTCTTACTTCATCTAACAAAGTTAGGGTGTTTTTTTAATAATGTTTCTTTTGACCAATTATCTTTTTAAGAAAATCATTGGTTGTAGTTATTGGAATTTTCTGGTATGGATATCATTTTGGAAGTACTTTAAAAGACTCAGCAAGTAACAAAGTGTGCATTGTTGGAGAGAAGAGTGAAAAGAAATGAAATGCATAAACATTAGAAAGGAAGAAGTAAATTTTTCTGTTTGCAGATGACGTGATTGTTTATGTAGAAAATCCTCAGGAATCTACGAAACAACTACTAGGACTAATAACTGAATTTAGCAGTATTGTTGGACACTAAGTTATATTTTTAAAAATCACTTGTCTTGGGGCCAGCCCAGCAGTGTAGTTGTTAAGATCATCCACTCTACTTCAGTGGCCTGGAGTTTGTGGGTTCAGATCCTGGCTGCAGACCTATGCACAGCTCATCAAGCCATGCTGTGGCAGTGACCCACATACAAAATAGAGGAGGATTGGCAGCAGATGTTAGCTAAGGGCCAATCTTCCTCACCAAAAAAAAGTTGTCCTTTTCATATACTAGCAGCAAAATTTGGAAAAGGAAGTAAAAATTTCATTTGTAACAGCATTAAAGACATAAAATACTTAGAAATTACTTTACAGAAGTTGTACAAGATCTCTACACTGAAAACTTGTGAGAAATTGAAGACCTAAATATACGTAGTTCATAGATATGTCTAAAAAATATTAAGATGTCAGTTCTCCCCAAATGTAGTGGTAGATTGAATGCAGTTCCATTCAGTTAAATTCTAGCAGGCTGCTTTGGCTAAAATTAACTAGCTAATTGTAAATATATATGGAACTGCCAAAATTTATATGGAATACCTAAAGCAATTTTTAAAAAGAACAAAGTTGGAAAACTTACACTTCTGAATTTCAAGACTTATTCACAAGCTACAAAAATAAGATAATGTGATACTGGTGAAAAGATAGATAATAGGATCAGTGGATCAGAAATACACCTGCACATATTTTCATTAGAATTTCGACAAGGGTGTCACACAATTCAATGGGGAAATTAAATTCTTTCCAACAAATGATGTTGGAACAAACAGTTACCCATACAGAAAAACATGAACACTGACCCTTATCTCACAGTTTACACAAAAAAATTAAATGGATCTTAGACCTAAATACAAAAGCCCAAACTATAAAACTGCTAGAAGAAAAGATAAAACTTTTTTTTTTTGAGGAAGATTAGCCCCGCGCTAACATCTGTTGCCAATCTTCCTCTTGTTTCTTTTTTCTCCCCAAAGCCCCAGTACATAGTTGTGTATCATAGTTGTAGAGTTGTAGCTCTTCTGTATGGCACACCACCTCCGCATGGCTTGATGAGTGGTGAGTAGGTCTGCGCTCAGGATCCAAACAGCTGAACTCTGGGCCGCTGAAGTGGAACGCACGAACTTAACTGCTATGCCACTGGACCGGCCCCAAGGTAAAACATTTTTGCGACCTTGGGGTAGGCAAAGCTTCTTAGCTAATACAGAAAGTTTGGAGTATTAAAAAAATCGGATTTCATCAAAATTAAAAACTTTTGCTCTTTGGAAGATAGCAGTAAGAAAATGAAAAGGCAAGACAGAATGGGAGAAAATAATTGCAATATAAAGTTCTTTTAGAACTCAATAAGACAACCCAGTTTTTAAAAACTGGGTGAAGACTTTGAACAGATGCTTCACAAAAGAACATACATTAATAGCCAACAAACACATGAAAAGATCCTCAGTGTCTTTAGTTATCAGGGAAACACGAATTAAAACTACAGTGAGACACCACTATACTCACTAGAAGGGCTTAAAATAAAGACTGATGATACCAAGTGTTGGTAAGGATGTGGATCAGCTGTAACTCTAATATATTTCTGGTAGGAATGTGAACGTTTACAACTACTTTGCAAACTATCAGTATAATTGAGTGGAGAACATTTATTATTCCTTAGAGTAAGGATTCAAAATTGTATGTATAGTTGGATATAAGTTATGTGTTGTTAATGCAAAAAAATTCTGGAAGAAAATATTTTAAGATATGAAAAGTGATGTATTTTTTTTCCTTTAAACTTTGTAGGTTAGAATATAATTAGCCGCCCCCCCCAACCCCCTGCAAAATAAAAAAGAAAAGAAAGTCTAATTTTTGAAAACACATAGCTCAGAGAACTTTAATTTGATCTCCACGTTTTACACTGATCCTGTTGGCCCCTTTTTCTATTTAGTAGATATGTAATCTTGATGGTCGAGTCACAACTTCTATAGACATACTTTTTTAACTCATAAAATAAGGTTGATTTAATAATAAGTGCTTTGATTTCCTCAGACAATTAATGTTGGGATCAAATAAAAAGGCTTTAAAATTTAAAAGTTGCTTTATAGTGCTTTTTTGTTGAACATACTTAGAAGTAATATTTGTATTTTTCATGTTATTTATGTTAGCATCTAATAGATTTATTCTTGTTATACTTAAATCAGTTAGTATCTTAAAATTTTCTGTTTTAATTTCTAATGTGGTAACCTTGATAGATAACCCACATAAACAAAACATTTTGGGGATACTTAATTTTTAAGAGTGTAAAGAGATCCTGAGACCAAGAAGTTTGAAAACTTCTGGCCTAGGGCATTATTATTGTCTTTATAAAGGTGAGTTACTGCAATGTCTGGGTTCCAGCCAGCAGGAACGGAGAAAATAGCATAGGGAAGCAGGCTCACTATTTTATGCCTAGGCGCTGAAGTGGCCTGTGTCTCTTGTGCTCATGGTCTGGTGGTGAGAGCTTAGTCATATAGTCATACCTAATTGCAAGAGACATTGAGAAATGTTCTGTGGCTCAGTAGCCATGTGTCCAAGTATAATTCTATTAGATTTTGGTTGTCAAACAATAAGCATTCTCTGCCACAATCGTATGGATAGTTTGAAGGAGAAAAACCGTGATAAATTCAGAAAGAGCAGTTGCTAAGATTGAACAACTATTCATGATTAAAAAAAAAAAACCAACACCTCTTAAGCTAGGTATAGAAGAAAACGTACAGTGAAAGCTGTTCTTAGTGTGTTAACAGTGGAAACATTTCTTTTAAAAATCAGAAACAAGGGGCTGGCCTGGTGGCATAGTGATTAAGTTCACACTCTCTGCTTTGGTGGCCCAGGGTTCGCAGGTTTGGATCCCAGGCACGCACCTACACTCTGCTCATCAAGCCGTGCTGTCGCAGCGTCCCACACACAAAATAGAGGAAAATTGGCACAGGTGTTAGCTCAGGGACAATCTTCCTCACCAGAAAAAAAAAAAAAGAATTGGGAACAAGACAAAAGGTACTGTCACTGTTGCTGTTCAGCATTGAACAGGGAAACCGCAGAAAAAAGAAATCAAAAGCTCAAAGACTAGAAAGGAAGAAACACTATTTGAAGATGTTAAGATTTTTTTTTGTTTACATCAAGGGTTAGCAAATTATGGCCCATAGGCTGAATCCAGCCTGCCACCTGTTCTTTGTACAGCCTACAAGCTAAGAATGGTTTTTACATTTTCAGTGGTTGAAAAAAACTGAAAAAGAATAATGTTGCACATGTGCAAGTTATATGAAATTCAAATTTCAGTGCCTATAAAGTTTTATTGAAACACAATATGCTCATTGTTCATTATGTATAACTGGTTTGTTGCTATAGTATCATAGTTGAGTAGATACAACAGACTGTATGGTCTGCAAAACCTAAAATATTTACTGTTTGACCCATGGTAGAAAAGGTTTTCTAATCCCTGGTTTATATAAACACAGAGTTGCAGGCTCATTATAACAATTGGCAAGGAAACTGATAAAAAGATCAGTATAAAAATCAGTTGCATTTCTACCAGAAGCAAAACCAGGAAAAATTTTGGAAAGCGATTTTATTAGATTCATAGTCCTGTATTTGAAACTCTTTAAGCTAGATGAGTTTCAGTATTTGGAATTTTTGGATTTTAGAAAGATGAATATACTGTATATTATGTCATTATATGCTGCATATGTCATTATATCATGCAACTTTCATCAAGGTCTGTTGCATCACCTCAGAAACATTTCTGTAGATAAATGTGTGAATATTCATTTGAAGTGGGATAAATTCATTTACCAGATAGTCTCACATCACTTTGTGTTAAGTTTTTGCTAGAAATTAGCTAATAAACTTCAGTTTTCATTGCTTTTAGGATGTTAAGGGATTGTGAACCTATATTTATAATAGGTACAAAACCATAGTGATCTAGGGGAAAGATATCTAACAAATGATTAATATTTTTATGGAGAAAGTTATAAACACTTTTCTGAAAGATATTAAAGAAGACCTAAGTTAATGCACAGAGAGAACCATAGTCATGAATAGAAAGAATCAATATGGAAAAGTTGTCATTTCTCACCCCAGGAGACTGATAAATTTAGTGTAGTTCCAGTTTAAATCATAATGTATTTTGATAAGTTTGCAATTTTATATGAAGCCAAGAACAAGAGTAAAGAACCAAGAATAGTCAAAATAGTTCTGAAGATAATCAGGGGAGACTTGCCCTACCAGATCAAGACTTATTTAAAGATACAGTAATTAAGACAGTATGGTATTGGCAGAATAGTTAAATAGACCATTGCAACAGAATAGATAGCACAAAATCAGATTCATACCTATTGACATTTGATTTGTTGTGATAGTCTTTGGAGAGTGAATTAACTAATAATATACATCATTTGGATATTTTAGATCTCCATATCATTATCCTTATGGGGATTAAAAAATGAAATTGGACCTCTACCTCAAATCATAAGCAAATATCATTGAAGATGAATTATGAAAAGTAAAACTTATTAGGAAATAGAAGAATATTTCTATGACTCCAAAGTAGGGAAAGATTTAAGTATGGCAAAAAAAATTGATACCTGTATGTAAAACATTGATAAATTCAACATTTAAATGAAGAATATGTTCATGGGGAATGACATCAGCATCATGGCAGAGTGAGATTCCCTCTTTGAATCTCTGCTCCCTAAGACACAACAAAAACATCATTTGCATACCAACAGAGGTCAATCAAACACTACAAAGGACTTCTAAGAGACCCTTGCTGCAGTACATTTGATGGTGGAGGCACGGGAAACCCCAAAAGACGTGAGGAGAGGTAAGGAGTTTTACTCCCCCTCCCCAGTTGATTGGCTCGGCAAAGACAGAGCGCCTCACAGAGAGAGGGGAGTGGCGGCCCTCTGCAGGGAAAACTATCGCCCTCCAGGTGCTCTCACAGACTGTCGAGATCCCCACTGGGAAGCCACAATGGACTGTTTTGGGGGTGTGGTAAATGCCCCAAGAGATCCAGAAAGGAAGCCCCCCGGGTTGGGCAGGCAAAAGAGAGAACCCCTCCCCCACACACCCTGCGCTTCAGCACGATCCCTCTGTGGACTGCAGCGGGCTCAGAGCACACTGCTCATGACCTCCACCCAGTGGCAGCAAGTGGAAACTGCAGGACCATCTTCAAGATGAAGAACAGCAAAGGTAAATCAGCCGGCTGTATGCAAAAGTATCTTAAGTCTACAGACCAAGAGGAAAATGACAAACACCCAGAAACCAACCCCAAAGGCACAGACATCTACAACCTGAATGACAGAGAATTCAAAATGGCTATCATAAACAAACTCAACGAAATACAGGGGAACACAGAAACAAATCAATGAAATTCAGGGATTTCTTCACAAAAGAGGTTGAAACCATAAAGAAAAACCAATCAGAAATATTGGAGATGAAAAACACAATGGACAAGATAATGGAAAACCTGGAGTCTTTAAAGAGCAGAACTGACAATATGGAGGAAAGAATTATCATTATCGAGGATAGCCACGCAGAAACACTCCAGATAGAGGAGGAGGAGAGAGCTAAGACTAAAAAGAAATGAAGAAATTCTTCGAGAAATATCAGACTCAATGAGGAAAAGTGACATAAGGATAATAGGTATTCCAGAAGGAGAAGAAAGAGAAAAAGGAGCAGAGAGTTTGTTCAAAGAAATGATAGCTAAATGCCAAACCTAGGGAAAGAGAGGGAAATAACAGTGAATGAAATCAATAGATCACCTAAATATGTAAACAGGAATAGACAAATGCCACGGCACATAATAGCTAAATTAACAAGAGTCAGTGACCAGGAAAAAATATTAAGGGCAGCTAAACAAAAAAACAAAAGAACATACAAAGGAAACCCCATCAGGCTCTCAGCTGATTTCTTGACAGAAACTCTACAGGCTAGGGGGAACTGGAATGATATATTCAAAATCATGAAAGACAAAAACCTTCAGCCAAGAATACTTTATCCAGCAAAAATATCCTTCAAATATGATGGAGAAATAATAACTCTCCCTGATAAACCAAAGCTAAGGGAGTTCATCACCACAAGACCCCTACTACAAGAAATGCTCAAGAAGGCCCTTAGGCCTGAAAAAAAAAAAAAAAAAAAAACCAAAAGAGAAAGGGGATACAAAGATTTCAGCAAGGAGAAAAGCAAGGAGACTAAACCAGAAAAACTACAGTTGGGTAACATCAAAAATGAATTCAAGCTCATCACTGTAAACACACGCTCACGACGTAAGATGGAATAAGTAGTGACGACAACAAATAAAAAGGGGAAGAGGAAAGGGATCGAATCGACTTAGTCTAAGGAACAAGAGGTATCTGAAAACGTACTATCTTATCCAGGAGATCTTTTATATAAACCTCACAGTAACCACTAAACAACCAGAAGAGAACCACATATGACAAATAAAGAGAAAACTAAGAGAATCATCATGCAGAACTACCAGACTGCATTGGCAGTCTGAAACACATGGGACAAGAAACGAAGGAAATGCAAAAGAACCAGAAAAAGAACAATAAAATAGCAACATTAAACCCTCATATATCAATAGTCACTCTAAATGTAAACGGATTGAATTCTCTGATCAAAATATGCAGAGTGGCGGGATGGATTAAAAACCAAGATCCAACAATTTGCTGCCTCCAGGAAACTCATCTCAGCTCTAAAGACGAACACAAACTCAGAGTGAAAGGATGGAAGACAATACTACAGGCTAATGGCAAACAAAAGAAAGCAGGAGTTCCCATACTTATATCAGACAAAGTAGACTTCAAGACAAAAAAGGTAATGAGAGACAAAGAAGGGCAATATATAATGATAAAAGGGACACTTCACCAAGAAGACATATCACTTATAAATATCTATGCATCCAACACAGGAGCACCAAAGTACAAAAACAACTGCTAAAAAACCTAAAAGGAGATGTTAACGATAACACAATAATAGTAGGGGATCTTACCCCCCCCCCCATCAATGGATAGATCGTCCAGACAAAAAGTCAATAAGGAAATAATGGACTTAAATGAAAAACTAGACACGATGGACTTAATAGATATATACAGAGCACTCCACCCAAAAAAAGCGGAGTACACATTCTTCTCAAGTGCACATGGAACATTCTCAAGGATAGGCTATATGTTAGGAAACAAGGCAAACCTCTATAAACTTAAGAAGATTGAAATCATTGCAAGCATCTTT
Source organism: Tapirus indicus (assembly GCA_031878705.1). Classification (NCBI taxonomy): domain Eukaryota; kingdom Metazoa; phylum Chordata; class Mammalia; order Perissodactyla; family Tapiridae; genus Tapirus; species Tapirus indicus. The sequence goes on along the minus strand of CM062924.1, from coordinate 58,984,268 downwards.
TCTGATCATACCGCTGTGAAACTAGAAATCAACTGCAAAGAAAAAACTGGGAAAGGGACAAAGATGTGGAGACTAAACAACATGCTACTGAACAACCAATGGATCATTGATAAAATTAAAGGCGAAATCAAAAGCTATCTGGAGACAAATGAAAAGGAAAATACACCATAGCAACTCATGGGATGCAGTGAAAGCAGTCCTAAGAGGGAAATTCATAGCAGTACAAGCCCACCTTAACAAACAAGAAAAATCCCAAATAAATAACCTTACACCACACCCAACAGAATTAGAAAAAGAAGAACAGACAAAGCCGTGAATCAGCAGAAGGAGGGAAATAATAAAAATCAGAGCAGAAATAAATGAAATTGAAACCAAAACAACAGTAGAAAGGATCAATGAAACAAAGAGCTGGTTCTTTGAGAAGATAAATAAAATTGACAAACCCTTAGCCAGACTCACTAAGAAAAAAAGGGAGAAGACTCAGATAAATAAAATTAGAAATGAAAGAGGAGAAATTACAACAAAGGGATTATTAGAGAATACTATGAAAAACTTTTGCCCACAAATTGGACAGCCTAGAGGAAATGGACAAATTCTTGGACACATACAACCTCCCAAAATTGAATCAAGAAGAAATAGAGAATCTGAATAGACCAACCACAAGTAAAGAGATTGGAACAGTAATCAAAAATCTCCCCAAAAATAAAAGCCCAGGACCAGATGGCTTCCCTGGAGAATTTTACGAAACATTCAAAGAAGATTTAACACCTATTCTTCTCAAACTTCCAAAAAATAGAGGAAGATGGAATACTTCCTAACACATTCTACAAGGCCAACATCACCCTGATACCAAAGCCAGACAAGGACAATACAAAGAAGGAAAACTACAGGCCAATATCGCTGATGAACATAGACGCAAAAACCCCCAACAAAATATTAGCAAACCGAATACAGCAATACATCAAAAAGATCATACACCATGATCAAGTGGGATTTATGCCAGGGACACAGGGATGGTTCAACATCCACAAATCAATCAACGTGATACATACACCACATTAACAAAATGAATAAAAACCACATGATCATCTCAATCGATGCAGAGAAGGCAGTCGACAAGATCCAACGTCCATTTATGATAAAAACTCAACGAAATGGATATAGAAGGAAAGTACCTCAACATAATAAGGGCCATATATGACAAACCCACAGCTAACATCCTACTCAATGGGGAAAAACTGAAAGCCATTCCTTTGAGGACAGGAACAAGACAAGGGTGCCCACTCTCGTCACTCTTACTGAACACAGTACTGGAAGTTTTGGCCAGAGCAATAGGCAAGAAAAAGGAATAAAAAGACTCCAAATAGGCAATGAAGAAGTGAAACTCTCACTATTTGCAGACAACATGATCTTATACATAGAAAACCAAAAATAAAATCCATTGGAAAACTACTAGAAATAATCAACAACTACAGCAAAGTGTCAGGGTATAAAATCAACTTACAAAAATCAGTTGCATTTCTCTATGCTAATGATGAACTAACAGAAAGAGATCTCAGAAAGACAATCCCATTTGCAATTGCAACAAAAAGAATAAAATATCTGGGAGTAAGTTTAACCAAAGAGGTGAAAGACCTATACAGTGAAAACTGTAAGACACTATTGAAAGAAATCGATGAAGACATAAAGAAATGGAAAAATATTCCATGTACATGGATTGGAAAAATAAACATAGTTAAAATGTCTATGCTACCTAAAGCAATCTACAGATTCAGTGCAATCCCAATCAGAATCCCAATGTCATTCTTCGTGGAAATAGAACAAAAAATACTGAAATTCGTATGGGGCAACAAAAGACCCCGAATAGCTAAAGCAATCCTGAAAAAAAAGAACAAAGCTGGAGGCATCACAATCCCTGATTTCAAAATATACCATAGAGCTATAGAAATCAAAACAGCATGGTACTGATACAAAAATAGACACACAGATCAATGGAACAGAATTGAAAGCCCGGAAATAAAACCACACGCTATGGACAGCTAATCTTTGACAAAGGAGCGAATAACATACAATGGAGAAAGGGAAGTCTCTTCAATAAATGGTGCTGGGAAAATTGGAGAGCCACATGCAAAAGAATGAAAGTAGACCATCTTCTATCGCCATACACAAAAATCAACTCAAAAGGGATTAAGGACCTGAAAGTGAGACCTGAAACTATAAAACTCCTAGAAGAAAATATAGGCAGTACACTGATTGACGTTGGTCATAAAGGGATCCTTTCAGATTCCATGTCTACTCGGACAAGGGAAACAAAAAATAAACAAGTGGGACTTCATCAGACTACAGAGCTTTTACAAGGCAAATGAAACCAGGATCAAAATGAATAGACAACCCACCAGCTGGGAGAAAATATTCACAAATCATTTATCCGACAAGGGATTAATTTCCGTAATGTGTAAAGAACTCACACAACTGAGCAACAAAAAAACAAACAACCCGATCAAAAAATGGGCAGAGGATATGAACAGACATTTTTCCAAGGAAGAGATACAGATGGCCAATAGACACATGAAAAGATGTTCAACATCACTAATCATCAGGGAAATGCAAATCAAAAGTACACTAAGATATCACCGTACACCCATTAGAATGGCTATAATCACCAAGGCAAAAAACAATAAATGTTGGAGAGGTTGTGGGGAAACGGGAACCCTCATTCACTGCTGGTGGGAATGCAAACTGGTGCAGCCTCTATGGAAAACAGTATGGAGATTCCTCAAAAAATTAAAAATAGAAATAAATACCTTATGATCCAGCAATCCCACTCTTGGGCATCTACCCAATGGACATGAAATCAACCATCACAAGAGGCTTATGTACCCCTATGTTCATGCAGCATTATTCACTATAGCCAAGAAGTGGAAGCAACCCAAGTGTCCCTCAACTGATGATTGGATCAAGAAGATGTGGTGTATATAAATACAATAGAATACTACTCAGCCATAAAAAAAGACAGAACTGTCCCATTTGCAACAACATGGATGGACCTAGAGGGTATTATGTTAAGTGAAATAAGCCATAGAGAGAAGGACAAACGCTGCATGATTTCACTCATATGTGGAATATAAACGAACACATGGACAGAGAAAACTGGTTGGTGGTTACCAAGGGGAAGGGGAGGAGGTGGGCACAAGGGGTGAAGGGATGTATCCACATGGTGACGGACAAATAATAATGTACAGCAAAACCCCCACAATGTTATAAACTATTAAGACATCAATAAAAATGAAAATTAAAAAAGAAAGAAAACTCAAATAATGCTCGAAAAATAAATGATCTTTATCTATTAGAAAAAAAGAATATGTTTACCTTAAAGACACTTCATAAAGTAGAATGACAAGCTGCAAATGGGAGAAGATTTTTTTGTAACACAAATAACTGACAGAGGATTAATATCTAGAATATACTCTCACATAAGAGGAGGAAAAAGACAACCCAATAGAAAAATAAGCTATAGGTGTGAACAAACAATTCAAAGATGAGGAGACTGAATGGTCAGTAAACATATTGGTTTTCTGGTCCTCCATAAACGTATTAGTTTTCTGTTGCTCCATAACAAATTTAGTACCTTAAAACAACACCCATCTATTATCTCAATTTTATACTTAGAAACATGGGATCGTGTGTCTGGGTTCTCTATTCAGGGTCTCAACAGCCTGAAATCAAGGTTTAGCTCAGCTGCATTCTCATCTGGAGCTTGGGGTTCTCTTTCAAGCTCATTCCTGTTACTGGCAGAATTTATTTGCTTGCATAATGATCCATCCTTCTTTACTGGAGAATGAAGTCCCCATTTTCTTGCTAGCTGTTGGCTAGGGGTCACTCTTAGCTCCTTTAGGCTGACGTTGGGTCCTTGCCCCATAGCCCCTCCATTTCAGCAATGGAGAACCTCTTTTGTGTCAAATTCCTCTTGTACTTTGAGTCTCTCTGACTTCTGTAACCAGAGGAAATGCTTTGATTTTAAAGGCCTCACGATTAGCTTAGGCCAACCGACACAATCTTTGTATTTTAAGATCAACTGATTAGTAACCTTAAGTACATCTGCAAAATCCCTTTTGTCATATAGCATAACATAATCATGAGAGTAATACCAGAGGATGGCGATCATGGGCGCCATCTTAGAATTCTGTGTGCCACACACTTGAAAATGTTCTCAGACTCATTAGGCATTAAGGATCTGCACATTAAGACCATACTGAGATATCGTTTTGTACCCAATAGATTGTCAAACATTAAAAAAATCTGATAATACCCGCTGTTGGTGAAAATACAGATTAGCAGGAATTCTTATGCACTATTGATGGGAGTGTAAGTTGATACAATCATGTTGGAAGACAATTCAGCATTACTTGGTAAAGTTGAAGAAGGTATGATAGCTTATCACTCTGGAATTCTGAGTATATACTTCTAGAGAAGCTCAGACACATGCACTAGGAGTCATGTACAAGAGTGTTCATAGCAGTGTTGTTAATAGCCAAACAGTTGGAAACAATTTCATGTCCATTGACAGGTAAGTGGGTAAATACATGATTGTCTAGTCACATGTAGATATTGTTTAGCAGTAATTGCAACTGCAGTTGCTTAACTGTGTTCTGAGAAATGTGTTGTTAGGCGATTTCGTCCTTGTGCGAACATCATAGTTGGTATAGCTTACAACACACCTAGGCTGTGTAGTACTAATCTTAATGAGACCACATTTGTATATGTGGTCTGTTGTTGACTGAACGGTTGTCATGCGTGCGGCACATGACCATACTCATAAAAACATCAATGAATCTTAGAAATATAATTGTGAGAAAACAAACTACAGCGTAGTATAGTTTCTGTTTAAACTTTTTATCGAAATAGAATATACATACCCAAAATAATACATCATTAATGTGTAGTTGATCAATTTTCATAAAAAAATTACTCATGTCCACATCAAGAAAGAATACTTTATTAACAAGTACTATACAATTTTAATACAGGTAAAAATCAAGAAAAACTAAATATTTTACATATAGATACTTAACATTTGGATAGAACTATTCTTTTAAAAAATGCAAGGGAATGACAAACACAAAATTTGGGTTAGTGCTTACCTGTGAGGGATTAGGGACAGGGAAATTCACAAAGAAATACACTGGTATATGCAACATTATTTGTCATTTCTAGTTACTAAGTAGGGTAGTAGATTTATGGGTAAAGGAAAACTTTTTCTTCACTCACAAAATTCTGACACCAGATGTGTGGATTTTCCACACCAGGCAATTCTCCAATTCTGTGTGGACACCAATTGTGTGTCCCGCAATTGAATTCATTCTGACATCAACTACCTGGAGTTAGTGCAGACTCCACAGGTTAAGGGCTCAGTTTCACAAGACTGCCCCCCACTTTAGATGCCAGTCACAAGGAGTGGGTCCCCAGGTTACCCATACTTCTGTCTAACTTGGCTACAAATTGGGGATTCCCATGATCCCTTCCTCAGATTCTATAATTTGCTATAACAGATCACCAAACTCAAGGAAACACTTTACTTACTATTACCAGTTAATATAAAGGATACTATTAAGGATACAAAGAGGAGGTACATAGGAATAGTCCAGAAGGATCCTGAGCACAGGAGCTTCTGTCTGTGTAGCGTTTGAGGTGCACCATCCTCTTTGCATGTGGATGCATTCACCAACTTAGAAATTCTCTGAACCCCTGTGTTTAGGGTTTTTATGAATGTTCCATTACGTAGGCATGATTGCTTGAATCATTGGTCATTGATAATTAACTCAATTCCCATCCTCTCTCCTCTCCCTGGAGGTTGGCGTGGGTGGCTCTAATCACATAATTGGTTCCTCTGGTTACCAGCCCCCATCCTCAAGTTATCTAGGGGCCCATCTAGAGTCACCTCATTAGCAAAAACTCTGCTGTGGTTGAAAGGGGCTTATGAATAATAACAAAACATGCTCTCACATCTGTCATTCAGGAAACTCCAAGGGTTTTAAAAGCTCTGTGCCATGAACCAGGATGAAGACAAAATATATATTTCTTATTATATCCCAGTAGGTTTCATTTTATTATGCTTCATTGTTTACATATGTTACATATATTGTTTTATGTGTATCAGTATTTCCTAATAGATATTATTTTAAAGAAAGATCTGTAAGATTTGATTAGAGAGGGTATTTCAGATAAAAGCTATAGGTGCAGATGTGCTTATTAGAATGAGTAAAAACATAAGGGAAAATAAAAAGTCTGATTTAGAGTTCTAATAGTATGAGTTAAAGTTAAGACAAATTTGTACCACATCATGGTGAATTCTAGGTGAAGATGCTACTCTGGAGTTAAAATTATTTTGGTTAAGGCATGTAAAGTTGTTGGTGAGCTATCTAACTAGAAAGGTATTTACACAGAAATATTAGAATTTAAAATCGAGTCTAACAAATAAAGGGCGATAGATGGATGCTTTTTATAAAGTGAAGAATACATTTGCAGTATGAATAAAACTAACTCGGATTTTTGTGTTGAAGGAAATGTGGGATAGTGAATGACATTTGAAGAATTTGTAGTTATACCTCAGTTTAAATACCTGCTCTGCCATTTGATATCCATGTGTCCTTGGGCAAGTAATGGGCACTCTGTTTCTATAGAAATGAACATATCTTCTAGTATTGTTGCAGGGGCTAAATGAGAATATGGAAAGCTCATGGTCTAGTGCCTAGTATATGTTAAGTATTCAGTAAATATTTTTTAAAAAGGACTTCGTAAGCTCTTTGTTTTTCAAATAAATTTAAAATTTCCTGTAGTTAAAATCAAACTTTATCTAATAAAGAAAATATTAGGTACAATTATGAAGTTGCTCTTTACTGCCTACATATTATAGGACTTTATTTTATAAATCAGATAAAAGTATTTTCTTACGCCTAATGCTTAATAAGTATATTCTCTCTCGTACTGATTATCCTTTTTGTTTTTATTACAGATCAATGTACGAGTAACCACAATGGATGCTGAGCTGGAATTTGCCATTCAGCCCAATACAACTGGCAAACAACTTTTTGACCAGGTATCATTTAGCCACATGAAGTATGCAACTTTTGACACCAAAATTTTGATGCTATTGCAACTTCTTTCCATGTTTTTCTGTACCTTTACTGATAATGCAACAGTGTTGCACTTGGAATTTTCACAGTACCTATTCAGATATCTTGACCAGCTCTAGCGACATTTCTTTCTCATTCCTAGATTTGAGGAATAGGACTTTTTAAAAATAATTACAAGCAGGTATTTATTTAACGTCTGTCATGCAAATCATTGTAATGAGGACTAAAAGGAATTCAAAGATATTCCACATAGTGGAATGGGTGGAGATCCTAGATAGAGGGGACGGCAGGAGCAAAGGCACAGGGAGTTACAGGCTAGAGTAGGCACCTGACAGCAGTTTGGTGTCATAGGCTCATAACGTGCTAGCCTGGGGTTAGAACATGGATGTCATGTTAAGGAACTTGGACTACTGATCTTGTCTTTTTTCTCACTCTTGAGTGCACATTTGAGTCACCCTTGAAGCTTTTAAAAAAAAAAAGGAGATTCTTGGAAACCACCTCCAGAGAGTCTGATTTAATTGTCTGGGGCCTACTCTAAACCATTAGTATTTTTTAATTTAAGCTCCCCAGGTGATGCTGTATGTAATGTTGTAAGTAGTCAAGTTTTATTGAGAAAAGAAGGAAAGAGATTGGTGTCCAGAGGTCAAGTGGTTAAGAAGGTGAACTGATGATTGCAAAGAGGAGGAAGGTGATATATCTTGCACGGCAGGAGACTTAGAGGAGGAGAACTTTTCCATCTGAGCAGGAGCACAGCAGTCTGTGGTCAGACTAACTTGACCTTAGAGAATGGGAGAGAGAGTTTCTGGCATTATGGCAATAAATAACCCATTAGGTATTTTGGTTTTACTACGTGTCATTCTATCATATACTGATCCAAAATATGATGAAATAAAATTTTATTAATTTAAAAAAATTAAGTTGTTTCTTTTTTTTGACAAAGTAGTATACTTAATCTCCTGACTAGGTAATTATTGATTTTGAAAGTCCTGATAAGGTCTTTTTGAAAAATGAAAGGGGTTTTTTTTGTGTGAGTGAGCAAATTTTTAAAGCAAAACCATAAGCAGCTACATGACCCTTACATTATGGATATTTTACCTTGTGAATTAATATCCACTGTAGTTGATTCTTCTTAGCCTCCTGTTTATAAATATGTAGCCTATCTTATTTGAATAAAAATGTGATTGGAGTTAGCATTTACTTCATAGCGAAATGTTTGTGGTAGTAAAAACTAATCAGCAAGTGGGGCTTTTTGATATTGGATACTGAGAAATATTTGTTTTTTATTAAGTAGAATTGCTTTAGTTTGTATACCAGGGAAAATGAAACCTCATTTATTATAGTGAAGTAATGTTTAATAGTTTAAAAGTATGGACTCTGGAGCCACACTGCCTGCAGTAGAGTCCCAACTGTAGCTGTTTGACTTTGGACAAATTACTCTCTTTGCCTCATTTTTCTTATTTGTACAATTGGATGATGATAACATTACTCCCTCAGAAGGTTGCTATGTGAATTGAGAATCCGTGTAAAGTACGTAGAACAGTGTTTGATGTATACATACATACGTACATACAACATACATATATTTCAAATTGTAAATGAAGGTCGAGATTAAGGAGTATTGTTATTTGTTATGGGCTCTCTCAGCAGTTAATTCTTATCATCGCTATTCTGTTTCCTGACACTTCTCATGAGCCTGAATTCGAGGATCTAAAAGCAGGCTTTACCTTAGATGTAGTGAGTATATGGAGTGAGCTGGCAGGTAGATAGGTTCAGGGTCAGGCCAGGGCAGAGCTAGAGGAGGGGTCCTCCTCAAATGAGGATACATAGGTACGTGAGTCCACCTGTAGCAAAGCCTCACTTCTGGTTATGATGTTAGCATGAGGCCAGCTGCTATGTGTAGGGGGCTCTAGTTGAGTGCTTGAGGTCCTTTGGTTTGCTCCCTGCTGCCTCTTCCTTTACTAGCCTTCTCTTCCAGCTTCTACCTGTGTGATTAGAGAGTACTCATCAAGGAGTGCTCAACATGATCTGTTGGGATGCAAGAAAAAAATGTTAAAATGTTTATATTTTTGTCTTTCCTCTTTCAAATAATTTTAAAAATATATGCTTTATAATGTATTAGTGTGATAGCATGTGTATAATTTATAAGTAAATATATATATATAGTAGTTATGTACCCAGGCATTTTTTTTTCTTTTTTTTTTTTTTTTGTGAGGGATATTGGCCACCAGGTAACACCTGTTACCAATCTTCCTCTTTTTGCTGAGGAAGATTGGCCCTGAGCTAACATCTGTGCCCATCTTCCTCTATTTTGTATATGGGACGCCGCCACAGCATGGCTCGATGAGCGGTGTGTAGGTCCATGTCTGGGATCTGAACCTGCAAACCCTGAGCTGCCAAAGCAGAGTGCATGCCTTTAACCACCATGCCACTGGGCTGGCCCCTCCAAGCATTTTTTTACTTATAAAAAATGTGATTGAAAGTTTCTGAGAAGCGTTCCAGGAGAAGTAGGGAAAGAGCTGCTGAGAAGATAGGGCCTCTAAGGAATCTCACAGCGGAGCTCTTTTCTTCTTCCTGGTGTTGTGATAGTCTAAAGTTAGTTAAGGTACTGTCCCTTGTGCCCACTGTGGAAAATCCCCCTTTGACTTAGGCAGCATTGTGAATCACACAAAGCCTGGAGGCAAGAGCTGAGGCCACCTTCTTTGATATACTTCCCTCTGTTGCTCTTGACCTTGTAAATTCCCTACTCCTGCCACTCTGACCTGGAATGTTTTCTATGGCTCTGTTGGGGCAGCCTATCTTTTGCCAAAGTTAAATTATCTGGGATCTCCTTTGTCCACATTAAAATTTTGGTTATTTGGCATTGATCTGCTTTTGCATCAGTATGAGTCTTTATATTCCATATCATCCAGAAATTTCTCAGCTTTTGGTTTTTTGATGGTAACCTTTCTGAGCACAGCTAAATGTTTTTTCTTATTTTAAATTTTGTGTGTGTGTGTCATTTCAGTGAAGTTTTTCAAGAGAGGGAAAGTAAACTGAAGGGTTCAGTTTGCTATCTTGAAACCAAAAGCCTGGAATGTTTTTAGTTTTTTTTTTTAAATAAACAAAGAATGTTTAGCACTTAAGAGCTAATGTTGAATCTTTTAAAATGTTGATAAATTCTCATCTCCCCTGGCTCATTTCCCTCATTTTAAATATAGGTTAAAAAAAAAAAAACCACGTGGTTTTGTTAAGTGTTAGTACAATCCTCGGTGGGGGTCCTAGCTCACCACTTCGTTTAACACTTTTGAGTGCCTGCCTCAGAATAATCATTCTTGGAGATGACATGAATGTTAACATAAGGCAGTAATCTCTGTCCTTAGTTTTAAACAGTAAAAGAGGGTAAATAGACACACTACTAATAATACAGCTAATTATGACAGAGTAAATGTTCTAATAGCCGTATAGATAAAGTGCTATGGGAACATCAAGGAACAAGTGATTGATTTTATATAGATGATAGGAGAGCTTCATTCACAGAAGGCATGTTAGTTCAGCTGGGCCTTGAATGAATTATTCGACAGGTGATAAAAGTACAGAAGAAACATTCTAGGCAGAGGAAGAAGCATGAGTAAAGCTGTAGAAGGGTAAATTTATGGCATGTTCCAAGAATGGTTTCTTGCTCAGTGAGGGAAGAACATAGACTATATGATGGTGAGTGAAGGGAAATAGGAGTGGGTGTGAAATCACAAGCTGGAGAGCCTGGGGCCTGGCATGTAATGCCCCAGAAACTCTTACCACCAAAATGATACTATTTGCCTTGCCTATCTGGGAGGGTAAATTGAAATAGGAAAGTGGGATTATGACAGCTCTGTGTCTATTTCCCATACCCTTCTTATCTGTTGGGGTCATGATGGGAGATGAGATGGAAAGGAAGTATAAAAAAGTGGATCAACAAATAGGATTGAAAGGACACTGCAAAATGTAATATATAAAAGCTGAGTTTAAGTTTTCAGAAATGTTCTTTTAATTAATATGTTAAATTTAGGAAAGATCTTCTCTATAGCAAAGTAATATACCTGTGATACTTCTGTAGCTTTGTTCTTCTTTTGAAGTGTAGTGCCATGTAGTTATAATGTGAATGCTGAACTGAAATTGACTTTTTTTTTTAAGGTGGTGAAAACAGTTGGTTTGCGTGAGGTCTGGTTTTTTGGGCTGCAGTATGTGGACAGCAAAGGTTATTCTACGTGGCTTAAATTAAATAAAAAGGTAAAATACATATGATAACATTAGCTAATAATTAAGGTACTTTGAAGTTATCCTGATCATGAATTTGTGCCAGAAAAGCTCAGGGTCCTACTGATTTCAGGCCTTCTTTTGCAATTATTTCTGTGAATCATTAAAGGTATCATGTCTTTTAATTCAATAAGGCACCATCAACTTATCATCTTAGAAAATAAAACTGTTCACTTTTCCTATCTGAAAACTGAGCACATAAGAAATATTATCAGGTGTAACTTAGTACTTTGACTTTGATTTAAACATCTGTGGGATAAACTTCTCAAGAGAAGTTTCAATGTGGTTATTAGATAGGATCTGTGAGTTACAGGTCACGTTTGTGAGCATAGAATCTTTTCTCACATATATTTTTTATAGGTTTTGAATCTTACACATTAGAATCTTACTTATAGATTTAGAATCTTATGTTTCACATCCTACTTTCTTCCAAGAAGAATTTGATGTGACTGGGTTCAGTTATTGTGAACTTAAGACTTTTATTGATTTTACTTGAAATTACTGTTCCAGGTGACACAGCAAGATGTTAAAAAAGAGAATCCTTTACAGTTCAAATTTAGAGCTAAATTCTTTCCTGAAGATGTTTCTGAGGAATTAATTCAAGAAATAACCCAGAGACTTTTCTTCTTGCAAGTTAAAGAAGCTATCTTAAATGATGAGATATATTGCCCACCAGAAACCGCAGTTCTTTTGGCTTCCTATGCTGTCCAAGCCAAGTATGGAGATTATAATAAAGAGATGCATAAACCAGGTTACCTGGCTAATGATAGACTCCTACCACAGCGGTGAGTGAAACATGCTTTTATGTTATATCCTTTGGACAATTATATTTCAGAAGTTTGTAAATAGAGGTTTTCTTCTTTTAGATTTTAAGTTGCCAGCTGGATCAGAGAGTGTACTTTTAAAAATCATGACCCAGTAGCTAAATAGATTTATATACTCTGTCATTACCTAAGCTTTCTGCCTCTTCTCTCCTCATTCCCACAAGATAAGCAATAAATGGAGGTAGTGATAATTTGGGCTTGAGGGAAGATGTCACTGTTGCTGCTTGGTAAAAATTCTTACACAAGCAGATAGGTGCTTAATAAATGCTTGTGAGAATAATAAGTGCCAGGCTATGTTTCCTCCACAGAATTAAAATTAGCTTTCTAACTTTTTAAAAGGCATTTTAAACTCAGTTTTCAGACTCGTAGTCTAGTGCTGTGTTCTTATCTGCAGTATACTGCTGCCTCTATAACAGTTATTTTAAAGTAGCATGGCATAGGAAAAAATCTTTAGACAGAAAACCTAGATTTTGAGTACTGATTCTGTCCTTTCCTAATTATGTAACTTTAGGTGCATAGCCTAAAATCTCTGAGCCTTGGTATCTGAATCTGCAAAATGGGGGAAATAATTCTGCTCTGCTTACCTTACAGTTTATGATTACAGTCATGAACTGTATAGTTTACAGTTTTAACTGTAAAATGTGATACAAGTGTTAGTTGGTAGTAGTATTTATGAAATCTAGAAATTACAACATCAAATATTACTTTTAAATATCTCAGTTCTTAATTGTAGGAGCACACATGTCCCTGATACTAGAATGTACATGAAGATCTTTCTTTTAGAACCTGGAGAGAAGTTGTTACTGTTCTTAGTCCAAATTCTTGAATTTAAAATTTGTATTTAAATGCAAAACTGTATATTATTAACCTAAAATTTCAGTTCTGCACCACTTCCTCATAGTGTTAAACTCTTAGATGTAGTTTCTTTTTCATTGGTACTAAATATGAAGAAAGACATTCTGCTTCATGTTCACTTTTGTTAATTTCCTTTGGTGGTAGGCATTAACATTTATTTTTAATTTTCAGCTAATAAATTGTATTCTGTTGATAAGTGCTTTTAAGGTACCATTAAGTACAGTAGCTTCAGTATTTGATCATTAAATGTTACACTGTTCTGCCCTTTAATATGATTGCAATAATAGTTATCTTTGAAGGAATAATAATGCATATTGTTCACCATAAGAATCAGGAATATGAGATACTTTTAGTCTGTATGTTTGTCTGCTTTTGATTATTATTTCAACCCAGAATTCTTTGTCTCAGGATATTTTTAAGCAATGAATTGAGTAATTGATTACTGGCACAGTAGAATTCCATTTCAGATAAGGATTAGTTTTTATTTTTAATTGAGGTCTAATGTATATATAGTAAAATGCACAGTGGATTGGGTTTTAAATCAGTACATAATGTAATATTAGGTTAAGGTAAATTAACCTTAAATTTCTTAATTGTTCATAAAAGAATAGGCATGCTTTATCTCAACAAGTACAATCTAGATAGTTGTTCTTTCAGTGTTAGATCAGATTGCTGTTTGAGCACCAGATAAAATAATTGGCTTGCATTTAATTGTCCATGTGGTTAAAAAAAAATCTTTTAATCACTGGATCACATGTAAGCACAATTAATTTAATTTCTTTATTTTAACTTTATTTTAATTTTAATACATGCCTGCTGTAACCTGCTCTGTCTTTTTTGTGAGGAAGACTAGCCCTGAGCTAACATCCGTTGCCAATCCTCCTCTTTTTGCTGAGGAAGATTGGCCCTGGGCTAACATCCGTGCTCATTTTTCTCTACTTTATATGGGATGCTGCCACAGCATGGCTTGACAGGCAGTGCATTGGTCCGTGCCCAGGATCCCAACTTGGGAACCCTGGGCCACCAAAGTGGAGCATGCAAACTTCACTGCTGTGCCACCAGGCCGGCCCTGTGTAACCTGCTCTATTTAAAAAGGAGGAGGATAGCACATGTTCTTCAAGATACGGTCTTTAACTTTGAAGGTCCAGGCAGTCAAGTGTTCTTCAAGCTGTCTCTGGAGGACTAATTCAAGCTATCTGAGCTCAAAAGAGACTGACTCAAAGTCAGAATACTAATTTTTTGTTTTAGAATGGAGAAAATACCTTTACAGTGATTGACTTATTCCATGTATGATACATAGCACAATTTTTCTCACTAAGTACCTGGGGGGAAAATTAGTAGTCAGAAGGTTATTTGGTCATAACCAGATCATAAATCAGATACAATAATTTGATGATTTTAATAGATGCTTTTAATTCTTTTGTTGAAAAACCCAGATAAGCAATCTATTCCCTCACAGTAGAATTCAGCTGTGTGGTGATATGGATAATCAGCTTCACCAGATAGTATCTCTCTCCTTTAGAAAGAGCTACATATACATAAATTTTTACATTCCAGGTTTTTGACTTGGGCATCTGGGTGGTTGGTAATACCTTTTTGCCAAGGTATGGGGAGAAGGAGTACATTTCAGAGGAGGAAGATTTCAGTTTTGAACCTACTGAGTTTGAAATATCTGTAGTATAACCAAGAGAGAGAACTAGTATTCATTTATAGATGTGAGTCTGGATGTTGGAGAGCAGTCTGAACTATAGATACAGCTTTGGGGGTAATCAGCAAATAGGTGATAACCTGTGGGAATGAAAGAGGTGGACCTAAAAGTACATGTAGAATGAGAAAAAGGCCTAAGACAGACCTTGTTGAAACTTAACTTTTGAGTACAGAGGAAGAGGTTCCTGTAAAGTATATTGAGAAAAAATGGCCAGAGAGTCAAGAATAATACCTGAGGAGGGTTACATCATGGGAAGCCAAGGTAAAAGAATGCTTCAAGGAGAGACCGGTCAGCAGTGTCAAGTGGTAGAGAGAGGTCGAGTGTGAGGAGAACTAATGTATCTGTTGGGTTTAACAATAAAGAGATTGGTAGTGACCTTAGTAAGAGCAATTTCAGTAGAGTGTTAATGATTGAAGCCAGATTGTGGTGGACTGGGGGCAGTGGATGTGAGGTATGGAAATGAAGGATAGTGAATATAGATAGTTCTCTAAAGAAGTTTGGCTGTGAAAAAGGAAAAAATAAATAGGAGTAGGGAAGCATGGGTTAATAGACATGTTCTTTGAAAGATGGGAAAGAATTGATTTATTTTAATTTGTTTATTTACTCTACAAATGTTTGAGTACCTCTTCAGTGCTGGCACTGGGCATATAGTGGTAAGCAACATTAATGTGGTTTTTGCCCTCTGTAACACAAACAAGTGTATACGATAATATATTTAGGCAGGGGATAGTAAATATGTCCCATGTCGTAAATGATGGAGTGAAGATCCTAAGACATTGGAGAGAGAAGTCATTTAAAAGCCGAGATAGACAGATTTAAAGCCAAGTTGAACAGATTAGCCTTGGGCATGAAGAAGGACTTCTTTGCTCTGGACAGAAGAAGAAGAAGGTAGGAATCTTTGGCTACCTGCAAACCAGTCATGCAGTAATAGAAGTACATTATGCATAGTGCAAACTAATGAGATTTGAAATGCAGGATATAAAAGCTAGAACATAAATCTTAGTGGCATCTAATTTAATTAACGCATACCTTTAGATTTAGTTAACATTGTGATACCAGCAGTTGGCTGCATTGATTATGCCCTCAAAGCTGATTGTATTCCTCTTGGTGAGCGCAGAGGCCAGACAGCAAGAGAGTATAAAGATAAGAAAAATGTGGAAACTTAAGTGCTCTAAGGAGGAAGACAAAACTTCTCTCCCAAAAAGCAAGAGGATACGTAGAGAAGGGAACAGTGTCCATTAAGAGCCTAATGGTCTGAGACCCTATTAAGGAATCCACTCTAAATAATAACTTGTCCAAGGAAAGATTCTACCCTAAGATTCCTTTATACTGCCCGGAAATTCCTAGGTTTCATGTAAAATTTTTGCTTAGTAAAGCAATAATATTTTAACACTGCAGCTTTTGCTATCAGTAAAGTAGGATCTGAGGATTCACCAATAAAGAAAGATGGATAATTATCATCATATGACCCAAAGAGAATAGAAATACATAATCTGTAGTGTACATAGCAGGTAAATTACATGCATCTTGAATTTGCTGATTTGGTGTTAAAATAGTAGTAGTAGAAAATAAGAACATTTGTTTGTGTTTGCTTATATTTGCATAAGGGACACTGGAAGGGATACAAAAGAAACTAATAAAAAGTTTGGAGGGCATGGGGTAGTGAAAAAAGTATGACTTTTCACTTGTATACTTTTATATAAAGTGTTACCTATAGAAAATGACGAAATGTAGCCGCAAAGAAAAGTAAATACGTAAGGTAAAAGAAGAATTAAAGCCTATGAATTCTGATTTTCAATCTGTTCTTCTCTAATTTTTCCATTAATAATGAGAAAATCATTTTATTTCCTGAGGAAGATTTGCCCTGAGCTAATATCTATTGCCAATCTTCCTCGGTTTTTTTTGCTTGAGGAAGATTAGCCCTGAGCTAACATCTGTGCCAGTCTTCCTCCTTTTTCTTTAATATGTGACTTGCTGCCACATGATGGCTGACGAGTGGTGTAGACCCATGCCCAGGATCCAAACCCGCGAAACTGGGCCGTTGAAGCAGAGCATGCCAGACTTAACCCCTATGCCATAGGGCCGGCCCCGAGAAAGTCATTTTTTTTGGTCCAGTATTTTATTCATTTGAAACATTTGAATTCCTGTAAACTCTCTGTATAATAACTATTTTAAAAACATGTATTGAAAATAATTTCAGGATCCTAGAAACTTTATTTTGAGATAATTGTGTATTCACATGCAATTATGAAAAATAGTAGAGCCTGTGTATCTTTCTCCCAGCCTTCCCTAATGGTAATATCTTGCATAACTTTAGTACAATATCACAACCGAGACATTGACATTGATACAGTCCACTAGCCTTACTCAGATGTCATCATTTTCACAGCTAGTCATTTGTGTGTGTGTTTTTGTTAGTTCTGTGCAATTTAATCACTTGTATAGATTTGCATGACAACCACCACAGTCAAGCTACTGAATGATTTGAGACTTGTAAAAGAATACTGATTTTGAATCATAGAGGCATTTTCAAAGATTTTTGTTTTCCTTATAGAGTTTTGGAACAACACAAACTGACAAAAGAGCAGTGGGAAGAAAGAATACAGAACTGGCATGAAGAACATAGAGGAATGCTAAGGTATTTGGGTGGCTGTTTTCTTAGTGTTTTTCCTCAAATTATTTTTATTTCGTGACATTTATTTACATCAGATTCTCTCCAAAAGGTCATTTGACTTATATGAATAAATATAAAGCACTAAATTTTAATCCAAAGTATTTTTGTAATTTGTTTAATGTTAGATACTTAATTGCAATAATTCTAACTATTACAATTTATTTCAACAGAGAAGATTCTATGATGGAATACTTGAAGATTGCACAAGATCTAGAAATGTATGGAGTCAACTATTTTGAAATAAAAAACAAAAAGGGAACCGAATTGTGGCTAGGCGTTGATGCTTTGGGTCTGAATATTTATGAACATGATGACAAGTGAGTAAATTAGTTGCATAGTGAACTAGTTATTAATCAGTGGTCTGTATGGCTTTAACCTTATGTTCTGTTTGTAGAAGTTCTTTTTTGGCTTGATTACCTTTACTACTTTCTTTTTTTCAAATTAAAGATTAGTTGACGCCACATAGGATTTCAGATACCATATTTCCATCTTCTCAACATCTTGCACTTTCAGAGTTCTACTCAGTGTATTTATCAAAAGGGATGATTCACTTTTACTTAAAGTGTGCTTCTTGATCTGTTGTGAGTTTATATCTAGTAATTTAATTAAAAATTTATTCCTTCAGTAGGTGAAGAATAATTCCTTAAATGTTATGCCTGGCATATAGGTTGGATTTGAAAATAACATATATAAGAAATCAGGAGCAATGAGACAATGTAATTAATAGAGATATAAATTATTGTATTTTATGACTTTTTTGAATATTAATAGGAATTGTTTTGAATATTTTTGAACATCAATAAAGTAGACTATCCCTTTGTTAAGCATAATGAACAGTGCAATTTTATTTTGAAATTGCCCAGGTATTAATTTTTGTATTAATATAAAATACATCAGGTTCTTATAGCACTTTTTGGGAATGATAGCCACAATTGCTTTATACCTTTCTTTAATTTATTTACCATATCACATAAGCATCTAAGTCTGTGCCAGTAATGCCTTCCCCTAAGGCATTTCTCTTTATTCTGGATTGGCTCCAGAATTTTAGTTTCATTATTACAGATATCTATAAAGTACACATTTGTAAGCCTATACAATGACTCTAAAAGAGAACATTTTACTCTGATATATTTTTTCATTTATATTACAAAGAAAGTTAAAGTGCTTCATCATTAAGAAGAAAAAATTTTGAAGTTTTTGAAAAGCAAAAATAACTTCAAGACTAATTTTTGAGGACCAAATCTTTTCTTCTTTTTCTTTATTTTAAAAATTATTGAATTAGGTTCTATTAGAGTACCCATTATAGATATGGATATAGATAAAGATGGGGAATATGAAAGAGAGGGGATTAGCTCAGGATGAGAAGGACTGGGATTGGGGATTGTGGACCAAGGGGACTTTGGTCTTATCTGTAATGGTTCAGTTTCTTTTTATAATAAGAATGTATTTATGTATTACTTATATTTCCAAAAATTTTTTTTTAAAAAGTCAAAGCAGAGTACAACTTTAAAAGCTTAGTTAGGTTCTTTAATTAGCTTTGCTACTAATTACCTCTGTGACCCTGGTCAGATTATTAACTCTGAAGTTCATATAATTGTCAGGCTCACTTCACAGGATTGTTGTGAGAATTATGCCAGGAAATTACTTTACAGTTTTTCGAAGTAACATGTAAACATAGTGTAGTATTACCTTAAAAATACTGTGTTTTAGCAGTCTCTTTTTTAACAGGTAACTTTGACTTATCTCAGTGGCCATTAGAGGGCAGTAAAACACATGCGTATTGAGTAAAGAATGTTTTATGTAGAAAGAATTATTCACTGTGCTGCAGGCTCTAGTCTGCTTGAGTTAAAAGGACTATAAATAGGTAGAAATTCATACTCTGTTATCAGAAAACTGACAAAAGATATCTTTGGGCAGCATAGGTGTCACAGTCATTTCACACTCTTGTTATTGGACAACAGTGACACATTTGATGGGTAGTCTGAAAAGGTAAAATGTATGAAAAGCAGAAACAAAACTACTTGTTTCGATCTGATGCCCTAACTCTTTTGTGTGTAGGGTGGTAAATGGGGGCAACGGCTGTATAGTCCTAGAGTTGAAATTCTAGCTCTACCATTTATCCAAACATTTGTTTATGTGAGTGTTTACAGTTTTTTCATTGAGATTTAATTCACACACCATAAAATTAATCCTTTTAAAGTGTACTGAAAATTTAGTGTTTTTAGCATATTTACAGATACCCAAACATTTTAAAACTAAACACAGGAAGGAAATAAAATTTTTTTATATTTAGTAACTTGTGTCCATAATTCGCAGGAAAAGTTATAAAGGCTTTCTTTTTCCTCCTCTCTTCTTAAACATGTTTAAGTTTAATAGTTGTGGTAACTTGAGTCTAAATAGAGCTAGTGCAAACCCCAAGATGCTTAGTTCTGCACTCTAGTTACTTTTTTTCTAGGTAATTTTAGGAAAATAAGTATAATGCTTTCAAGGTTTGTGACATATTTATGAAATCTTTGGATCATTATTCTTTGTTTTATGTGATTTAATTGATCAGATTTCCCCTTAAAAGATAATGTCAACAGTATGTTATGAGTAAGTTAATACATTTTGAAAATCTGGAAGTCTTTAAGACTAGTCATTCAGTTAAATTGCTCCCCCCCCCCAAAATTGTTATGAGTTTTGTCTGTTGTTTCCTGCTTTTAATTAAAGGGATGCTCTCGTTTTTTAAGGTTAACACCTAAAATTGGTTTTCCCTGGAGTGAAATCAGAAATATTTCATTTAATGACAAAAAATTTGTTATAAAGCCAATCGACAAAAAGGCACCTGTAAGTAAAATTCTTTTTAAGTATTAACTCTAAATTTCAGCCACTTTGCTATGATAGCACTTGAGAATGGCATTGTTCATTTCTTGAATTGCTCCTGAGGAACTTTCTCTTTCCATAGTTTAACTTTCGCAGTCATGAAATAATGATTGTTATTAAAATTACAAGGTTTTAATCTGTTTACAACATACTAGAGTTTTATTTTAACTGAGATTCAACTACAAAGTAGGTAATATTTATTAGGAGATGTTTGAAAACAATCACCATTCCTAAGAAGCAATTAAAAAAAAACTTGTTTGTTGGCGGCTAGAAATGTATCAGAGGTAGCCCTATTCTAATTAACTCCATTTGTAGTGTGTTACCTTTTGAACTTGGTATTTTTGTAATTCGAAGCCTTAAACTTAAGAAATCTGCATATTTAAATTGATTCCTCTAGTGTCAGGTATACTCTAGTTTTCTAACTTTCTTAGTTATTGAAAAGAGAAAAAGATAGGGAGAACATTTCCAGGTTAAAAAACTTGACAGCCCTGAACAAAGGACCAATTTTGAGATTAATGGCGAAAAGCAAAACAAACAGAAATTCTTCCTCTGAAGTGAAGGAACAGATGCGCATAGTCACCTTGGAGAAGAAAGAAGAATAAATGACATTTAATGTATTGGGTTAAGATTATTAGCCTCTCCACAAAACTGGTAGGGAACGAAAAGGTGAGGAACCAGTCATGTGAAAGCATGGCGTACTTACTAGGAATTGTGAAATTTTATGATTTCTAAACTATATGCAATACAACATTAGGATTCATACCACATATTGAAATTTAGTACAGATTATTGTGAGAAAGACTGTCCTTCAGGAAGATACTAAACTCAGAATACTTTATGTTTAGGATTTTGTTTTTTATGCACCTCGTCTGAGAATCAATAAGCGGATTTTGGCCTTATGTATGGGAAACCATGAACTGTACATGCGAAGAAGGAAGCCTGATACCATTGAAGTACAACAGATGAAGGCTCAGGCTAGGGAGGAGAAACATCAGAAGCAGCTGGAGAGGTACAGAATTTATAGCCTTTCATTCTTAATTAATAGAAATAAGCTATCTAAATTTAAGAATGCTCAGTTTCTTTAACATACTCTGAATTTACATTTTTACATTCTTTTCACTGTATTAAAGTTGAATGGCAGTATTATCACCATTCTCTTTTAAAATGACTATATAATTTTCAAGTTAGAGATTTTGACAGATATTTCTGAGAAAATAGCTTTTCATGATTTGCTTTTCTTTTATCATGCTTGCTTTTCACTGACAGACGTTGGTTTGGATGTAGTAGTTTGAAATTTTCAAGTTTGTTTTGCCAGTGACTCGTATTTCTTAATTTTTCAGGGTAAGAATATGCTGAATATTTTGCTTTGAAACAGTGTCAATGACATCATAGAACTCACGTGAAAAGTTACCAGTACTCTCTGCCCAGGACACTGATTTTTTTAACCACAGTTCACTTAGACTTTTGAAAAAAGATACTGTTAAATATATTAAATTGAGAGTTTTTGAAATGGAAAGATGATGAATAAAATCCTTGTCAACCCTGGAACCAGATAACTGGGTTCAGCAACATACTTCCCAAATCTGATTCTAGATCAATTTAGACTTTATGCTTTGTTTTAAAAAATTTAGAGACCAAACTAAAGTTAATTTTTCATGAGGACGTGTTTGTAGAATAACACGATAATCTAAGAAATACAGTAGGTCCTAAAGAAAACAAAATTGAGGAGCTCTATATATAAACACATATTTCAAACATATTGAAAATAACATGGTTTGAATCTAATAATAGGCCCTCTGCTAGATATACTTTTGTTACCTATACTTTTAGTGTTTGTATTTAATGATGTATTTTTTTCTTAAATGTTCTTTGTACTTCAGGTATTTTATTAATTCAAATTGCTTCCCTCAAGTTGTCTGCCTTAGAGAAGTTGCTGCATCACAAAACATTTTTCATATAGACATAAAACTTGCCAGTAATTCCTGACCCCGCCATTAAAGATCCTAAGTTGGATTGTTACTTTGACTAGTCTCTGTCATTTTTTACTGCTCTCGTGGCTTAGGATCACATTGTGGTTCTAGTCGTAACATGCTTTTTGAAATAGCTCTTTATTGGCTTTCCTTTCTATATATTCTTAGCTATCACAGCCTTTCC
The DNA here is from genome assembly GCA_031878705.1 of Tapirus indicus. Taxonomy (NCBI): domain Eukaryota; kingdom Metazoa; phylum Chordata; class Mammalia; order Perissodactyla; family Tapiridae; genus Tapirus; species Tapirus indicus. Next base: position 58,961,786 of record CM062924.1, on the reverse strand, counting down.
ATCTACCTCTCTCAAAGACAAAACTTTTTTTCCTTCCTTGCATCCTCAACCTCACCTTTTTTCTCCCTTCCCTCCCCATCCCGTCTCTACGGTCTCCCATCATGAGTTAAATAGGAAATTCTCTCTCATACTCATTATTCCATAATATATCCTAACTGTTCTGCTTGTCTGTAATGTTGATGAATTAGTTACATTCTTAACTTAAATATATTTGTCTGCTTATCCTTTATTTCTCACACACAGAGAGGAGTGCTCTATGGCTTCTAGTGTGTAGTACGAATGTGGTACAGTTAATAAGTACCATTTGGTGATGGTGCTACATTTGAGTTACTCTAAGGCCTAGATGAAAGTAGAAGACTTTTAAGTTTCTTTTTTGACACAGTAACAATCCCATGGTTCTTGTTCTGGATACATTTTACAACCTTTAATTAGCAAGCATTTATTGACTGCCTTGTAAACGGTAGGAATTCAGTAACTGTTGCATTCATTTGCATGCCTAGAGGATGTTTTATATTAGTCTAGCCACATAGTGACTTGTCAAGTCTTTGAGAAATGGCATGCCAAGTCTTCATTTATTCCCTGCTTTATAGGTCAGAGAGAGAGAAATGACAACTATGTATGTGGAAACAGTTTTGGTCAAGGCTGTTGGCAAAGTAGCCAGCTGACATACTTGCGGAATGCTCAGAAGTATGAATCTCTTGGGCAAGAACAGTAGCTGGGAAGGGGCAGGAAGGAAGCCTCTTTCCCTACGATACCTTGGCATATGTGGCCATATTCTCTCCCCATAACTCTTACAACTTTGAATTTTTTGCAATGAAAATGATATTGTATGCCATGGGTTGTTGGTCTCTGTAGTCTGTGCTCTAAAGTTATTTGCATCTAAATTGAATGATGACTCATTCTGTAATTCCTAAACATTTTTTGTGTGGCTAAAATTGTTAGCAAATTTAAAAACAGAGAGCCTCAAATTTACTATTTATAGAGTCAGATGCCCACGCGCCAGTTGTAGGTTGGCTATGGGATGTTCTGTGTCGTGGCTGGCTGCCTATATCACTAGGACACGGCTGGTGCCACACAGAATACAGGCTCTGGAGCTAGATAAGCCTGGATTTGAATCCTAACACTGTTGAGCAAGTAATTCCTGAGCCACTGTTTTCTTACCCTTAGTATGAAAATAATAGTTCTATCTTCAAGGGGTTTTGTGAGAAATAATGACAGTGGTGTACAAACATTTAGCAAAGTATCTGGTACTTAATAAATAGTAGCTATAATAATAATTCTTAATATTATTAATATAGCCTGAATAGAAGTTGAATATAAGTTAGTTTTTAAACTTCAATTAAAAAAATGTAATTGGGCGCATCTGATATTCTTTAGATAAGGTAAGGTGTTGTAAAATATCTTACTTTTTATATGTTAGTACAGAGAATTGGTAGTTTATTAATATGTTATTTATGTTCTTGAAATAGAACAACTTGGTCAAATGAGTGTTTCCAAACCCAAACTCTAAATAAAAGTGTTAATGTCTATGGTTTAGAGTAATCACAAGAGGCTTCATGGGGTAAGTGGGATTTTACCAAGGCTTGAAAGTTAGAAATAGACTTGAGAGTTAGAGAGAGGGGAAGATATTTTCAGAAGAGGAAGCCAACATAAGCAAATGTGTGGCGGTAAGAATATGCACAGCATGCTTAGGGGCCAGTGGATAGACCAGGTTGGTCCTCCTGAGTGTACAGTGTTTGGGGGAAAAGCAAGCACTTCCAGTTTCGTAAGGGAGGTAAGACAGGCCTGCAAAAACTAGGTATCACTAAGGGATGTGAGAGCCAAAGGCATTTGTGTTAATTGAATAGACTGTTAGTTGTTGATGGCTGTAGTCAGGGGAGAATTCTTATAAGACAGGAGACACAGGCCTCATAAGAGTACAGCAGAGTAAACTTTGCAAAATGTTTTAAATATTATAATCAAGTTAAAATATCTGCTGTACATTTATTTCATTTTTCAGTATGAAGACTAAATCACCCCCCACCCCCAACTTGCTTGTGGCCAGGTTACCTTCAGTCTTTTTTCCTGCTTCCAAAGCTCCTTACCTCCTCCATCCTTGATGAAGAACAAATGAAACATCAATAGGGAAAAGCTAAATAAAACCAGCACCCATCTCCAGAAGGGGCCATATATGTGCCAGAGCTGGACCTGACAGTTTCTGAGTTCATGGGTATTATTGTAGCCTTCAGGTCTTGAGATGTGGTTTGTGGTGAGTCTGTATGAAGTGTCTCAGGGCCTCAGGGAGGGAGAGAGGAAGGTAACTGTCTTGGGGAACTGCGGCAGCACTGGATGTGATTGGGCAGAGGCTGGGGCATGATTGGGTAGGCTAATCAGTGTTCTGGGGTGACAGGCAGGCTGGCATGGAAACGAGTAGCTCTTGGCCATACTAGCATTACGTGAAAAGTACAGTTTTTGCCTTCGTGAACAGCCTGCTTTTTCAACTTTCTAAAGAATACAGAAAGGGCAGTAGCCTCACTGGGGGCCACCAGGCCCTTCTTTTTCTTAAGGAAATTAGGGAACTCAAGCATTCTTTTAAGCCTCTATCACCCATGTCTTCTAGAGGGGTGAGGGCTCCTAAGCCCTTAAATCTCTTTGCCTGTATATACTCTATAGACTGAATAGGATAGGAAGAAATGGGTGAATGTGCTGCATGAGAGTGAGCCCAAGTCCTGGGGGTGGGGGCTGGAGGGTTAGTTGTTGACTCTTCCTCCTGGAAGTTGAGAAGGTACCTTATAGGGAACTCCAGAGCAGAGGTGGAGCTCTCCTCACATGAATGAACTCTAGGCCCTGGGTTCTTAAATGCTGTGAAGTTTCATTAAAACCAATAGGGGAGGTGTGGTGACCCTTAAACTTCATGTTTTGACTTGGTGTACTTGTCACCGTCATTTATCTATCTTACCTCTTGCTGACTTGTCACAACGCTACCTGTTTGCCCCAAAGCTGGACTCTTTTTCTATGTTGAGGGCAGATAGGTATCTAGGAGCTGCAGGAGTTTTTAAATTTATGTTTATAGGGTAAGGAAAAAAAACTTTTATGATAAAACTTTGCCAAAAAGTTTATTAGACACTGGAAGTTGAGAAACTATGTGACTTGATGCCTGAAATTCAGAATTGACACCAGATGGCAGTGATGTCTTTTTTTGGGGACATTTATGTGTGGTCAGATAAGTTTCAGAGGTGAAATCATATCAATTTTTTTAACTAAAAAAATTATTTCTGTTAAAGTAATGAGAATATTCAATATTGATTAAACTTAAGTTTAATCTGATTATTATTATCATCTGATAATTAACATAGTGTCTCATCTAACTCTTATCTTTATAATCTTTATATTTCTGACCCTCAACATAGAGTCTGACCCATGGTAGGCTCTTGGTGGATGTTTGATGAATGGATTTGGCTATATTTAATAGAAACTGTCTCATTAGGCCCATGGGAGATGCAGCTAAATGATGGAGGCAGTCTTTCCCACCAGGCTCTCATGAGGATCTTTTAAACAGCATTAGATACCTACTGTCATTCTGATGGAATTGTCAAAAGAGATAAAACTGATTTGCCGTCTTGTATCTAAGCATATATTGGTACTACTTTAGAAATTAAACTTGTATTAATTTCTTGTTAATGACTGAAAATTGTTGCCCTTCCAGGTTATTTTACTTTTTAAAGTGAAACAGCCTTGTGTGCTCCCTTCAAGCCTTTGTTATTTCCCCCATTGGAAGGCTCCTGCTCATCTAAAGAAGGCATTCTTGGGTATGGCACCTGTGCAGTTAGCTCCTTTTGTGCCGACCTATAATTTATTGTCAAAGTTCATCGAGTGTGTAGATGATGAATCTCCTAATTTTTTCCCCCATTCAAGTCTGCATTAAAAACATGTTTTGCACGCAAGGCATATATTTGACAGTTTTACTTTCCTAGCAGTTTTGTAAATGTGTCCTTTGAGAATCTTCCTAAAATGGCTGTTTTTAGTATTTTTTTAAAGTCATTGACTGTATTTATTGTGACCCCAAAATAAGAAATGCATTGTAATCCAGTGTATGTGTATGTAACAGAGTAGTCCTATATTTTTAATTATATGATATTTTGAACACAGGTAAGTATAATGAAGGCTGTTAAAATATTTATGCTATAGTTTCTTCTTAGTTGATTCACAGTACTTAGCTTTCATGTGAATATTTCTATTTATTAATTTGTAACAAAGCAACTGCAATTCCTTTTAAGGGCACAATTAGAGAATGAAAAGAAGAAGAGAGAAATAGCAGAAAAAGAAAAGGAAAGAATAGAACGTGAAAAGGAAGAGCTAATGGAGCGTCTAAGACAAATTGAAGAACAGACAATGAAAGCCCAGAAAGGTAAAAGGTTTTTTTTTGACATTTAATTTAAAATTGTTGCTCTGTTATCAGAAAATAGTATTTCTTTACTACTATTAAATCTTATTTGTCTTATATAGAATAAATGCATTTATTTGCCAAGTTAATACTTGGTGGACTCACATCATAAACATAAGGCACATTCAACTATACAGTGCTCATGTGTTCTTTCTCTTTCATTTAAACATTCAAATATTTTCATGTGTACTCTTATTATATATTGTAAATGACTGTATATATTAATTTATTCCTTTTACTGTCCAGGGTTCCATAAACAAAACCGTATTTTCAATACTTTCTGGCATTTAAACAAAAGCATTTATGCAGTGCTTTATGGATATTTAAGTACTTAAAAGCATCTAAATAATTTAAAGCATTTTAAGTTATTCTGACTATATAAACTCTTTTGAAGTTTGACTATATAAACTCTTTTGAAACTCTAAATTTGATTTCAGTATATTAAAAAATACACAACACATAGAAGTGTTGTGTTTTTTTGTTTGTTTTTGGTTACATGTTTGGAAGAACCTATTTCCTAGAGTATGTAATCAAAATGCTACAGTGTATAGAAAGGATACGTCGGATTTAGAGATTGTGGTTTATGTTAAGTAACTCCTAGAGTATGCTATTTTCAAACATAAATAGTGGGGAGAACAAAAGAAAAAAAGGTATTGGGCAAAATAAGATGTTTTCCTCCTCCCTAAGCAGCAGGATCTTGCGGGTAACATGAAATCTACGCTGTTTATGAAATTAATACCTGCTTTCCTGACAACTAATAGAATCAGCCATTAGTTCTGTTGGAAATAGAATAAGGTTATTAGTCTTTGTAAGGTTATTAATAATAACAACTTTGTTTCAAGTAAAAAATGACGTTGTTTAAGGTTTCTTTTCATTTCTTACGCCAGGCTACCACAGTGGAGTGATGCTCTTTAGCAGTGGGTAGAATAATTTGCAAATGGGTAGCTAGAGGAGGAGTCGCAAAGATTGCTATAAATCCACAAACTGGTGCATCAGTCCAATTCTGAGAGGATTGGAAATAATATTTCTAAGAGAAGAAATAGAAAAAAAAACTGGTTTTATTCTCATTAGAAGCCACACTTCTCGGAGTTGGAAAAGACCTTGAAACTATTTAGTTCAAAGCCCAGAGGCAGGCCACAACACAAGGGCAGAACTTGTCTCCTGAATTCCAACTTGATGCTTTTTCTACTACTTTAGGTGCCTTTTTCATCAATTAGAGCAGACATTTGTGAACTGCTTACTTTGTGCTGCATTTTAGGATACAAATATATAGTATGCATGGACATCTGTGTGGCTGGCAGAAATGAGATATATTGTACATAAATATGAATAAAGTGAGGTAATGAATTGGTGCCATGTGAATAGTATCAGCAATACTTTTACAGGAAGAATGCTTTACAAAAAATCTGGAATGTACTAAAGTGTGTTTTGAAAAAAGAAAAGTTCAAAGAAATTTATGATACTAATTTGATTTTAAAGAAAAGATTGAATGATAGCACTTTTTCATTTACATTATACCTTTTCTGAGAGAATGGCTACTTACTAAATCTTTCAATCTTATTTATTTAGGATATATAATAAAAATATTAATGATTTATACACAGAGAAATACTCAAGTAAAGAAGCGCTAAAGAATATAAAGAAGATAGAACATAAGAAAGAATATAGAGCATCCCTATCAAGACAATTTCAGATCAGTCATCTTAAGGCAGAGGACACCCAATTTGTTATTTGTTTTTTCCCTAATAATAAAGCTTTTCCAGGCTGTCCTAAAATCTGCATGATTGTCTTGTAATTTCTGCTAAATTCTCATTCAGATGCAGTAACTCTGGCCGTCTAAGTCATGATATTTAGTAGATGAACTTAAAATATTTTGTTTGAGAAGAAACTTTTCTGTACTTCATTATTGTCATTTTAAAAAATTTTTTATTGAAGTCATTATTATTTGAATTGAGTCACAAATCATTAAATAGAACCATTCCACCATTTTACATTTCCATAATTCATCATTGTTAAATTATTTATCTTCCTTTATCATTTTTTAACCATCTTTGAGATATATTAGTGACTGTATTTGAGATATAATACGGCCAGGCTTGCATTCAATTACTATTCCAACAAATATCAAAGTGAATTCCCACCTTCAAAAAGACAAACAACAACAGGAAGGAGTTGGGATATAGTGATTTCACTCATTCTGGATACTTATTAAGCACCTAGTGTGTACTAGGCCCTGTTCTGGGTACTGGGGTGCACTGAACAGATAAGGTCCCTGCTCTTATGTAGCTTGCACTTTATTAAGGAAAGACAGCAATAAAATTAACAGATAATAAAAATCATTTTATGTAGTTTTAAGAGCTATGTAAGCACGAGAATGTGATAGAAGTAGTAGTTGTGAGTAGGAGGGGGTTGTCCACTTTAGCTATACATTGTTTACAAATAGGAGCCAAGCTTGAATTCTGTCATTTACTTAGAATATGACCATAAGCACGTCATTTTAACCTTTTGATTTCTTTAGGTTCTTAATCTCTCAAGTGGAAGTAAATAATATCTAACTTAGTTTCCTGAGATTTGTTGAAATTTATAGTTATATTAAAAGATTTTTTTTCATTGAGCTATAGCATAGATGCAGTAATGTGCATACGTCTTAGGTGTAAGGCTCAGTGAATTTTTAGAAAGTGAATTTATCCAGAACAGGATACAGAACATTACCTGCATTTAGGGAATCTCCCTTCCCAGTCATTTTTTCACCCCAAATGTGACTTATATTCTGATTTATATCATTATAGGATTTAGTCCTACCTATTTTTTTCTAATAACTTTGTTGAGATATAATTCACATACCACACAGTTAACCATTTAAAGTGTACAATTGAATGGTTTTCAATATATTCACAGAGTTGTGCAACCATCACCACAACTTTAGAACAATTTTATCATCCCCAAAAGAAATCCCATACCCATTAGCAGTCATTCTCATTTCTTCCCAGTTCTCCCTTCCCCAGCCCTAGGCATGTACTAAGCTACTTTCTCTCTCTCTAAACTTTCCTATCTGGACATTTCAGATGAATGGACTCATGTGACATATGGTCTTTTGTGACTGTCTTTCACTGAGCATAATGTTTTCAAGGTTCATTCATGTTATAGCATGTGTCAAGCACTTCTTTCTTTTTTAGTGCTGAATAATACTCCACTCTATGGATATACTACATTTTACTTATTCATCTTTTGTTAGACGTTTGGATTATTTCCATTGTTTGGTTGTTGTGAATATGTTGCTATGAACATTTGGGTACTGGTTATTGTGCATTCATGTGTTTCCATTTCTTTGGGGTATAAACTTGGCAGTGGAATTGCTGGGTCATATGGCAACTCAATGTTTAACTTTTTGAGGAACTGCCAAACTGGTTTCTAAAGTGACTGTACCATTTTACATTCCCACCAGCAGTGATTTCTCCACATCCTCACCAACACTTGTTAACATTTGTCTCTTGGATTATAGAAATTCTAATGGGTCTGAAATGGTTTTGATTTGCATTTTCCTAATGGCTAACGATGTTGAGCATCTTTCTATATGCTTATTGGCCATTTATATATCTTCTTTGGAAAACATTTTCAAATTTTCTGCCCATTTTTCAATTGCGTTGTCTTTTTATTGTTGAGGTGTAAGAGTTTTTTATATATCTGGATACAAGTCCCTTTTTAGATATCAGATATATGATTTGCAAATATTTTTTCCCGTTCTGTGAGTTGTCTTTTCACTTTGTTGATGGTGTTCTTTGAAGCCCAGTGGTTGTAAGTTTGGATGGAGTTCAGTTTATTTTTTGTTGTTGCTTATGCTTTTGGTGTTATGCCTAAGTCTTGCCTGTTTTTGAACTGCATATAAATGAATTCATGCACTCTTCTTTTTGCTCAAACTTATGCATGTAGCTACAGTTTGTTCTTTTACGTTGTTGTGCAGTATTCTGTTGCACCTGTATACCACAATTTATCCCTTCTACTGGTGATGGACATTTAGGATATTTCTAGTTTGGGGCTATTATAAAATAAGGCTGCTATGAGCATTCTTGAACATAGAACTTATGTATTAGTTACCTTTTTGGGAGGTATATACCTAGGAGTGGAGTTACTGGATCACAGCTATACTCAGCTATAGTGGATACTGCCACCATTTTTCCAAAGTGATTGTATCAATTTTCATTCCTACCAGTAGTGAATGAAAGTTCCTTTGCTCTACATGTTCGCCGTTACTTCCACCGCTTGTTATTGTCAGGGTTTCTTTTTCGTTTTGTTTGTTTGATTTTTTTAGTCATTCTGGTGAATACAGTGCATTTTCTTGATGACTGGTAATTTTGAGCACCTTTGTAAATGCTTATAGCTAGGTGTAAAGTACCTTTTCACGTTTTTTGCCCTTTAAAAAACATTGGGTTTTCTTCTTTTACTGATTTGTAGGAGTTCTTAACGTATATTGTAAAAAATCTTCTCTCCATAGTTTACCTTTTCACTCTCTTAATGATGTCTTTTAATGAAGAGAAGTTCTTAACTTAAAGTCCCATTTATCACTCTTTTCTTTATGGTTGTGAGTATATTGTTCATTACTACCTTCTAGAAATTTTGTTTTACCTTTCACATTTAGGTCTACAATCCATATATGTAACTGATTTTTGTAGGTGTCAAAGTTCATTTTTTCTCAAATATATTTCCAGTTGACTCAAACCCATTTATTACAAAGACTGTACTTTCCACCTTGTACTACAGCATCACCTTTGTCACAGATCCAGAATACTGTGTATGTATGGGTCTGTTTCTAGACAATTACTAGTTGTATCTAAACAGATTTGTAACTGGCGTGTCTCATAAATGAGTAATAGGTGTACAACAAAATATGTGCAATCAGTGCACAGTAGGAAGCATGTTTCAAAGACAAGGCAATTCTTGAGCTTCCATTATTACTTAGAGTTTACATAATTTTTTATGGCATTAATTGTTAATTGTTGCACATTGCATACTTTAATAAATTATAATCCTCAAGTTAAGAAAAGGAAAATAATTACTTGAGAAAGTTATAGGGAGCCATTTAGTTTATAACAGGACAGACTAAATATCCAGAAGAGTTCAGTTATCTGCCAAGATTGGACTCTTCAGTTTGAATTACAATCCGGATAGTTGGCATGTTTCACAGCACGTACCCTCTTCTCCTATGGTATTGCTAGGTGGTGCACCTCCCAGATCATTCCTGGGTTGGTAGTTTTCTCTTTTTGTTTGCTGTATTAACTCTATTTTTCCTCTCATCTTCCTCCCATTCTAGTTATTCATAATCCTCTTCTGAATAGAGAGCTTCTGGAGAGGAAGTTCTGGAGATGGAAAGTTTTAGCTCAGGGCTAGTCTTCCTCACACAAAAAAAGAATTTAAAGCCTAACCAGAGTCATTTTTCTTCCTAACCCTCTCAAAACCTCCCAAGTCTTAACTGCAGTTATTTAAATTAGTTCTGACCAAGACCAACAAAATTAAGAATGGTAAGGAGAAGTGTGTACATTAGAGTTAGCTTTTAAACCTTATGACATACAAATTTTCAGTTTTTCCTCTTTTCTATAGTATACAAAAAGGGAGAGTCATTCTTTGTAAGACATTGCACCCTCTCAGTAGGTGGTATTCTGTGTCTTCTGTCACAAAATGTCCTTGTTATTAAACAAGACTTGTCAGAATAATATTTAAAATTAGTACTTTTAAACTGATTTTAAAAATTTTGGCTTTGTGCTAGTAATTTCCTTTCTCATTCAACTCATTAGAATAAGAAAAGAGAATTAACTTCATGATCTGTACACTTAAAGATTAAAATTTGTGTTGTTCATCTCCAAATATTAATTTTCTTCATGCCTGAGGAATGGATGTATGCTGGTAACTCAAAATTTTCAGTAATTCATATAATTCACATCAAAAATTCCTATTTTGAATCAGTAATTATTGTTTTCAATCCTAATGTTGTGGGCTTACTTACCTAATACTTAGCTTAGATAAGTAAAAACTTATGTAAGTTTTAAACTGTGTTATTTTATAGATCTTTGAAACAGATGGCAAATTGTTTAGGTCAAAACTTTGGAGAGATTATTTTTTAAAAAAATAAAGGATGTGCAGCTTTATGACGTAACTTGAATTAAAAAGATTTTCATTTCTTCGCATTTAATTGTGTAATAGATTTTTAAAAATTATTAGGCTTTTGCCAAGTTAAAAACAGGTATGTGTTCATTTGCAGATGTGCTAATTTTTAGAAACTGTACAGATTAGATTCCTTGCTACTGTTTTGGCTTCTTTTGATAATGAGAGTGATTGGAATTCAACGTTGTGGGGGGATATACATATATTTGACAGAACTAGAAGAACAAACTCGAAAAGCTCTAGAACTGGACCAGGAACGAAAACGAGCAAAAGAAGAGGCTGAAAGACTTGAAAAGGAGCGTCGAGCTGCTGAAGAGGCCAAGTCTGCTATAGCGAAACAGGCTGCCGACCAGATGAAGAATCAGGAGCAGCTAGTAAGGACCCGGTATTAGTTCTGTCTTAGAGAAAGAGAGAAATTTAGACAAAAGCATGGAGTGAACCTTGTAAAACTAAGTATAGTTTTATTCTATACTTTGGTATAGAAAGGAAACCAAAGATACAAGTAACTTAATAATAAAGTGTGAAAATAAACCTAAAAATTTTATTTCTGCCTTAGAAAACAGCCCCTAAAAATAAAACAAAAGATAAATGGAGCCTTTGCTAACAAAACATTCTGATTCACTTAAACTTTGCATAAGCAACTGACATGTTTTGCTTTAGATAAATTGACAATGTGCTCTAATTCCTATAAGATAACTCTAGGCTATAACTGATTGGGTTTTTGTTTGTTTAGTGGCCTTGCAAATAATGAGGAGTATTGTGACACTTAGAAGATCCTGGGTTTAAATATTGGTTCAGGCATGTGTCTTTGGGTCTTTCTGAGCCTCAGATCCCTCCTTTTGAAAAAGGAATAATACCACCTAATAGGATTATTGGAGAATCAAATAAGATTATTTGACAAAATGCTTTTTAAACTATAAAGCATTATATTAATACAATTTTTTTCTTTTGTAGGTAGTGAATACATTATGGATAAAAGTTAAAAAATAGCTCCTAAGTTGCACATTTTAAGTTCCTACTACTGAAACAGGAATAACTACTTGTCTATAGAATAATAAGAATTTTTTCACTTCATCTCCTTTATTATCTCCTTGTTAGCTCATTAGACCTACTATAAATAAGATATTTGTGATCTTAAAGAAATATTACCATTTTTAGAATGGAAGACTGTCTAAGAAAAACATATAAAACAGCCCAAGGATATACATTAAAGTTTTGTTGACTTATTATAAATTATTGAAAATATGTTAAGTTTTTTAGTGCTGGTAATTATATTGTTCATTTTAGGCAGCAGAACTTGCTGAATTCACTGCCAAGATTGCACTTCTAGAAGAAGCCAAGAAGAAAAAGGAAGAGGAAGCTACTGAGTGGCAACACAAAGTAATCATTTGTCTGTTCATTCACTACCATTTATTAAATACCTATTTTGTACCCAGCAGAATGCCGAATTTATAGAGATAAGATGCTGTCACAATTTAGAGGGAAAGAGATACCTGTGGGTATTGTAGTAAATATTAATCTATTGATGTAAGCTGAGCGTTTTGGGAACACAGAAGAGGTGATTAATTTCTGTGGGAATGAAGCAGGTGTTGGGGAAACCATTATAAATTTAAGCTGGGTCTTGAATAGTAATAAATTCAGTTTTGGGGTAGGAAAGATTGTGAGTGGTTAGAGACTGAAAAGGTAGTCATTCCAGACAGGGGGAACTGAATGAGTGTAGGAGGTATGAGAGTACATGACAGATTTGAGGACAACCAGTAAGTGAGCAAAGCTTAGAGTATAGGTTCAGAAATTTGGGGAGATGTGACTGGAAAGTTAGAGAGGAAATTAAGTTGTGAAAGGCTTTAAATAAATGCAAGATGATGGGGAGTATCTGTAGACATTGGGCTCTGAAGATTTTAAAACAGGATTGTAGTATGATCAGGTATGGTTTTATAAAAATAACTTAGTAATCAGTGTGAAGGATGGATTGGGATGGTGGGTAGGATTACTTAAGAGATAAAGAACCAAACTAAGGATGTGACAGAATAAAGAGGAATAAGAATTGTTGAGAGACATTTTGTGGTAAACTCAAAAGCACGTGGCAACCAAATGATTGGATATAAGGTTGAATTAGAGGGATGCAATGAAGATGATACTGAGATTTCTAATATGAGTTTCTCAGTAGATGAAAGCACTGTTGTCTCACATAGCACACAAGTGAAAAATCAGGCTTTATTTGGAGGCCTGGGGGATTATTAGATCCTAAGAGTTTAATTCAAACTTAAAGTAACTTTAACTCTTAAATGGACTATAACAGTAGGTTTTTACACCCAAAGGTATATAGTTATATGACTTTTCTAAAATAAAATGTGAATATGGTTTTCGTTCATTCTTAAATTTTCTTTGTAGCAGTTTAAATTTCATAGGGAAGTTTTTGATATATTGAGCATTATGTATTTGTGTATATATAATTCCACAAAAGGAATAAAACTGTTCACCTACCTGTTAACACTACTTTCTTTATTAGAATTTTATAGAAACAATAAACTTGTAAAAATAACATACCACATAGGCAAATCCTGTGAATTGTAGAAATTAGAAAATGCACACAAAAGAAAAATCACATTCCTACAAACTAGAATCACTATTTTAACACCTTAGTGCATATCCTTCCAGGATCTTTTCCTGTTTGTGTATGTTCAGAGTGAGGTCATACTGTACATATTATTCCATTTTAGTCAGTTTTCATCTCATCTAATTTCAGACTATATTCAAAATTTTTTATTTAGCTATAATTGACATATAACATTATATTAGCTTCAGGTATACAACATAATGATTCATTGTTTGTATATATCGCAAAATGATCACCACAATAAGTCTAGTTAATATCTATCACCATACATAGTTACAAAATTTTTTTTCTTGTAATGAAAACTTTTAAAATTTACTCTCTTAGCAACTTTCAAATATACAATACAGTAATATTAACTATAGTCCCCATGCTGTACATTATATCCCTATGACTTATTTCTTTTATAGCTGGGAGTTTGTACTTTTTTTTTTTTTTTTTTTGTGGGGAAGACCAGCCCTGAGCTAACATCTGTTGCCAATCCTCCCCTTTTTGCTGAGGAAGACTGGCCCTGGGCTAACATCCGTGCCCATCTTCCTCCACTTTATATGGGACGCCGCCACAGCATGGCTGACAGGCAGTGCGTCGGCGGGCGCCTGGGATCCGAACTCGCGAACCCCGGGCTGCCACGCGCGGACTGAACCGCTGCGCCACCGGGCGGCCCCCTGGGAGTTTGTACTTTTTAACCTCCTTCACCCATTTCACCCCCCACCCCCACCTCTGGTAACCACCAAGCCGTTCTCTGTGTTCGTGAGCTCAGTTTTTTTTTTTAAGATTCCACTTATAAGTGAGATCATATGGTATTTATCTTTCTCTGCCTCATGTATTTCGCTTAACATAATGTCCTCAAGGTCCATCCATGTTGCAAATGGCAAGATTTCCTTCTTTTTATGGCTAAATAATATTCCATTAATACGTATACACCCCATTTTCTTTATTCATTCATCCACCTATGACACTTAGGTTGCTTCCATATTTTGGCTATTGTAAATAATGCTGCAGTGAACATGGGGGTGCATATATTATCTTTTCGAATTAGTGTTTTCCTTTTCTTTGAATAAATACGCAGAAGTGGAGTTGCTGGATCGTATGGTAGTTCTCTTAATTTTTGAGATAGCTCCATACTGTTTTCCATAATGGCTGCACCAGTTTACATTCCCACCAACAGTGCACAAGGATTCCCTTTTCTCTACATCCTCGCCAATACTTACTTCTTATCCTTTTGAGAATAGCCGTTCTAACAGGTGTGAGGTGATAGCTCATTGTGGTTTTGATTTGCATTTCCCAATGATTAGTGATTTTGGATACCTTTTCGTGTACCTGTTGGCCATTTGTATGTCTTCTTTGGAAAAATGTCTATTCAGATCCTCTGCCCATTTTTTGATAGAATTGTTTGTTTTTCTGCTATTGAGTTGTATGAGTTCTTTGTGTATTTTGTATATTAACCCCTTATCAGATATATGATTTGCAGATATTTTCTCCCGTTTGGTAGGTTTCCTTTTCATTTTATTGATGGTTTCCTTTGCTGTACAGAAACTTTTTGGTTTAATATAGTCTCACTTGTTTAGTTTTGCTTTTGTTGCCTTTGCTTTTGGTGTCATATCCAAAAAATCATTGCCAAGACCAATGTCAAGGAGCAACTACGTTTTCTTCTAGGAGTTATATGGTTTCAGGTCTCATGTTCAAATCTTTGCTCCATTTTGAGTTGATTTTTGTGTGTGCTCTAAGATAGTGGACCAGTTTCAATCTTTTGCATGTGGCTGTCCAGTTTTCGCAACACTGTTTATTGAAGGGACTGTCCTTTCCCACTGTATATTCTTGGCTGTTTTGTCATAAATTAATTGACCATATATTTGTTGGTTTATTTCTGGGCAGACTCAATTCAAAATTGACCCCAAAAGTCTATTATAGCTAATTTGCCAGGCCAATGTCCAAAGTAGAATTTTGCATTACATCTGTTTGCTCTAAATCTCTTTTAAAGTAGGACAGTTCTTCTCCTTTTTTTAAAATTTTTTAAAATTAATTCATGTATTTTATTGATGTCTTTGTTTATAACACTGTAGGGTTTTAGTTGTACATTTTTGTTTGTCCGTCACCTTGTGGATGTAACCCTTCACCCCTGTGCCCCCCCCACCCCCCTTCCCCTTGGAGGACAGTTCTTTTTATGGTACTAATTTATTGAGAGTACCTGCAGATTGTCCCTCCTCTTATATTTGTCTAGTTGCTTCCTCATGTCATTCACCTTGTCCCTTTATCATTAATATTTGCTCTAAACTGAAGGGTAGACCTAAAACCTTGAAGGATTCAAGTTAAAAGTTTTTGGCTACAGTGCCTCATAGGTGAGACTTCCATATAATTTATCGTCCAAATTAGAATATTTTTGAGAGTGAAAGGGAGTGTTATTAATAATTACATCAGGACAACAGTGTAAAGCAAGACTTTTCCAGGCAAACCAGCACAATATGATCACCCAAATAAGTGATGATGCTGGATACTTCTGTTTTGTCATGCTAGAAGATAATATCTAGTTAACCCACAATTATTGATTTTATTTTATTATTATTTTTTTTTGTGAGGAAGACCAGCCCTGAGCTAACATCCATTGCTAATCTTCCTCTTTTTTTGCTGAGGAAGATTGGCCCTGGGCTAACATCCGTGCCCATCTTCCTCTACTTATATGGGACGCCGCCACAGCATGGCTGACAAGCAGTGCATCGGTAGGCACCCGGGATCCGAACCGGCGAACCCTGGACTGCCAAGCACAAACTAAACCACTGCACCACTGGGCCGGCCCCCCCCACCATTACTGATTTTAATTGATCATTGGATTATAATAATGACTGATTCCTCCATTGCCTGGTTACATATTCCTGTTTGTGGCTAAAATGTAATCTATTAGGTGTGGCATTCTTTCACATTATACTAATATCCATTTCTCATTAACAATTTGCATAATAATTTTAGCAACCATTGATAATCCTTGCCAGAAATAATAATTTTATTAGGGTTTGCAAAGTGATGTTTTTAAATTCTATCACTCCTACCTGTTGGCATTCTTCTATAAAGATAGAGCTTTCATCAATAGGGCCTATTTTCATTACCCTGAAATATAGTTTCTATTAGAAAGGAAGGATAACTTGATTCTTTTAATTACCAATTTTCAAAGTAAGTTGCTGATAAACTTATTTTTTAATGTTCAGGCTTTTGCAGCTCAGGAAGACTTGGAAAAGACCAAAGAAGAGTTAAAAACTGTGATGTCTTCCCCTCCTCCACCTCCACCACCACCAGTCATTCCTCCAACAGAAAATGAACATGATGAACATGATGAGAATAATGCTGAGGCTAGTGCTGAATTATCAAATGACGGGGTAATGAACCATAGAAGTGAGGAGGAACGTGTGACAGAAACACAGAAGAATGAGCGTGTTAAGAAGCAACTCCAGGTATTTAAAATTTGCAGTTGTATGCACATTTAAAATATAGTTTACATTTTCCCCATTTATTAAGATAAACTTATTAAAAAGGATCATTAGATTTTTGGAAGTCTTGAACACTAGCTGGCCTTGTGATTGTGAGTGCTTGGCCTACAGTCACATTATTTCTTCTGTTGTATGACCCCATTAGCACATGCTTGTTAGTCTTGTGTAATCAGGCCTTAACTGGTAAGTTATTCTTTAATTATAGCTTGATGCATGTTAAAAGAAAGACAGTATTTTAATGCTGTGTTTAAAAAACAAATGAATTTAATTTTTTTAAACAGTAAAGTATACATTGAAAAGCAATCATAATTTAATAGACTACCTGTATGACATGACATAATCTGATTATTCAGATTTTATAATGGGAAAAGGTCAGTTTATTAAATGTGCATAATTAGAAGAAAATAGGAAATTTTAATGTTAGACCTTTTTGCCAGATAAGTTCTCTAATTTTTTAATTGGTGAAATCTTTAAATAGTAATAAGAAAAGTGAGGTGATAGTTGTAATAAATATGTTAAGACTTTTAGAGAAAGCTTTTCTCATGGTATAGATTTTTATCTATACATTTTTGTCTATACATGATTCTATAATGGCTACATACCTTTTGTAAGTCGTTTCAAGTATTGTATGAGAAAGTTAAGAAAATTTAGAATAATACACAAAATCCCCTGAGGTGAGTATTCCTTCCTAACCACTAACCCCACTATTACTAAAAGTAAACCAAACTTACACACTTGAAAGTAAAAAATTTCACAATGGAAATTTTAATACGCTAAAAAGTCAGATTTGTTATATGTATATTTTTGGTGCTAAACCTTTTTCATAAGTTTTTACAATCTAAGAAAAAAATAATGGTCATAATTTTTATTTTTTAAACATAGGCATTAAGCTCAGAATTAGCCCAAGCCAGAGATGAAACCAAGAAAACACAAAATGATGTTCTTCATGCTGAGAATGTTAAAGCAGGCCGTGATAAGTACAAGACTCTGCGACAGATTCGGCAAGGCAATACAAAGCAACGTATTGATGAGTTTGAAGCAATGTGAGAGCTGTTATTTTGCATACGTGTTCTTCATAAGCTGAACCACCAACAGAGAAAAGCAGGCCTTTGCAGATGTGATGGAATGCATCCCACCTTGCCAAAGCACTTATACCAGTTTGACTGTGGTGGCTAAAAGACATATCTAAGGGGAGTTCATCAACATTAAGGCAGTGTGATACCATGTTTGGTTTTCTTTTTCTTTTGGGCTAGGGAATGGAGAACAGTGTTCCATCACCTTTCACATTTTTCATTTTCCATTTTTTTTTCTGTTGAAGATTAACACTAATTATCATGTCTGACCAATGTGTACGTGTGGTTTAAGCACTTTGTACATTTTAAAGGATGATGGTGACTTAATAAGTGTTTAGGTAGAGCACTGTATTTTTCCTTGCCCCTTCCTTATTTTACCTGCATGTATTTCCACATTCTCTCTCATTCGTATTTTCTCTGTGTGCCCTTCTCGTATCTTGCCATGCCCATAGCCATAATTCTGCCACCATACAGATCATTGGCAATGTTTAAAGTGGGGGTAGGTGACATGGTGGACAACGTTTGATCATTGTGTAGAAGATGGCTTTGAATCATGTAAAGGATTAGAATGTTCAATAGTGCAGTATGCAGCTGGTGGCTAATTTTTTAAATCCCAATTTAATTACATTATTGGATATTTGATATTTGCTTACTTGATTACAGTCATCTTTGACAGCTGAATTGATTGGTGTTTCATCTCCTGTCATCCTTTGGTTTTCTTTGCCTACTGATTTACAAAGGTGTAGACGGCAGGTAGTAAGTTCCCTAGGAAAATTTATTGATGAAGCGTTATCTGCAAGTAACAGTCATTTCTGAAAGATTTAAAAGTTTTGTTCTTTCATACTTTGATTTAGACAAAGAGATGTTTAATAAAAGAAAATATACATTTGTTGGTAATTGATTATAATCAATAAAAAAAAACTTGGACCTTTCTGGAAGGGCAGCATATGACAACATCAGTCTCAAAGAGAGGACAGTATATACTACCTCACTACTACACCTGCGATGACTGGTCGTTCAAACACAATAAAGTGTGTAAGCTATATGTTTTATAATACATAGTGATACTTTAAATCATGAAGGAATATTTTTGAGATTTCCTTTTTTCTTCGGAATATCTTAGAGTGCTAAATTTTTAACTGCCTTTTTGTTGAGCTGAATTGTGGAACTCTGATTTGTATTAAAATTGTAAGCTCTTGCTGGTATGCTGTCTTCCTGGAGGGGTGTTGTACGCCTGAGGAAGCGTGTGTGTGTGAGTGTGAGAGAGAGAGGGAGAGATGTTGCCCTTGTAGCATGTAAAGGATGTCTGTACCTTCATTTCCTGATGTAATTGTTACATAATCATTTCAGCATATTTGGTTTCTAAATCATTGTGCTTATTTTTTTCAGTCTCTAAGAATACTTGGTTTATTAATCCTATTTTAGAAATTATAATTTTAGGTTATATTAAGTTCAATTATGTCTTACAAAGAAATCTTTCCAGTTTGAAAGATGTTCTAATATTCACATGTTCTAACACTTTATTGTAAAACATCTAGATTTGAAGATAAGGAAAGCCTTGTTTTCTCTGTGTGGTTCAGCTATTTTCCATTTGGTATTATGCACTCAAATTTACATTTATCTATTAAAATTGCCATTTTGTTTAACATTTTTCATGCACAGTAGATTCAGGTTGTGTCTGAAAATATCTCTTGTGCTTTTTTGATTTTGCAGACTTTAGAAGGATTAATCTGGGCAGACATGAAAAGGAAAGGTTGCATTTAATATATTTTTTGGACTTTGTAGGACAAAAGATAACTGGTTAACCTTGAAGTGACTGTTGTATGGTGGTTGTGCACATGCTTCAAAACACTGTGGAAGAGATTGTTTCTACTTGCACACATTAGAGGAGTAGATGGTGAACCCTGCTTGTGGTGCTTTACAGCAGAAGTGTTCACTTTTCCAAAGCATTAAAACAATTGCCATAAAGGTGAAAACTTGGACTTCCGTTGGATTTTTATTAATTTTCTTTGTTTTGAATTGTGTGCACTACCATTGTTACATCAGTTTGATATCAGTGTTGAAAAATTACCAGTTATATTTGCTGTTTATAATCTATTTGTAGATTAGAATTAAAATGGATTTAATCCATTTTTAAAGCTGTGTGAATTTTTCTAAACAGGAACGACTATTTGCAATATAGGTTTTCATAGTGATTAAGCCAATTATAACTTTTATTAGTAGCAGTTGAGAGCACATGTTCATATAGCAATGTAAAAATATATTAATGAGTATTTGGTAAATTCCAACAGGCTTTTACCATTAGCATAATTTTGTGTTGTACAATTAAGTTACAGTTACATCTATAATTTTGGATAACATTCATTGGTTAACAATAAAGTGACAAAACCTCATGCCTTCAAGGTCCACTGTTGTTATTTAACATGAATTTCTTGTATATTTCCTGAGAATTACAATCTCTGTTAGACTCATGAATCATCACATTTTAAGAATGAGAAGTAGATAGGAAAAATGTCAAAATCTTCACAGATTTATTCTTTTCCCCCAAATTATACCTCTTTTGGTATGGAAGTAATAGTGATTTTTAATTCTGTGGGAAAATTGTCACTATATTAAATCAACTGTCTTGATAACAGAAAATCATTTAAGATTTCCAATCATTGCTTTTATTTTATAGTGTTTAGTTTCTTTTTCCAAAGGAAGATAGTTTCATTGTCACTGATTAATCTTGCTGTTAAAATGCTAATGTTCTTTAAAGAACTGTATACTAAGTACATTTACTTAAATACATATTCTTACTTTAAAGCGACATTACTGAGCAGTTACCATAATTTTAGAAGTTAATTCTTTTTAAAAGCTTCTTATGTAAGTTAAAAACCTTTTTAATGTAAGGATGATTATTAAATAAACAAGTGATAAATCGATCCTGATAGTAAAAGCCAGGTATCTTTTCAGTTTATAGTAGTATTTAACTATCACTTTATTATTTCTATTCCCAAAGGCAGATAGTGTTTTCTTTACTCTGATTCTGTCAAAAAAGTAAAGGGAATTTTATATAAGATTTTGCCTTATATCTAAGTTTTTCCCTAAGTAGAATTACCACTTACAAAGTTGGCTTAGACTGTATTGGAACTCGCTCCTGATTATCATTAGAAAAGAGTTTCAATATTAATATTATGATTAAAAATAAAAAGTTCCTGCCACTTTCTCAATTTTGATTACCTTGTTTATTGGTGATATTTTTAGAAGTGAAGATAAGATAAAAAACTTGTAGGTCCAAAAGCATGTCGTTCTGTGTGTACATGATGAAAACAATTAGTCTTTTTAAAATCTAAAGCTTAAGCATAAGGAATTTCTCCCTTTAGCATTAATTTACTGAGCTGATTAGTAAACCACAGCTTAGATATCTTTATTAAGAATAAGGGAAAACATTTAAATATGGAACTACACTGGTAGACAGGTTCCTCTGTTCTTTACGTTTGTCCTAAATGAATAGAACTTGGGCCTATTCTGTACTTCATTCTTTTTTTAACTAGAAGATTATCTATCAAATATTCTAATGTGGCTTATCTTGTAGAATGACTATTCTAGTACATTTCAAAAACAGTGGATTCTCGGATGTTTTGATAACTTAATAAAATGTCAAGGCAATCTGACTCACATTCTGCGCTGGTAGCGAGGAAAAATTGTAGCATGGTAGTGTGTCATATATCAAAGCTTATCACATTCCCATCCTTGGCTTTTCCAATTAAATAATCTTCACTCCCATTTTGTCCGAGTGGAGCTGCTTCTTAGTATGTCCATCTTTCAAGATTTTAAGAGCTGCCATTTTCCCTCTGGAAATATCATGACTCCTTGCTTTGTCACCTCAATATTTTGACCTCCCTTAAACTCTGTGATTCAAGAGTTTTCTGATTTGAGGTTACATATGCTGCTTTAGGAGTTGAAATATCCATCATCGTTTCCCATAAAATTTTAAAGTTCATGACTGAGATAATTGCCCCATGGCACATATTGTAAACTCAGGTTTATGTTTGGCTCTGGAGTTCCCTAGCTACTAAATGGTTCCAGGTTCTTATTTAATGACCTTCATTTAGCCAATAAGTTTTTATTAAGGACCTGCTATATTCTAGGATATAGAAGCAAGATTAGAATGGCTGTGGCCCCTTTGTTTTGGCTTACCTTAAAATGTGGAACTTCAAATATTAATTTATCTTAGCTCTTAGATCATTTGCATTAATCTGTTACAATACTAGATTTCTTTTAACATGGTAACACCATTTTGTTGATTCATGTTATTTGTATGCCCAGATTCCTCCGTGCTTATATCTAGTCAGTTGCTTCCATCATGTAATTTAATTTATTATTTTTATTACTCTGTTCTAATTGTTCTCTTTTATTTAATGATTGTTTTAAAAAATTAGATTCACTTTGTTATTTATGCATGTCATCTAGTTTGCTCCTAAAAATAGTGATACTGGTTTTGGTTTATCTTTACTAAGTCTATATAGCCAAATGTCCATCTTCCTAGTGGTAATGTGGATCAGAATTTCTGGGATTTATGTGATGATCCTTGGGAAAGTTCCTTTTGATAAAACATGGATTTATTATATGAAATTCTTCTTGCACTATGTTGTAATGTATACCATGATATCTCAATTTTTTTTGCAATTTATGTTTTATCTTCTGTTTTAGACCTAAAAATGCATGTATGTCTTAGACTTGTCATTAGGCAAAACCTTCCTCCCTTTCCTTTTGTTTATACAGAAAAGTCTATGTAATTCAAGTCTAACATTTGAAATCTATATGCCACCATTCCATTTATATAATTACTTTTAAATTTTAGCTAATTTGGATAAAAGATACAACTGTATGATAACGGAAACTACTACAACATAATAAGATCAATAGAGGGAAGTTAGGGACTGATAAAGAATAAGAATATACGGTATAGTTTCTCAAGTATGCTTGTTCTTTGATCAATTACTTGATTTTTATTTTATAGGTGAAATTTTAAATACTGGTCAATATTTAAATATGTCCTAAAAAATAAAGTGCCTAATTTTAAACATTTTTCTAACTTTATAGGAAGACTCATTTTATTTTACGCACCTGACAAACCAGTTAAGTCATTAGTAATAACTATATTAAATATTGAGAAGCTTAATGGAGTTAGTTTTCATTTGAATTGTCATTTTTTTTTGTTGTGTTAAAATATACATAACAAGATTTACCATTTTTACCATTTTCAAGTGTACAGTTCATTGACATTAAGTACATTCACAGTGTTGTGCAACTGTCACCATTATCCATCTCCAGAACTTTTTTATCATCCTAAGTAGAATCTCTGTATCCATTAAACACTAACTCCCCATTCCTTCCTCTTCCCAGTCCCTGGTAACCACTATTCTACTTTCTGTCTCTTTGAATTGACTATTTTAGGTACCTCATGTAAGTGGGCTCCTATAATATTTGTCCTTTTGTGTCTGACTTATTTCACTTGGCATAATGTTTTCAAGGTTCATGTTATAGCATATATCAGAATTTTATTTTTTAAAGCTGAATAATATTCCATTGTATGTATGTACCACATTTTGTTTATCCATTCATTGGTCAATGGACATTTGGATTGTTTCCACGTTTGACTATTGTGAACAATGCTGCTATGTACATTGGAGTACAAATAGCTGTTGGAGTCCCTACTTTCAGTTCTTTTGGGTGCATACCCAGAAATGGAATTACTGAATCATGTGGTAATTCTATGTTTAATTTTTTGAGGAATTGCCAATACTGTGTTTCTTAGCATCTGCATCATCTTACATTTCCACCAGTAATGCATAAGGGTTCCAATTTCTCCACATCCTGACCAACAATGGTTTTTTGTTTGTTTGTTTTTGATAATAGCCACCCTATTGGATGAAGTGGTATCTCCTTCTGGTTTTGATTTGCATTTCCCTATGATGCATTTTTCTCTGACGTTGCACATCTTTTTACGTGCTTATTGACCATTTGTATATCTTCTCTGCTAAAGTGTTTATTCACATTTTCTATTTTTAAATTGTTTTTTGTTGAGTTATAGGAGTTCTTTATATGTTTTGGATATTAATCTCTTATCAGATACGTAAGCTGCAAATATTCTCCTATTCTGTGGGTTGCCTTTTCAGTCTGTTGATGGTGTCCTTGGATGCACAAGTTTTTAATTTTGATGGAGTCCAATTTATCTGTTTTTCCTTTTGTTGCCTGTGCTTTTAGTCTTCATGTTTTTTAAAGAGAAAAAATTACTTTTGATGAAGAAGGTATTACTAAAAAGAGGCAGAGCAGAAGAGATATAATGTACAGTGGTTAGAATCTAGAGAGATGGAAAGTAGACTGTCTTGACTGGAATAGAAAATGTGATTGACTGTAGGATGGTAAAGCTGTAGTGGGTTGGGCCAGGAATTTCTTGAGACTTGAATCCTGTGCTGAGGTGGTTTAATTTAATTTGAAGAAATCTGATGTCTTTGGGAATACAGTTACAGAAGGGAATAATAACTAAACTTTGCTCCAAAGGAAAATTCATGCTGCTATGTAAAGTATACTAGAAAGTGCAGAGGATAAAGAAAGCTTAATAGAGGAACCCGTAGACTGTAATGAGCCTGAAGAAAGGCTGTGGTCAGGGGAATGAATTATATTACTACCTTCTGAGAATTTAAAGGAAATATCTAGATGTAATTTGCTCTCATGTTTGCTATATGTAGTAATGTTTTTTTCCTGCCTATTTTCCAAATGACCTCTTTTGGGACAGTTACGACCTTCGTTTTTGTTCTTTTATTCGTGACCTTTTGGGAATGTGTTCTTTAGTGGTATCAAAAAAGAGAACTAGAAATTAAAGACATCTGAGAACAAATGGATTCGATTCTGAGTTCTAATTCCAGATCTTATACTCTCGTACTCTAGTTTTTATGAGCAGTTTCATATTTCGGAATCAGATTGTCTATTTCGGAATATTTCTCTGGAATCAGATATAGAAACTTAGATTCCAGATGCTTGTCTTCCCAAAAGTGTGTAATGCCTGACCAAGGGTTAATATCCATGTACTTTGAATTATTAATACTTGTTTCTAGTTGAAGAGCTATTAACTGCCGAGTGTGTTTACAATTCTCTCAATATCCTTTCTGCTCCCAGATGATTCTAATAATGTAATTTCTAGAAGAAACTTGAAGGGTTTTTTTAAAACAAGTTTTAAGGGTTTGGAAAAATAGTTCTTCCAGATCGTCATGAAGGGTTTATATTCACCAAAACACAACTCAGTGAAGATTATCTCAATATACACACATAATTATTTACTGGCTGTGACAGCTTTGAACAACTTTGGAAATTTCTGTAGGTTTTTTAAAGTTGAAAATCACATTTGATTATGCTCATCAACTTAGCTTTTGCTAGAAGAATGATTTGATTCATGTGTTTATGCCCAAATGATATGTTAGGGTTTTTTTTATTATTATTTTTGCTTGTTTTCCCCAGACAATCCCTAATACAATATATACTTCTTAATTTTCAGGCCATAGAAGTTTTTGAGTATAGATAAATATCCTTTGGTAATCTAAATTACAAGTGGATGGTTTTCCTCCCCACTAACTTTAAAATATGATGGCTCACTGTTGGTATGTAGAGTAAATGTAGAATTTTGCAACTTTTATATTTGTGTCTTTTTTAAAAAGTACTTTCTATCAAAAGACATAAAATGTTTCAATGTATGCAAAAGGAAATAATAATTCAGTGGTCTGTTTACTTTTTAAAAATTATTTCATTAATATTTGCAAATGTAGTACATGATAGTAGCTCATTTTAGTTTCTTAGAACCTTTATGTTGATTAAATTATCATTTTCCCCCGAGAAATATTAACGTCTTAAAAGTAGTTGATTACAAGTATGAAAAATGTTTTTGTTGGTAGGTGCAGAATAACACAATCACTGTTATTTAGCAGTTTAATTGCATTCTTAAAATACCCTGAGAGAATACCTCCATTTTATAAAAACCAGAGTACCAAACAGTATAAAACCTGGAATCAGAACCCAGAACCTAATCATCCATATAGTTTATAGTATAGTTTAATGTGCTGGGCCACATTACATTTCAGTATAAACTAATGTTTTAAGGATGTTGATAATGAATTGGGGGGACATTGGCTGTATCACAGGCTTTGCTTCAAAATGTATAGAAAAATGTATCCATTGGACAAGTAGTTTTGCATCTTTTAGAGGAGATTATTGGCATTTACTATTTTTGAAATGTTCTCAAGCATTAGAAGACTGGAAGCAAATACATCTTCTAGATTACTGGTGTGATGTATACAGGTAAGAAAATGTTCTCTACCACCTCTTATTTTTGAGCCATTATGCTTTAGCTTTTAGCTACTGGAAATTTAAAAGGTTTTCAATTTAATGGTGTTATGAAAGGAATGCTGAGTGGGAAACATTCCCATTTTTTTTCTATGAAGTAATAAGACTAATACATGTATACATGTGCGTTCACAGAGGCATTCATTTTTCCAGTGATTTACAGAGCAATTGCTATTTATGCAAAGCACGGTCAGAGTTATGAGAGAGAGTTGATACATTGTGACTATGTCAAGGTAATTGTAGTTAAGTCAGAGAGCTGGGATATGGACTCATATTAAGGTATAGAAAGTAAAGTAAATACCAGAAGAATTGAGATAAAATGTGCAGGAGTTAGAGAAATGAGAGGTCACTTAGATGGCGCTAGTTAGGAAACTAGAAGAATGATATTGACTTGACTAATAAGGTTGAGAAATGTTTTCTTCATTTCTTCATACAGCTGCTGGGGAGCATCAAAGGTTATAAATTCATCACTAGGTAGACTAGCTAATAGTTTAAGATTTGTTAACTTGGTTCTCTGCCACTAAGAAATTGTGTATTCTTTAATATCAAATACAAATGTGCCTGGTTTTCTTATAATAAAGTCTATTGAATATAAGCAACCTTAATAATAATGGTTTATATTAGAATAGCCAATACTGAAAAGTAATATAATATCAAAGTTTTCTTATAGAATTTTTAGTTAACCACTGTATTTAACTTGCCAACAAGTTTACCATTTTTGACTATAAATTGTTTTTCTGCTTTAAGTAAATATCAGGATATCCATTACCTCAAGCAGTACAGGTAGAATTTCCTTCTCAAACTGGTTAATTGTGTTGATTTTTGTAAGTTTATATAGCAATAGCTTGTATCATAGCAAAGCATCAGAAAACTGAGATATTTAAGGAGTTTTTTTTGGTTATCTTGGGGGGATTTTTTTTAAGCATTAAAATAATTTTTATTGCCAAATTTTCTCCTTTTTAAATTTAATAAAACAATTTTTAAAAAACTAGGAAAGTTTTTAAATTAAATTAATTTAATTTTAAATAAATTTAAAATTAAATTACAAAAGGTATTTAAATTACAAATATTTTTAGGAAATGTATATTTTTCATTGGCTTCCCATATTATCATATTATGTGTCAAAGTTGCCAAATACCAAAGGTGCTTTAGGTCATACTTAGCTACTTCGTGGTTAAAGCATCATTTTTAAAAACTTGGTTCAATCGTTAAAATTTAAAAAAATAAGTGATACACAAACATGAAACAAAATTCAATAGATACACTGGGCTAATTCTACAAAAGTAAGGCTTTCTCTGTCCTCTAGTCTTCTGCTCTCCCCAGAGCAACACTTGTTTTCAGTTCATGCCTTCTGGAGATTACATGCACATGTACCAGCATGTTATGTGGTTTTTTGTTGTTTACGTAAATTACGTACCATTCTGCATACGTGGTTTTGCACTTTCTCACTGAATGGTGTATTTTGGAAGTCATTGCACATCAGTACAAAAATGCCACAGTATTTAATTGCATGGATGCCCCTTCACTTCCGACAAATGTTTGTGTTTACCAATTCTTTGCTATTACAAACAATTCTGTCATGTATTCTTGTGCAAACATGGCTTGTGTTTTATCCTGTTTAAGAAATTGTGTTATAGTCCAGTGGATGAGGTAAGTTTACATAAGATTTTCTATACTTTAGGTGCCCTTTTTTATTTTTTTGGTGAGGAAGATTGGCCCTGAGCTAACACCTGTGCCCATCTTCCTCTATTTTGCATGTGGGATGCCACCACAGCATGGCTTGACGAGTGGTGTAGGTCCATGCCTGGGATCCGAACCTGTGAACCTGGGTGGCTGAAGTGGAGTGTGCTGAATTTAACCACTACACCACCAGGCTGGCCCCAAGTGTACTTTTTACATTTTAAAAAATGTAAATAGTAATATGTCCTTACTGAAGCACCATTATAAGAAAAGTAGACACAGGTCCTTTTCATAAATTGGATTTCTGAATTGCAGGTTTACTTAAAAGCTAACACAGCTATAATGGTCTTAAGGTTTCACTTTTGAAGGCCCAAGTGAAAAAGATCTGCCAATAATTAAAACTTCTCTGACTTCTTCAAATCTTAATAATCGGAAAAAAAATTTTTTTTAAAGAAAGCAAATCAATAGGGTAGGATTTTCTAAATGCACTTT
This sequence comes from Tapirus indicus, assembly GCA_031878705.1. NCBI lineage: Eukaryota > Metazoa > Chordata > Mammalia > Perissodactyla > Tapiridae > Tapirus > Tapirus indicus. The sequence continues at coordinate 58,933,487 of CM062924.1, read as the reverse complement.
GGTAGCTTTTTGGATTTTAATTTCCTTTGATTGCCAGCGTTTCCTCAGTGCTTCAAGTTTTCATTTGCCTACTTTTGTTAAATGGAAACTGACAAGCTCAGATTGTTGCAAAACACTAATGATGTAAGGCGGCACCTAACCACGACACCAAACAGCAGCAAAAGTATTTCAAAGAAATTTGATTCTGCAAGTTTTCTTTGATTTTTAAGGAGGTAGATCAACTTAATTCATCATGTCATTAATGTGATTTTTCTCTGTGAAGTTAAGAAAATGTCCTTTGAATTTAGAGCTTGCTTTTTAGATCAAGTATTGCTCTTGTACCTATAAACTTTGGCTTAGTTCTTAGATGATTTTCTTGGGCCTCAAGTATTTTGAAGGGTACAGCCTAGATTTGTTTCAAAAGTGCTAATGTTATTTCATGTTAGTTAGAAGATATACAGATCTTAGTGGTTTGTGGTCTCCCTCTCACCTCCTCTTCCCTGAGATCCATACTAAATTCTAAGCTGATGTAGCAGAGGTGCTCAGAAAAGGCTAGGTCCTTAGTCTGTAGTGGTCACCATCTTTCCATTGCTCTTTCCGCTGCCCAGTACTGCTGAGTTCTGATCACTGCTGTTTCTGCTTGGTTTTTCAGACATGCCCAGAAACTGTCAATAGTCAGATTACAGACTCTTTAGCCCATGGTTATCCCCAATCTAGGGGTGCAGGGATCCTTTCCCAGAATCTCCTGCTGCTTCAACAAATGTTTTGCTTTTTTTACAGAAGACACTTAATCCAGGTTTTATCAGTTCAGAGCACATTTGATACATAGTCTGATTGGCTTTCAGGGCTTTGGGATACTTTGGGAGAGATGTGAAGTAGCATAATAGAGTTAATAGCGTTAATTGCATCCGGTTTTGAATTCTGGCCCTGCCACTTGTTAGCTGTGTGACCTTAGGAACCACTCAGCCATTTTGAGTCCGAGTTTCCTCATTTGTTAAGTGGGAGTAACACTATTGATCTTGTGAGCATTGCTTGTAATATACATGGAATACTTTGTTTACAGCCTGGTATGTGAAAGGTGTTAGTAAATAGTAACTTCTGTCATTTTGTTTTTCATGATATTTTTGTTCATCTGTCAGTATTGTGGGTATTAGTATTTGTACCCAAGTTCTTTGGATTTGGATTCCATTTTTTATGTCTTCTGTTGCCTTTTAAGGATTTTTACTTGAGATTCTCTTAGAAAGTATTGCTCAGCATATGTTTATTGAGGACGTGCCAGGCCCTGTGCTAGGTATGTGGAGATAAAGAGACATGGTGTGTCCTGAGCAGTAAATAGTTTACAGTTTACTCCCAGTAGATAAAAAATTTATGTGTTTGGGTGCTATGAATAAGTGAGGTTCCCTCCTCAACCTCTTAGTGTTGGAGCGTCCCAAGGCCCAGGCCTTCTCTGTCTGTAGTTGGCTCTCTTAGAGACTTCATCCAGTGTTACTGCTTTAAATACCATCTGTATGCTGAAAGCTTCAGGTGTATATATCCAACTATCTATCTGACATTTCCACTTCAATATCTAATAAGCATCTCAAGCTTATTGTGTCAAACCAAACTCAAGATCTTTCCTGCTCAGACTTGCTTCTGCCTCAGTCTGCCTCTTCTCAATGAGTGGCAAGTCCATTCTTTCAGTGAATCAGGCCAAAACCTTGACTGCATGTATGACTCCTTTTTCTCTCATAGCCCACATCCAGTCCAACCACAAACCTGTTGGCCCAACAGTCAAAATATATAATATATCCAGAAAATGACCACTTCATACCTCCTGTTTCACACACCAGGATTGCTTGGATTGGTGCTAGATAGAACCTTCTGATGGGTTTTCTTGATTTTTCTCTTGCTATTCTACAGTCTGTGAAGACAGCAGCCTTAAAAAGATAAGTCATACCTTGTCACTGTGCTCAAAATCCTCCAGAGCTTTCCCATCTCAAAGTAAAAACCATAGTCTCAGTGGCCGTTCAGAGCCCAATACGATCTGGTCCCTTGTTGCTCTTGGACCTAATCTGCTGATTTCCCCTTCTCTCACTAAGTTGAAATCATCTGGCTTCCTTGTTATTCTTTAAACTGGCCAGGGCTCCTGTCACCTCAGCTTGGAATGCCTTTTTTTCCCCCAGATATTTTTATGATTCACTTCCTTGCCACCTCCAGGATTTTGCTTAAATGTTACCTCAGTGTGGCCTTCTCTTACCATCCTGTTTAAAATTGCACCTTCCTGGGGCCGGCCCAGTGGCATAGCGGTTAAGTTCACGCGCTCTGCTTTGACGGACTGGGGTTCGCAGGTTCAGATCCCAGGTGTGGACTGATGCACTGCCTGTCAGCCATGCCGTGGCAGCGTCCCATATAAAGTAGAGGAAGATGGGCACAGATGTTAGCCCAGGGCCAGTCTTCCTCAGCAAAAAAGAGGAGGATTGGCAATGGATGTTAGCACAGGGCTAGTTTTCCTCACAAAAAAATGAAATTGTGCCTTCCCCTACCCATTTCTTTTCATTATTTTTCTTTATGGCACTTACCATATAACATAAGGTACAATTTACCTATTTGTATTGTTTATTGCCTTCTCCCACCGGAATGTTAGCTCTGTGAGGGTGGGAAATTTACTGTTTTGTGCAGTGATCATGTGCTCAGTGCCTAGAGCAATGCCTCACACAAGGGAGAAGCTCAATATTATGTGTTAAATGAACGGGATAGATGAATTCCGGGAGCTCAGAAAAAAGGCACCTAATCTTGCTAGAGGGTTCCAGGGAAGTCTTCCTGGAGAAGATGACCCCTAAGCCAAGTCTTTAAGAATGAGTTATTCTTGATCAGGGGCAAAGGTAGGAAGGCTATCCAGCTAGAAGGAACAATATAGGCAAATAGCTCGAGGCACAAAAAGACTTGGAGTGTGCTGGAACTGCACTGAAAAAGTATAAAGCTTGAGATTCAGAGGGTGGTGCCCTGGAACACTAGAAAATATGAAGGGAAGCTGATATGGATGTGCCTGTGATGTTTCCCTTTGGACAATTTAAGTTTAGATGCTGATGGAATGTCAGATGAAATTTCCCAAGGGGAAAGCATAAGGAGAGAAAACGAGTTTAGCACAGGGCCTCGGTGCGCACCAACACGGGAGTACCGCCACAGCCACGGCAGTATGTCAGGGAGACGACGGCAGGCACCACCAGGAGCGAGAACTGCACGGACACCGCAGGACAGAGCTGAAGAGCAGGTGTGACCAACTAGTGTCGTATGAAAAAGAGAGGTCTGTTACACTATTAAAAATGCACACTGGTTTTGGCAACAAGAAAATCATGGAAAAGAGCAATTTGCTTGGAATTAGAATAGTTTTTTGCTTAGCTTAACCGTACGGTGTTTTCTACAAAGTGCTTCCCACAACCTATGCATAGAACAGGAAAACGCTGTTTCTAGTAGTGTCCTCTGTCCACTTCTGATGTCTGAAGCCAACACTCTGGTGTGAACCCCACCCGCACCCCTGCTCAAGTCCCTGAGATTATACCTAGTAAGTGAAAATCCATTCCCGTGTTTACCTTCTAGGGATGTTCCATGTGGCACTTAATCCATTCAAATAATTTCATTCATTCATTAAACATTAAATGCCTGAAGTTGGGTCCTGAGGATTCATAGATACTTTTTAAAAACTTGTATAGTCTAGAGGAGGAAACAGAAGAATTATGAAACAGTGTGACAATGAGACAAGTGAATGAGATACATTCAAGGATCTGGGGAGCAACCAACCTCTTGCTAACATCTCCAACGATGTAGAAGTTATTGTAATTGTCAGCAGCTACCTCAGGAGCAAGTACCATTGCCCCCCGGCTTCCTCATAGGGCTGAGGGAACATCTCAGCAGATGTCCAGTGGTGGTCTTGGTGCTGGTTTGCACAGGGGTTCCAGGAAAAATCACACGTTAAGAGTAATTTCCAGTGTTAGAACCAGAGGCATCAGCTCTGGAGCAGAGGCTGATGAAATCAGGCAGTAAAGCCAGCTCAGAGCTGAGGAGGGGGCAGTGGTAGGTAGTGGTAGGACTGCCTTGTTCTGGGGGACAGGAAGTCCATTTATAACTTGGGCTACTTCTAGAGACCTCAGGATAGGTTAGGATGGATTTCGTTTATGTTCTGGAGCTGCTAAGGGACGTTTGGGGGGAGGAGTCCTTGGATTTATTCATCCAAGTATTTTAGTGCCTAGTACCTGTCAGACGTTGTGCATGTACCAGTCATTGAGAATATAATAGTGACTAAGACGAGGTCCTTATCCTAATGGACTTACTTTCTATAGAAGGACATGAAACGTAAGCAGAATAATTAGAAAGTTGCAAATTGTATTAGATTGAGTCGTGTGAAATTGCCAATATTCAACCATCTTTGACCTATAAAAGCAGCAAATTTATATCAACTTAATGCTATGAAAGAAACAGGGACTGAGTTGGGGAAAACAGAGATAATCAGGGACAGGAAGGTCAGAAAAAGTCTGTGAGGAGGTGGTGTATAAATTGCCACCCGAAAGAAGAGCAGGCTAGCTTCTCCTTTTATTTAAATCAAGATGGTAAATGCAAATGTCAGAGGGATCAAATGAGTGCCCTGGGCCCGCTGGGGACTGTGTCTAACTGGGAAGCCCACGCCCTGTCTAAAGAGGACAGCAGCTCCTCAGTAGGTCCAGTGTGGCTATACCTTCTGATATTCCAAGATAAGCCAGAAAATGGCTTTTTAAAAAAGCATTCAAAGAATAATGCTTTAGATATGTAAGTTGAAATGTAATTATGTGAAGTCTCCCAAATTTTACATGTTAGCTATTTCAAAAATTTTAGAAAATGTTTTGCAAGACAATGTATCTGCTTGCCAGAGGCGGCCCACTGGACACCGAGTTACAGTCTTTGCTTTCAAGCATTTCAGGTAGAGGGAACAGCATATGCGAAGACCTTGAGGCAAGAAAGGGCTTGACTGGTTCAAGGAACAGAAAGGAGGGCAGTATGTCCAGAGCTGAGTGAACCCAGAGGAGAGTGTGTGGGAGATGAAGTTGGAAAGGAGCCAGATCACCAGGAGCTCACAGAAATATAGAGACAGAAGTCCAGGGACAGGAGTGCAGATTTAGTGTGGACGCCACTCAACAAGCATGTGCCCTGGGGCTGCACGGGGCTGCAACTGCTTGGAAGAAGGGGCACCTTTTCCTGATCCGCACAAAGATGTCATAAATGCTGCAGGTGTCTATGAAGGTAGGTGCATTGTTCCATTTTACAGTTCAGTAACCTGCCCAAAGGCAACCGGAGTGGCAGAGCCCACATTTGGGTTTTGGTTTTCTTTGAATTAGAAACCCATATCCTTTTGACCAGAAAATACTAACTACCTTTCCAACTAAGACACTTTTACATGACAGTGCCCTTTGGAGGATTTTCTTGTCTGCATAACTCAAAGAGAATGTATCCATTAGTTTAGAGGCCAAAGAAGAATGCTTTAAATATTAAGTTGAATACACAGTAACAGCGACCCGAAGATCAAACCCCATCAAATTGAAGACCAGCTTATTCAACTGTTTTGTGTGGGCTAGTAACGCCACCCCGATAAGAGTTCAGAGCTCTCATTTTCAAGACAAGGTGAATATCGCTTAAAGATTTAAAGTTGAAATAATATGATTTACTCTTGTGGGGGTGAGAAACCATCCTTTTCTTTTTATGGAGTGTTAAAGCATTTGAAATCAAAAGAGGGGTCTGCACTCAAGGGATCTCAGAAATCTACAGGAAAATGAAATTCGAGATGTGAAAATGGATATGGATAGAAATAGGCTTTTTTGGACGCCAATAGACATTGAATAAAATATTTGAGGAACTCGGTGAGCAGGGCTTCAGTGACATGAACTAAACTCGGTCTAGAGAAAAGTCAAGAGGTTCAGCCTGGGGAAGAGCCAGGGAGGAAGGTGGCCACAGTGTGAGGCCTGAGAGATGAAGTCAACGTACAGCCTTCGAGACGGGCTGACAGTGAGCCACCTGAGTAAATGTCTGTAGGAGGAGATTGCTAAATTGGTTTTCAGAACTAAATGTGATAGAGTATTTCATTAAAATTCACTAGTCACTTCTTTGTCACTTATTAGAATATTTGAAAAGAGAGAAACTAACATAACATTTTCCAGATGCTCTGTGTGGGTTATTTGATTTACTTTGTGGATAAAAATGGATCCAATTTAACTTCCTTGATGATTCTTAAAACTATTAGGTTTTTGCGTATAGAATTAAAATGAAAATTGTATTCCTAAGAAAAAAATCACTATGATTGCTTATATTTTGCTTTGAGATTAGTAGATTCTAATTATTGAATTAAAACAGGAGTTGGCAAACTTTTTCTGTAAAGGTCCAGAAAGTAAATATATTCGACTTCGCAATCCAAATAGTCTGTCACAACTACGCAGCTCTGCTGTCATAGTGCAAAAGCAGCTATAGGCTGTGTGTAAATGAATGAGCATGGCTGCCTCCCAATAAAACTATATATGGACACTGAAACCTGAATTTCATATAATTTTGTGTCATAAAATCTTTTGATTTTTAAATCATGGTCTCTACAAAAACAGCTGGGGAGCTGGATTTGGTCCCTAGTTTGCTGATCTCTGAATTAAAGGATTTAGAAAGCAGTTACATTCTTCTGAGGGCCAGTGGCGTAGCTTTCTCAGCTGTCTGGAGTTTTGATTTGATCATAGAGGGGTCTTATTTTGTTGTAATGAAGAGATTTCCTTACACATTTGAAAAACTTCTGGCACTGGTTCTCAAACCAGCACACGTCAGAATCACCTGGAGAGTTTGTTAAAATGCAGATTGCAGGCACACGACCCCCCCCCCCCCCCCCACCGAGTTTCTGATTCAGTCAGTCACTGTGAGGCCCAAGAACTTGAGTTTTTAACAGGTGAGGCTGATGCTGCTGTTCTGGGGTCTCCCTTTGAGAATCCCCGATTTAGAGAGAAGGGTGCCCAACACTGTGGGAATAACACGGTTGCTTCTGTTACTCAGTGTCCTTGGAGTAACTATTGACTTTTCTACCTAGATGATTTCTTTGAGACCTTCAAAATGCTAACAGCTCAAAGACCAAAGATAATTGGAACCAAATTTATAACTTTCCTATTGATTGTATTTTTCCTCCATCAGTTTCTGACTGTTTTAAACACTTAAAAACTAAAAATTGTTTTACCACAGTGTTGAGGAAAGAAATGTGCCTGGGAGAAATATAAATGAAGGAATATTTATGTTATTATATATAGTATATATTATAATGTATTATATATTATAATATATATGTAAATATATATAAAAATAAATACCCATGTATCAGTTTTAGAAATAATACATTGCCAGTAACTTTGGCATTCTGTATTCCTCCTCTATCACGTCATTCTTTTCTTTGATTTTTACCATTTGTATCCACAGCAATATAATGTCTTGTTTTGCACGTCTATGAACTTTATATAGTTTCAATACGCACACCCACATCCATTTTGATGAATAAGCTGTGGTTCATTTTCAGTGCTGCAAGTGTATTCATTTTATGGACGCACTACAATTTATCCATTCCCCTAATGATGGGCATTTGGATTGTTTCCGGTATGTTTTATCTAACAAACGATATAGCCACAAATATTCTTGTACATGTCTCCTAGTGAAAGTGAGCTGGGTCCTCGGGAGGGGAACTGTTCAGTTACAGGGTATGCAACTTGTGTGACCATCACATTGTTTCCAAAGAAAGGCTATAGCCACATCTTCACCACAGTTCATATCACTAGATTTTTAAATTTCTGCCAATTTGATAGGTTTAAAATGGTATCTTACTGTGCTTTGAACTTGCATTTTTCTTGATTACTGATACAGTTGAGAATTTTTCTTGTATTTATGGGCCTGTTATGTTTCCTCTTCTTTGAAATGGCTGTTTTGGTTTTTTTGCCTGTTTTCTTTAAAAGTTTCTTCACCTTGTTTTAATAATAAACTCCTGACTAGTTTTGACCCTTTGTTCTTCTACATAAATTTTTTTTATCATGGTGATTTTATTTTATTTTAACTAGATGATTAAAAACATAAATTGTAGAATTAAATTGTATGGGAAAAAAACCTTTTGCTTGGAAATGTATTAATAGGTTATTTTGGAAATAAATTACATCTGTATAATATTAAGGATTCCTAGTCACGAATATGTTCTCTCTCTCCTTTTATTGATATCTTCCTTCGTTCCTTTCAGTAAAGTTGTTTAAATTTTTGCATTGAGATCATATGTTTCTTTTGTTAGATTTATTATTAAGCCTCTTATTTTTTACTACCTTTTTAAGAGCTACATTTCAAAACTGTTTGTGGTTGGTGTATAGAAATGAAACTGATTTTTGTTTGCTGATCTTATATTCAGGAACCTTGCTTAATTCTTTTGTTTCTCATAATTTGTGAAGTCTTTCAGGCTTCTTTCTACATAAATAGTTATCTTCTGCAAATAATGAACGTTTTCAGCCTGTCTTCTCAATCCATAGAACTTTTACTTCTTTAACTTACCGAGTTGATTTGACTGAAACTTCAGTACGATGCTGAACATAAGTGGCACCTCATTTTTGATTTGAGTGATGCTTCTAACATTTCTGACATTTGCTACTACCTATGATTGCTGTAGGTTTTGGTACATGCCTTTATCAGGTTAATGGAACTTCTCTTTATGTACATAAGCCTATTTTGCTAAGACTTTTTAAACAAAATGTTTAAAATTTATCAAATGCAATTTCTGTGTATAGTGAGATAATCTATGTGTGCTTTTTTGGTTTATTTGTTAACATACCGAATTAGATAGATTTTTCTCTTGTCAAACCAAGTTTGCATTCCTGGGGTAACTTGATATGATATCTGTCCTAACCTTGGCGCTCCACAAATACTGAGCCACCTGTATTGTGAATGTCCTGCCCTCTGATTTGTGTGTATCTCCCCCTGGTTCCTCTGCGAAGGGTGCTGTCTTGAACAAAGGTATTTTAATCTCATGGTGCCACCTGGTGGCAAACTTTGGAAATTTCTGACTTGATATCTGTACCTTCTTTCCTTCTCTCAAAGGGAAATATATGCATTTAGTTTCCTGTTATCACTGTAACCCCTCATTTAATTGTTTTCTTTCTTGTACCTTATATTTATCCAGTTTGCTCTTCCATCCTCCTTTCTTTTGGTCTTCCAAATTTTCTCAGTATACTCATGCAAATCATTCTCTTTTCCTTCTCTCTCTCTCTCTCTCTCCCCCTTTGTTCCTTCATGAGTATGAATCTACCTCAATTATGCTTAATCATGGTGAGAGTACTGCTGGTGACTAAGAAAGAAATAGAGCAATACATTTTTAAATGACATTTGATACAATAAATGCCAGCTCTGCTAACCTTCAAAGTCCTTGAAAATACTTAACATTCCCTTTAAAATGTTCTTCAATTTCAAGTACTACTTGATCATCTTCTAATTAATTCTGCCCAGTTTAACATCAAGCTCAAGTATTAAAGAAAAATGATAAGACTTGTAAGTTTCATTGTTTCTATGTTCCTTTATTACTGGCTTTGACAAATTTGAGGTTTCTACTGTATTTTACTGCAAAGCCTTTTTCATTATGGGTTAAACTGCTTGGAAACTGAACTAACCATCTATAACATGGTTTCCATGGGAAACAGCTCACTACAGATGCCCTTTTGGTATACAACCCATTTGTGAGATAGACATCGCCAGTAATTGCATTGCTAATTGCGTAACCCTTAAGCATAGAAATACCGTAAGCAATATTCTCCCCAGAGAACCGACACATGGATAAGCTTGGTTGGTTTAGCAATTTCTTTTTCGAGTTAATCATGATTGTTTTGGTGTCTCTAAGGGCTGTATCTGAGAATGGCAGGTGAGTCAGCTGAAGAAGACAGACCTGAGAAAGTAGGGCTGAAACTGGTGTCTTTAACCACTGCACTGCCAACATGGCTGCAGGGGAGGTAGTTTTTATTGTTTGTTTGTCTGTCTTAACCCACCCCAGTCTTTTAGTCGGCAGGTGTAGTAAGTGGAGAGTTTGCTTATTCAAACATAGCGAGTATTGATTTCAAAGTAGGCACCACAAAGTATTGTGGGCCCATAAGTGTGGTTGGTGCCTGAAAGACATTTTCACAGTGCCTAGATCAATCAAGAAAGAACCTCAAATAAAACATAACATCTGATCTTCAGCATTACTCTAAAACCTGCAAAGCTGTGATGTGTGTGGCTTTGAGATCCATTATTCTTGTGAAACTGATTCATTTGTGTAGAGTGGCTGCAAGTGTTAGAATTCTAGCATCTATTTAAAAGGGAGATTTAAAGTTATTCTTATTTCCAGATGGTAATAGTGGAGATTCAAAAGTGGACTGAAAAAAAAAAGTTAGGTTAAAGATTAAGATTACTTTGGCAATTTGGTTACCCAGAAGGCTCTATATAGTCCAGGGCAACAAGGGTGCTCCCGGCATTCCTTACTATTTGGCTGCCTTCTGTGTTCTTTTGCTAAATGCTTTCTAACCTCTTGATATCTCTTTTGAAAGGTGGGGACCAAAACTGTATGCATTGTTCCAGATGCGTTCTTGCCAAAGCAGTATAAAGCAAATGTAACAGTTAGGAAGAAGGCTCCCTCCCTCACTAGGTAAGTACAACTGGCAGACACAGCCAGGGCCAGCCCACCTTGCCATTAACCTGCCACCTCTCCACTGCAGGATGCTGGCAGGACCCCATAAAACCCGAATCTGGTCACACACAGCCCAGAGCCTTTAGTCTAGTGAGTTCCCAGTCAAAGGAGCTGACCCAGAGCAACCCCCACCATTATTGCTTCTAATTCTACCCCTTCCAGATTATTCCTCAATTGTTGGCCTTTCTTGGGCTCTTTGCCAATCAAGAACATCCTCCTCCAATTTAATAATTTTGAGGTCAGATAGAGTTTATTAAAAAGAGATTTTACCTGTAATCTTGGTGAACTGATTGGATGTGCTACTTTAAACTGTTCTTTTACCTTTGTGAAAGAACCCTCTTGATGTGGAGTAAGTATTAGAGTGCAAACTCACACATATGACACTTGTGTGCTGGGGAAAGCTTTTTCTTTTCTTATTTAAAAAAAATATTCAGGGGGCCACCCGGTGGTACAGTGGTTTAGTCCGCGCTTGGCAGCCTGGGGTTTACAGGTTCGGATCCCGGGCGCCCACCGATGCACTGCTCGTCAGCCACACCATGGCGGCGTCCCATATAAAGTAGAGGAAGATGGGCACGGATGTTAGCCCAGGGCCAGTCTTCCTCAGCAAAAAGAGGAGGATTGGCAACGGATGTTAGCTCAGGGCTGGTCTTCCCCCCCCACACACAAAAAATTCATATATACCTCAAAATGGAATGCCATAATACATATTGAGTAGAAGAATTCCAGAATTGGTTCATAAGCCAGGTTAGTATTATGCATTGATCTCAATTTGGAAATATTTAAAAATCATTAATCAACATGATTACCAGGTTGTTTTAATATTCATTAATTTCTTTGGCAGAGACTGTTTTGACCCATCCCATTTCTAAATAAAACCACAGCAATACAGCTTGTCTTGTAGATCTTAAATGGTACATTAGAGTTTCTCCAATTTGCTGATTAAGCCTCCCAAAGTTCTATAAACCTAACTCTAGCTATCTGTGAATATATTTGAGATAATACTTGAAGATGTAGAATAAATGGCCTTTTTAACAATATTTTTAGATTTTTTCATATGACATAAAAAATTGTCATATATGTTCACTTGGAGTGGGGAATTTTTAAAAATGACTTGCTTCTTTAGCCTTGCATTTGGGATTGCTCTGAAATGAGTTTAAGGTCATGCAAGAATCTCTGACATTCCATGACATCACCAAAACCTTTTCATTGCTTCAAAATCCGCCCAAAGGGCTTGTGACACATCCATCATCATTTGCTCTCACTCATTTTGAAAGGGGTGTAGCTGATTATGAATTCATAGAATACAGTTAGTCTTATTCCTGATATTTGAGCTAAAATCCTTGGTTAAAACCTGTTCTCAACATTCCATAGATTGCCACAAACAATACTCTTCTTAGCTCTTCATCTTTAAACCATTTCTTCCAATGCAGGAATTTATGTAACTTTTTCCATTTTATTTGCTGATTGGTGAAATCCCCCAAGTTAAAATTTGCCTGATGTTTTGCAATTTTTCCTCATTGATTTTCACCCATTAATGTTTCTGCTTTTTAGAGCGAATCCTTTGAGTGAGTTTGACTCTGTGCTGCTGTTGTCAGAAGTAAGAGAAAAAAGTTTCTGCATGACTCACCAGAAAAGTCAAGAGCAAATGACAGAGATTCTGAATTATACAGAGATGCATTTATTAAAGAATCAAGGGAGTTGGCAGTCATCCTTCAGCTTGAAATGTCACATAGTTGGCAGCCTTGGGAGAACTGCTGGGCCCCTCCATAGCTGATTATAGTGTTAGTGACCCAAGAAAAAGGACAGGGACTTCTGCGTGGTTTTCTGGTCCTTCTCCCACTGTCCTTAGGGTTTCTCCATCAGAACTTTCATCCTGTCTTCCTCGTGACCCGGTGGGCATATGGGATTACGGTGGTGAGGAATTGGAGGTGATATCTACAGCCATGGACCAGCTATGGCTGGCTGGTTTCTTCAGGGGTAGAATGCCCTACAGCCTCAGGTACCAAGCAGTTGCCAAATTACTAATCAGCCACAAAGGCCTCTGGCAGTCTGGTGTGTTCAGACCCCCAGGCTTCTTGCTTTCAATCTTCAGGTCTTGTCCTTTCTCTGAGGCGCTAGGCTGATTTTAGCTTAGGAGGCTGTGTCAGACCTGATCTGAAGACCCTCTCTCCTGGATCCCTGGGGTGGGAAGGGGGTAAGATGGAGCTGGTGTCCAGAAGGTGACGCGTCCCTCAGGCACATATGCTCCACAGGCCGCTCAACTCTTATGATTCACGACAGAAAGGTTTATATGACTGTGACATGAAAGGGAGGGTGCTTATACCAGGATCTCATGTCCACATCATGATTCTGGATCTGAACATTGTAAGATCTATGATGTTAGATTCCCTTTGAGACCAAAAAATAATTCTAGTTGGGCTGAGGTCAGAGTGTAGAGTCTGTGGAACCACCCTTGTTTTGGTGCAATCTGTGTATAATTCAAGAGTAAACTCAACCACAGCTAAATGTTACTTACGGAATGTGGAAAGGTGTTCAGGGTCATGCCCTTTTCAACCCTATTACGGTAATAGTTAAGTTCAGTTTTCTTCTTTCTTGCCTAACTTTCCTGTTCATTCTCTGTGTCTTCATGCAGGTCCCTGGCATCTGACGTATGGCGAGCTTTAGGATAAAAACGTATCAAGACATGTCTGATGTTCTGAATGTGTATATCCCCCAAAGTCCAGAATCTCAGCTGAACCAGATGGACAAATGTTCCCTCAACCAGGACTCTTGCTGACGGTTTTCTCCACATCTCAATTTACTGTTGGTTTTCCCTTTCTTGCTATTCTGTCTCTCTCCAGACCCCTCTCGATTGCCTTTCCTCGGGACAGACCTTAGAGAGATGGGCCAGGACTTGGGAATTCTGCATTGTGCCCTGCAGTCCCAGGCCAGCACCCTCTGCATCCCGTCTTCATGGCACCATCCCCTAAACACATGCCTGCAGGCATCAGCTTCTGAGAACCCACTTTTTTTCTGCATGACTAGCTCGTAAGGAGGGATATATGGAGAGAATTTACAGGAATTTTCCACTTTTTCAAAAAATGTGTGTGACTTGTTTTCAGCTTCGAACTGAGAGTGAACTCGGTGGAGCACAGCTCTGTTTACTTTCATACATCTGTGGAATCTGGAGAAATTGATGCAACATTCCCTTTCCTGTCGGGGCTGTTTGTATAATTGTATATAAATATAGCAATAAATATATTCTAACATCAGCCTGGGGTATTGCTTTCCACTTGATTCTCCATCCTGATGGCAGGTGGTGAATATCGCATTCTCCAGGAATTGCCCTACTGACCAGTGGGGCTTGCCTGCCCCGTCTCAGGTTCTCATCTTCTCTGATTTCACGAAGCGTTAGTTTGGAGTTGGCCGGTGTTTGGAGAAAGAAGGTTGGGGCGTGTGGGGGCAGAGCTGGGACGTGAAGCAGCATTATTAATTCACTACGTGGCACTGTTCCTGGCACTCTGAGGTGGCTTGAATGTCTAAGGACTGAAGCTTAGAGGATTGGGTGACAGACTGTGACATGAGTCAGCTATTTCAATAGTCACTCTGAACACTCTTCAAGAACATATTGTGTTGTGATTATATGGCAGGTACTCACTGCTGGGCACAAAGGTACCCCTTAAAGATTTTCAGAAAAACCACACAAAATATGCCAACATGATATTGAATTTTCCAGCTGTTCCTGATGTTTTCAAGGGTACTAAGTAAGTCTAGTTTTAGAAACGGTGTCCTCCTCAAGGGGACCCATAACAAATAACCTTTTTATTTGGCAAAAATAATGCTGTTTGTCTAATATCAAGAATATCTGTTCCCAAACTGTCTCATAATTTATTTGAAATCTTTGGTTATCAGGCATTTTTATAACTTAAAAGATAATCCCATACTTTGTGTGGTTTCTTATCAAGTTGCTGTTTCTCAGGCCTCTCCTCGATCATAAGCAGAAGTTGGTGCAAAACCGCTCAGCTATAAGACCTGAGGATGCAGTGGAGCAGGAAGTTGGGGGTCCCATGGCAGGGGTTCACAGGCAGACTTGGAAGACTACTTTTTATGTATTAAAACAGTACAGACTGGAAGAGCTCGAGGAAATCATCTGGTTGAGCCCTTTGAGCCACTGATCAGATAACTATTGGAACATCATGCCAGGTCTGTTCTTACTTTCACCTTTTAATAGAGTCATCAGAGAACCGGAGGCTCGAGGTCAAAAGATAAAGAGGGCACAGTGTGGGCTGCTGCCTTCCACGGCAGATTCTCGTGCGATACCATGAGACAAACCTTCTCTACACATAGATTTGTCCGGCCAGGACTGGTGATACAGGGGGAGATTTTTAAAAATGACACGTGACAAATTATCAGTTGCTTCTGGTTATAGTGTAGTAAGAGAAAAGCTCAATTATAGGCAATGCTGTTTCACCAACCACGCATAAGCTTGTTTATGGAGCTATGGAGGATTGAGGATTTTCAGGCTGTGGGTGTTAAACTTGGGCATGGGTCATGGCTCTGTCACTAATTAGTGGTTAAACCCTGGACATGTCACTCCAACCCTCTGGGCCTCTGATTCGTCTGCTGGAAAATGAGGTGTGTGGACTAAATGAAGATCCTTTCTGTTCTTCAAGTCTCTCTTCCTTTGGGAAAGGGAAGGGAGCAGCATACTTTTAATGCTAAAGAAGGAGGTCATGGGAGGGCAAAAACGGGCAATTGAGGGGCAGAAGAGAGTTATGAAGATCACTTATTTTCAGGTGCTAAGAAATGCATTAAGATAACGACAAGTCAAAGCACCACCTAGCCATATTCATCTCACTTTTCACATCCTGTTGACTAGACTTCTTCTTGGGGTCTCTTCTGCAGAGGGCAGAAAGACTGCAGTCTGCACTTGTCATTGGGACACACGGGTGGGAAGTTGAAGCCTCAGAACAAGAAGCCACTTTTCTTCGTGGACCACCCACACCCCCTGGATGGGGCAGTGCCATGAAGTGTGCCCCCCAGGCCTTGTAAACTGTTGGACTTCAGTCCTGGTCATGCAAGGCTGACAGTGGTGCAGCAACCCAAAGGGAGAAGAGAGGATCACTTCCAATCACTAATAATCCACACCCGCACTTAGGGACACACTGGGGGGAACGCTTCCCTCCTTCCGCATAGATACAACTCTCTCTAGCACAGCATCCTCATCCCTTTCCAGGCAGGTGGGATGAGTTGCCTGACTGGTGAATTTGGAGAGGAGCTGTGTACCCAGTCCTCTTCTCCTCTTTTCCTGTGGGGAGCTGGCTTTCTGCAGGAAGCGCACATTATGTCCGCTCCTCCATGCCCCAGTTTTACTGAGGCAGGCCCGGGCTCCCCCACGAAAGGGTAAGTCTGTCCAGAGTTCAATCTTAGGAAGCCCTGTTACCGCAGATAGAAGCCCACATTCCCCAGCACGAGCTTTACCAGGGATGGAGGTGATCTGTGACTTTCACCTGCTTATTCTTTTGCTTTCATTCTCAATTGAGTTAGCACAGTGGTTCTCACTTTAATGTACATCAGAATCACCTGGAGCATTTGTTGAAACACAGGTGCTGGGCTCCACTCCCAGAGTTTCTGATTCACAGGTCAGGAGCAGGGCCCGAGAATTTGCATCTCTAATAAATTCCCAGGTGAGACTGCGGCTGCTGGATTGGGGACCACGCTTACAGACCCAGGGAGCAAGTGGCTGAGAGAAGGAGTTCTATTTATTGGTCTCCTCAGTCTCCAGAACTGAATGTTCTCAAGGCTGTCTGAGTCAGCTGGGCGTTCTTCACTAAACTGGGGCCGGCAAACTCTCCGGTCGGTATGAGTAACTCTTAAAATCACTGTCCTCTTCTAGTCCACGGCCTTGGGGAGAAACAAATCGTTATGGATTATACTCATTTCTGTTCTAAGTAGAACATGAGATGAATCAATGCCAGCCATAAATCAGCCCTGAAATAATTTAAAAACAGAATCCAAGAGACGTGTGCAGTTCTTTGATAAAACCTAAGAGCACTGTACACGAACATTTAACTGGGGCTTTTCAGTAATGGTGAAGCTGATGCATTTTAAAACCTTCTCATTGACATATAAAATACAAACATTTGCAGATCAGTGGACAGCGGGAAGAATCTTCACAAACTGAACACACCAGTTGAATCAGCACAAGAGCAGAAAGAGAACACTTATCCCCACAACGTCTCCCTGTGCTTTTCTCGGTTACTAGCTCCTCCCTCCGAGGGTAAGTACAATGTCGAATTCTAGCAGGGGCAATATGTTTTACTGTTGTGTACTTTATATAAATGCCATCATTTACATGAGCCAGCTGCTGTGTGTCATCCCACCATCCACCTTCTCTTGTGCTCTGGCCAGTTCTGAAGCCAGCCAGGGAGGGAGAGGGCGGGTTTGAGAGGGACAAGGAGGGGGCCCAGAGTGTATAGATGGCCACGTGATGGAGCACTTGTACCCAAATCATCAAGAGTTGACTCCCGGGTGTGTCCTGGGCCTGGGTCCGAGGTGAGTAACAATGTCTGGGAGTAAAAGCTACCTTCTCTCCAGGCTGCTGCTGGGGATGGTGGAGCTGATTAAAAATGACTCTGCCCTAGTAAATATCACCCTGGCATGTGTGGTAACTGGGCCTTGGACACTTCCCTTTCCTCGCTCTGTTGGGAGATGATAGCTCAGCTCTGGATTACACAGCCCAGGTCCTGACTTTGTCCATTGCCATCTCAGGGAAGACCCTTCAAATACGCACATCATAACACTAGGACACAGGGGCCATGGCCCCATTCCTAGCCAAGCCCTGAGGCTCCACCACCCAAATCCCTCCAAGCCCCCGACCTCCTGCCCACCCAGGACAGTGGGTAAGGAACTACTATGAAGGGACCAAACTCAAGTAGCTCATGGCCTAGAGGAGAGTTAGGACCCAAAGCCCTGAGCCACAGTGTGTGTGCAGGTTGTGTAGCCTGTGTCCCGGTCACCACCTAAGTGGGCTCACCCAGGCTGATCCAGACAAATTCCAAGGTGACACCTGGAATGTGACTTTGTTTAGGAGCTTTGTTTAGTCCTTCATCACATATGTACCGAGCAGCCAAATGAATCAAGCCCCTGCCTTCATGGAGTTTATATTCCAGTAGAGGGGTGGGAGCAATAAACAAACGAAACGGCACGTCAGGCGGCGAGAAGTGCTGTGGAGGACATATAATGGGGCGCGTCACAGAGGGAGCACTGGAGATGCAGTTTTATAACTGGTGGCTAGGAGGGCTTCACTGAGGAGGTGACACTTGTAGACACCAGGAGAAATGAGGGAAGGACCTATGCCAGCACCTGGAGGGATACAACCAGGCAGAGAGAAAGACAAACAAAAATGCCCTGAGATGGGAGGGTGTGTAGCATGTTGAAGAAACTGCTAGAAGGCCAGTGAGGGAGCTGGAGTCCCCCAGAGCAGAGCCGGAGAAGCCCTGCTTCACAAGGGCAATCATGGCATTATTTGTTGCCCCTGAGGTGGCCTGGGGGAGCCGGGTACCAATGTAGGATGACACCTGCCATAAGGGGGGTGACGGGAGAGTCTGTGGGCAGGGGATGCTTCCTCGGTGGAGCAGCCTCAGCTCTGGCCTTGAGAGGCCAGAAGATTCTGAAAGGTGAAGCAGGGGAGGAAGAAGCCCAGGCCCAGAGCTGGAGCTCGTAGGAAAGCCTTGGCCGTGTTGTGGGAAGAGGAGGTGGTCAAGCTGGCTGGCTCACGTGAGACCTGGAGGAAAAGGCAAATCGACACGTTTGGCCTCAGATTTTGCAACTGGCCAGCTTTCACGCGGAGCGTGCAGAGACCTAAAGAATGAAGCCTGTCAGAGCCGAACCTGCGAACCTACTGGAGGGTTTGCAGCAGGGTAGTGACTGACCTTCTTTACAATTTTAAGAGAATGTTCTGGTTGCTCTGTGGAGAGTGGATTTGGGGGGCAAGAGTGCAGCTGGGAAGATGAGGCTTTAATGTTCGTTCTAGAGGGAATTTATAGGCCAGGGCGGTGACGGGAACTGACACTCGCTGGGCAGCTGCTCTGGGCCCGGAGCAGGACTTCAGAGGGTGCTGTTAGTTGCTATGCTTTGCCTCAGGCACGGGATTCTACGTGCCATGGATGGCCATGTGGCAAACCCTTGTCCAGCACCACCCTGACACAAGCGGGTCTGGTTCGACTTCAGAGGGGTGTCCTACCGTCGGCTCCTCTTCCCCTTGCCCGCTGCGCTGGTCTTGTTTTCAGTCGCACGCAGACGGGCAAGTGTCTCCCCATTGCTGACCCTCCTCTAGTTTTATTGTCCTCAAGAGTGTGAGCCCCCATTTAGTTCCTGTTTAAAAATCTTCAGTATTTTTACTGGCCCCAGTTTTGCCAGTTTGCAGGGACCCCAAACCCAAATGTCTTTAGGAGCCCAGCATTACAAAATTGTGGGGCCAGGGGTGGGGGCCAGATTAGAGAGTGCACAGCCTGGCTAGAGGCATTCAGGGAAAAGGGAAGCAGGGACATTGTGTTGGCCAGAGGAGGTGCACCCGTCATCCAATCAGGCAGGTGCATGACGTACTTGTAATCCTTAGTTTAAAGGCCCAAATCCTGAGCTTCTCAAATAGCGGTGTCTACAATCTGACCTACGCGTACCTCCCAGCTTCCTCTCTAAACCTCTCTGTCCTTGGCAGGTGGTCTCTCATGCCTCTTTGCCTCTGTGCATGCTTTCTTCTGACTTCTATGTTTTCTGCTCCTATAAAGCAATCAACCTCTGGGACCCAGGTGTAAGGCCACTTTGTCTGTGAAATTCCCTGTCTGCCCACAGCATTATCACTGGTCTCGAGCATCCTGGATTGCTTCCCTTGTTCCCCTTAGATGATATTCTCCCTGAGGGTGGAAGCCGAGAGACAATCGCCAGTGTAGAGCCCCAAACATGAAGCAGGGCATGGGGACCGTGAGTTCTCTCCCCAGATTCTTCTTCAGCACCTAACTCAGCAGCTGCCAATGTAGCAGTTGCTGAAGGAATCAATCAATCAATCAAGTAAAGAGAAAAGTTGAATCCAACACAGCCACTGCTCTTGTGGCACTCCTGGTTTGGGCAAAGAGGAACGACAGCGGGTAAGCAAGCAACGAACCTGAATCCAGCATCAAGACCCAACAGAGGTCTGCACGAGGAGAGAGGGGGGCCTAACTTCTGTTAGAAAGGCTGGAGAAAGCTGTAGGCAGAGGGTGGCACTTCCGTGGAACCATGATTTTGTCTTTGGTGGTAAAGCAGAGACAGAGGTTATCCCGGGTGGAGGAGCCTGCAGGACCCAGCCTGGAGGAAGGAGAGCACTTGCCATACGTGCTTTGGGAAGGGTCGGTGGTCTAGAGTCTACGGTGGGTGTGGGGGCAGATGGTGCATCTGGATGTCACTGTGATGGGTGGGCTTTGAATATTATAATAAGGAATTCTGGCTTCATCATACAGGCAGTGTGTGTGGTGGCGGGTGAGGTGGAGGTGGGAGGTCCAAAGGCTTCTAGGAAGTGCATGATTAGAAGGTTAACTCTAGTCTAGCTACAGGGTGGAAGGAGGATTTGAGGGAGACCGGGTAGGAAGTGGTTGCTACAGTAGGGAGACTGACCGGGTGGGAGGTGGTTCCTAGAGGCCCGAGTTGGAGCAGTGGGGGTGGGCGGAGGTGATGACGGTGAGCTCTGTTAAGAGGGCTGAATGGAGGGCTTGGGGAATGGCTGTGTGTGCAGTGTGAGGGGAAAGGAAAGAACTGGGGGCAAGGCTCAGGTCTCCAGCTGGGAATGGAATTTATGGCTTTCAGCATCTATTGCATCCCATGCTCTGGGCTCTGGCACTGGGTATTCTATGCAGATATCTTATTTAACTATACTGACACTCCTGGAAGGCAGGTAAAAATATTCCCTTTTTTTTTTTGGTAAGGAAGATTGGCCCTGAGGTAACAAGTGTTGCCAATCTTCCTCTATTTTGTATGTGGGATGCCACCACAGCATGGCTTGATGAGCAATGTGTAGGTCCATGCTGGGGATCCAAACATGCAAACCCCAAGCCACTGTTGCAGAGCACACACACTTAACCACTCTGCCACCAGGCCAGCCCCAAAAGATTCTCTTTTTTAATAGAGGAAGTGGCTGAGCTTCGAGATTAAGGGCCTGCTCAAAGTTGTAAGTGCAGCAATGGGGGCACCAGGTTGGCAACCACGTCTGTCCGGCTCCAAAGTTTGTGCCCTTTCCACTGCACCCCACTACCTCACTTTCTCCCAACAGGAGTTAGCACAGCTGTTCTCTGAGCTGGAGAGCAGTTGGATCTCACCATTCCCTTTGTCACCGGTTGGAGGTGGGAAAAACAGAATTCTTCTCTCTGAGTCCCCAGCTCCCTCCACCCAGCTCTCCTTGCTGTTAGCTTTTCCTGCTAAAGGCCGTGGGCACAGTGTCACTGTGAACTACCTGAACCTGAAAGAGCTGGTGTCGCTCAAAACGCATTTCTTCTCCTCTAGGAGCATCTAGTTAGCCTCAGAAACACTGGCTCTCGGAGGGGAGGGTTGTGTGTGCAAAGCTTACTGGGTGATTGCGAAGGAGTCGGTATACTTGACATGAGGCAGGCTGTGGGGAAGTGGTGCTTGTTCCTCTCAGAAAGGCTCCCCGTCGAGATGAACAAACAGACCTGAGGGATGGACCACCAGTTAGGAAACACACCAGGCCCCCGGCTCCTTAGGAGCTGAGGACACAAGCTGTGGTGACCTTCCTCCTCTGACTTCTGCTCAGGCCCTAGAGCCGGGTGGCTCAATCCTTGAATACATGTATATTTGAATGACATAACTGAGCTTGTGGCTGGATTCAGTGTTTCCAGCAGCACCCCTTTAACCACGGGCATTTCCTGCTGCCAATCTGGGAAGTGGAAGTGGCATCAGAAGTCTGTGTGCTAAATTGTTAGAGACATGCCCAGGCCAGCTTCCTCTTTCCACAGCTTCCTCTTTCCTCACCTCCCATGACCGCTGATCACTGCCCCTGGGTGATCTCAGTGTCCCCGAGCCGCTGTCCCCGGGCCGCCTATGACTGGGGAGGGTGAGGGGGTGGAGTTGAGAATCCTGACTTTTCTGGATGCCTCAGAACCAGGAAGAGATGTTGGGGAGTGAAGGCAAGAGCAGGGAGGGCTGCTGCCTGTCGGAGGCTCTGCCCTGAGATCTGTCAGAACATGGGGCTGTGGACCGGAACCTGCGCTGCTCCTGGGCCAGTGGCCTCCTCCAGTCCCACTCACGGCCCCTCCCACTGCTCTCTGCCTCCCTGAACTCAACACAGTCCATGAAGTTGAGCTTGGACTAGAACATGCATTTGGCGCAGCTCCTCGCTTTGTAATTCACGGCGTTTTAACGTGAATTGCATTTACCATGGGCGCAATGAGCTTTGTTCTAGTCTTGTTAAATTGGTAACATACATAGCAAACCCATAAGTCTCCTCTGGAGTCTATTGAATAGCTTTTCCTATAGTTACAAAATTGTGTTTGCCATCTCCCTTAATCTTTTCACATGCATATTTGAAACAATTATTCAAATGAATGATAATTACATCTTTGGAAAGTGGAGGGGGGAGGGAAGAGCTTTGAAGGCTGAGGTAGTGAAAAAGCCTGTGCCCTGGGACTCACGTGTCTGCTGGGGGGCCCCCAAAGGCTGAAGGGTGACGAGTGTCACTGAGACATGCTGCACAGGCCTTTGGACAAGAAGGGGGAAGGCTGGGATTTGGTGAATGGAAAGTGCATTTAAACATTGATTTCCTATTCTTTCAGCATTCTGTCCCTCACTGAGCTCTCCTGGGGAACTGGGAAGGGAATCTGTTCCACCATCTAATTAAACTTTTCCATGTCTAATCTCATGCTGAATCTGTGCAAACAGAAAGCATGGGAAATGCAAATGGCAGCTGCTTCCCATGAAAGGTGTTGTGTTTGCAGTGGGCATTGTCCAGAGTCTGAAAGCTAAATGGGGCTTCTCAAAAGACACCCGAGAAGGGCTCTGTGCTTGATTGGAAACATTAGAAATGTACTGCCTTCTACTCTCCAGGACAACAAAGAGCGCTAAGGAGTGGAGACAAGAGTCCAGACTCTAAAATAATCTCCTTCCAGCACAGGCCGACCAGCCTTGTATCAGAGAGGCTGTGGGGCGTGGGTTCTCCTGGGGCCCTGTCTACCGAGCCTGCTCAGCTGCTTGGGTCCTGGGCCAGGACCTTCATCACAAGCCGCAGGTCAGGTAGAACTCTGGGTAATCTTTCCCTCCAATACGAGTGACATTTTCGTCATGACTGTTGATACATGAAAGCAGTGTTGAAGGTGTGTGGGTCCACTGAGGGAGAGAAACAAAAGTTCTAGTTCATATTTTCCCTCATCTTTCCCTGCCCCCAGATAAAGTCATAGCATGTTTAAGCATGTGCAGTTACAGCGTCACTGGTATTCATTCCTCAGACCTAAATATTTATAGACTAACCCCCACCCAGAATGAGCATGGGCCCCATCCTAGGACTGTCTTGCAGCAGAGTAAAAAGAAAAATTTTAGAAGCATGTAGAGGGATTTGCCTTTGAGCAAGTGCTTTAAGTTTTCTCATTTCTAAAATAGGGATAATGCCCATTTCATATGATTTTAGTCTAACTTATCTACAGTGCTGGACCCTCAAATGTGAGTGGTCTCCTCCCTGGCCCTGTCCCTCCAACTCTGAGAGCAGCAGTTAGTTATAAACTAGCAGGAAATGCTCAGAGAAAAACCATCACCCAATCTCATCGGACATCTGCCCAGAAATGTGCATCGTCCAGATGGGCTCTGCAGGTTCCCACGGTGTGGGGCTGACATCCCTTCCACTCAGGTCAGGGTGGAAGGGGTGCAGACCGGTTTGCTGAGCGTCACCTCCAGCAATGGAAGTCCAACGCAGAGGAGTCAGTAATGCAGCCCATGACCTGCTGAATTGGGAGCTTCTGGAAGGTTTACATACTGTTTTGTTATCATTATTTTTGTTATTCTATTTCCTTATTATAATATACAAAAAATCCTTAAGCCAAGAAGGGCCAAATAATGGGGTAGCAAGGAAATGGGGTGCCAGGAAGGACTCTTCAAAGGTTAAAATGTTACTCCTGAAATAAACCTCAGTTGAATGTATCACATTACACTGATCTTTAGAATTCAGACTTCTACAACTCTTAATGCCCAGGCTGATGTTTGCACGTAGAGAGGAATAATATGTTTTTTAAAAGGCTACTTTAAAAATCTTAAAACATTTAAAGCATTGAAAGATTTTTTAAAAACCCTTTAAGAACAGCAAATGAACATCATTAACTCTAGAATAGCATCTGAGGCCGAGGCTTAAATGCTAGTAAGTACATACTTTTAATGAGGCCCATTAGTATTTTGTTTTGTTATGAATAAATTCACCATTGTAGTTGCTTTTTACCACTCTCCCCTTCCCAAGCATTCCTTGATTCATCACTGTGTATGAATCCTTTCCCTTTAGACAGAGGTGTAAGGTGGAGAAGTGAGCTGCTAGCTCTAGTCAACTACCCTGTAGCCTGATCCAATATTCTAGATCCTCACCTCGGCCTCTCCCACCTAATACTTCTTATTTTGGATATGCTGAGTTCTCTGCCAACTACAGCTCAACATCAGTAATCAAATCTGCTGATGGAACTGACATAAATTACCTAAATCCATAAGATCCCAGTTAAACAGCTTAAGTGGGGGAAAAGAGAATACCTGACAGTGGCAAATAGCAATTTTAGGAAAAAAAGTAACAAGAAAAGCAAAAGTCTGAAAAGCAATGACAGGGGGGAAAAATCTGCTACCTGAAATAAAATTGTTGTTTATACACATAGAACGTGAATATGTTAAATCTTGATGATCATGAACTTTTCAGAATTGTGACCCTATCTGAAATAGTCTTTTCAGTTCCTAGGAGGTCACAAAACAAGGGAAATGAACCTACCTGGGGGTGGCATTAGTAAGACACTAAGCTTGATTCATGCAAGGAGAGATGCAGGACACTAGAAAGATCTACACAACAAACACCTCATCAGGTCACAGAAGGTGATGCAGAAGCCTCAAGACAAAGCCAGAAACTGGTGAAAATTACTAAAACAATAAGGTATGACTAGTTGTCTTTGGTATTTAATTCCAGTTCTCAGATGAATTAATTATTGACACTAAACATGTGCTTATCCTACAGAAGACCCATGTTATTACCCACTGGATGCAGGCAAGCCATGGGACTAGGGAAGAGGGTTTTTATTTATTTAGCATCTGTGCTGCTGCATGAGGTCAATTTCTTCAGGAAAAAGAAACAAACCACCATTAAGAAAAATGCATTTTTTAATTTTTTTTTCTCAGTGGCAGAATCACATAGCTGTTTTGATATGGATTTCCAGTAGGTTCAAAATACTGCTTTTTGCAGTTGTCAAAATTCCATTACAGAAACACACAGAACATAGGATAAATAGCATCACATCAGTTTATCAGACGATTGTTCTAAACATATTCTTTGCCTTATTTTCCTATAAGAAAAGTTTGAAGGATCAAATTGGAAACTACTATCAGCATCCAACTATGGTTTGGGAGAAAAAACCTAAAAGGAAAAGATAAAATCAGTAGCCTGGCTCACTTACAATGCCATGTCTATGTCTCTGCAGAAGTTTGCATGTTTGTGGGTATTGTGTATTAGCTAGGAAATTTATAATTGCAAAAAAACGCAAAGGAAATCTGAAACATATTCTTTATAAAACAAACCATTGCTCATCAATGTCTTTTTCCCTTGAGACATAGGCTGCTTTAAGAAAGGGGTCAAAAGCTATAATGGACAACAATTTGCTATTCATCTGAAATATCTGGACAGAAAATCGGCAAATTTGGTATATGGTTTAAAAGGTGAAACTTTACAAATTTATAAAAACTAAATTAAAACATGCACGGATTTTTTTTTTTTTTTTTACTGCCAAATCGTCATAACCTTAAATTGTTTTTAAAGCTGAAAGACTAAGGACCTTAGGGAAAAAGCCACTCCTATCACATAACAGTATTATTGTAACAGAAGTAGAAAGCAGTTTAACAGACGGCACTAAAGAAAAAAGATTAAGTAACCATTTAAAACAGTAAACACCGGTAAAAGCTAGAGTTGTATTCCAATTTTAAAAGGAAGTATAACTACTTAAGTGGGTGGTAATGTTAAAAACTATTTAATATTCTTATGGAAATATTATGATGTTAACACACTTTACAAAGCACTGTGAATGAACATGCCAGCAGTTTGAATTTAAAATCACACATGATCATTTTACTATCATTCACCAAGGACAGTCCTCAGGTGTCTAAAAATATCTACACTAAAGGTCTGGACAGAAGCAGCAGGGGGACACTTTGTTTCGTATGAAGAGAGTCAATACAGCAAGTGCACTCACATTATAGCCATAACTACACTAGTCACAATTTTTAATCTTACCGAATAAAGCTATAGTATGTGAAAGTACAATATATTTATCTTCTTTAAAACCATTTTTAAAGAAGGGCAGATCTGTCATTTTTTAGAAGTCAAAAACCAGCAGAAAAATGTAACCATTAATGCAGTCTTTAAAATATTTTGTGGCGAATTATATGATAATTTTCAAAATATAACAGAATTTTTGGTCCATGAGGCCCTTAAAAAACGAAAGGATTTCCATTTATTGACAGAGATACAAAGTTCATGAAAAAATTTCAATACTCATTAAAACATCTTTTTACAGAATGCTTTGTGTGTGGTTGAACACAAGAAATATCTCTAAGAAATAATGGGTGTGACCAGGTAAAAAAATGTGAGTTAAGATACTTTAATATGACTGTCTCAGTCTTCTTTTGAAGACCATCAATAACAGATTTTCTTTGAATGTCAACTGAAATACAATTATTATTTCTTATATTAACATATATCAGGATTTACTGCTTAATACACCTGCTCTTCTCCCTCTAGGGCAGGGATCAGCCAACTATGACCCACAGGCCAATCTGGCCTGCTGCCCGTTTCTGTAAATAAAGTTTTGTTGGCACACAGCCACACCCGCTCATTTACATATTGTCTGCAGCTGCTTTCCTGCTGTAAGGGCAAAGGTGAGTGGCTTATAGAGACCATATGATTCTCAAAGCCTGAATTATTTACTATCTGATCCTTTACAGAAAAAGTTTGTCAACTCTTGCCCTGGTGGGTTTCCCAGACCAATCTAAAATAATGCATATATTTCTTTACTTTTATTAACACTCTGCTTTCTCTTATTCTAAAGCATGTGTGTAGTTCATGTATTTTATTTGTTGGTATATACCTAGGAAGCTCAACATCCTAGCTGAGTTCCCATGTTTAATCTATTTGGAACATAAACATTCTCTCTGGCCATAACCTGTTTGATTTCTGGTCACTCAGGAATTCTCCAGGAGTTGGATAATAATAAAATAGATGAGCCATATACTAACAGAATGGCTGGAAAACTGTACATCTTATTTTATCTTGAATAAGGAAGTTGGATAGCAAAAAAAATAACAAAAACCAAATATACCTTAGGGTAAATGCCATTAAATCAGGGGAAAAACAGCTTGAAAGTTCTCAGTGCGTCCGCGCGCACGCGCGCACACACACACACACACACACACACACACACACACACACACACATCCAGAGCCACCCTCCCACTGATCACAAACTATTAGCTACAACATAATCAAGGAATATTTGTTTTATAAATATATTACTGTCTATATACATATAGATACATCCACAAAAGACATGTTAAATAATTATCTGTATAATACTACTTTGTTTTTTGTTTTAAAATTACACAATCAATTAAAATTATCAAAATAATTCTTCAAAAATACCAGGAATAAAGCCAGTGAAGAGTTGCTTTCCATTTAAGTGGTTCTAAATCTTATCATTGGTCATCCAGACTCCAGACTTGGTCATCCACAACTCAAAGAAACATAGTTCAATTAAGGAAAAGTTGTTAGCCATCAAAAGCATAACACCCTCCTATTTTTAATACTTCATAACAAGTATGTATGCATGTATGTATATATATACTTATAAAAATGCTCTTTTTAATTATATTACATATTCTCATAAATGAATTTTCATAAAAACACAAAGTTCAAGTTTCTAACAGTATCAAATATTTTATACTGGTGTGCATTTCTTTCAAATGTGTAGGTCAATGACAAACTCTATCAGGATATAGAGATCATAAAAAGGAGACTGAAAATTTACGTACCACATGCAAGGAAGGGCCAGTATTTGGCCAGTTGGGTACTATTCCCTCTGTACTAAGACACAGAGACAATGAACTGGCTAATTACTGTGTAAAGTACAGTCAACTGTCAATTATTCAGGGGCAGAATATTCCAGTCTGAATCCCTTTTCTTCTATCAGTTGACCACTTCTGGCAGTTTCACTACTTACTAACACACCTCTCTCTGGTTATTTATTAGCAAGTCTGGTAAAAGATACAATGGCTAAAATGAAGGTTTGGGATCACCTATGGATTTAACTTAATAATGGATCCATCTACTTATTGCTATAGATAATTAAGAACTTGCTGTGTCTAAAGTCTCCCAAATATCTCATTCTTAAGCTCTGAAAGCAATATTGGTACTTCAAAAAAAAAAGAGGGACAAACTGTCCTCTTGATATAAGAAAACTGCTATTTCTTAACTCTCTGTTAGTTATACTGAAGAATTTCAGTGTGGGTAGTTCAGAGCTATTCACTCCGGGACAGGTGGCGACAAGCTACACTATTTTTCCACAGTCTAAAATCCATGAAGCATTGACAAATCGTCAGCTAAAAACATTAGGAGGTCAGATTCAAGGTGTGATATACATTTCACCTAAGATCGCATTTAAATAAACTTAGTAAAGTTTGGCAGAATCTTCAAATAATTAAAATGCTAAAATTAAAAAAATGGAAGCAAAACTTACAAGTACAATTTAGAAATGATTTCATACTAACAAAAAAAAAGGCTTATAATACGACTAAAATAAAAGGTACTACACTTTGTAACCCCATGTTTGGCACTGGTGTAGCCTCTACATTTAAACTTGTTCTACAGATAGTGAGCGACAAAATCAGGAGAACAATTTTCACGAGTGAGTAGGGTCGCTCTCGGACAGACACCACTCAGAATGGTGTGTGTGGCACCAACTGAATTATTTCTGGGTACAGATGAGTGCCACACTCACCTCAAAAACAACAGCAATAATTGTGTAGAACACCACTTTCCTGAATTAAGTTTGCTGAACACGGTTCAGATTATTGGATATGTCAATATGCACAATGCCTTTTAGAAGCATTTACTGTATACCCAAATCCTACTTCGTGCAACACACAGTGTCACACAAGTAGTGAAAATGTTATCCTAGTCAAAGGTGCTTGGACATTATTTTCAGGCAGCATTTTACCTTTATTTTAAGTTCACACTAGATAAGTTTTAGGAGAAAGAAAATGCCAATAAACTTATTTAATATAGTTTAATAGATTATATAAAACTAAGACAGACACTTTTATTTACCTAATTTGTTACTTTTATTTTCTACGCTATTCTAGACTTCAATTTTACTTTAAAAATTTGTATTTAAATAAGGGATAAAATGTTGCCCAAAAGTCTAATCATAGTTACGCACTTGTGTTTTAACTAGATCTACAAATCAAATAGTTCTTATAGTTAAAAAGATACAATTTGTATCAACAGTAAAAGGTACTTTCTGGTTTTTCAGGGCTTTACTTCAAACTGTAGCATGAAGAATAATCAGAATAACCAGGGC
Source organism: Tapirus indicus (assembly GCA_031878705.1). Classification (NCBI taxonomy): domain Eukaryota; kingdom Metazoa; phylum Chordata; class Mammalia; order Perissodactyla; family Tapiridae; genus Tapirus; species Tapirus indicus. The sequence goes on along the minus strand of CM062924.1, from coordinate 58,903,986 downwards.
ATCTAGGCAGACTACAGAAACAGATCAGAACGAGTCTGTTACACTAAGTAAAATTCAAAAACTGGATGCAACAGTGAAGTTCTGTCAATCACACAACTGTCTGCCACTGATTGCAATAACTATCTTCTAACTGACAAAAGTGAATTCATGTCTAGCAAAACCCATGACTTTGAAACCAGAAATATCCCTTACTAATACTAGAACAGACTTTAGTCTGTATCTAAAACTACACTATTTGTGGCAAGAATCTGGCCTTAATAATATAACAGGCCCCCCAAAAAACTACCTTCGGGAAAATGGAAAATATACAGTATCTTACAAAAATTTTAAGTTACCATTTACAACTCCTCCATCACCATTTCCATAGTGCAGTATCAATAAATGTTGCATATCCTCAACACAGAGAACCACCTCAGGCCAGCCTTGATAAATAGCAGGAAAGCTAAAGAGTATATTAAATATAAAAGTTGCATTGAGAATAATTAGATTCATTAAAAACAGGCAAGTACTGTGAAAGGGTTATTTTATCCAGTATTGTTGTGCCCCAAACAAAAAGACAAACACATTAAAAATACAGGTTAATGGAAATCTAGGAATTCAATTCCATCTCTACTGTCTAGAAGCACATCATAGCTGGATGACAAAGCTCTAAACTGTAACAGTTACGGCTTTTGCCTTATTCATTAAAAAAAAATGGAAACAATTTTTTCCATTGATTGCATCTGCTTTCCTTTAAATCAATCACATTAAATTAACTAATTACTTAACAGAAAAAAAATCCGAACCAAAATAAAACAATGAAAAGTGCCATATTGTAAATCATTCTAATATATACTGTTACCCATTTCAACATAAACTGGTAACTTACATTTTGTTTAAAATATAAAGTCAGTGCTGTAGTATAACTTTGTTTCTATAAATAATGATTATAGCACAAAGAAGCCCACTTTCCCCAAATAAAAATAACTTAAAAAGCTGTAAAAGATTCCAATTAAGCTTGGCTTGAAAAAATAGTTTGCTAGGTCTAGTCAAATGTCCAACATTCTGAAGGTTTGTAATTGCTTGCAATTGATAGACAAACACGAAGTTAATAAAACATGAAACAAGGATAAAAAGTGCTGCATATAAACCCCTGATGCACCAAAGATTAATATCAAAGATCACAGATACATCTAATAAATCACACTGGAAAAATTTCCAGCCAAGGATATAGCTTTAAAAAGGAAATGTTAAAAAAAAGTTTGAATGTAAAGCAATCCTGTGAGACTTCCACTATGTGGGGCTGTACATACAGATTCCATGATACAGTATTTCACATAAATGGATACTATATAACCTCCTTGCTGAGAAGGAGATCACATGTGCTATTGTAGCAAACCTCCCTCAGCATTTGAGCTGAACAAAAACTACTAAACACCACAAAGATGCATCATTCATCTTTCAATAACCCAGCTGTGATTTCTCCACTAAAATGGCTGCAGCCAGCTGCTGGGCGTCTGTCATGTGAGGGTTCCTTTTCATGACAATTCGCACAAGGTCAGGCGGGAAGATGTTGCACAGGTTGATATAAATCTTCTCTCGGTTGTCCTGGTACCTTGGAGGATCTTGTGGCATTCCACAGTACGGTATTCGCCAAGTCGGCTCTTGCTGCTCAGGTAGGCTCTGGAAGGTGAACTGCTCGTAACACGGCTGTGTGGAGTTATCAGGCAAGGAGTAAGTCTGCCGATAGCCATACGCATCAATCCCGTAGCTCTGCCTATCCCAGCTTCCCAGCCCTTCCTGGCGGGAGTAAGGCTTTCTTTGTCTTGAAGGAGAGCTGTCATACAGCCGAGAGTCAGAAATGCTGTCTATTCTTGTGGCCACTAAGGACCGCCCTAGGTGTGGTGCCTTTGAGTGTGCTGAACTTGGAGGAGAGGGGTAATCGCCAGGACAACTGGACCGGGCCCCCACAGCTGGGTGCTGCAGATGCATAGCCAGATGTGGAAGAGGAGGCTTGTGATGGTACTTTGGTTCTTCATGACTGTAACTTTGCACTCTGGTTAAGGGGTCATGGAAATTCTGCAGAAAGGGTTGGGAATTAAGGCGGCTGTGAGGGTGCATGTGTTGACACTTCAAATTCTCTTCGAGTTGTGGGTCAGGAGAACTGACATAGGACCGGTCATTGTACCCCACGTACGAGTCACTGCTCCCACAGCTCATGCTCCCTTCACTGCTGCAGTCCGAAGCTACAGAACTTATCCTATAATCTGTGTCTAAGGAGAAACGCCTTTCAGGACTTCGTGGGCCTGAGATACTCAGATTTGAATATGCATTCAACATGGAATAATATCCAATGTCAACAGGCGAGTCACATTTTGGATACTGTTCATAAGGCATTGGCGTTCCATGATTTTTGGTTGCCATCATCATTGGAGGATATTGTCCCTGTGATCTTTGATCCTGAGGTGGGAAATGAACTCCAGATGGAAGGCCATTGCTTAAAGATGTAGTGCTTTGGGGTTTTGCAGTAGAAGTAGCCGGTATACTAACTAAGGAAGGGACAGACCTGGTTTCCAATTTGTTTTTGGTAGGAAGCTTTTCCTCTAGATCTTGGTAGACTTGTGTCCTTATGCTTGGATCCGATTGCCTCTTTGGAGCACCTCGTTTGACATCAGAAGTGCTGTCGGCCTTAGTGCTGCAGGGAACGCTGTTGCTTTTCACCAGTCCACCTTCATTCGAAGTTTTGGCTGCTGTATTTCTAGACATGGCACGAAGTTCATCAGCCACTGACCGCTGAGGCTGACTGCCCCTTTCAGGATGATAATATTTGCACTTGTGTCCATAGGTACACTTCTTCCCTATGAAGAGTAAAATTCATTAGGCAAAGGAGCATACCACCAGATCCTGAAAACTCAGTCTGACACTATTATTTTAACTGGTGAAAGAAACAGAGGCAGAAATGGGAGATATGCTATGTGATACTCTGCTCCTTACTTTTGAGAAATGCCACCTTTCAGTCTTCCCACTTCAGTACTATCAAGAGTGGTAAGAAAGTTGGCTGAATGATTAATAATCACCTCCAGAGTTTTTGGTTAATACCCCATGTCCTCAACTCCTATCTGCCTCTTCTCTCCCAGTAAGATTTTATAATCAGGTAGCACATCCTGTTTTGAAGACCAGAATGTACTGCCGTAATGTGATAAAACCATGCTAATCTGATGTGTATCTAGATGTAAGAACTCTACATTTTTATCACCTGAAAACTAACTTCATGTATAATTAACTGAGTTTTTGGAACCACGTTTTAATTCAGGGAAATGCATTTGCATTGATCCCAAGTAGGTAAAAATAATTATTTTTTCATGGCTGAGACGTTTTCTTAAATTTAATTACAATCAAAAGAACTACGTACTATGCCATCCAAAATTTACAATGTTTATTTTTATCAACAAAAGTTTAACAACATATTGTGTTCTAAAGGTAAAGATTAAATACTCATAAAGAAAGTTACCATATGGACAAGGCTGCTTTTTGTGTTCAGGAACAATAGGTTTCTTCCTCAGAAAATTATCCAGGCTTGGGCCGTGTCTGCCAAGAGGGTCATCAGGGGGCATGAACCTGTCATGGATATAATACAAAACTGTACCTAAGTAAGAGGTTGATAATTGAATTCTAAAGACAGAATGTAAAGATTTATTTACTCTAAGGTATTTCTTTGAAATTTTAATACAAGTATTTTGATTCAACATTTACAGGATAAAAAAAATCAGTACACGAAGTTCTCCTTTCTTAATGAAAACAAAATTAAAATGTTTCAAGCTGAACTTGTATTTGTTTTAATTCAAATAAGTTTTGAGTCTAGTATGTTCTAATTAATTCTTCCTTCCTCTCAGTCTTGGGATTTTGTAAGGACTTTAGAAAACGACCACAATGACGTATTAGGAGATCTTTATAAACAACAATCTTGTGAAGTATGAAGCTGGTGGGGAATGAGGAGCAGCTGAGGAAGGGAAAGGCGAGGCAGCAGAAAATAACAGGAAGACTGAAACTAACCAAACCGCCATTATGTGTCAGATGCCATGCACACATCATTTCATTTCATCCTAACAATAATCCCTTGAAGTATGAGCTCCACTTTACAGATTAATACATTTTTCTAATCCAGGCTTAGATGAATTAAGTTATTTTTATCTAAGTTCACATGGCATTGTCAAGATTCGATTATGTCTAACTCCATAGTCCATTCTCTTCCCATTATACCAAGGTACTTCTTGGCTGACATAGAAAAAATCTTAAGGAAATAAGCTTATTATTTTGGATTGACTGTCCAATGGAAGCAAGAACTTACGGCATGCGTAATGAAAAGAAGTTATGATTGAAGAGTTCTAATATTAGTTATGTCACTTTCGAACTTGAAATAAAGTATTTACCCATAAAATGTGAATAATGTATGAACTCTTAAGAGAGTGTCAATATGGATGAGTAATAACACTTAGCAATCATAGTGTTTAATATTATCATAAAAACAATATGGCAACATTAAAAGTTTAAAAATAGAAGACAAAGTCACTCAATCCTACAATCTTAATACAATTATTTTCCACTTACATGTTGCATTTTAGTCATTTTTCTGTATGCATACATCATTTTACAAACAGAAATATAACTTTATGCTTTGTCTTTTTAACATAAATGTTCTTCCATGTTTCCTAATAGCCTTCACAATCATAATTCTGAACAGCTGAATAATAGTCCATTAGATGTATCACAATTTAATTGATTTCTCTATTGTAACATTAGTTGCCTTTGAATTCTTGCAATTATAAATTGTACAGAAATGAATATATCTGGTCTTTCTTTTTTCCTCATTATATATTCTAAGAAATGAGATTATTGGCTTGAGAAGGTATACATATTTTTAAGGCTTCTGGTAAACCATGCCAAACTGTGTATCAGTTTCATTACATCTTTAACAGCATAAGGCATATGCAAAAACATTTTTGTGAATTAAATGGGTGAAAAAATAGATTCTTTGTAGATTTAGTTTGCATTTTTGATTATCAACAGGTGAACTTTTCCCATATATTTGTAAATTCACTTATTTCTCAGGAGATATGCTTGTTCATGTCATTTGTCCATTTATCAACTTAATCACTAGAGTCTTACATTGGTATAACATTAAAAAAAATCATATATTTTAAAACTCATATATTTAAGTAAGCTATCAATGCTCTAAGTAGATTCTGAAAGGCAGCATTCTGGTGGTCAACGGTTCAAAATCTGCCTTCTCTGAAGATGCAAATTCTCCCTCTGTCAGTTATTACAGGTAACTCACTCTTACAAGACTTGCTCTGTTAATGACTTACAGGGAAGGGCAGGGACCTGTCACACAATGACTATGCAGTTTTCCTGGCTCCCACTGAGGATTAGTGGGGAAAGCAGTTGTTGGAAGAAACCTCTGTTAGGTCTGTCAGTGGCAAAAAGAGAGGGCTTCTCTGGCAGCTGCCAGAGATGGTTATATTTTCAGGGAAGCAGTATTACGGGTGAGTAAATGGTTTTGCTTACTTGTCATTGACAAATGAATACATTAATAATCGCTCGTCTATGAACTTCTTCCATTCTGGTTTTTCATTAGCCAAATCCCTGTAGTTATCGTTGGACACAATTATACCATCTGACTCAAAAGCCAGCTTCACAATGAACCTGTCATCATAGCACACCACTCGCCTCCCCTGGACTCGCCGCGATGGCGTGAACACCAGGATTTTCTCCTTCTCCAATTTACGTAGAATTTCTTGATCTGCAAGAATAATCAGGATAGAACTTCAGGAATACACACCTACATAACACATATAGCAACTTTCATACAACGTGAGCTTTTATAACATGAAGTGGACATATGTGATCATTTAATTAAGGATTATGATTTACAGTTTGAAGATGTAGCAAATTGCTAACTCCCAATAATATTTTTCCTTCAGGATTTTCAATAACAAAGGCTTTAAAAATAGCCAAAAAAGTGAACTTAAAAAACCTACGAAGTTTAAAACTTTAAGACTTTTAAAAGTTTTAAAAACTTTAAAAGCATAAATCTTAAACATGACTGAGCAAATTCCGATCTTTTGTGTGTGTGTGAGGAAGATTGGCCCTGAGCTAACATCTGTTCCCAATCTTCCTCTTTTTGCTTGAGGAAGACTGCCCCTGAGCTAACATCTTCCTCTATTTTGTACGTGGGTTGCTGCCACAGCATGGCTTGATGAGTGGTGTGTAGGTCTGCACCTGGGCCACTGAAGCAGAGCACATGAACTTAACCACTACACCACCAGGCTGGACTCCAAATTTGGATTTTCATCATAAAGCTTTTGCTCCAGAGTTGGAGCCACCAGCACTACCACTGTGAACACAGCTTCTTACCCATTCTTAGCACAATGCCATTGTAATAAAGCTTCTAATATAAGATGTGATGGTGGAAGAGTACGAGAGAAGCATAGAAGCAGTCGAGGTAGCAACGGGTAGAGGTTCAAAGAGAAAGGAGGCAGTGAAGGTGGAACTGTTGTTGTGGACATGGCCATTGTATGTTCCGTGTCCTTTCCCATGAAACACACGGTCACAAATGCCAGCATTCTTGTGGGGGTTGGACTGAGTGAATAAGAGATGAGAAGTGATTATGTGGGGAAAATAGCCATACAGAGAAAAACGACAGGTAGAGGAATGCTCATTTTTGTAGTTGGCAGATTCTTACAGCACTCTGTAACTCTACTGACTTGTTTAGTGGTTTTAAAAAAATGGTGCTAGAGTTCATATTTTGACTAATGATAAAAATTCTCTCTCAACCATCCCTTCTTTGTACTTTTGCTCCTCCACTCCCTGTCTTCCCACCATGGTAAATTCTGGCACAGAGTGCCAGGTATGAGCTGACAGACGAAATGATTCAAAAAACAAAGCCTCACTACTTCTCAGTGTTTATTAATGCAGTTCCTAATTTTTTTTAAATCTCTCTCTTCAGTGGACAATCACTACCTGCCTCTATGGTATGTACTGTGCTAAGTGTCAGTGGCCACCAAGATTAAGAATGACCTCTCCTCAAGGAGGTCTCTGTTACTGGGTTGGACAAACATGTAAACTAGGTAAGCAAGGGTTGTAATTGCCACAAGAGAAGTATGAGCAGGGTACAGGGAAGAGGGAATGGAAGAGCAATATGGGTCAGCTAGCTCTAATACAGGCATATAGATGTCATGATGTTCCTGACAGATGAGTTCATAAAGAACAGAACTTTGGTTTAGAAAAGGAGCAGAGTAGAAGTGGAAGAAATGTGGGTGTTAGAATCAGCAAGTCATAGATAAACCTCAGGTTCTGTCACCATCTATATATGGCAATCATAGTCTTCCTGGGCCTGTTTCTTCCTGTCCTGAAATGCAGTTGGCAGGCTCTGGGGAGTCAATGAGTTACCACATGGAAAAGCACCTGGCACAGGGCCTGGGAAGCTCTCAATAAATACCGTGTTCTTCAATGGAATTTTGTTTAATAGATTTGTGTAACTGTTGATCTCTTTTAAAAATCACAGAAAACCAATAAAAAATCAAAAGCCCAGTCTCAACTATAGGATTTGTCACACTATCCTACTTTGTGTGTTCCCCTGATAAACATTATGAGGACAGGTGCCATGTCTCATTTATCTTTGTATCATCGGCGCTCAGCACAGGAAGCATGTCAGTAGATACTGAACAAATGTCTGTGGAGTGAATACACAAGGCACTTAAAGATATATATTCCGAAGTCTTCCAGTTTATTCACTGTGTTCATGAATAATCCATGACACTTTATTTGTGGGAGTGTTTCCTCATAGATGATATGCCTGGATCATCACCGAAGTGATTGGAGGAACAAGTGTGGAGGCCTAACAGTCATCATCTTCTTGCTTAGTCTGCATTTCTCTAACAGCTATTAAGGTTAAAAGGACACTAACTAGGATGATAATTAGTGATAACTAATAAATGATAACTCCTTAGGATTCATAATCCCAACTTAAATAAATATGGGTTCAGAATAGCTAGTAAGTTAACTGAATCCCTAGTTCCTAGCACTGGATACATAGTTTAGTGCTTGCTCTTTAAATATTTGTTAAATCAATGGAAGACTGGCACAAGTACTAGTCTGAATCTATATCTGAGAACTTTAAAATATTTCTTATCAAGTTTCTCTTTTGGTACAGTGAAAACATACAGGACTCTTCAATTTACCAGGTATTATCTGGTTGAGGGTTTTGGTCAAGAGAATCATTACCCTGGGGGAGAAAACACCTAACAACCTCTGACAACAGTAACCTGCACACTGACGTGTTCCAGAGACCAGGCACGCTGGGACCTTAAAAATTCAACCTGGCCACACCTCACACTGGGTGTTATCTTTTCTCTTCTTCTTGATCTTAGAGTCCTTTTATGTTTTTTTTTTTTGTGAGGAAGACCAGCCCTGAGCTAACATCCATCGCCAATCCCCCTCTTTTTGCCAAGGAAGACTGGCCCTGGGCTAACATCCGTGCCCATCTTCCTCTGCTTTATATGGGACGCCGCCACAGCATGGCTGACAGGCAGTATGTTGGCAGGTGCCCAGGATATGAACCCACGAACCCGGAGCCGCCAAAGTGCGAACTAAACCACTGCGCCACCGGGATGGCCCCTCATAGTCCTTTTACGCTGAAGAAGCTTTCCAATCATTTACATGCATGTTAAAATATTGTTTTTTCTTTTTCAGTTTATTTCCCCCCTGATTATTAAAGGATCGTAAGTTCCCTCTACAAAATTAGGAAAGTAAGAAAAAGTACTAAGAAACAGGGAGAAATAAGAACTCATAAAGCCATGACCCAGAGGGAATTAGGATATATTTCCTTCTAGTCATTTTCTGTGTATTTTTTTCTTTCCATTGTTGATATATGTATATATATGTATGTGTGTGTGTGTATACACACACACAGTAATAAAACCTCCCTTTTATGTAAAAAAGGACTTCCTCAGATCATTAAGGATTCTGCCTAAATAGTCTAATACATATGCTATCATATCAATATGTACTAATTTATTGAGCCATTCTTCTCATGAATGTACAGTTTGTTTCCATCTTTTTTCTATTATGAACAATATTGCACTTAAATGTCTTAAATCTTTGCCTGTATCCCTGCTTATCTTCTGGGGAATTATTCCTAGAAGGGGAACTAATAGATTCAAGTATTAACATTTTAAGACCAAACTATTTTCCAGCAAGGTTGTAACAATCTGTGTTTCCAGAGCAGTGTAGGAGGAGCTCCTGCAGGGCACTGAGCATTATCAGTTTTTTAATCTCTGCTAATTTGATGGGTAAAAAATAACAGTTGTTTACATGTGCATTTCTTTAATTACTGAGACGCTGAACAGTTGTTTCTCTTGTTTGGCACCTGCATTCTTCTGTGAGCTGTCTGTTCCTACTATGTTACCATTTATACAGTGGGGAGAGCTTTGTGTTTGTTTTGTCAATGTGTATGACCTCTTTATGTGTTAAGGACATGGATTCTCTGCTTACTTGTATTTTTTTCTTAGGCAAATAAAATCTTTCTCATTTTTAAGAAAGCTCCCCAAAATACAGAAGTTTAAATTTTGATGCAAAAAATCTATCTTTTCCTTCATAGCTTCTTCTAAAAATTTGAAATTTAGAAAGGTCTTCTCTAGCCATTCAAAGACTATTTTTTTTTCAAAAATAACATTTTATTACATATTAAATGAGTCATCTTTACTGAAAAGAATAAGTTTGTGGAAAATCAGGACTATTCTGGAAAATATAGGACAGATATGACTTCTTTTTCTTCCCACATTTTTTTTTTTATTGATGTCTTAGTAGTTTATAACACTGTGGGGTTTTAGTTGTACATTTTTGTTTGTCCGTCACCATGTGGATGTAACCCTTCACCCCTTGTGCCCACCCCCCACCCCCCTTCCCCTTGGTAACCACCAATCAGTTCTCTTTGTCCGTGTGTTCATTTATATTCCATATATGAGTGAGTTCATGCAGTGTCTGGCCTTCTCTCTCTGGCTTATTTCACTTAACACAATACCCTCTAGGTCCATCCATGTTGTTGCACACGGGACAACTGTGTCTTTTCTTATGGCTGAGTAGTATTCCATTGTATGTATATACCACATCTTCTTTAACCAATCTCTAATGGTATGATTCTGACAATTAATTCTTCAGCCATCTGGAATTGATTGTTACATGGTGTAAGATAAGTATCTAAATATGTATATTTTCCCCAGAGTTATCCCATGTCTTGGTACTATTGGCTGAATTATGCCTACCTCTCCCACTTTACAGTTTATATCGGCTCGGGTCTGATTCCAGGGCTCTGGACTCCATCATAACCTGCCTATCTATTCTATGTGAGTTCAATGATTCAATGATTATAGATAAAAATAAAATCTTAAAATAATCTTCTCTTTGGGTACATGGTAGGTGGTCTCTCCATTTGTTTTTGATTTGCAAAGTACAATAGTTTCTTCACACAGATTCCTCAGTTTTTGTGAATGTTGGAGATGGAGAGAAGGGCAAGAACAGTTGGATGCTGATTGAGAATCACTTAACTTGAGCAAAATGCTCAGCAACAATAATTAAGTTACAGAGGACACCTTTGCCTGAAACTCCTACATTTAAAAATTACAAAGTAATGCAAAATACAGATACTTTATTGGGATCAAGTCATTTCCTTCCACTTGACACCAGATAGCATACCCCCAGGGTCTCACAGATCATTTTTGATCTGCAGTCACTAAAATTCGATTGTCACCTAGTCTGATTTCATACAGCAGATGAGAAAATTGGGGTATAGAGAGGTTCAGTGTATAGCTCGAAGTCATACGGCTAGTAAATGCACAAGCCACAATTTGAATCTAGGTCTCCTGACTCCCAGCATGTCTCTAAAGGTCATAATTTTACAAAATTTGAAGTAAAAAGTTTCCAAATTAAAAAAAAGAAAGAAACGGCTAATGTAGCAAGGATTACTATTTAATTAGCATAAACAGGTAGTTAAACCCGAAAATAACTTTAAATATCCCACCCAAGAGAATGTGGCAGTCACAGAGACTGAGTAAACAGAAACAGATTAACATTATTCGATGAAATACCTGACTGTGCCAGATACGCATAGGTACAGACAGAAGCTAAGAACAAGAAGCTAACAGGGCTTACCTGTAATGAGAGCATCAGGGCGGGACTGCTCTTTTCTCCAGGCAGGAACAAAAACTGTAATATCTTTGTGGCCTCTTTCCAAAAACCAATCCACAGCCAATTTTATTCCTCGGCAGGAAAATACTTCTTTGTTTCCATGGCTGAAAGATTATTTTAGAACACTTAAAACATAACAAAACTTAAATTCAACTTAATTCAAGTTTATAAACTGAAATGATCACATAATTACAACAGTAATAGGAGATTTCAAATTTAAGATGGAGTTGGATAGTTCAGAGAAACATTAAGATAACCTAGGAGTTGAAAATCTGTCAGAAAAAAGACTTGAAAATTGGGATAATTATTGTGTGGAGAATAAAGGAAAGTGCGTTTTCAAATGTAAAATTGTAAAGGTTAACTAGTCAGAAAGATACAAGCTCTTTTTGATCAGGATAGGGAAAAAAGGAAGGGGCCTAAACCACAGCAAGAATAATTTCAAATTACTCTATAAAGTCAAATGTAAACCGCCCCCCCCCCCAACACAAATCTGTAAAAACAGTGGAATGGACTATTTATGAGTTTCTAAAAACTTTTCTTTCTCTAGAGTTCTTATGTGTATATTTCAATCCAATGATTAAATAATGCACAAAGTTTAGCAGGTGACCAATGTAAAACTATGTACACACAAGCATTAAAAGGAAAAACATGTTCACAATGCTTAATCTCATACAAGAAACACTTTCCATGTCCTTCAGTGAAAAGACACCTGATTTCTGTTTAATAATATTGTGTTGGACAAGGATTAATGATGACAAAAGGGCATTCAAAATTGGATTAGCAGTCTTAAGGCCTAAAAGAAAATACTCAACTAACAGTGTAGCCATTCAATAAATATTTATCTAGTACCAGGCTCTGCTTTTGCACTTTAACGTAATAATTTAAAATAACACTTATTCTAACGTCTTTAAAGAAACAGTCTCCTACTTTGAATGCAATAATTATGTTCTTTTGCAGTTTGAGCTCTGAAGGCTCCATTTCTCATCCATAATGGAGATAGATATTCTTTACTTCTTGGGGCTAAGGAGGGCTGAATGAAATAAGGTAGGTAAATGTTTTGTTAATTTTTAGCACAAAACATTAGGTATATCAATATATTGTTCTAATTGGTCCCCTGGGAAGCACTAGAACCATCTAAATATGGATAAGCATTTTAAGGACAAAACAGAAATAGACCAACTTGCTTTGTTGATACTGAAGGGTAGAAATGAAAACCACGGAGACTGTTCATATTCCATGGACCCATCCTAATGGTCCAGGGCAAGATTAGAGGTGAAATCAGATGCAGTGGAAGTTTCAGAGAAAGGGATAAGGGAAGGGCGAGTCTGATGTCACATTTTCTAGGTAAGAAGGGCTACCCAACAGCCTCACTAACACCCCAGCAAATAATACAAAGTGATGTTAGGTTTCATGGAGAATACTGAAATTTAATCAGTCTTTTGAAAAACCAAAGAAAATGATGGTATCATCTCTTGAGAGAATATATATACCAACTATTCCTAAATATAAAAACTCAACTTGCTAAAACCTAACTGTATTTTTATTTTGCGTGAATGCGTTGAAATCTAAGTGTATTATGCTTTGCTACTCATTAATGACATTTGGTTTACTGAGACTTGAGCATTTAACTGCTTCTGGCTCTAAGTGGAGGACTGAAGCAGCATTTTCTTCCTGGTGACTTCATTTGGTAAGGACAACACTTTACTGTAGAAATAGAAGATTCCATCTTCTAATTAAAAAACTTTCATAAAATGTGAGTAAACAGCAATCATGGGACAAAGATTCTACTACGGATGCTAAAACAGGATATTGTACCATGTAATACTGACAATAAAGGCTGTTCTCATTATCCTCCCCTTCCCCTCCGCCCCCCCCATCGCAGGAAACCTCACAGGGAGAAAACAAGCAGGAGGATGAAAGGTGCCACACTGTGAATGGTAAATAGAAACATAGAAAGAGCCTGCCTTTCTGAGCAGATGGACCCCCATTTATCCCTGATCTTGTTATTTGAGAAGAAATAACTCCCCCAATATAGTCAAGTTAGTTATTTGCAGCTAAACACATCTTTAACTGCTACCTTAGTCATACCATAAACCAAAAGAAAACTGATAAATCTCTATTAATAGCAGAAAAAAATATATTTTAAGGCAAAAACATTAGGGATAAAAAAGTTACTACATAATAGTAAAAAGGTAACAATTCACAAGTAAGCTATAATAATTGTAAACTCAGTCTTCATATGCGTAATGCAAAAGATAACAGGATTACTAGAAGAAATGAACAAGCTACACTAATTGACAGATGAAGCAGAAAACATTTAGTAAGAATATAAATGACTGGAGGGGCCACCAGATGGCGCAGCGGTTTAGTCCGCGCTTGGCAGCCGGGGGTTCGCGAGTTCGGATCCCGGGCGCCCGCCGACGCACCGCCTGTCTGCCATGCCGTGGCGGCGTCCCATAAAAAAAAAAAAAAAAAAAAAAAAAGTGGAGGAAGATGGGCACCGATGTTAGCCCAGGGCCAGTCTTCCTCAGCAAAAAGGGGAAGGATTGGCAACAGATGTTAGCTCAGGGCTGGTCTTCCCCCCCCACACACAAAAAAAGTATAAATGACTGGAACAATCAGTTACAAGCTTAACCTAATGGACATATACAAAATTAGAGAAAACTTTTTTAAGTACAAGTGGAAGATTTATAAAATTGGCTGTGTACTAGGCCACAGAACAGATTTCAACAGACATCAGGAATGTGTATCATACAGACAATATTCTCTGACAATATGTTATTACATTGAAGATATAAGGTTCTAGTTCAAAAACTAGTGTTGCTATAAATCAGAAAACCAATTTAAAAAAGATCCCATTTGTCATAGTAACAAAACCAAACAAATCTACAGAAGAAAGATATGCAAAAGCTTTATACAGAAAATGAAAATTGAAAACCTATATTAAAGGGCATAAGAGAAGACCTAAATGAAAGGAACAATATACCATTTTCATGGTTAGTAAGACTCAATTTATGAAGATAGCAATTCTCAAATTAATCTATAAGTGCACTGCAATTCCAATAACAACCCTCAAAGGTTTTTTTATGGAACTTGAGAGGCTAATCCTAAAACTAATATGGAAAAACAAAAGGCCAAGAACAGTTAAGCAATATTGAAGAACAAAAGAGCAGGAACTTCCCCATAGCCTATCAATACTTAGTAACTACCACTACAGAACTCCAGTCAGGGTTATATTGGTACAGGTAAAGATTAAAAAATAGAAGATAGGCAACAGAAAAGTGAGCCTAAGGTGACACACACACACATACTCACACATGTGAGGATAAATGATAAAAGTATCATTAAAAATCAGTGAAGAAAAGATGGACCATTTAACAAATGGTACTAGGGCAATTGGTTATTTATATGGAAAAATAAAACTGTATTTTTATCTCATACCATACACAAAACCAAACTGTAGACAGAGCAAAGATTTAAATGTGAAAAGAAATACTGTAAAACTTTTAGAAGAAATTATAGAAGACATGCACATCAGGACAGGAAAATACTTCTTAAAGAAGACATGCAACCACATGCTTGTCAGGGGATAGACTGCTACCTTTGAGCACACAAAACTTCTTTATGCAAAAGACCCCATAAACAAAACAAAAATGCCATAGATTGGGAGAAGGTATTTGCAACATGTAAGACCAACCAAAGGCTAGTACTCAGAATATATAAAGTATTCCTATACATCAAGAAGGGTAACCAGTTATTATTCTTTTTTAAGGCAAATGGTATGAACAGTGAACTCACAGAAGAGGAAACCCAAATGACCAACAAACATATGAAGAGATGCTCAGTAGTGAAGAAATGCAAATTGAAGCCAAAATGAGACACCACTTCACACTCATCAGATTGGAAAAAATAAAGTCTGCAAACACCAGATGTTGCCAAGGATGTGTGAAAGTAGGAACTCATACATTACAGGTGGGAGTGTGAATTGGTATAACTATTCAGGAGAGCAATTTGGCAACACTTCATAAAGTCGAAGGCGTGCTTTCTCTAAAACATAGTAATTCCATATCCAGGTAAAGTAAAACCCCACAGTAACTTGAAATCAGATTTAACGCAATTAGCAGTTGGCTTTCATCCTTGGCCCAGCCTTGGCTCTCATATGGGGGCAGGCTAATGTCTTATTTTCCACAAGGGTAGGGAAAGGCAGGCAAGTGGGGATGTGTAGAGTGGGTCCCTGAGTCTCCAGTTCTTTCCCAGCCAATCTTCTTCTGATCAGGCCAAAGAAATGAATGCTAACTAGGAAATCCTTGGAATGGCTGCCATTGTCTTAGAAGTCCCTGCCAGCTACCAAGGCCCAGAATCATCCCTAGTAATATTAAAGCCTGAGCAGACAACTACCAAGTGGCTCCAAACTGCAACTGGGACTTGCACAGACTAGGAGAGGTTGTGGCAGACTGACCCTTATCTAACCTTAGAGGCATGCTGAAGGATGTGACTAATCATGTGTGCTGGATACAATATAAGGGCAACTGTAGGACGTTCTGATCAAGAATTATAAAAACAGAGGAAGCGTGATAAAAAACTGCAAAAAAATAGGTCGTCAAAGCAAGCACAATGTAGCTACTGGTGCAAATTAACTATCTGTTGAGTGTCTACTACAAAAGTAGGATGATGTATAAGAATTGTAGATTTAATTCCATATAAATAGGGAAGAAAATTCATTATAGTTCTGTAGCCACTTACAGGCCACATCTGCATGCATTCAGGGTTTTTTCCCTCAGTAATAAGAATAGTTAATTTTATATTTATGAGTTAGCATGTTCCTTTGGGTGTTGCCTTTTTTATTTTGGCAGTAAAGATGGTATACCTCAAGTGAGTCCTTCTGCTGTGAATTTGTAGGAAGATTTGTGGCCATCTTTGATTAGGTAAGAGACTCTGAATGTTTGCTAAAAAGCATTCCTTTGACTACTTTGGCTCAGTGGGATTGGGTTCCCAAGGAAAATTGCAAACCTTCACTGCAAATTTTGAGTTCCTATTGAGCGAAATGGGTAATACAGTCTCGAAAGTCTCACATGATTCACCACTGGCTTTAATGGTAGAAAAATACGAGAAGCCTGCCAGCAGGTCTCTTTCTTAAAAGGCTTATTTTGCCCTGTCAGGTTCGGAATTGGCATACTTATAAAAATCCTGCTTTGCAATGGTCAGAGGAAGGCTTATTTGAAGTCGACAAATTGGTATATTTACCGAGATTTTTAGAAAAACCCTATTTAAAATAAAGGGATTATTGGTGTCTCTGGATCTCAGGAAAGAATGAACTGGACAGCCATAAAGAATGAATTAAAAAACTGAAGGAAGAGATTAAGAAGTTGAAAGCTCCTTTCTCTTTCTCTAGGTTCTCAACCCTTCTCTGCTGTTGCTCCTTCTGCTCCCTCTACTCCCTTTCACCCTTCTTTGCCTCAGTCTGGGACCTAGAAGAAGATGATGATGACTTCTTGGATGGATGGTTCCAAATGGCTTTAGGATCTGGGGAAACTCTCCTTTGGAAGAGGGAGAATCGCCAGCCTTGTCAAATGTTCAGAGTCCACCTCCAAGACTCCCCCTACACTCAACATAGAAAACAGCTAGGGAAACAGAAATTATTAAGAGGAAGGAGCAAGGAGTCTGAGAATTTGGTTAAGAGACTGTCCTAGAATTAAGGCACCAGACTGGCAAATGGTTGCCCGGATAACCTGGAAGAAAGGGTAAACAAAAGGAGTCAGGCTACTAAACAGCAAGAGACTGAAACTATAGAGCCAAACAAACCAACTTACT
The DNA here is from genome assembly GCA_031878705.1 of Tapirus indicus. Lineage (NCBI taxonomy): Eukaryota > Metazoa > Chordata > Mammalia > Perissodactyla > Tapiridae > Tapirus > Tapirus indicus. The sequence goes on along the minus strand of CM062924.1, from coordinate 58,886,952 downwards.
TCTCATCTCAATGTGAGGAAAATCAGACCTATTCCTTTGGAGCTCCAGGGACTCAAATGCCTTTTAGAAGTTATCCAGGACTGCTGGGTGATCAGATGTGCCAACAGTATAAATGCCCTTTTTCCCAGCTGATAATATCTATCTTAAGAGTTATTTTCCAGCCTGCTGGAAAGATCTGCAAAAATGTGCCAACGTGCTCTACAGCATGTTTTCAGTCTACAGCCCTGTGCATGAGGATGGGGACTGGCTGTGCATGGAGTGTTGCCTCTGGATGACTCTGCTTGACAAATGGAACAGGCATGATGAGGCAAATGATAACCCCCCTCACCGGGAGGCCTCAGGGACCTCCTTCCAACTACTCAGGCTGCTCCTCATGCTTCAGACACCCACTGCGAGGCACTGTGATGGCACTCTCTGAGATCTTTCTGCAAAGAGTGACCTGAGAGAAGCTGCAGTGCTGCGGCTGGATGAGGCCCCCACTGACTTTCATCAGTGATTCACTGAGGCATTTTCTAAATTAACGGGGATGGATTCAGGGGCAGATCAGAATAAACCCTTGATCCTCTCTCCTTTAGTGGTAGCCTTGTTACTGGAATTCAAGCACAAGTAAGAGGAAAGGTATTTGGATGGCAAGGATAGACAGTTTCTTAGGTATGGCAACAGCAATCCAGTTTGGGAAAAAAATGGAGAAAGGTGAAGACAAAAAGAAACTCAAGACTGCATGCAATGTTACCTGCCCAGTGAGAATTACTCACAAAGGGAGAAAATCCTTTTCTGGGGCTACCAACAAATCAGATAGAACTCCCTAATGAAAAGTCAGTATGTCACTATTGTAAGGAGCCAGGACATTGGAAAAAGGAATGCTGGAGGAGACTGAGGAAGATGCGAGGGATGCAATCTATGTAGCTTTACTACCTCCATCAGGAGATTCTTCCCCCCAGAAAATCATACAGGAAATAATTGGCAAATGGTGCAAAATAACGAGCAAAATTGACATAGGGGAGCCTCAGAGCTGGGACTGGGAAAACCTTATATCTGGTTTCTTTCTCCTGCCTTTATCTTATCTTGTCCTTTCTTGTGGATGCTGGAGCCATGCATTCTGCAATTTCTGCTGACCTTTCTCATTTCACCCAGACCAGACCAGAAAAACATACAGGTTGTGGGTATCTCTGGACAACCTTCTATCTCTTTTTTTCTCCTCTGAGGGTCCTGAGCAAATAGGTCCTCTGTTAGAGGAATATGCTCTCTCTTGTCTCTTAATGCTGTTAGTCTGTTGGGAAGAGACCTGCTGTATAAACTAAGGGCTACCATACTCTGTACTCCAGGTATTTTTGAAGCTCCTGGGAGACAAGGCACCTGAGTTAGTGAATATGTGCTTATCTATACTGAGAGCAAGTATGTGCTAGGGGTCTGCCATGCTATGGCCAAGATTTTGAAGAAGAGAGGCTTTCTAACATCACTGGTAACTAATATACCACATGGGAAACTAATTGCTGATTTATTAGAGTAGTTGCAACTGCCCCAACAGACTTCTGCACATCATTGTAGGGCTTATACCAGACTGTAAGATGAAATTAATTTGTAGACCAAGCTGTGAAAAGGGCTACTAAGTTTGGCGTGGGGTAACTGAAGCCCCATTATTTCTATCCAGGGACTCCCACTCACAGTTTCAGACATAAGCAACTCCCTATGAACTAGAAATTGGAAGCTAAGGGGAGCTAAAATGGACACAGATTATCTTGACAAACATATTCTTCATGAGACTTTCACTATCATAACTTTCCATTATTCCATAAATTCACTTTGTCTCAAATCTAATGGGATTATCTTTATTCATATATACTACTGTAAGAAATTTGAAAAGCACATAAATTCTACTTTTCTGTCTTCAGCAGAAGGACAATTCCATAAGCAGTTAAAATAATATGATGTTTGGGGGCCGACCCAGTGGTGTAGCAGTTAAGTTCACGTGCTCTGCTTCGGCGGCCCGGGGTTCGCTGGTTCGGATCCTGGGTGCAGACTGACACACCGCTTGTCAAGCCACGCTGAGGCGGCATCCCACATAGAGCAACTAGGAGGATGCACAACTATGACATACAACTATCTACTGGGGCTTTGGGGAGAAAAAAAGCAAAAAAGGAGGAAGATTGGCAACAGATGTTAGCTCAGGGCCAATCTTCCTCAAAAAAAAAAAATGATGTTTGCTATACCTTATAACAACACTATATATACTTCTCACTGGAGAGTTGAAGTACACTTGCTTATTAATGTGCCATTAGTCGCCTATGATAGTTAATAGATTATAAAAGTGTATTTTGTAATGCAGAGAAAAATTCAGGGAACCACATTTTAACATAGTTTGCCCCAATACAGGACTTAGAAAAGGGGGACAAGAGAGGGACAATGGGCTAACCATTCCATCTGCTATATCTGGGAAATATAATTTCATATATTACACTTTCTTAAGTTATATATACACATATCATTAACTAGGTTAACCACAGGATAGGAAGGGTTATTTTAGAATTATAACTGTTATCTTCCAGTGGTAGACACGAGGAGTAGTTGAAAACACACAGAGAAACCTAAAAAGGGAATGAAGGGATCTATTAAAGGGAACTGCCACTTTTTAATTCTTTCCATGGGACTGAAAAAAAAAAAAAGCAGAACAAGGAGTCTCTTTTCAATTATCTTTTTATTTCCTCAAATTTGATTTTGCTATAGTTTATTTGCTTGGAATTAACATTTTATTTATAATGCTTGTAAAGAGTCTTGGAAATCATAGGTGATTTTTATTATTTTCTAAAATTTATGTAATAAGTATATTATTTATATGATCAAAGAAAAGCTATTCTTAAAGTCTTTCCATAACTCATCTAAAATCTAATTATAAAAATTATACCTACAACGGCATGCTTAGTACTACTAACAATAAGCTAGTACTATTAATTATTAGAATAGTATTAGTACTACTACTACTACTAGTACCACTACTAAACAAAGATGGCTCTTCATGAGTAGGCCGACACAGTGAAAACAACGCTGTCTTTGGAATTAGACATGAGTTTAAACATTTTCTTTACCACTTTTCTGTGTGACCTTGGGCAAGTTACTTATTCTGAACCTTCATTTTCTCCTATTTAAAATGGAGATAATCCCACCTCCCTTGCAGGGTGGTAAGAACCAAACACAGTAACGCACATGAGGCACCTGGCAGAGTGCCTGGCACATGGGAGGCATCACCAAATCTTAGCTCCTTTGCTGTCTCATGTCCCTTTAGTCCTAATTTTTAGAAATTGGAAAACTTGCTTTGGAATGAAAATGAAACCAATAAAATAAATCTTTAATAGCTTTAATCTCACCATTGATAGTAAACTGTGATTTTTAGAGCAATATGTTTGATGTGTGGAGATCACTGAACAGTTTTAGTTTTTAAAAGAAACCAAAAAGAGATCAAGGTAATCAGGAGACTCAAAAAGACAACTGATTACTTTCCTATAACCTTCTATATATCATCTTTTACTTAAATAAAAAACACGACCTGTAAGTTTGCTATACCTTCCACTGGAAGATTCAAGAATGATTATAAAACTTCTATGACTTTACTGGGTCACTATGTCAAGGTACCTATGATGATAAGGACACAAATTAGCAGGATTTGTCTGTCAAGTGCCTACCATGAAATATATGAGTGAAAAGTATCCTTCTACACTAGAAAACCATATTTGAATCTTTAGTACCAAAGTCCTTCAAGTTTAGATATAGTTAGCTTAGTTATATTACAGAAAGTCAGGGTGTACTGGATGGTAATCAGAGAATAATAGTAATATAATAAATACTTATTGAACACTAAATTATTAATATACCCAGGTGCTCAGCAAATATTTGATGACTTGATTTTATATTTTTTCTCAATTTTTAAGCCTGATTATATATAAACTGTGTTGGACATACGCAAATAGATTTTGAAGAACTTTTTTAACAAAATGGCTTTAAGAACTTCTTCACTAATATATTTTTCATTGTCTAATGATTGTTACAAAGAAATTCTCTTCCATCTATCCTATGTTTCTTAAGCCGGGAGAAAGGACTGCAAAAAAAAAAAAAAAAAATGGAAATAAGAGAATATCTTACTTCCTATCATTGTAGTCTAATTCAAGTTCATATTGTATTTGAGAACCTATAATTAATTCCATGTGCTGACTCATGGGCATTTAGAATGTTATTTTATACTGAAACATCATAATGATTGATTGATGCCTATTTTGTCACTCTTACAGCTACTCAACTTTACTCTCTCTGATCTCTTTTCCAATAAACCAAGATCACTTTGAAGCTAAACCTAGTTGTCAGGATGCTAAATACTGAACATACCACCAGAAAAGTAAATCCATGCTCCCTTGCTGTAGATCATTTAATCAGTGTTTATCCAGTTGTATTCCAAACAGAAATTCCACAGTGTGGCTCTGAGGCCCTTCGAGAGAGCCGGGAAGGGAATTTTTAAGTGAGAAACACAGCCCCACCTAAACCCCCCAATTCAAACAGAACTCTGCTTTTGTTTGTTTTTAATACTGGGCTTCCATGCAAGATTTGCAGAATTGTACTGCTTTAAAGGAAAATAAAAGTCTGAAAAATTGCTGATTTAGGACAATGAAAATATTCAACACCAAAATTACAATGGAAGTCTTACTAAGAAATAGTTTAATATTACCCTCCAGTTGGTTATGGACATAACAGCAGTGTTGACGAGAGACAGTTTTGAAAATATGAAAGGGTAAGGAAAAACGGAAATAGAAAGATTTTCTTGACCTTATAAGATCCATAATATGAAGCCAAAATTAATAACAGGAAGCACATCTAGCTAATCTGGATCCAAGTGGCTCATTAGTCTGAAGATACTGAAGACAACATCTCTATTAAGTAGATGTAAAGTGTCTCCAATATTAACAAAAGTAGAAAACATAGACTCTAATCACTTTTTCCTATTTTAATTGGGTAACTTTTCTCATTTCTTATAACTGGTAACACTAGTTAGGTGATCTGTAATTAACTTTCTTCACTTTATTGTGATAGGATTACTAATGTTGCCGTTTCCTAGGTTAGGGTTTAAATAAGCACATTTGAGATAATAGGAAAGTTTATTGACCATTAAAATTCACAATCGATGTCAACTAGAATTATGTACTTAGGGTTACAAAGAGATGCAGTGGAATATAACTAATATTTCTTTTTGAAAGACTCCACTCTGATGTAATTAAACAACAGAAAAAACTAGTTCTGATTCTTTGATTGTTTTCATCGTCTCTAAGGATTTTCTTTGAAACAATAAGAGAAATGGGACACTGCCAACTAACCTGTAAGTAATACCTATGACACTCACCTAGAGAGAAATTAAGCTGCCTTTTAATTAATGTTAAGCCCCTACTAAGTCGGGCCTTAAAAAACACTCGACCGAGAGGCTATCCAATATAATGTGAACCACGTGTATAATTTTAAATGACCTAGTATAGCACATTTTAAAAAGTAAAAAGCTTATTGAAATTAATTTTAGTAATATATTTCATTTAACTCAATGTATCAAAAATTACTTTAACCCCTAATCAACATAAAAGTTATGGATATATTTCACATATTTTGTACTAAGTTTTCAAAATCTGGTATGTATTTTACATTTATAGAATGTCTCAATTTGGACTAGACACATTTCAAGAGCTTAATACCACATGTGGCTAGTGGTCACCGTATTGGACCACGCAGGCTCACTGCACATAATTTTGATAAACTTTTGTTGAGGGAGCAAAAATTTGAATAAACCTTGACAATTTGTAGTTTCTCCTGCAGTCTAAATCAAACACTTGGACTAGGTGTCCAGGAGGATTTTATTAACTATAAGTCAGTGCTGTTCTTAAATGGCAAATACGCAACAGGACAGCAAACCCACCAAACAACTGTCGGTAAATTTTAGAGGCTAGGCAAGAGGGCCTTTAGTATTCAAACTGACATCGAAAAGAGCCCGCAAATTTATAAAACTTCACAAACCAGATCAGACACATGAAAGGGTTTGTGCTCTTTAAAAGATTAATCAGAAGCTTAAATCCTATTTATACAGACTGCCAAACTCTGTTTGTATTTTATAAATACATGGGCTGAGCTCACTGTTCTGGTATAAAGGAAAGTTATCACAACTTACGCATTTTCTCTGTTCATATTCTGATTCTAAAATCTATATCTGATTTCTGTTCAAACTTTAAGAAAATGACTTCAATGATTCACCTGGTGTGCTTTTCCACATCCCAGTTAGTACTCAGATTTATACTGACATCAGCCGGTTTCTAACACGAACCTTTTTTGGGGGTGGGGTGTAAATTGTCAAGTAAATGCTTGCTTTATTTCTCTATTTTCTGCCATTTGATTGGTATGCAAAAGCAATGACACTCTTAGTTCATCTTTTTCTCCAGGAGTTGTTCACAATTTAACCAGTTGCATATATTCTCAAATATAAGTAGGTCTCCTTGTCTCCAATCTTAGTGCCCCAATTCTTCCCTAGATTGCTCTACAGTGATCTTTCTTCAAGGCAAATTGATATGCCACTTTTCCCTTGCTTAAATTCTTTTGGTGCTTCCCTATCACTAAGGGAGAGGAGCTACAAGCATGGATCCAATAATCTCATTAGATTGAGATTATTAGCAAAGAAAATATTTATCCTAATACTCTGCACACACATGCGCCAATAAGGCCTACCCACCAGTCAGGAGATTTGATCTAAACCCAGAAACCTAGGTTCACTGACCAAGATAGAGGACTTGGAATGACGGGGAGAGGGCAGGGAGGGTTATTTCAATAGTCTGTTCATATCAAAAGGAGAAGACTGGTGGGCTTAGCTTCCATTCCACTCAAGAGAATTTGTGCTACAATACGATATAGAGGTAGTGATGAGGCTCTGGGTTTTTTTTATTGTTCACTACTCTTATTTTATATAATATTTGGTAGAAGCTAAAGTAGAATATGGAGATATAGTTAATTTTAACAAAGTTAGGTGACTAGGTCATGGAAGCATATTGAAGAAATCAAAGGACTTTTAGGAATCAAAGGGGTCTGACACCCAACTTATCTAAAGTTGGGTGGTCCCATCCCTGATGGTCACAAGATTGTACTTTTTAATGACATGACAAATCATCTGAACCTAAAATCACAGGTAAATTAAGAGCACTGGATTAGTTTAAGGAAAAGTATGGATTTAAACTACTGGATACATGTGGATAGAGACTAATTCTATACTCCACTGCTGAACTACCTCAAGTTTAATGGAATCACAGACTTTGAAGAATTGTAAAGCTACCTGAAGGAAATAAAAATCACAGTATCATAAGAATTTCATTTCAGAAATATGACAAATATTAATTATGTCTTCTTTCTGTGTCTATGTCTGGAGTATATATTTCATGGTATATCCATATTATCAAGTATCTGCCCTATTAAGGAAGGAGGTCTATTTGCCAAATGACCAATTTGCTAAATTACTGAGGGGTTTGTTTATTTATTTATTTTGGTGAGGAAGATCAGCCGTGAGCTAACATCCATTGCCAATCTTCCTCTTTTTGCTGAGGAAGATTAGCCCTGAGCTAACATCTGTGCCCATCTTCCTCTATTTTGTATATGGGATGCTGCCATAACATGGCTTGATGAGTGGTGCGTAGGTCTGTGCCCAGGATCCAAACCTCAGAAGCATGGGCAACCGAAGTGGAGCGTGTGAACTTAACCACTACACCACCAGGCCAGCCCTGAGGGGTTTTTTTAAAGAATTAAAATTAACTGCAGCTTTTTGTCAGGATTTGTTAGTCCAGCTTCACTAAATATAAATTTCATTCTTTTCATATTTGAGAAACCAAACACTTTTTGAATGCTTAATATTTTATATGTAAAAGTCTAGGGCTTTCTCTAAACTTGGTTTCCCCTCTTTTCTATTTTTGCATATTTATGTCCTCTGTTCCTACACCTAGCAGTGAAATAGCCATAGTAAATTATGCTAGACTAAGTTCCAGGTATTTGTCTGTCAGTTTTTGATGACTTGTTCATTCAACAAACTTACCCAGAGCTTCTATCAACGGGGCACATATTTTTTGCTGAAGATTTGCCCTGTGCTAACATCTGTGCCAGTCTTCCTCTATTTCATATGTGGGTCACTGCCACAGCATGGCTGCCGATGAGTGGTGTAGGTCCACGCCCAGGAACCAAACCCTGGCTGCTGAAGCAGAGAGCACTGAACTTAACCACTAGGCCATGGGGCCGGCCCATCAATGGGGCACATTTAAAAAAGGATATGGGTGAGCTGAAAGTAGAAGCATGCTCCCCCCATGGCAACACAGGATCCCACAATTTGGGGACCTATGCTACATAGTCTGGTTACATGGCTCGTCTCTGAGCAATTTTGGAGTTACCCAGATCTAAGAGCCCAAGTCTCCTTTATGAAACCATAGAAATCATTGCTGAAAACCAATTATGACATAAACTTGAAGTAAAAATTGAAATATACCTATAGGTCATAAGAATAAGATGGACTGCAAAATTGCTATGTTTGTTAACTATTGAATAAAACACCTGAGATAACGAAGTTTTCATTACATTAGTTACAATATTCCAGCTCTTTAATGTGAGAATAACTGTAAGTTACTGAGCAACTATTACATGCCAGGCACTTGGTATTATCTCTCATTCTAAAAACAGGCCTGCAAGATAAGAATTCCCCTTTTTACAATTTTGAAAACTGAGGCTGGAGAGTTTAAACAATTTACTCAGAATCACAAAGGTAGTATGTAGAGAATTAAAAATTTTTTTTAAAGTCTGTTTTGATAATTTTAATAAAAATGCTTTGCTATTTAATTTACATCTAAAGAATCATTTATATCAGTTCCATGGCTAGCATTTAAATTAAACTAAAATATATTTATCTTCTATAGAGAATATATCTGCTTAAGAGATCAGAAAGGAAATAAAATAGTACTCTATTCTTAACTCACCCAATTTACTTATTATAATTTATTATTATATGTATAAATTATATAAGTTTGCTAAACTTATGAGTAGGAAATTAATTTCAAAAGTAAAAGTATGTTGTATTTTATGCAACATGGGTGAATCTCTGCATTTTTGTTAAATTAAGATTTTGGATCTGAAGTAGATATGCATTTTTAAAGACTGCTACTTTATGTAGATCTTATAAATGGCAGAATGTAAAAGTTTACTATGAATTTTCATGAGTTCTGGTACTTTCAAAGTTATGGACATGGTACAATTTTTTTGTGACTGACAGTATAATGCTGCTATAATAAAAATTTCCTGTCAACTTGTTCTCTCCTGAAATGCCTGAAGCACTTCAGTTTAAGTGTCAGATTAAAATGTATGATGGGGAGAACTGGATCTGCACTGTCCCATCTTTATAGCAAGGGAGACAGGATGGTGCCAAAATAGTTAGGTGTGGAAGTTTGTTTTCATAATTATATAAGAATAGATTGCTTGAAACGCCTTAATTATGCCATCTATTTTTCCTGTGGATAATTCTCACCAGGTGAGATGAGTCAAGTTTAGATTTTTGTGTAAATTTTCAGTTATCCAAGTGCTTTTCATTTGCATTGGGAACAAGGTTTCAGTCATGTGAGTTGATGTGAGGCTGATGTCACCCAACTGTGATATCATTTATCTAAATGATACCCACTTAAGAATTCATGTCTATAGGTTCCAGGTTTTATAAATCTCATGCTGTTTTTTCCCTCCAAGGTCTGTTTCTGCCTTTCCAAAAGTGTATTTACCTCCAATGCCAAATTCTCCACTTGTGCCGTTCTTGTCTCCTCCTTCAGAACTTTGTTCCAAAAATAAAACTCATTTTATTGGGCTCTTCCTCTCCTGTGGAGACTCTTTCCTTGTCCTCTTAGCTTATGTCGTTTCATTCTTAAAAACAAAACTAAACCCTTTCCCAACTCTTCTTTCTCCTCTTTCTTCCCTTCCTCTGTCAACTTTCTAGAATATAGTCTAGCTCTATTCCTTCATTTCTATTCCTTCTATAGTCTAGCTCTGTTTCTTCATTTCTTAACATCCTGCAATGGGGCTTCTATCTTGAATACCATATGGCATTCTTGAAGACAATGACTTCCTGGCTGTCGTCCTCTGATCTTTTTTCTGTACAACCCACAGGATATTCTCTCCTTAAACCCTCTTCTTCTCTGAGTTTGATGGCATTTGTATGTCTCTTGGTTTTTTGAGCACTATGGTTGTTTCCAACACTAGTGTTTTTCACACTATTCTTTCCCTGGATTTGCTACCTCCTGACTTGTTGATACCCACACTTTTCATGTTGAATGGTTCTCAATGCTGGCTATGTATCAGAAATATGGTGGCACTTAAAAAAATACAGTCATTTGGGTTTTACCATAGCCCCCTTGAATTAGATTCTCCAAGGGTAGAGCCCTGGAAGACATCTTTTTAGGAACCCCTCTGGTGACTCTGGTACATGGCTATGGTTGTAGGTGTTCCTCCAGGACCTGTTACCTTCCCTCATTACTCTCTCCCTTAGCAAATTCATAGCGTTGTGGCCTTAAATATTATCACTCTGCTAAGGTAACTGTTCACTAGTTTTGGATTATTACAAGAAAAAAAATCATCCTGTGGCCAAGTCTGGGAAAGATTAAACAACAGGGTATTTTACTGAAGGACTTCTCAAGGCCACAGGTACACTTCACACCTCTATGACATTTAAGACCCTCTTTACTCCATTAGAAAGGGTTGTTTGCATCCAAATTGATCTCCTACCTCCTATAATCCACTTTAATCATCACTGCCAGGTTATCAGTATAAGGCACAGCTCTACTCTTGACATTCCCCTCCTCAAAAATCTTCTATTATCTTTGAATTAAAGCCAAGTTTAAATTCTCTAGCTTGGCATTCAAGGCCTTGTAAGATCTAGCATGAACATTTTCAACTTGTTTTTATCTTTCATTATATGCTGAAAAGTGTACAGACTTTGAAGTCAGACCTATTTGGGTTTGACATGTTTTACCTTGGACAAGCTATTTAAATGCTGAAAGTCTCATTTGCTTTTAAATGAAAGAAAGATAATACTGCTTCCACCTGAAAAGGTTATTTTGAGGATTACAAATTGGTCCCTTTCATACCCTACTGCTATTACTTGTTAAAAGAAGTGGTTTTCCAGTTTCAGTATGCATCATCATTAGCAGGGGTAATTGCTACAGAAGGAGATACCTGGCTACACCTTGATCTGGACATGGTAGGTTTCTAGAACTACACTGTCCAATATGGTAGCCACTAGCTACATGTGGCTATTGAGCACTCGAAGTATGGCTAGTCTGAATTGAGATGTGCTGTAAGTGTAAGATGCCCAATTTTAAGACTTAATATGAAAGGAGTAATGCAATTTTCTTCTTGATTACACTTTGAAATAACATTTTGGCTATATTAGCCAAAATCAAATATATCATTCACATCAATTTTACCTGTTTAACTTTTTAATGTAGATACCAGAAAATTTAAAATGACAAATGTGCCACACATTATATTTCCATTTAAAAGCACTGCTCTGGAATATGCATTTGTAACAAGTTTCCCAGATGATTCTGTGGTAGGTATCCTCAGATCACCTTCTGAGAAACCATACATCAAATTCACTGCTTTCTGAAAGAAGAACTGATGCTTTTATATATCTTCATATCCCCACAGTATTCTGAACATTGTGGGCAGTTAACTCCATACGAACTGAATTTAGACGCACTTAAAATTTTGAGCCATCAAAATTTATAAGAAATTATTTCATTAGAAGTTTTGCTTTTGTTTTTGTTTCTCCTATTCCTAAAGAATTATTTTTGAATTACATTTCTTAAATGGAACAAAAACTTTGAAACTATAACTTTGATTTGTTCCCAAACCAATAAAAATAATTTATTTTCTAAAAGAATTGAGTTTTTTCCCTATAGTTACTTGACTTCATGTAGAAATAAACTAGTTATCTGACTAGATTCTAAAATTATTGAATATTATCATACTCAAGTTATTCATTTAAAACTAGTGGTTAACACTAAACCAGGAACATATGCTAATTTTTATACCATAGTAATTTAGCCAGATGAGGGAAAAAAGAGACATATCTGGGGAAAGGGGGTCTCTATTTAGGGACGAATGGGGTGAGAATGGCTGACCGCCATGGAATTGGAGACAGAAAACTAAGAGACACAATTAGAAATATGTAAGCTAATGTTGGGATGCAGAATAATCTTGATTTTAATGACTGTTAGAAGAAATAGTCACAAAATTGGAAATACTTTTAAGAGGTTGTTTGGTAATAGTGAAGATTTTCCCACTCACCTCATTGCCACATTGCTGCCATCGATAACTATTGGTCTGAGATTTTCCCCATCATCTGCTACAATCTCTTGCATTGGAGAATCAGAACGCTGAGATTCCAGGGAAGATGTTTCCCGCATTATATTGTTAATTGTACTAACTGTTTGTTCAGCCTCACTTTTATTTCCAAGTTTGACAAGTTCTCCCAAAATGTCATTGATTAAAGCATCGGTACCAAGTTTGTTTAGCACAAGCTGAACCTGTTCTTCAGAATAACCTAACTTAAGTGCAAACTCCAGTTTTGTTTGGTATTCTCGCACCACATCAGGGGGTTTCTTCACTTCCTTAGATGTAGTCTGGGATTCTTCAGGTTTAAAGTCTTGTAAAATTTCACTGCATTTGAGTATGTGAGGCTCTAAACAGGGAGACCTACAGAGTTGTCTGTGAGTCTTGGTTAATAAGCATGGCTCTACTGAAATGCTACTCAATTGTTCTGACTCATTATCAGAATTTGTGCTTTCTTCAGAGTCACCAGAGCTCACATTCTCTTCAGACACCTCTTTTTCTTCCTTCCCGGAATTAACTTTATCCATTGTTGGTTTTTCTACCATTGACCAAGGTACAGATGTGCTTAAATGTGGGTCAGTGCTCTCCACACAAAGGTGGCCAAGGTCATGCCCCAGATGATCCTTCAAGCCCATGAAGCTGTTATGTGTACTTGACTCCACTTTGCTGTTTTTTCTGTATTCCTGAATGCAAAGCACCCCGTATTCCTAGAGAAAAATACAAAATATTTAGAATTCCATATTTACTGTTTCATTTCTGTTTCAAGAAAGAAGTAGCAAGAGAATTACCAAACTAATGAAGACCTACTTTGTGTTTTGTCTACATCTGCTCATCCTGCCTGACAGCCTTGCCAAGGCAGTATCATGCTCCGTTTTTTAGATGAAGAAGTTAGGAATTAGAAAGGCCACGTATCCAAGGCAACAAAGTAAATAAGAAGTGGGACTAGATGTTTTTACCTAGCTTTTTCTGACTCCAAAACTCATGCTTTTCCCACTATATCATGCTGCTTCTCAACCTTGATGGAAGAGATTTTCCCACTGTTATGTTTCTAGAGTGACACATAGAATATTATCAAAAAAGCTTGTTTTAGATTATGACAGGTTATACATTTTCTCTAAAAGAATTCATAAAAATTTGTAAAAATTCTTTTAAGGAAAAAGTCATATGGAATGAAAGGGAAGCATTAACTTATAACTGAAAAATTATTCATTTGGATCAAGCTTAACAACAATCTAAATAATTTAGGTATTGCGATGAAAGAGCACATATTCTACAATTCTAGGCAACAAGGAATAAAATAATTACAAAGTGAATTGTATTCCATTTGAGAGATGAACAGTTTTGCCCTAATAATCTTTATTTTGTGAATACTGAACGCAGTAACAGAATGCAAATTTTAACATTATGCTACCCTTATTAAGTGCTAGGGATATTGCAGTCTATCTCATTCCAGGGGGAAAAAGCTCTTATTCTCTGCACATTTATAGAAAGCAGAGAAATGAAATATTTCACACAAAAGTAGCAGGAAATAAGTACATTGAATAAATAATGTTATCTTAATTTATTACATTTTACGGTAGAAAATATTTCTATATTATATCAGATTAATCTCTGGATTTGGTAAAAGTTATCTTTTCTCCTACTTTCCCCTACAGGAATCCTTTTACTCTTTAAAATGCTTTTGCTGTTTTACTATTTTCCTTAAAGTCTATTGGGAATAATTGTTATTTCTTTACCACGAACAAGTTAGCAAAATAAAATTTCTCCTGTGCTTCATTGTATGAACTATATTCACATCAGTAGTTTACTTATTAAGGCGATTCCAGTGTTCTATCCATGGATAACATCAGTAAACCAGTGGTAGCTCAATCTGAGACTGTCATAAAACACCTATTTAAATAACCTAAAAAAGAAAATTGGAAAAACATTTTATTCTAAAGCTCTTCAACATCTTATTTACACTAGAAAGGAGCTATTATATAAATGTTAAGAGAAAATGCTAAGTGATTTTCTAGAAGTCACACATTTGAATGCATACTTGGTGAACTTATTAGAGAGTGAAGTATTTCTACATAATGAAATAAATTATATTAACTATGGTAAATACTAGAGAAGAGACATGGAATCTTTAGCTTGATAATGATACACTTAAAATTCCTTCAGTGTAGAACTCCTACACACTTCTACAGGAGTTTCTTCAGGTTTTATTATTTGAGAAGACAGATAACTTTAATATCATTGTTCTACTAATATATCATTCGTTTTAAAGAAACATCAAACTCTCCTGGCTCCTGATTGCACAACTGATAAAAAGAAATATTCTTTTTATTAATTAGCCTTATATATTATTAGCCTTATATAAATCTGCTCCATTATGAAGCTGCATCCATTTCAATTTTTTTCTATTAATATGGATATGCAGGAGCCCAATTATTTAGAATTAAAGGAAGGGATTTTGAAAGCAAATCTTTACACCTCGTGATTTATTAACTACTGTAATATACTGACACCATAATGCAAGTAACAAATCACAACAGCATCCTAATAAAGGGATACAGTTAAAAGAAAAATCTGCACCATGGCCTTCGTAGAGCTCCCACCAAAATATCTTAAACAAGGAAAACCTATTGGAAGCTGGGCTGCCTGGCAACCAGAAGCTGGTTGCTAAGCTGCACTCTTTTAACATGCCATCATGAATGCGAGCACAGTGAAAGAATAATTTGGTATGAACAAAAGCCTATAAAAGAGACTGGGACTTAAGTGCGTCTGGTTTACCCTCCGAGAACAATGCAGCTGCCAAACCAATCTGGAAGCTCCGACATCATTGTTCTGTAAACCCCACAATCTGCTCTGACTGCAGGAAGTGTATTTAATGGGCAACATTTTTGATCTCCCCTGAAAAGTTTGGGTTTTGCATAAGTGCTGTTGTGAGATAATTCTTCAAAATAATGACTCACTGACCAAATCCCTGAATTGAACTAGGAAATATTATTTTAATATTGAGCTGCAGTGTTTTTCTTTTGGACTGTATCAAGCAAGATGAATACTTTATGAAAAATGCAGCCAGTGGGGTACATTAGAATGAAATGTTATGTTTCAAGAATAAGTGAAATTATTTTAAATTCCCACATTTTTCAAAGAAACAAAACCAGAGACTGGAAAGTTTTTAAACTGAAAATTATCCACCCTGAAAAAGTATTTAAATCTTTCTATATCACTTTCAGTCTAATATTAAAAAGTGTTGATGACACTATGTAAATAAATCTTTTCTGCTATATAATTTTATTATATGGCTATATAAAATAGGGAGAAAAATGGGATTATCAGTTGTTTGCTTTTTGTAATATTAAACCACATAAAACTCATTTGTATATGAATGTATTTAGTAAATATCATACACCTTTAACTTGTGATAATTCATATAATTTGTATACACTATTTAAATAAAAAGTTTACAATAACTGGGCTATGATTTTAAATACTAAAAATAAATGTAAGCTTGATCTACCCTAATTTTTAAAACATTAACATCAATTTTGTATAATTTTTCTTTTAAAATATTCTCGTTGAACTTTTCTTCACACTGACAGGCCTCGGGTTACCTCAGACAAAGTTATCCAATGTCATCTTGTACTAAACAAGCACTTAAATAATTTTTAGTCCCTATAAATCAACAGACCAAATATGAAATAGTACAAGTAAGAGTGAATAAGTTCAACTACCAAGCATAAATGCCACCTATTATTTTCTCAATTACAGAGTACAAATTTGAAATAACCTTATTTGCATTGATCCAAATGGTAAAGATTTGGTTTCTAAAACTTTAACCTCTAAAATGTTTCTTTACCCACTTGTAATTAGTAAAAGATTGCCCTAACTTAATATGGCACTTAAGAAAAAAAAAAGAATTTGGCAATATCTTGAAATCATTCAATAAAAAATTAAATGCTAGTCTTAAGATTTAAAAACTGATAAAATATTTTCATAGTCTGTAGTACTTAATGTAATTCAATGTGTAAAACTTAACAAGGAATTATAACAAATCTTAGGACAAAGAATGGTACATGACCTTTATTTTTGTTTAGTACCTTAGAAATGATCAATTTAATTTTGAAAAAGAAAAGATAGCAAAGACTCCAACAACATCACAAAATTTATTACACATAAGGTAGAAAATAATTTCTCCTTAATTTCTAAACCATTTATTAGACTTTTAAGTTTTGCATTTACTCAGATGCAAATGTGTATAAATCATCTTTAAATTAATCAACTATTAACCTTTTTCCTCATTTCATAAAGAAGTAGAATAGACAAAGTTTCACACACAAAGTCAGTATTTATACTCCCATAGTTGTCAAAAAACTCCAAGAAATATGCCTTAACTTTTAAGCTTTATGTCAGGAATCCACTGTAATTGACCTTTACATACAATATTCATGAACACAAAAGGTATTGGGCAAAAATATAATGATCTGAAACAGATTACTACACTTATGAAGCTATAGATTCCCTCCAGATATTGCATTGGAAACTGAAACAATTTTTTTTGCTAAAAGTGTAATAAATTAAAAATCCAATAATACTATTTGTTGAAAAAGAACTAAATTTTCATGCTAATTTTGTAGATGATGAAGTATAACTAATTATATTAATTGGCAAAAAGAACTTTATATCAGCTGAAAGCAGGTTTATAATATAATGGGTATTTACTAGAAATTTGTTGCATTCATACAAATTCCCCTTTTTAGTGAGATTTTTCTAAAAGTTCTCATTAGATGACTTGGATAATCCATCTCAAATCAAGTAAAAAATTTTTTTACATTCTAAAAAGCCTCATATTAATCAGGAATATTAGACCATAAACTTGTTAAATCAACTTATTTGTTTGTAATGTAAAGTTACAATGCCATAAAGTGGGTTCTGGTTGTTATCCAAACGGGGATACTATGAGAACAATGAAAATAAAATAATGAATATGTAATAAATACCTACTGCTGTAGTCTCTGTGTATTTAATTACCATTGTATTTCAGTGAGTGCTGTTGTCTGCATCCCTCTAGCTAACAAAGGAAGGATGTCCCTTTGAACAGATTGGTTAATGCTCTGGGGCAACAGATGTCTACTGGAACTGCAGGAGACCAGCAACTGGTGGCCTGCCCATCTTCTGAAAACTTTCAATAGACTTATGCATATGTTCACACAATAGGGCATGTGGTAGAAATGAAAACCTCTTTTTAACCCTTTATGCTCTTTCTTTCCCTCCCAACGGATACATGAAAGTCTTTGTCTCCTCCTCCCTCCTCCATTACAGAACTCTTGAAAGCAAGAGTTCTTGGAATGACACCTTCAATCTAATATCTGAAACTAATGCAAAGGGAATAAAAGGTAGGAAAGAAGAAATTAGAAAATACAGATGAATATTGAAACTGCTGACAAAGCAACTGAATGCTTAATCATATTTGAAACACCTACCCATATCAATCCATCTCCCCAAGCTAGATTTTTAAGGCAATGGAAAAATCTATCAAATCTTACTATCATTTTACAGCACTAGGTCTGACAGTGACACCTTAAGAAACATGAGAATGTGACAAGAAGATAAAATCAAATTCATTGTTTATCAAAATAGCAGAACACATTATAACTTATCTTTAAGTACCAAATGATTACATGCCATGCCTAACACTGTGCAGATGTTCATGAGGCTTTAACTACAACTCCAGAATTTAAAAATGTAAAAAATCTGCTTCACAGACGTATTTTACAGAAATAATTTAATTTTCTAGTATTTTGGCACTATGTAATAATTTGTAGGCTTTCATTTCAGGTGCTTTCCATCCTTTACAGAGTTCAAATTAACACTCTGAATATTTAGCAAAGTGTAACTTCCAAGGCATCAAGTAGCACAGATACTCACGTGTTAGCAGGAACATACAAAGACACTGGTTTCTGTAGCAGCTTCAGCAGTAACTCCTTAACACAATTTTAGCTGCAGACTTCCAGGCAGGCAAGAAGAACAATGAATGGTTGAACAGATGGAATGGCAATGTCTTTGCTTAACCTATTACCGAGTGGAATAACAGCCAATCATAGGCCAGAAAGCTCACAATTAGTTGGCCAGGCAGATGCAAGCCAACCTCAGCACCCTGTCAGGTTCGTAGGTTTCTAAGATAAGCAAGTTGATGTCATTCTCCCGGTCTGCCCGGGGCAGCATGTGTATTAACGAGGGGTGTGCGGCAACAATAGGCCATACAAAGCTGACTAGTAGGCAGCTGCTCTTTGAGAGCAGAGTCATTAGGGAGCAGGCTGCCAACAAGAAACACCTGGCTTGGGCAGACTTCAGCTTTTCCTCCTTGTTTTTAATGCAGGAAACAAAGAAACCAATTATATTTTAAAGTAGTAAAAGTTGCATGTTTCCAAAAAGTTGAGGGTATACTCTAGTCTATTAGCTTTTTGTTTCTGAGAAATAAAGAAAATGAGGTCTGTCAAAGTAGCAATTAACTATTGTACCAATCCCTTTTCTTTAATAAATGAGTTACTGGTGAAATGAGACAGAAGGTTATAGTAAAACTATTTCCTTGGAAATACTGGAAATCTAAAATATTTGTAAGTATTGGTTAATTTGTTGCAAGACAAAAAAATGAAAAAAGAGATGATGAAAGTAAGGCTGCAAAAGAAAAAGGTTTAAGAGCTTACAAACAGAATTGATTTTAAAAAGTAAGTTCACTTATAGTGTAGTAAGATAAAACAAGTTTGGTGCAAGTTTGTGCCAAATGAGTCATCTAAACAGTATATATAGACAAAACTATTTAACTTCAACCTAAAATCACCAGAACAGCCCATCTTCTGTATGTCAAATAGCAGTGTAAATTCTTTCATTATGGATACTAGTTAATTATGGAATTAAATAAAAGCAAAATCTTTCATTGTGTTTTAATATACATAATGATTACAAAATCAGTCTCTATAACATGAGTAGGGCTCTGATTACAAAAAAATTCAATCAAAATTCAAACACCATCAGGTGTTGTGAGACTATTTCCCTACTAAAGGAAAAAGAAATCCAGAGCTGTTCCACTACCTACTTATGTAATGTAGCACACACACACACACACACACACACACACACACACACACAAGCAAGCATCCTCTTTTCATTCCAGTGCAAATTAAAAGAGGAAGGGCAAAAAGATGCTCTTAAAATACAATTTTCTGATATAGGCTGATTTATGCAAAGCCTAGGCTTTTCTATTATATAATCATGAACTCTAAAGATATAAAATTTGGTTAAAGCACCCCAAACAATCTAAACCAATCTCTCTTTTCACACACAAATGTAGAGGCTGCTCACAATTACAATCATTTGTGAAAAAAGTCATCCTTGTTGGGACACTTGGCCATGTCCTTATTGTGCCCGCTCAAATGTAAATGAGATCTTCTCTATTTACAAAATAAGAGGAAGATCTACTCCGTAAAGTTAAAATTTTTCAGTTATCTCACCGAAAACATTCCTTACGCCTATTAAAAGCCTAACAATTGTTTCTGAAAAGAAAGCTAAAATATAAAGTATGATATTGTAGATCACCATTGTCTGTAGCTATTTTTCCTCAAAAGAGCTCAATATTTTATGAAAGGATGACATTCCAAAAATGTTAGAAAATTAAAAAATCTGTAAAGGTATTTTTTTAACTAAATGTATTATTATTTTTACATTTTTAACTAAATGTATTATTTTTAAATTAAATTACTAGGTTCTGAATGTCAAACTAATTTCTAAAGCAAGAACTATTCTTTTTCTGCCAAGAGTTACAGTAATGTTTCTGCAGTGGTTAAGCCCATGGTCTGCTTTCATAAGCTCATTAAAAATCAAAATAAAGCATCTCTAATATTATAGTCTACTGCAAATTATAATGTGAATTACACAGAATTCAAATTTTATGTCTTCGGTAAGCATATGAACTTCACAGAAATGAAGCAAGTTAGAATTTATCTTTTTTTATTTCATTTTTTGGTGGGTGGTGGTACTTCTTTTGGAAATTTCATGAGTGAAAGCTATCAGCCCTGAAAGGAGTAAGAAAGATAAATCAAGGCCACTAGTATGGTTAGTAAATGTACTTCTTTGGGTAAAACTGAGTTTGATTAAATAAGATAAAAATGAAAAATATAACCTACATTCATGCGAAGTAGTTACAACTAAAACCTAATAAAAGTTAAGCTATGCACTGACTAGAGAGAGAGTGAGGTCAATATTTACGAATTTATATGAAAAACTTTTCTCTTTTGTATATAAAAAAGAAACTTTTTAGTATGAATAGACAGTCTTCTCTTTCCCCTTGAGATTTCTTTCTTCTCTTTATCCCTTGCTACTATAGTTACTACTTTACAGCTTTAATTCAGGAGGAGGAGGAGGAATCTTCTCACTAATTCCTGCCACCGTGAACACAAAGAATGAGAGAGAACACCCCAAGAGCTCAGCAGGAAGCCTGATCTCTAGCACTGGATTAAGCTTTTTTGCAAACAGCAAATAAAGGCAGTGATCTGAAAAAGCTAATCAGATCCTGCTGTGGTATTTAGACTCTCCTGGTTGCTAGTATTGGATAACGTTAAGCACATTAAAACATCTGTAGGTGAAAAGATGGCCCTAGTCTGGCTTTCTCGGTCACATGGCCTCGGTCCACTTCCCACTGCAGAGCAAATACAAACAGCTATCCTGGGCTCTGTTTGGGTCACTGCAGGAAATGACTGAGCACAGCACACAGTTATGACAGAAGAAAACAAGACAGTGTAGTTTTAAGAGTATACGCAAATCTGTCAACACCAACGGTGTGTCTAACATTTGAAACCTCAACAATTTGAGAGGCCCTTGTCCATTTGTTGAGGTATGAATGTGCAACACGTGGGCTCTGATGCTGGCGTTTGGAATCAATTCTTTGTCAGTGGTGATCCAGGCCAACTTCCTGGTAGTATGGATTTGTTCCCTTTAATATACAATCTCTTTCAATCCTAACAATAACATCATGGAAATAAGATTATTATGGTAAATTTTCCCAACTGTCCCCCAAAAGTTGAAAGGTTAAAATTTCAACCAAAAACTTATTATTTTTGAGAGTGTAAAAAAAAAACCAACCAACCAACCAACAAAAAAACCTAATTTATACACACGGTGTAAAAGAATGGAGCAAAATCTATCAGGCACTAACTCTAATCTCTGAGAGTTATTATATTTGTAAGTCAGACGGGCCATGAGAGCTTTAATATATTTCATTTCCTTGGGCTTAGACTACTTTCGTTTCTTAATTTATCTCCTTCCTTGAATACCACCTAAGTACATCCCTGCCAAGGTAATTTTCAATGACACCACTCTTATGCTTAAAAAAAGAAATCTGAGCGGTAAATCACAAGTCTTTGGTACTCTGCTTTGTTTTCAAGGCTCTTCCTACAACCTGGGCCCCTTCTGGCCCTGTAATCTTATTTCCCACTTCACTTAAGGCGACAGGATAGCAAAAGTGAAGTCACAGATGCTGAAACAACTGTCCCTTCACTGTAAGTGCTCTCTTGTGCTGCCTCACCTACCCAGATCTCATCTGTTGTTCTAAGCCCAGGTTCAGGCTTATTTTTCCCATAAAACCTTCTTGGACTAGTCCGGTTTTTACTGATTTCCAACTCCTCTGAATTTCTATAACATAAGTACTCTGTACTACACAATATAGCACTTATTTATGAACCAGACTGTAAGTTTCTTGAGGGCAGAACCATCTGATCTTCCATAATCCACACAGAAAAAACCTGTATGGAGCGCAGGAGTGTATGATATCTAGAAGACATCTCAGTGAAAAATATGACCAGTAAAAAAACAGCTCCTGCAAATCTGAATGCAGGCATTCTTTTGAACAAAAACGCTCCCCTGCTAGTTTTTATTTCTCTTTTGTGACAAGGTGAGCTTATCAAAGAGCCCTCAGATATTCCTAATGTTCCTGTAGCCCCGGTTCTGCTATTGGGGCTGCTTTCAACATTCAAGGCAGCTGTGAGACTGAGGGAGCTCAGGCCTCTCAGTGCTGAGGGGTCTTTTCCTTCTCTGGCTTCAACTGCCCAACTAGAGTGGTATCTCTTGGAGTAACACTCTGACCCTGCCTCCTCACTTGAAGATGACTTCTCTGATGGGTAAGTCTGGGAGAAGGAATTGTGTAAGCCAAGCCCAGCCCCTTCCTCTGTGCATTTTTCTTTGGGATCTGCCCAGGTGCAGAGAGCACAGAGTTGCTTTGCTCTCCAGCACTGCATGAGATGGGTGGTTAAATCTTTCTAATTTGGGGGTTCAATGTTACCAAGCCCTATATCTGAAGTGCTCTGAAGTCATGTTCTGCAATAGTTCTATCAAAAAAAGAGCTGCGATTTTGATGTCCATCTGCCTGGCTCCTTTGTCTATTTCTCAACTGGTTCAGAACTAAGGCAGGAAAAAGACCCCTCAAGCTTCAATAATAAAAAGTTTTGTTATAAAGAACTATTAAGAAAAAGAAGGTGATAAAAAGACTTACATAAGTTAACTCTGATCAAACCACTTTGAAAACACATATGAAGAGATAAAGTTTTAAAAAAATTTTGTAAGAAGGAAGATGATGTTCCTCAATGTCAAAATTCTTAGGATTTGATTATGAAATTCTTTCAGTACCATATCACTAAGAGCAAACAACCCTTCTTTTTAGGGTTCAGAGACTAAATAAATCCACAAAAAGAGGCATTTCTTCCCAGTGATCTAAAAACAAAAAAACTTTTCTACAGTTATTTTAAGTGACACTATAACCCATATCCTAAGACTTCAGGTATTTCTCAGTGATTAGTTTCCCATTTAGTATTTAAAAAAATTCATTTAACAAATAAGTCTTTAAAAAGATGATCTTCGATTTCTATAAAGCTTGTGAATACTCAAGGAACAAGGAATTTTAGAAAAGCTCAGGGAATACAAAATGCTGATATAATAGGTTACTAAAGCTGCTAACGTGGGGGGGAGAAAATTTCATGAGGAAAAAAGGACGTATATGACTTTAAAAATAGAAAGCACATGATATCATCTATGTTGACAAAACACGGTTATATTAAGTATAACTGAAACTGAGGAAAAGCTGACCCAAAATTGGTAATTTTACGTAAAACACATACAAGACATTCTCTGAACTATAACACAAGTGGATGGTAGTTAAATGACACTTTCTTATAGTAATGATAATATTTACAACACTACTCTCGAAGCCTAGTCAGAACTCAACTCCTCTCTCCTGATGCCTCCTCCATTATCTCGCACTCTCTGACTTTCCTCACTTTCCACGTGGTATGTGCTCATTGTGCACGTCATAACAACTTCAGGCTGCAGGACGGCTGCGTGTCTTGCTCTTCTTTGGGTGTTATATCATTCTACTTAGCAAATGAATTCAAAACAGCTTGATCAAAAGCATTGCTACAAAGTGAAATTGATAGATTTAGGCTATAAAGAATAATTGTATCAGAATTCAAAGAGGGCTCTACCATTAGGTCTGTCTGTTCTTTACTAATGGTCTAGAAAAAACCATAATAGTATATTAAATGTAAAGTAATTCAGGAAAAAATAAAACATGTTATACAGCAAATAATACAAAAGGAACTGCAAACCAACTATGACCCAATAAGAGTTCTTGTTAATTATAAGTTTGATCTAAATATAAATTCTTATTAATAATCAAGATAGAAAATAGTTCCTTATATACCAACTCTTATAAAACGGGAAAATAAAATGCTTGAGTTAGTACTTCCCATGGCCTTCATACTACTGATTTTAAATTACTGCACACTACTGATTTTAGACAATTGTCCTGATGTGCAAAAACACTGAGGGGCTAACCAAATGAATGGTTATGTTAGAAAATGCTCAGTGAAATTAGCACAAGAGTTTGTAACAAAATTTTTCTTCATAGAGTTCTATTCATACCAGAGAGTGATGTAATAATTTAGACATTAAATTTAGAATTCTGAGCATTTATGACAAGATTCCTTCAAAATACAAATCATCATATACTATAATCAGTTAAATCCAGAATATGAATCATCCTAAACAGCTGCCAATGCACTTCGACTGTAACCCCTAACAGGGCAAGGATTCTCGTGTTTCGTTTCCTGATGTATCTCCAGCACCAGTAGAGCGCCTGGCACTCAACAGGCGCTTGATAAATATGTGCTAAATAAATGATAGCATTTCAACATCTGGGCCCAAATCTTTTCCAGATTTGTTTTTCTACTTCCCTTCACATAACCTACACTCCAGCCAACACGAGTATTTAAAGCAGTGGCTCTCTCAACTTGGTTGCACACTGGAATCACCTGGGAAGATTTAAAATATATTGATGCAGGAGTCCCATCCCCAGAGATGTTTTCTTGGTCTGAGTGAAGCCTGGTTGTAGGCCAGGTGATTCTAATGTGTAGCCAAGTTTAAGAACACTGATGTAAAAGTTCTTTCTTCTAAAATACCTTTCTCTACAGCTTCACATGTTAGAATCTTACCCATTACCTATGGAAGATTCAGCTAAAAACCCACCATGAAACATTTCCTGGAACACTGTTAGACTTATCTTTGGATTATTTAAGTTTTGCACAGAGCCTGGCATATGGCTAAGACTTGATAAGTGTCTGAGTGGTAAATAATTCTGGGAGCATGACACATAGTGGAAATGCAGTAAATATTTATGGAAAGAATGATGTACAGTTGGTCCTCATTATTCACAGATTCTGTATTAGCAAATTTGCCTACTCACTAAAATTTATTTGTAATCCCAAATTTAATACTCATGGTGCTTTAGAGTCATTCCACGGACACGTGCATCTGCAGAGAGGTGAAAAACTTGAGTTGCCGGAGGTGCACAGTCCAGCTGGGGATGAAAAATGTGAGACTTTGCCTTGTTTCAGCACTCATATTGTAAACAAGTATCCTAAAAAGGACAATTTAGTGCTATGTTTTTTGCATTTTTGTGCCTTTTGTTGATGAATTGTTGTATAAATGGCCCCAAGCCTAGTGCTGAAGTGCTATTGTTCCTAAGTGCAAGAAGACTCTGAAGTGCCTTATGGAGAAAATGTGTGTGTTGGTAAGCTTTGTTTAGGCATGAATTATAGTGCTGTTGTTCGTGAGTTCAATGTTAATGAATCAACAATATATGTTAAATAAAGTGTCTTTAAACAGCAACACATGTACAACAAGGTTATGTATTGATTGGTTGATGAAAATGTTTTGACCAGAGGCCCACATGAACCTAATCCTGTATTTCCTCTAGGAGAAATGGTTCAATATTCACAGCAACTTTATAGAACCTAACTACAACTAAAACCAAGAATTGACTGTAATCTCTCCCTCTCTTCAGAACTCTTAGAGATCTTACCTGCAATTTTTAATACTAGTTTCATTCAGCAAATGGGCACCTTCTACGTGCCGGGTGCTGAGGATACAGCAAGAATAAAGCAAGCCCCCTTCCCTCTAGTGTGGGGTGGGGAGAGGGAGAGCATACAAACAATAAATACATGTTGGTGATGGTAAACGCTATGAAGAAACTTTGAATCAAGGAAGGCTTCTCTGATAAGGCAATATTTGTGCAGATACCTAAATGAAGTGAAAGGAAAGGAGTAACAGGAGGATGGGAGATTGAGTACAAAGTGCTGAGATGAGAGTGTGTTCATGGAACAGCAAAGTGGTATGACTGCTGGCAAGTGAGCAAGGGGAGGAGTCAGAAGATGAAGTCAGAAAGGTTAGGTCAAGAGAAGCCAGGTCATGTGGAGCTTTGAAGCAATGCTTCTCAAACCCCTCATAGCATTTACCTCATAGAAAGATCTTGAAGATTCTTATTCAGGAAGTCTGGTGTGGGGTCCAAGATTCCGCATTTTAACAAGGTCACAGCTGACGCTGTTGGCCCATGGACCCTACTTTGAGCAGCAAGGTCGTGGGTCACAGTAAGGACTTGGCTTTTATTCTGAGACGGAAAACCTTTGGAGGGTTTTGAGCAGAGGAAGTGACATGACTGTATTTTATACTAATGTCTTATAAACTTGGTCTTACTTCCACACTTCTGATTTTGTTCCATTGATCTTTTCTTATTTCTGTGCCTGTACCATATACTAAGAACTGTAGATTTATAATATATTGGGTACCCTGCATGTGCAAGTCTTCTATCATTACATTTTTTATCCTCATTTTCATATTTTTATCCTATTTTTGCATGCACATGCTTCCAGATACTTTAAAATTGTTTTGACAAGTTTTAACCAAAAAGCTGTTGGGAGTTTGATGGAGACTGTTTTGCAGTAACACTTGCTTAAAAAGCACTGCTGATTTATTATATTAAATTGTTTAATCAAGAACAGTTTATTGAAATTCTCTCTATCTTTCAATACAGTAGCCTAGATTTCTTTTTGGAGGACTTAGAAATTTCTTATTAAACTTGTCTTAAAATATTTTGCTTTGTTGTTGCTGCTGTGAATGGAGGTTTTTCCTTTTCCTATTATAATTTCTAACTAGTTATTATTGATATCTAAAAAATTATTCTTACCCTTCTACATAAACCTTTAGTGATCCAGGAATCTTAGTGAACTCTTCATGTTTCTGGTGAAGTTCCACCGAGGCTCTGGGCTTTTCCAGTGATACACAATAATATACAATCATCAGACTGCCTCTTCCTTACCAATTTTTATATCTCTTGCTCCATACTTTTGTCTAATTACACTGTAATATTAAATAACAACTGTTATTTTGTATTGTTCCTGATATTAATGAGAATGCCTCCAGTGTTTTATTATTAAGCATTATACTGATTGCTGGTGAGGCTGTACATATACATAGATACACAACATATATATACATCACTCTGGGCAAATTGACCTCCCCATGCCTCAGCTTCCTCAACGGTAAAAAAAAAAAAAACCAAAAAGACATAATATGGTTGTTTTGAAATTTAATGAGCTAGTAAACAGTGCCAGGCACATAGTAAGCACTCAATAAGTGTTAGTTATATGTAATTATAGTTTTATAAACATATGCACACATTGTATATAGCCTTTAAAAAATCATTTACAGAAATACGTTTTTCTCCTACATGAAAGGTTTAGGGGAAAAAATCAGGAATGTGATTGCATTAAAATGATATATTAAGATGATCACATAATTTTTTCCTTTGACTTACTAATATTGTGAATTATATTAATAGATTGCCTAATATAGAAACATTTTGGGAGGATTATATATGCTGATATTTCCCTAAGAAGTTTTGTATCAATAATCATAAGACTGACTTGTCATTTTCTTTAACTTACTTGCTTTGCCACATTTGGGTACTACTATTTTGCTGACGTTAGAAAAGGGATATGGTATTCCATCCAAACTTTTCCTTAGTGACAAACCAAGTGCTCACTGTACCAAAGGGAGCTAGACTAGTTTGGGCCATGGGTTCCTATATGGGCACCACCATTTCTAGAGATCTGATTTACTACTATTCTGAAACATGTCCCTGAACCCTTACTATAAATCTCAGCATAGAGTTTACTCCAGCACAGGGTCCAAAGGAAAAGAGGATGAGCAAGAAGGAGATCTTATAATTTATGGATATAAGAACCAACGCCATACCACATCCTCTCCCCAAAACTAACCAAGAAACCTGGACAAGTTACTTAACTGCTCTGTGTTCCAGTTTCTTCAATTACAAAATTGTGATAACAACACCAACAGCACAGGGCTGTTATGAAAATTAAATGAGTTAATACACATGATAACTTAGAACAGCGCATGGCACATAGTACACGTGAAGTGTTATCTTTAAAGTTTATGCTAACAGTGAAATTGCAGTACAAAAAATAGAAAACCTGATTTTCACTATTTTATGTTCTCATTAACATAATTCTAAAAGTTCTCTTTAACATACAGGAAAGAAAGTTATGCAGGCAAAGGCTACAACTGTGTCCCACTAGCCCTTCTTACCACATGTTTATAGAACCAAGAAATCAAACGACTTGGAGTTCAAATGCTCTAAGCTATGCCTTTGTTCACGATCTTACCATATGGATTTTGTTAAATAAATAAAATAATTTAGAACAATGTTTCTCAGAGGGAAAGGAGAATAACATTCAGTTTGGAAAAACCAAACATATCTATCCTTTTTTTGTAAGAAAAACTAGTGAAGATCTAAGGGTCAAGGAATACTTTGGCCAGTGAGGATAATTAGAAGATAATGTTGGCACAGTAAGGAACATGAGTATAAAAACGATTGGGAACCAGTGATTTAGAAGAAATACATTGATTTGATAATGGGCAGGAGTGAAGGGACAAGGAAGAAACTACAAGTATAATTAGAAGAAAATATAACAGGCACCTGAAAGTAAACAAAGATTTTCTTGTAGAAAATGAGAAAGCATTTCTTTCAGTTCAATAATATAAATGGTGTACTGTGAAAAATTATTTTAAAATAAATGGCTGTAGACAAAGAGCAGCCACCCCTCCCACCTCTTTTGAATATAACTGCATTAACATTTTAATATCTAGTCACAAAATTTTCCTGAAGTAATAAATTACTACACTTTCCAGAGTGAGCTTTCTCCTAAGATCTATAAGTTATTAACTATTGAAAAATTAAAGCCATAATAATTTTCTCCCTTAAACAATTGTTATTTAACAAGATCTTTTATGTTAAAAAAAAGATTCCTATGACTCAGGAATTTATTTTATTGATAGTAATATCATGAAATATAGAGTACCTTAGTTCTCAGGGCATCTTTATAGACGTTAGCTAGCTGATCAAATTTTATTTTAAAATTGTGTACAACTAATACATTTTAAAAGTAACACTCTGATGAAAGGCAGAAAGGTAGCAGCATGGTTCATGATACCCAATCAAACTAAATGAGAGGTTAAGTCAGTATTGAATGAATTCATGTATTCACTCAAGAAACATTTGTCTGAATGCCTACTATGAGAAAGGGATAACGCTAAGTGAAGAAGATGATGTAGGGTACAAATATTGATACAGTTGCTCCCATAAGGAATATAAAATTTTACTAGGGAAACCAGATAAATGAACTTCTACATAATATAGGGTATATCAAAATTAATACTATTAGTAGAGATACATCATAGAGTTCAAGAGACAAAGACATTGGCTCAGATTTGAGAAGGTTCTGAGAGGTGACATATAAGCTGAGTACAGAATGATGGCGATGACACATTCTTATATATACTACGGTATATGTGTGTGTGGTGGGGGAAGATGGGGAGTGGGGCAAGGCAGGAAAAAAAGGATTTTTTTGCCCAGAGAACAACAGGATCAAAGGCCCAAAGATGTGAGAGATGATAAAATATACAGAATACTGTGTGGTTAATACTGCTGTAGAAGAGGCTAGAAAGTCAGGATGTGGGTAGTTCATGGAAAGTCTTGAATGCCGTACTAGAGCTTGAACTTTGGTGCTGGGAAACTACTGAAGGTTTTTGAAAAAGGGAATGGCGTATTTCTACCCACATCTTAGAAAGGTAATGCGTAACCACTGAAGGTTTCTGAAAATGTGAATGACACGTTTCTACCTACATTTTAGGATGATAACTGCAGCTGTACTAGTTTTGAGGGGGCAAGAAACTCAAAGACAAGTTAGGAAGGTATTATAATAGTCCAAGCAACAGGTGACTGGCATCTAAGGTTATGCAGAAAAAAAAAAGAAACGTGAAATATTTTTTAAGATAAAGCCAACAGGTCCAGCAAGGATTTGATACTAAAGACAAAAAAGGAAGGAATAATGAAAAAAAAATTATGACATCAAATGATATAAGTACATTGCAGAACGACTGAGAAGAGGATATTGGGTAAAGGCTGTTAGTGGCCACGGAGGGAGCTGTTGCAGTGAGATGAACAGAGGTAGAATGAACAGGCAGCTGCTCTTAATCAAGCTTTTGTGTCGTAGATCCCCCTCTCAGTCTAATGAAGTCTACAGACCTCTTTTCAAAGTAATGGGTTTTTTTTTTTTTGGTGAGGAAGATTGGCCCCGAGCTAACATCTGTGCCAATCTTCCTCTATTTTGTATGTGGGATGCCACCACAGCATGGCTTGATGAGCGGTGTGTAGGTCCACGACCAGGATCTGAACCCGCAAACCCAGGATGCTGAAGCGGAGTGTGCGAATTTAACCACTACTCCACTGGGCTGGCCCCTCAAAGTAATGCTTTTAAATGCATAAAATAAAAACATAGATTACATTACAAAGAAGCCAATTATATTAAAACATAGTAATCAAAATAAGTAAAAATTGTGATATAGTGAAATATATGCCTTTTTATTAACATAGTAAAATAAAAACATGTAGCAGAAGTTCTAATAACTATCATGATTCTGAAGTAGTTAAAAGTGAAAATGATATTTCAGAGTATTTACTTCAACTGTAACATGGAAACATTTATGATTTCTATGGGTGATAAAGTGATATATGCTGTTATTAATATTGGGTTTGTAGATAACATGCATAATTGACACAAATGCTAAATTTCATTTAGAGGATATAAATATATAGGTGTAAATTTCTTCCCAACCAACATCATAGAATGACCAAATTCCATCCATGGGCCCTTTGGGGGACCACAGAATGTAGGTTAAAAACTGGCCTGGTGGCGCAGCAGTTCAGTTCGCGCTTTGGCAGCCCAGGGTTCGCAGGTTTGGATCCCAGGCACTGGCCCACGCACTGCTTGTCAGTCATGCTGTGGCGGTGTCCCATATAAAGTAGAGGAAGATGGGCATGGATGTTAGCACAGGGCCAATCTTCCTCACCAGAAAAGAGGATTGGCAACAGATGTTAGCTCAGGGCTGGTCTTCCTCACAAAAAACAAAACTCCCAGTTAAGAAATAAGTATGTGCTGAAGAAGGGATGATAGCACATGTATTCTTTTAATAAGTTTGGCAGGAAAGGAAGAAGATATAGAAAGATATTTTGGGGGGTGGTAGGGAGGGATTTTTTTTTTCTTTTCTTTCAAGAACTTGAAACCAAGAGAATGGATTCAGTGGGGTAGGAGAGAAAAAAGGCATGCACATCTGTGTGTGTATGAATGAATGAATGAATGGAATGAGAATAACTAAGAAAACAATAACTTAAAGAAAAGAAAGAAGGAATAGCAGTGAAGCCAGAAAAGAACAGACTTGGTTCGGTTAGGCAAACACTGGCTTTCCTTTATCCTGTAATTGTCTGTTAAAATCCACCAGCTTACACCCTCAGCTCTGCGGCCCTTCCCAGCCTCCACAAGACCCAGTGGGCCAGGACTGACGAGTGGAGAATGAAAGGCGAGAAGGACCTCTGGCAGGAACTGCCAGTCCTCAGGAGCAGGAGGTTCATTTTTGTTGCTCTTCTGCCTCCTTTACTAAAGCATCTTCAATCTTCTTTCCCAGCTCTCAAGATGCCTGGAGGCTTAATGCTGCTGTTGGGCAGTCTAAATATGCCCATCCTACTTGCTCCTTCCACTCTCTCTCACCAAAAATCAAAACTCCAACAGAAAGATCAGTGAGGTTACTGGGATGCTTACACGATTGATTATTAAACATCTCAGTGTGAAGTATTCTTGAGGAAGGGGAGTTAAGTGCAATGGATATTATAAGGATAGCTTTTTAAACCAAATGACTATTAAGATAAAAAGGTTGATGAAAGATTGTTAAATATAAGAATCTTAGCATACTCCTGTTCTCTGGACCTCCTTCCTTGTCCCTGCACCTTTCCTCCTCCACACTTGTGTATGTTGGGTGTGTGTGTGTGTGAGTGCGTGCGCGTGCGTGCATGCATGGAGAGAAGGGGGTGCAGGGAGAATAGAATCACCTTACCCCATTTCTCACTCTTGCAAGAGATTCTTAACCCACTGGATTTGGTAAACAAAAAGCTCCTTTTTGGGAAGCAAATATTTAGCAATTAAACAAATTAATCAGTCTTCAGAACCAGTATTTTTAAAATAAGTAACTGATCATTTTATCTAATTCTGATTATCTTTTTATGAGATAATATAAAAAGTTGAGTAAGAGGCTATCACACATTGAGAAGAATATTATTTCAGGATTTTGATCAAATGTAAATCCATGTTGAACTGTCCTGCTTATATTAGGTGTTTATCATCAAATAAGTACCCAATCTATTAAAATGCACATAAAATTTAAGTACTCATTTGCTATCAAAGCGGGAAATACACCTCTACGATCTACCTGTTATTGTGAGGAATGCTCAGGCCCAAGACTCAGCACCTGGTAGCACACTTGCCAAATTGGCATTCTGGCTTCTGGCTGTCACTCAGGAGTTCCAAAGTGCTTTCTCCACCTGCCACGTCTTCACTCAGGTGCTGTCACAGCATGGGATGGTCCCAAAGCTAAGCTGCAGCTGCCAACCTGGCACATGCTTCCCAGCTACCTGGGCCAGCAGTAAAATTTCCTACCTCAACCAAACTCACAAAATAAATTTTGTGAAATTTTTTCTTATTTTAAGCTGATTCCTGATGTTTTTTCAAAAATCATAGTTTAAACATATACTACCTATACTCTGAATCTAGTCTCTCTTAGTACAGAAAGTCTTTCTGATTTGTGGACCGGGATTCGATTCAAACATTAGCTGTCTCTTGTTCCCTGCTGATGTTCTTATTCAAAAGGGAGGGTTTAAAGATGTTAGGACCAATCAGAGGCTCTCTCTTTAATGTAATCAGAAGGCCTAAAAAAACAATGAAAAGTGGGGAACTTAATGGGAAATAGAAGTGCAGTGCTTTGAAGCATTTTGGTTTTCTTCCGAATAAAAGCACTTTGTTAATTTTCTTACAGGAATCACTAGAATTGCCACCACTCTCCATTTTCAAGAATGTGGAGTAATTTCTATAATTCTGATATTCCTCTTGGACAGTTTATTCATCCCATCCATAAACAGATCAGGAAAGAAGAGTTAATTTTTATTTCCAAAGCTTTATAATCTTGGGGGTGAAAGTGGGGAGTATTCGGAAGATGCTCCCTGAAATACCATTAAACTGGTAAAGAGCATAGTCGGGGCCATGGAGAAACCATAGCTGCTGGCTCAACTTCCAATCCCCAGGAAATCCTAGAAAACACATAGAAGGGAGCACACCAGGGCCCAGAGGTGTGGAGATTTACAAGCAAAGAATCCCCATATAAAGAACTGAAATACTTTTAAAACTGGGAAATCAGCTTATTTTGAAAGCTTTACCATCCTATCCTTACACAAAGATGACAAAAAGCCTTGACAACCCAAAGCATTAGATTGATTTCTTATCCACAGGCCTTAAATGATGATGATGGCATTAAACTGCAGGGTATACAGGTATTTAAAACAACAGTAGCAATCAAAATGACCCTTATCTCGAGTACTTACATGGTCATTCACTATGGGGTGCTTGACTTCAAAGTTGAGATACAGACAGACATTTATGCTAAATCAATTTTTTCAAGGCATTTAGGAAAACTTCAAATCTAGAGAATGGAAATATACTCTGACCATGATACACAAAAGTGAGAATTTAGCAGCAGACAGCCAAAAACAAATTTTAAAAACCCTACCTCCCTGATCTGTAACTTAAAACTCAAACAACTCTCTAAAGAAAAACAAAAAATAAAATTATGGACATTTAGAAATGGATGACAATAAAATTATAACCTATGGGATGGGCCAAAGTGATACTCAAAGAAAAATCAATGGTATAAGTGTATTTAATAGAAAACAAGAAATGAAAGAATTAAATATTTAAATTGGAAAGGTTAAAATGAGCAAACAAACCAAAACAAAGGTGGACAAAGGAATAAAATTAAAAGTAGAAATAAATATAAATTAGGAATCAAAAAAAAGTAGCACTGGTTAATAAAATGGAGAGCTGGTTCCACATGATGAGTGAACAAATGAATGAGTGAATAACCTCCTAAAAATGTGACCAAGAGGTCG
This sequence comes from Tapirus indicus, assembly GCA_031878705.1. Classification (NCBI taxonomy): domain Eukaryota; kingdom Metazoa; phylum Chordata; class Mammalia; order Perissodactyla; family Tapiridae; genus Tapirus; species Tapirus indicus. The sequence continues at coordinate 58,852,601 of CM062924.1, read as the reverse complement.
GGAACTCTATAAATAATCTAATATTATAATGGAATGTTCAATGAAATGGAAAGGATTCTTTGCCAATAAATTAGAATCTATAATCAAAGCTGACTTAAGAAAAGGTTGCAAGTGTGAATAACCATGGAAAAAACAAAAACTCTGTTAAAGATTTATACCCTCTATTCCATTCCTGACAAAGGATGTTATATCTATAGGTTCTGTGGGTATATTATAGCAAAACCTCCAAGCACCCAGCAGCTCCTATGTTACTAAGATTATTCTAGGACACTGAAGAACATGGAAAGCATCCCAACTGGTTTATGAGGCTAACCTAATTTTGCTGACAAAACCCAACAAAGATAGTACCAAAACTAATCAAATATATGCATAATCTTACTTATATTATAGACAAAAGTTCTAAATACAAAAAAAGTAAATTATGTAGTATATTCAAATTATAATAATACACATTAACTGGGTAGATTTTACTCTATGATAATAGATTTTTCTAATATTGAAGAACCTTGTTAATTCAATTCATTACATGTATTGATAAAAGGTTTTTGCACTGGATTGAGTGTGGAAGATGAGAGAGGGACATGAGAAATCAAGAACCTCTAGATTTTTGGTTTGAGCAGCTGAGAAGAAGGTAGTAACATTTACTGAAGCGGGGAAGACATGGAAAAGAACAGATGTATAAGGATAAAAATTGTTTTAGGTAATTTTTATTTCAGATACCAATACTATCCAAGTGAAGCTGTCCCAAAAAAGCTGTGTAAAAAAAGTCAGGATTGGAGATATAAATTTGGTAGTTATCAGCATGTGGCTGGTATTTAAAAATATAGTATTGGATGGATGGAAGACTATAGAAAAAAGAAGAGACTCCAGGACCAAAATTTCAGTAACCTAATGATAGAAAGACACTACCTAGATTTGTGATTATCATATTTTCATGTAGTATATATTGCTATACTTATGTTAAACACACTAATTTAGGACTTCAGCACAAAAACTATTTAATAAAAACCTCATGAAGTCACAAGGTGGTTTTCCTGCTAGCCTCTGAAGACTTTAGTTTCAGTAATACGGTTATCTGGGATATTTGTAAATTATCTGAATCTTTTTGGGGGGACAGTGGTTTTCAAATAGTGTTCTGAAAGATGCCTAAGAGGTTGAGTAAGGAGGGCACTGGGATCCTGATCCCAAGACTTCATTTGAATAAAGGGTTTTATTCCAGGGGGCAAAACTGTTTCATTTACTTTTACTAATATTTTATAAATATGATGTAACAGTGGACAGTAGTGAAAAGAGTAAGTCTCAAAGTTTATATCACTGAGACAAGGACAGAATCATTAAGTGGGTTGAAAGCAGTAAAATTTCAGCTTCACTGAAATTTAAGCCTTATTTAAACTGATTGACTGCATGTTCAATTAAGAAAGAAAAGAACATGAGTCAAACACTGAAAATATATTTTTGAAGATGTGCCTAAAAGATACTTAGGGATTTAACAATTTCAGGGAGTCCTCCCATAATACATAAGTCTATTTTCAAGTTTCTCACATTTAACTTTTATAGATATTTGCAGGAATGTGTATAAGCAGGAGACACCTGTGTTAGAAAACAACAGCCATCAGCATTTATAAAGTGAAATACCAGAGAGGAAGTCCTATTAACATCAGAAATAATTCCAAATGCCTACTATTAATCAACACTATTCTCTGATTTTAACCAATGCAATAAGACAAGAAAAAAAAAGTAGACTTGAAATACTGAAAAACAAATTGATACTATTATTGGGTTACTATTACATATCCTGAAAATCAAAAGACTCAAATGAAAAAGTGTTAGAACTAAGTTCTACGATTTAACTGACAGACCATAAGAATTCAGTAAGGTAGCTAGATGGTTATTTAAAAATGAATAACTGTCCTTTATACCAGCTGCTACCAGATATAAAATATAATACCAAGTATAAAATAAAATGGGGTAATGGGGGTAAATCCCATTCATAATAAATAATGACAGCTAATCTCTCTCATGGACTTATGCTTCAATATACATCATTAGTTAATCTTCACAACCATGATATTATATATTACCATGATAATAGGTACTATTATCACAACTTTACAAAGAAACTGAGGCTTAGGGAAATTAGAAGAAATTTGCCCAAGATCACAGTCAGTAGGTGTCAGAAGAGGAATTCAAACTCAGCCTCTCAGACTCTACAGAAGGAGCTTCTTAACACTACTCTGCCCATTCTTGTCTATCAAATTAACAAAGATAAGCTATGCAGGGAAGCACTGATGGGTGTAGGGAAGAGATACTCATGCATTGCTGATAAGAATATAAACTGGTGCAACTTTCCTAGAGGGCAATATGCATGATCATATCTAGGAATCTGTTAAAAATAAATTCATCAATGTGTATAAAGATCTATATACATGGATATTTACCACATTGTTTATAACAATAAAAAACACAACTGGTTACATTCTAAATACTCAACAATATGAAGTAGATTAAATTGCAGTACATGAATATGTTGAATGCCATTCAGCCAATAAAAATAATTTTTTAAAAGGATATATATATTTTTTTCTTTTTTTGAGGAAGATTGGCCCTGAGCTAACACCTGTTGCCAATCTTCCTCTTTTTTTTTTCTTTTTTCTCCCTAAAGCCCCAGTACATAGTTGTATATCATAGTTGTAGCTCTTTTATAAGGGATGCCACCTCAGCATGGCTTGATGAGCGGTGAGTAGGTCCACGCCCAGGATCCGAACCAGTGAACCCCAGGCCGCTGAACCAGAGTACCTGAACTTAACCGCTATGCCACTGGGCCAGCCCCAGGAGATATATATATTTTTTTTGGTGAGGAAGGTTGTCCCTGAGGTAACATCTGCTGCCAATCTTCCTCTTTTTGCTTGAGAAAGATTGTCCCTGAGCTAACATCTCTGCCAATCTTCCTCTATTTTGTACGTGGGTCGATGCCACAGCATGGCTTGATAAGCAGTGTGTAGGTCCGTGCCTGGGACTGAAACCCGCAAACCCTGGCCCACTGAAGTGGAGTGCATGAACTCAACCACTACACCACCAGACTGGCCCCTAAAAGGATATTTAACAACACAGGCAAAAATGATATATTGAATGAACAGCAAGAAACAAAACTACATATGCACACAAATTTTTTACAGGATGTGTTTATAATGACTAAAAGATTTTAACGAATGAAAATACTGATACCAAAACTTTATCTCCAGGTGAGAATCATAGATGATTTTCACTATCACTTTAGACTTTTTCTGTATTTTATAAATGTGATATGTTAACATATTAAACTCAAAATTCAATTTTGAAAGATAAAATAGTCAAAATAGTAGAAATGCAATTTAGAAAACATTTCCTCTATTTAAAACTAGTTTTTCCTATGCATAATATTGCTAATTTTAACATACTTTACACCCATGATTTTTACATTACTTAAGGCATTTTTCTATCTTAGCAAAAACAGAAATAATACCTACTTTATCAAAATAGATAATTTATTGCATTTTAAGCCTTTTAGATCTGTACTAATCATTTAAAATTACAGCAAAATTCCAGAAAGTATCTAATACATAAGATCACCAACTCCATGAGGCAATCAAAGAAAATGATGACTTAAAGATGAAATAAAAAGTGTCTAAGTCAACAATGAGGAAGCAGCCTCAATTATACGGGAAACTGCTCCCTCTAAGTGTACAAAATAATAAAAATAAATTACAAAGTAAAAGCCAAGATTTGAAACAGACTAAGTCACAGAATAAGGATAAATTTAAGCCCACATAATTTTGAATAGGAAATGAGTACAGATGACTAAGAACAAAGAACAAAAACTAATTTTAGCTTCACCCTAAAAGACATGAAGCATTAGATTTGAAAGCCCTTTGAAAAATCTAAAATATAAACCGACAAATTAAAAGCAATAACAGTAAACTTGATTTTACAGAAATTTTACATCTGGTAATCCCAATTAATCAGAACACAATTAAGAGCCAATAAATAAGTAGACAGAAAAACAAAACAAATAAAATCTCTGTCCAATCAACTCAATGGATACTGCTAAATCATTTGATAATAATATTGAGAGCCTTCTGTGAGCCAGGCACTTTTACACTCATTATCTTGAATCAATAACAACAACTCTGCGAAGTACATAGTGTTTGATGAAATCAGAGAAACTGCGAGTCTTGCCTAAGGTCACAGTCAGCAAAGGGCAGAGGTGGAATTCAAATCCAGGCCTAACTAATTTCAGAGGCTCCACCTGCTCCCCATACAGTGCAATCTTTCAGTTCTCTAACCTAGGCTATCCGAGCATCCTACAGGCCTTTAACCCTGCTGCCTAAATACTTTTATTTTAGACATAATATTAGCTGTTGTCACTCAGTCTCACAGATGTCTGCTGCAAATTAGAGGGAGGGAGTGACAATGTCAGCAAGGAACAGCTAACATCAAGGAGAAAAAACCAAAAATCATTGATATAAATCAATACAAATCCCTGAGTCCTGCTGCCTCCACCACCTGAAAAAAAAAAAAAAAAGCATAAGAAGTATTGCTCTTTAGTTTAGGATAAATGAGAAATCTCAATAACCTTGGCCAAGTTACTTAACATCTCTAGGCATCAGTTCCATCACCTGGAAGATAGGCAGAACAACAGTATAAACTAACAGAATTGTTGTAAAACTAACTTAGATAACATGAGTGCCTAATACTGCGCCTGGCATAGAGTTAGTGCCCAATATATGTTAGCTATTATTATATTTCATAATAAGTGAAATTATAGGCTACATATTATTTGAAGGTAGAAAAATATAATACAAGTGTACAAATTCTTCCACTTAAAATCATTAAAATGTTTTGCTCTTGAAAGGCTTTAAAGACTAACTTTTTAGAAAATTAACTTTTATAATATCCTTTTCCAGCTAAGAGGGGTAGATAAGGTTAATTATCTTCTTACAAGGCAAATGTGTATGGCCCCTCAAGAAACCACATCATACGTTCTAAGTTCATTTTAAAAATGTGTGGGAACCAATTATGTTGTTTGCTCTGCACTGATTATTGTGACCATCTCTCAACCATCTGCTGGCTTTTGTTCATCCCACCCACACTGGCAGCTTCATTTAAAGTACTCTATGGCCTTTAATAATAAAAACACACTCATGACGTGTCTACCATGTGCCAAACGCTGTATAAGACTTGCAGTAAAACAATGTAGACCACAGAGTCCTCACCCTCAGGGAGCTTGAAGGCTATAAAGAAGATTAAAAAATCCTAGGCACAGTATAAGGTACTGTTATCAACATCTGTATTATCAGTTAATCTTTATGACAAATCCATACTGTAGGTAGTATTTTCTCTGTTTTATAGATGAAGAGCAGAGACACACAAAGCAGAAAAGAAATGAAGAAACAGTTAACAATCACCAAATATGCAAGTGTTATGGAGGAATATACAGCATTTTGAGAACACAGAGGAGTAAGCAAATAATTTGCCTGAAGCCAGGGGATCAGGAAATGCTTGTGTTTTTACTTAAAAACCGAAGTAAAAATTCTGTACAGTATAACTACAGGAATAAAAATCAGGAAGAGTATTTATCAAAATATTTACAGAAGTTATTTCTGGGTAAGGAGACTCCGGGTGGCTTAAATTTTCTTCTTAATCAACTTGTACTACTTTAATAATTTAAAATATAAGTAGAAAAAGAAGTCAGAATTAAAATTAGATTTTAATACGCATCTAACAAACTGTCAAAAAATTTTAAAGTTAATAGTGCATTCAAACATGGGATGAAATCAGCTCTCCCACTCTTTGGTAATGGCTGGACATATCAATACAACTTTTCTGGAAAGCTTGTTGCCATCAAAAAACCTTAAAGCTTGTTCTATTTGATCATTACTTCTAGGAATCCACCCTAAGCACACAGATGCAGGAAGAAATTTTTTACTGGGATGTTCAACTAAAGCATTATGATATTAAAACACTGGGGAAAAAAACAAATGTCTATCTGAAATAGGAGAATGATTAAATAAAATGACATGTTCTTAGGAAGAAAATGTTGGAAATATTTTTAAAGTTATGAGAAAATCCTTAGTATACGTTAAATGGGGATTGGAAGGTGAGATGCAAAGGTCTATAAACAGTATAATTCCAATTATACAAGAAAAAGATATAGTATCTTTTTAGAACCAAACTCCCAAGAGAGAGAATTCTGGTATATTGTTTAAACCTCACAATAATAGACAAATTTATTAACACGTATTAGGTTACAGAGACCTTAATATTTGGTTAAAACAAGGACAGGCTAAGTTGGAACCCTTGCTCTACCATTATGAAATGTGAGACCTCCAGCAAGTTATTTAACCACATTGTGGTTTGGTTTCCTCATCAGAAAATAAAAAAAAGAGTATTGAAATACTTCTTCATAGGAGTGCCATAAGTATTAAATGCAAGAGCACATGTAGAGCACTTAGAACAATGCTCGGCACAATAAATGTCACTTACTATTACCAATCCTAAACTACAAGGGAGTAAACCAGGTGAGATCTAAGCTGAGGCCTGAATAATGAGCTGTGAGCCAGGCAACAGGTGAGGGGAGACAGGGGAAAATGTTCCAGTCAAGTAGGAAGAACTTGGGATTTTCTACCTATTCCCCATCTACTCTTAGAGATTTGATACTTAAAGGTAGAATGCTTTGAATGTTCACACATCTGCTTATGGGCTTTGCTTCAGGCTAGTGTACTGGGCATAGGAATCACTGTCAGTGTAGTGACGTAAAACCATGTATAGTATGCTTTATGGGTGATTATTCTCTAAGAAAGTAAAACAATCCTCTGTTAATGTATAGAAAAATTCAAAAGAGAAAATTCATCATAATGTTAAGTTAGTTATCTCTGGGTTATAGGATTAAGGTATTTTCAAAATTCTTTATACTTCTCCATATTTTGTAAGTTTTCCACAATAAGTACATTACATTTCTAGAGTCAGAGATAAGAGTTGTAAAAATCAATAAAAACCACTACTTATAAAAAACCTTTGAGGTTTTTGCCAAAAAGTGCTCTTTTTTGTGGACGATACTGCTGTTAAAACATTTGCCATGCCAGACTGAAACTGTCTTTGGATTTGTCTTCTTATGGACCGAAGCAACCCGCTGAAAAGACACGGTCCTTGCCTTCAACCTAACCGGCCAGACAGGATTTCCTTGTCTTGTCACTGGGGTATTTCACAGAGAAAAGGCTAATATACTTCTCATTTTTCATCCCGATAACACTAATTATCATGCATCTCCTCATTTTCAAACCATGTGTGTCAACATATGAACACCCACAATGACACACTTTTTAGAGAACAAACTGAAAACAGGATCCCAGAGAGGCAGAACTGCCCAGTGGTTAAGGGCATAGGTTATAAAGTCGGACTGTCTGGGTTCAAACTCTCTTCTGCAACTTACTAGCTATGTGACTTGAGGCAAGTGATTTAAACTCTCTGTGTTTTGGTTTCCTTATCTACAGAATGAGGATAAAAGCAGTGCATAAGCACGGTGTCTGGCACACCAGTGTACAATACACAGTAGCTATTATTATGTCAGCCATAAAAAGCAAAGATAGAAAACTGATATTGCCACATACAGATCTAAGTTATCTTTATGCCACCACATCCAAAAATTACTATGTGCCAGCCAGTGTGCACTTTTCATATGCTATCTCATTTAAGTAGTTCAATAATCCTACAAAGCTTTTTTTAAAAAAATCATACTGAATGACCAAGATATTGGAGATATATTCTGGGATGAAATAGATTAAAAAAAAAATCACATTCTCAATTGTTCATCATTTCCCTGAACAGTTAATAGTGAAATAGCAGCAAGGATTATAAGATGTTTTTTGTTGAATCTTAAAATTTTAGCTTTGTAAAGGCATGAGATTTTATATGTTGTAGGTCCATGAGGCATATAAGCATTTAAAACATAAGAAGATTTTTTAGAATATTTGGTAGATTTGAGATCAACCTCAGAATCTGAATATTTTAGGTTTAAATTTAGAATCCTGATTTAATAAATTTGTTTTTCACTGACCTTGTTACTTATTTAATATTTCTCTTTCCAATAAAAACTATACCCTGAAACTGTCTTTGCCACCTTAACTCTTAACCACCCACTACTTATCATCCCCTGCAGGATGCTCCAAACGCACTGGACCACATACTCTCTGCTTTCCTGCCACCACCCCTTGACTCACAGTATTCATCTGGAAATGACTCCCACCCAGCTTTACCTACTTGAATCCTACCTTTACAGCCCGGCATGCAGCCTTCCCCAGTACCTGAATTTCTTACTTCTTCACTCCTGGCACTTAGTAAATTCCATCTAGCGTTATGTTCCATTTGTTCATCATCTCTCTCCTTTTAGAAGTCAAGGGCCTTACATAGCACCTAGATTGATACTCAATAACTATTTGCCGAGAGAATAGAAGTTTACTAGTCTCAAGAGAGCAATAACTGCAGGTTAGTTTACAATCCTAAATTCTAACACTAAAAGAATAAAAAAATCTCCTACTTAGTATTTTATGTTTGTTTCTTTGAAACTGCAATCAAATCGGAATGAAAGTAGAATTCTTCTGAATTTATGTATCAAAACAATGAAAAAGACTAAAGGGTATAAAATGATATAAAAGGGTATAAAAATGGTATAAAAAGCTCTAAAATGACAGCAACACTTCTACATCTGTTATAGTAATTAAAATTAATGTAGAAACCATTGTGGTCTCCTAGAATGAAGACAAGGTAACCCAGTTGTAAAATGAGAAAAATATTTTAAAAATACAATTTCCTTGGGATCCAATTTGGCAGATGTAATCCATGAAAACATAGCTCCAAAGAAGCTATTAATATAAAATAGGATATTTTTATTAGTCTGGTAATTAAAACAAAAATGTAGTAAAAGGAAGTGACTAATAAAAACTCCTATCAGTATACAACATTCCAAGTTTCTGTTTCCCATTTTTAAATATTTTCCATTATTATAAAATAGTCTCATTAGACTTTCATTATTAAATGCAGATTAAAAAATACTGGCCTCTTTTTTTGTTGTTTTGTTTGAAAGTTCATTTTACTTTGCTTATAATGTTTAAGTACTTTTGTGATGACCAGATGCTTAGAGGTAGAATTGTGACTGACTTTGAAAGTAAAACGCATTCTTAAACTAAGTAAAGATGCTCAATTAAACATTTTGAATTATAGATACATAGACAATTACTAGACCCTTCTGAATATTTTTAAGGTACCTTCAAGTAGACAGATTTAGGTAATTTAAAATAAGAATGCCAAATTGAAGAAAATAGATGAATAGAGGCAAGTGTGAAATAGGCATCTTCCTGGGGGTTATCACAATAAAATAATTTTACAAATATTTGGTGAAGCTATCTTTATACCCAATCATCAGATAACACCAAAATTAAGAAATTGCACAAAATTAATTGTATAGGTAAGTGATCAAATAAATGGAAGTCATACCCATTAAACCTTAAATATATTAAGACTTAAAATATAACACACTTTTTGTGGTTCTTGGAAAGTCTAAAAATGTGTTTGAGGCATATCCACTGTTTTCTGTTTATAATCTGCATCAGAAAAACTAAGTAAGGAAATAAATGAAGGACTGAAGAATTCTCTCAAATTTCTAAATATATCGTACTTAGCCCCAAGTATATCTGCATCTATTCTAAGATGGTAAAAAAAAAAAAAAAAAAAAAATCTGAATCAATAAGCGCCTCACGGGCCTGAGGATACTCCAACACAGTCCTGCAACCAATAGGAAAACTTTCCCTAAATCTGGATTAGTCTTTCATCCCTTTATCACAAAATACAGAGCACAAACCAGGATTGTTCATGGTTACCCAAACGGCAAGAAACTCAGTTGGAGTAATCAGTGCTTGCAAGCTAAAACTGTTTCTTAAGGACTTAAAGGGGTGAAGGATGAGACAGTTTAGGGAAGAAACGCGGGATTCATTTCTCCAAGTTATATTTTTAACACCTCTTTGTAGGGAGTTTAAAATGTGAACCAGCCCAGCTAAAATGAACGCAGGGTGAAAATGGGAATTCGGTCGCGGACGGAGGGGTGAGGGGTGCAGGAGGGACGAGGAGGCGTGAAGGGTTTTCGTTAGGGCCGGCCTGGGGCTGGCGGCGGTTTGAATGGACGGATGCATAATAAAAGCTAATGGCTGGGGCTGGATCCGACATGTCGGAGGATGCCTCGCCCCACGAGCGCGCGAGGGTCTGAGCCGCAGGAGCAGGGCTGCGGGTCCGTTTCCATCCGGGGCGCCCGAGCTCGCCTCCATGTTCGGCGGCCGTGCCCCGAGGCGGGCGGGAGTGGACCGGCGCCCTAGGCCGCGGGACCCGGGCGACCGGACTCATCTTGCCCGGCAGGGACGGCGCTGCCCACGGGGAGGATGCGCTGGGCTTTCCGCTCGGCCTCACCCGAGTCCTGGAGCCGCAGGAGCGCAGTGACTCGACCTCCGGGAGTGCGACCCGCTAGGGCCTGGAGATCACCCGGCGCGGCCGCTCCGGCCCCGGCCCCGGCCCCTCCACCCGGCGCTCGGGCTCGGCCTCCCGGCTCGCGGCCCTCCCCTCGCCCGGCTCCCTCAGCGCCACTCTCGCCGCTGTCGTCTCCCCCACCTCCTTCCCGAGGGACAAACCTGGGGGCCGCTACTCCGCATGGCCGACCCCGCGAGGAAGCGGCGAGCGGGCGTCGGGGCCCGCAGCGACAGCGGCCACCTCGGCCCTCCCCGCGCGGAGCCGCGCCCCGGCGCCCCCTCCCCGGCTTGCCCAACTCACCCCTCACCGCGCGCGCACACGGATCTGTTGCTCAACCTACTTGCAGTCTCTTCTCAGCGGCCATCACAACATGCCCTGGAAGCCGGGGCAGCCCCGGGCCCTCCGGCGGGCGGCCGCCTCTCGCCGCCGCGGCCGCCGCTAGGGCGCGGGACGAGCGGGAGGCTCCCCCATGCCGCCCGGCCGGCTACACGCCGGGGCCCCGGCTCAGGCGCGCCCTCGGCTCCGCCCGCCGCCCGCGCCGCTGCTACGCGGACGAGAGCGAACCTGGCTCTCCCGCCAGCCGCCTCGCTCCTCGCCCGCCCGCCCGCAGCCGCCGCCGCCGCCGCTGCGCCGCGTCCTCCTCCCCTTCCCTCTTTCCCTTCTCCTTCGCCTCCTCTGAAGCCGAGGTTGGCAAACCAGCACCTGCTGCTGGAGATCACCGAGAACTGAAACAGGAAACCCCGAGCCAAGGGGAAAACCCGGGAGGCGTGGAGAGGGGTGAGGGGAGCTGCTGGAACCTGTCCGGCTCGACCCGGCCGCTGGGGCTGCCCAAGGTTCCCACACCTCCTCCCCTCGCTCCCATTCCCTTCTCGGGCCCAGCCCCGGGGTCCCGACCTCCCCTCGCCGCTGCCCCAGCCCTGTCCAGGAGGGCGCCTCTCCTCTCGGCAATACCACCTTCTCCACCCAGCAAGAACACGATCAATCCCTGGGAGGTCAAGGAAATCGAGAGGCTGCCTTCCTAGGGCAAGTTTCCCGTGGTTGTTTGCCTATTATCAATATTCCCTAATGAGGAAAACCCATACCCGGCGTTGGCGAGACAAATAGGGAAACTTCAACAAACGAAGCTGTTGGGATTTCACCCAGGGGAAGGACTTCTTTCAGTAAGGAAACTGGCCTTGTTGGAAATGGCAATATGTCAAAATCGAGGTTAAACCCAGGATAAATTCGGATCTCTTTCGGGAGGCTGGGAGGAGACAGCCCTCTACACTGAGGTGGGCTGCTGAATTACAAGTGAAAAGCACTGAAAGCAGAGAGCCTTTCTCCTGTGAATTGTACACCTAGCACAGCATTTCAGAAATGTTGAAATAATCTTATTCACCTGCCTGTGGAATTGTCACCAGGTGCCTTGGGCAGGACGCATCTGCTTTTGGAGCGGGAGGAAAGGGAACTTAACCAGGATTGTGCCCCTACCACGTGCCACAGACTAGGTAGCCTGCCTTAAATGCATTATCTCATTGGGTCACCACAGCCACATGAGCTAGGTGTTATAATCCCTTTTATCCGTCAGAAAATAGAGGTTAGAAAAATTTACCGAAATTACACAACTTGAATATGAAGGCTCTAGGTCTATCTCCATCCAAAGCACATATTTGTTTCACTGAACCAGCGTTCATGCCTTTGATGAAACTTTTCACCTGTAATTATTTCTTGCCTCTCTGAATTGTTTCAATAGGGCATATATGGTTTAAACCTGGATCTGTTGAATTTGCTTGGGCTACTGAATGATAGTGAAATCCATGATGCTTACTGGGGCTCAAACTTTGTGGTTTCCAATTTTAAAAATATCTGCCTTTATGGCTCAGTTGAGCAGCGTAGATGTCTCCACCTTTTTGGACAGCATCTGTTGCTCTTTAGCTATTGATGATGGGGTTCCAACTGAGAGCATCCTATTGGCTGGTGCCCATGGGCATCCTGACACTGCCAGATGAAAGGGGAGCAGCTTACTGAGCCTGCTTTTCACTTCAGTAGGCCAGTCTTTCGGCCTATTAAATAAAATAGACCGGTAGGCTTCTTTTTGGGTATATGAGAGCTCTCTGGTCCACATTTTTAGTACCACCTTTAAGACCCTTAGGAAGTCTGGCAACTTGCTCTCTGCAGCCAGGTCAGTTTTGATTGGCAGGAAGGGAGGGATGCTCAGGGGATGCTTTCCTGTTCACTGAGCCAAACCTTCAGAAGTCTCTTGAGCAGTATCAGGGAGTGGCAGGGACTTCGAAAGAGGCTGGCTGGCTGACAACAATAAGTGACAGCATCTGTGGCATGATTTTAGTGACGCCAGGAAGTTCCCCTACTCCACAATATACCGCCCACACAGTCTACCTTATGTTCCTTCATTGACTCAACTGAATTCCATTCAATATTGATTAAGCACGGTTATAGACCAAGGCACTGTATTAGGTCCTTCGGAGGTAAGAGACATGAATAATAATTATAATTGCTAACATTTAGTGAATGCTTACCATGTTCCAGGCACTGTTCTAGGCACTTTGCATGTATTCTCTCATGTAACACCTACAAAACCCCTATAAGGAACTATCACTATTTCCATTTCACAGATGAGGAAACTGAGACCAAGATTACAGTCAGCAAATAACGATGCAAAGATTAAAATGTAGGCAGTCTGACTCTAGAATCAGGACCCATTATGTGAATAAGATACAGAACAGCCCTTAATTACCTCACTGTGTAGTTAGAGAGATAAAAACATATGAAAGTTAAAAGAAAACTAAGAAGACTAGAGGATTTGTAAGTGTTAAATATGTGTCATGGGTAATAAATGCAATAAAGGATCAGAGGACTGAGGAATCACTTTAGGTTTGGAGTGGTTGGGAAGACTTACATAGAAGATGATTCTGCGTTTCAGAAAGGGGAACTTTAAGCTGAATAATGATGATGAATGGTATTTTGATAAGCAGAGAGGATAAGGAAGGGCATATCAGTGGAACAGCATAAACAAAGATAAAGTGCCAGGGAAATTTGGAAAATAGGGATCAAAAAAGCTGGAGAGGAAAAGTAGGACCAAATTGCACAGAGATTTGCAAACAATAGAGAGAGGCAGGGAGAGAGAGGGAAGGAGGGAGAGAGAGAGGGTTTAAGCTCAATGTAGCCTATATACAGTGGGGAATCTGTGAAGGGTTTTGAACAGAAGGTGACATGGAGAACATCCTATTTTAGGAAAACCAATATTGTGATGGTTATTGGATGTTTTGGAGAGCGGAAGGATTGAAGCAGGGAACCAAGTTTGAAGGCCAATATGGGAGAACTGACACGAAATAATGAAGTAAATTGTGAGAGAGGAAAGGAAGGGACAGGTTAATGAGACATTGTGACTTAAAAATCACCGAGGCTTTGTGAATGATTGAATACACTTGATGGAGATGGACTTAAGAAAAGGGAGAAGTCCAAAATGACTTAGTGAGTGTGAATGTGAAACCTATGGTATTACCAACTGAAAAAAGGGGAAGTTTAGGGGTAGAGGAACTACTTTTTTGAGCAAATGTTTAGAACAGTTTGGTTTTAGGCATGTATTTGTGGTAATAGTGGGATATACATGTGGAAATGTTTTATAGTATTATTTAGAAAAGGCAGAGAGTTGGGTCACTGTGACTCTTATCTGCTATGAGAGAATAATTATGTAAATTTTAAGTGGTGACTATAATAACAATAATCAAATGTGGTTGTTCATCTTAAGTAAACCAGAGTTGAAAGAAATTTCTAACAAAAATAAAATGCATGTATGGCTCTGAGATAAATGAGCATTAGGGAATTCCTCTTTTCCTTACTCCAAATTATATTTACTTAAAAGGAAGAAAGAATATATAGGAAAGATATTTCATGGGCTCAGAGAATGTAAGAATGATGGAAAAAAAACCTTAGAGATCATTTAATCTGACCCTATTTTTCATTTTCCAAATGGTGAAATTGAAGATCAAATTTTCAGCGTCTGATATTAAAACTTCAAAATAGGCATTAGCTGAATATGGCACATTCGCTATTACCAATTCTGGATTGCCAATTTGTATTTTAGTTACTAAATCAGGTCTGGACCTTGAATTGTGACTTTGAATTGCACATAATTAAAGAATTCAAGTGGCTGTGGCTACATAATAGGCAAAGCCTTGGGATAGCCTCACTAGTTAAAAGCGAATGCTTTGGGATAACAGACTGGGGAAGGTGGGGAGGGAGAATGGTCGCAAGGGCAGCAATTCTTTCTAAAATATAGCTCCCAGGTAGACTACCACACACCTAGATTCACATTTGAACATTAAAAGACAAGAGTTTCAGATGCCCATTGCATCCCACCTGGCTGCCTCAGCCTGGAACTTCCAATTGCCCAGCCACCTTATCTAAGACCTCCACGGGCTTCAAAAGTGATGGTCCATAGGTCACCCTCAGATTCAAAACTGGCGCACACTCCTGGCAACGGTTTCTAGTTCTATCCTAGTGGCGTCCTTAGGAGTTTTCTCATTGAAAATGTGTGGACCCAGTGGCTACACTTGGGGATGCAAGAGAATTATTTCTCCTGCTCTCACGTCTCCTGCCTCTACCATTTCTGCCAAAACACTTACCTTAGTTGAAATGATGTCAATAGTCCCTTGGATGCACCTTCATCTCTAGCTTTTTGGCCAGCTAGCTTTCCTCTAGTTGAAGAGCTTCATACACATAGCCAGGTGACTACTGTGATTTTTCATTCACAGTTTCTTTTATGTCTTTTTGAGAAGTTCTGGTTGATTCTAACAGCCCATGAAATGAAAAGCTTCTTAATATCATTACCCTAAACAACCATTTCCTAAGCACATGAACTTTATAAGACAGACCCAGAGGGATAAAAACACATTCTCGCTCATGTGCTTTGGTGACTGGTTAGAACTGCTTTTAATACCGAGTTCTTAGGGAAAGGAAACCAGAGGACATGAGTTATGTGCTGTTGACCAATCCCAAGGCTACTTTCATTTGATGAGTTACCACAAGATTCCATACCAGCAGCATGACTCTATTTTTCAGTCTTTGTGGGAGGCCACCAGAGAGCCAGAACAGTAAGGTTTTCAATATGCTTGTGTCTACAGTCATGTGCTTGGTTTTCTACCTGAACCAGACAGCGTGGCTGCCCTACTTTCGCCATATTTGGCCAACATAGAAATTTTGAGAACAATAAACACTTAATATAGAATAAAAAATGTTCCTAAGGTGGCACTTTGCCATCTTGATAAGGACCACACCTGCCATTGCAGTTTGCCCTGCCCAGAGTTTTAAAATTTTTGTTCCAACATGGAATTTGAAGTATACCAAAAACATCCTCATCACCTCCGCAAACATCTGCTGTTTTAAAAGGAAATTGGTACATAGAATTACAAATGTGCAGAATGGAAATAGTTGGAAACAGAATTATGGAATTTTTAGGTAAGAGTACATCTTACATCAAAAGACAGTGTCACAAGAATATTAATCGCAATATTATTTGCAAAGACAAAAAATTAGAATCATCTAAATGTCCATTAGTAGGAGACTATTTAAATAAATTGTAACATCTCCATACATTAGAATGCCATTCAACTATAAAAAAGAATGAGGTGGCTTTATGTGCGTGGAATAAACTTCAACATCCATTTTCATTGAAAAAGTAAGGTGAAGATCAGTGTATATAGTAAGCTGCCATTTGTGTGAAAGAAAAAGAATATCTCTGCATTTGCTCGTGTATGCATATAATACCTCTGGAGGGACACACAAGAAACCTGTAACGGTGGTTGTCCTGGGCTGGGGAACTGGATGACTAGGAAGAAAGGGTGGAAGAGAGATTCACTGTTTACTCTACACCCTTTTATAGCTTTTGAATTTTAAATTGGGTACTTGAATTAGCTATTCAAAAAAATTTTTTTAAGTCTACATTTATTGGTGACGTGTGCTATTGTCCATGCCTTTCTATTTGATTCTATGAATACGTAGATATTATTTTTTTCAAATAGTACCCCAGCCACAAGGAAGAGGAAGTTGAGGGAGTCCTGTGAGTTGCACGTGTGGAGTCTGGGGCTTCCCAGTCAAGGGAAAGATTCCTCTGATCATGTGGAAGGGGAGATCCCACAATTGCTAAAGGATTCCCAGCTGCCATTAGTGGGATTAGTCACTGTTTTTATGACTTAATTGTCAAAAGCTCCAGACTAAGATTCTATGAAGATTTTTGATGGGAACTGCTTTAACTAGGGGGAGCATTCAGGGAAGTTCTCATCAGCAGATACAGGAGAAGTTCCTATAAACTGCAGGCATCACAGAAGGTCAGCAGTAGGCATTGGGCAGACAGAACACATTTTTCTCATAATATCACTTAGAATTATATTTGCTTATTCATTTTATTCTGTCTCCCCACATCAGAATGTAAGCTCCAGGAAGGCAGGAGCTCTATCTTGCTCCCCGCAGTATCCTCAGTTCTCCTGTGCCTGGCACACAAAAGGCACGAGGTTTCCAGGCTACTGGAACTGGGGACCATAAAACCCAATGACTCTCCAGCCTGTGGCTGCTTATTTAGACATTAATCTGTTAGAAGGTAGTAAAGACGTGGCCATGGGAAACAGGATTCAGGACTCCAGTCTCTGAAAGAGTGGGCAAAGCAGAATTCAAATCTCAAAAGAACTGGGGAATTAAAAAAATACTTTAGCATGAAGGAACAAGGCAAAGAACCAACTACTGAACTAGCAGAACAAGGTAGGGGCTTGGCTTGAAAGAAAAAAGAGAAGAAAAAAGAAAAACAACAAACCCAGCAAATAATTTAAAATAAAACAATTCCCCCAAACAAACAAACAACAGACAACACAACAATAAAATAGAAGAGATAGCCCCATAATTAAGGCTGCAGTTTA
Source organism: Tapirus indicus (assembly GCA_031878705.1). Taxonomy (NCBI): domain Eukaryota; kingdom Metazoa; phylum Chordata; class Mammalia; order Perissodactyla; family Tapiridae; genus Tapirus; species Tapirus indicus. The sequence continues at coordinate 58,835,145 of CM062924.1, read as the reverse complement.
CAGGAAGAGCAAGATTATCAGCAGAGCAGGTTTACTGCTGTGTCACTGTACTGCCGGAGAGTTGGGTGGTTGGGGTGGGCAAGTCACACTGACTTAGGGTCTAGGTTGGGTTCAGAGTCTAGGATAGGGTAGAAGTGAGCCTAGTCACTAAGGTCAGAAGGATATAGGGGAAACAGCCAACCCAGATGGTCCCAGGTATACACTTCCAACCTCAGAGTGAAAGTCAATGGAAAATTTACGCAGTCAGCTATTTCTGTTTGAACATAGAAATTCCAGGGGATATTCTGCCAAAGAGCATCCAGGAGTCAGAGATGAGGAGTCCAGTGGGCAAGAAATGTTAAGCACATCTCCCTGGGTCTCATAAGTGAGAGCCATTGGCTTAGGTGGGAGATGAGTGACACTAAAGAGATAAATAAACTGGAGCTATCTCATGGCTTTTAATGGTTTTGGTAGGTCACAGATCACATTCAGGGATTTGGTGGAGGTAAGCTCTGATTTTAGAGAAACTATTTGTCTTCTGTCTTATCTATTCTCTGGTCGGTCCAGAGCAGGTTATGTTTTAACTTTGCCCAGATAAAGTCAGGCTATGCCTGGACTAGACCAGAGCCATTTATCTACTCTCATGTCTCATGGCCCTTCATTTGGGTGAAAACATTGACCTTATTGTCAGTAGTCCCCTGAAATGTTTCTGTAGCTCTTCAGTCATCATGAGACTTCCTCTAGTTTTTGAGTTTTATACACAGAACCTTGGTTTATTGAGAAGGGCTGGGCCTTCTGGGTCATTCTTACAAGCATCTATTTTGAAAAGAGAGTATTATCTCTCTTTGGAAGTCCCTACTTTTTAATGGAGATCTTGCTAGAGAAATTCAGGAATTTGCCATTTTATTTTGGATAACTACAAGAGGCAGTGAAATGTTCAGTAAGCATTGGCAAGGACAACTTGTTTACTAGAAGATGGTGTCCTGAGGAAATGTATTAACACGACTTTCTGTGGTTTACTTTGCTAAAATATGTGTTTGGAGGAACATTTTAGAGTATTGGTAGGATTGGGTGTATATAATTACTTGTATTGTCTCGGTGGTCAATTGTTTACGCACAAAAGTAGGAGCTGGCATTTTCCAAGACTCTTTCACAAATGTAGCCAACCAATAGTAAAATTGAGACTCAAATACTTCAGCTGTATGCATCCTGAACAAAGGTTAATGGAGGTAGATTTCACTGGCTTTAATATCCAGTACCTTTTAGTATTCTAACGCATTATTTTAAATTATAACAAGAATACCTGCTCATTGTAGAAAAATTTTAAGGCACATAAAAACATAAGATTTCAAAAATATAAATCATCTCTCATCACAGCACCCGGAGATAATCAACCACCTTTACAGTTTTTTCATTTTCTTCCATTGTATGTCTATATTCCACTACCTTTCTTGATTTAATTAAATCAAACAAGTGTTGAGTTCCAGCACTGGACTTGGAATCATAAAATAAAAGACATGGTCCATATCTTAAATAAAGCAAATATTTCCTTGGAAAGGTAAGATGTACATTTGAAAAAAATCTAGAGGAAACACTGAATTGGATATAATCAAGTGACAAATTTGCCTGATTTAGGTGCTCTCTCAGTCAGCTGGGATCCACAGGATGCAGATCTCAAAATAATTCTCTGTTTGCCTTAGGGACTCATTCATTCAACAAATGTTTATTGATACCTACTGTGTCCCTGGCACTGTTAGGATGTACTACTACTTTCTGAGGCAGACTTTGAGTGTTCTTAAACTGAAGGCAGATGCTGCTTCCTTTAGTCTATCTTGTATACTGCCAACCCCTGTCTTCTACACTCTCCCCTGCTCATTCTCCACCAGCCACACTGGCCTTCTTGCTGTTCTTGCTCTTCCATGACATCACTCTTGAGATATATCACAGGAAACGCAGGCAGACTGTAGGTATGTAGGTGAGGCATTCTTCAGAAGTCCCCAAAGGGGCACAACAGTGAGACAAAGTAATGAGAGAAGCCTTGGCTATTCAGGTGTCTGCTGCACATCATAATCAGCCAGAAACAGATTATCTAATCGAGTTGTAATTTACATTGTGGACTGTTTTCCTTTGGATTCTGTAGTACTACTTTCCTTCTGCTTCTCCCTTACCTCCCCTGATCAGTCTTTTTGGGATTTTTCTTCTTCTGTCTACTCCTACAAAGAATTCCTCTCTGACCCACTATCTTTTGACTCCTCACCAATATCCTCAGTTTTCTCACCCATTCCTGTGGCATTAACTACTACCTATATTCTCATGTTTGCCAAATCAATCTCTGCAGCCCATAGTACCTGGCGCTGAGTAGGTGCACAATAAAAGCACCTTTAATTTATTCATAATGAATAAATGGCCTTTTTTTGGGCTTTTAGTGTGTGTCAGCCATTGTTGTAGGTGCTGGAAAAGTTTCCTGCTCCAGTAGAGCTTATATTATATACCCAATAGAAAATTAAACAAATATATGAAATCCACAAATAAACAAATGAATGCAATAATTTCACATAATAGCAAGTGCTCTGAAGAAATAAATTAGAATGGAGTACTAGCAGGTCTGGGGCTGGCTTGTGAGTGGGGGTCAGGAAAATTCTCTTGTAAATTGCATTTGAGCTGAAATAATATAAAGGAGCCAGCCATGCAAAGCATATTCCAGGTAGAAGAAATAGCAAGCAAAGGAGCCTGGAGGCGGTATAAGCTGGGAAGTTCAAGGAAGAAAATGAAGAGCAGGTAGTGGAGCTTGGTGAGGGGGAAGGAGCTTGGTGGGAGTAGATGCTGGCCCCTTTAGATGGGTTCTGTGTGCTCCAGTTTGCCCCGGACCTAACGTCTTCCCAGTATCTTTCCCCTGGCTAGCCTCTCTTACTGATCTTACCCGCCTGGCTCTTGTAGGTATTTGAGTTTGTGACCCTTCCTTGTTCTTGGTAAACTGCACTGGCAGTTATCAAACGGTTCCAGGCTTTTGTTTACTTCCGGGCCTCCATGTAGACTGCTTTCTCTGCCTGCAACAACATTTCTCCTAATATTTTGTGACCAAAGATCCAGCTCAGAAATTCATTCTGTTCTAGAAAGTCTTCTTTGATCTGGGTTAGATGTTCCTCCTCATGCTCCCAGAGTCCCATGTGAGAACCAAAGTACAGAAAAGTTGAGTAACTTCCCCAAATCACAAGACATAGGCAAGATGTGAACCCAGGCAGTCCAGCCCACACTCTTAACCACTGGACTCTCTCATAAAGCTGTTGGGAGAACTACGTGAGATGATGCATGCGAAGGCTTAATATAAGCCCCAACCTTTGGAAAATACTCAGTAAACGTTCGCTTTAATTACAGATACAATCTCTGTTCCTGAGAAGCTTATGGTCAAGTGAGGGAGCAAAAAGTCTAGTAAATATATGAATAAGTTGGAGAAAACAATTTGAATACCTAGAAGGATCTTTACTATAGTTTTAACTGCTTCTCTCATTTGCATCCATTTCTGTGAAGTACCTGCTACTAAATAACAGTGATGGTGACACTCTTTGAAAAAGAAAATATTAAAAGGAGGAGCAGGTCTTGTGGGAAAAATGATACAATTCAGTTTAGACATGCTGAACTTCTGAAGTGCTTCTGGAACATCCAATTAGAGATGACCAATAGGCTGGACAAGTGTCTGCATAATTCACCTTGTTACTTAAGTATCACCCTTGATTCTTCCCTTCCCTCACTTCCACATCTAAACCAGCAGCCAAGACTTGTTGATTCTACTTTCAAAATGTACCTGTAATCTGCCATCTTTTCGCCTCTGCCACCACCCTGATCCAACCACAACCATCTATCTGTGCCTCACTTTCTCTTCTATAAAATGGAGATACTAATAGTGTTTGCCTTGTGGGATTGTTGTGAGCCTTAAATAAGATAATTTATGTAAAGCACTCAGAATGCTGCCTAGCATGTAGAGGAAGGAGAGACCAAAAAGTTGAGAGAGAACCAAGATTTTGTGGGGGCAGGGAATCCATGGAATGAATGTTTCTAGAAGAAAGGTAGTTATCAGAGGTAAAGATGATTGGGAATTTCCAAATATGTGATGTCCTGTTCTATTAGGACATATTTACATAAGAGTGGTAAAATAGAAAGTTGAACAAGGTTGTTCCACACAACTGGTTAATTAGAATAGTGTATACTACAAGTATTTACAGAAAGGTTGAGTCAATTAGGGTCTCTTGGTTAGAAGGAACAAAGACTCAGCTAGAATCTAGTTGACTCAAGTCACCTCTGCTGAGTCAAAACTTTTTGGGTTGCGCCACCTTATAGACTGCTGACCAGTCTATAGATTGGCTTCCTTTGGGGTGAGCTGCCCACCCCTGTTCAATCAGTGGAGACAAGAGAGAGGTGTGACCAAACCACCATGGCTGGCCAGGGCTGCCCTGTCAGCAGGGCCTCAAGATGAAGCAGTTTCCCTAAGAAGTGGCTCTGGGCTCTGGGTGTGGCAGGAACCACGACTGACACTTCAGGCCGAGAGACACAGTCATGTAGAGGAACAGTATGAGGTTTGAAATCTAATGCCTGGTTTTGAGTCTCAGCAATCCAGTTCCACTTTGAACCAGCTCTGTGCTTTGAGCAAGTTAGTAAATTTCTCTAATGCCTAACTTCTCCTTTATTAAGTGGATATGCTCATAATTTCATAGGTTTTTGCTGGAAAAGCTCTGTGTAGACTGTAACCATCTTGAATCAGGCAGGTCTCAAATACCTTTTTGCTTTGTAGGAGAGATGGTTTTAATGGAATTAGTAAGTTAATTGCTGAAACTTTTGTTAAGATACTGCTTACAGTGGCACTACTCTCTGAGAATAAGACAAAGATATAATTCCCCAAAAGATTTTCTCTTCTTTTGGAGGTATGGGAAGAAGAAATTTCTTAATGCTAATGAAAGACAATATGGCCGACTCCAGCAAGGACAGTCTACACATGCACAATTTACTGCCATGAATTTGTCTCCTAAGAAGTAGGATGAAATGGGGTAGAAGAGCTAGTCAAGACTCCTCTTCAGAGAAGCAGGACATCATACTAAGGGACAAGAAAGTGGAAAGAGAATGAATAAAGTGAGGAGAAGTCAGATGGAACAAGAAGGTTGACCCAGGATTTCAAAGCTTTTCTCAGTGGGTGGGAATTACTCCTAGTCAAGAGCCCCAAGTGGGCCAGTTAGGGTGGAGAAAGAACAGGTTGGAAGCCATAGTATGGTGTGAGGACTCTAGGATGGGTAAGAGGGAACAGTTAAATGCTGATTCACATCGCATGTCAATTCATAGTTATTGCTGCCTAGAAAGTACATTCTGGAATTCAAAGTGAGAATGCCCCAAACTGACAGCAAATGTTTTTGCAATGACTTCCAACTGCCTTGTGGTACTTATGTTTCTATATTTTTTTTCCTCTTAACCTAAAAGAAACTACCCCACTTCTCAAGGTACAATATATAGCCGGAATAATGTGACCAATATTTTTTAAAGTCAGTACAATGACAGAGTCAGGATTCTGGTCTCATACCATAGGATTTATTAAAGAGTATTGATATCTGATATAATTCATAGAAGGGCTTGAAAACTAGGCTTGGAGGCTACAGAGCCAGGCACCATGTCCAACATCACACCACAGAAATATCCCAGGAAGATATTTCCCACAGCTTGTCCTACCTCCAGCCCAATGCTGGCTCTAGAAGTGGCTTCTAGAATTGCTGAGCCTGCTGCCTCTGAAAAATGAATGTAGCTTCTGTCTCTGCTATTACTCTTACCAAAATGGACTCTATGGGATTCCTTCCTCTTTGATCACTAGCTCCCGGTTCAAAATCTGAGGTGAGTGCATCCGATTAGAGGAGTCTAGGTCATGTGCCAACAATCTAGCTGCAAGGAAGCCTGGGCAGACTAGTACCTGGGATGTTCAGCTTCTATAGTGGGTGGTGGGCTCTACCTCATAACATTTCTCATGCATAGCAAAGAGGTTTAAATGCTGGGAAGCCAAAAACATTAAAAATGTATAGCACAAGTTTTGCCTTCTAAGGATGCTTCATTTTGGTTAACAAACCCTTGATTTAGTTAATGCAAGATATTTTAGCATTCAACTCCCAGTCTTCTAGACATTTCCTTTTAGCTCCCAGTTCTTGTTGGCAGTTCCTGAGAAGTCCCCAAGAAAGAGAAGACAATACTGATTCATTAAGACTCTACCTGAGTGATTTTTTTTCTTGTGGAATATAATATAAATAGTTTTTTAGTTCAAAATTTTGAAACTTTACTAGCATTAAAAAATCAACATCTTGTTGCACAAAGATAATTGTTAATATGTTGAATAAATGATCACCTGTAAAAATAATGAATAGGTTGAAAGAAAACTTAGGTATTATAAGATACTTTAGTGCGTAAGATATGCCAAGATTAGGTAGCATTACATGGTGATGGTAATAATAATGATAGTAAGGAAGGAAGGAGTAACATACTAAATATTTTATTTATTCTTAGATAGTTTTTCAGATTTCTGCCCAAACCTCTGACAGTATATACATGCAGAAAGAAGCTTCAATCTCTTTGTGTCACCAGTGGAATATTTTTGTGGTCCAACATCTAGACTGTAAATAACAAACTTTCTTATCAAAGCTATCTAATAGTCATTTCACAATTGAGCAGCAATGCCAGTGGTGACGCAGATGCGTGCCACATGTAAACATCTCTGATAGCCATGGTTCCTGTACATCCTCTCCCAACTCCTAGTGTAGGTAATTTTGAAGTTAGGAAATTTATAAGCCAGATGGGAATCAGACTATCTTCAAAAGCCTGGGAGATTTTTGTCCATATGTTTTTGGTTGTTCCATGGTGAGAACATATTTTCCCAAGTGATGTTAATGAAGGGATGAGTGGCCTTTCGTTGGGTGCTTACTCAGTCTTTGTCTTCCTGTGAGTCATTATTGTTTTCCAGCTAGATGCTGTGGCCAGCCTCGCTTTCAATGTGTCATTTTCATTCATTTGGAAACTAAAGAGCTGTGCTTTGCGCCACGTCCTTAATGTCAGCAAAGCGAGCTCTGTTGGATTAAAATGCAGAGATGTGCAAAGTGCTGCAGGCTGCCTCTCTGAGCCAAGCAGCCACACTGAGCACGTGGAAGGCTGTTCAGAAGGGCTTGAGAACTGGGTGCCTGGGGCTAGTAACACCTCAAGGCCAGCCATGGTAAGAAAGCTGCCTCTATTTTGTGACTGGGAGGTCCAGCATGTGGCATGTAGGGGAGGTGTGGGCTGGTAGAACACTGTAAAATGGTGACATATTTGTCCCTAAGTTCCCTATGAGATGGGCACCTTGTAAGGGGTAAATGAGTTAATACATATAAAGCACTTAGAACAATGCTTAAACTTTTTACATATGTTATCTCGTTTAATCTTTACAACAACTCTATTCAGATGAGAAAACTAGGGCCAGAGATGTTAAGTAACTTACCCAAAGTCACACAGCTAGTTAACGGTTTGAAGCCGTAATTCAAAACCAGTTCTGCCTAACATCCGAAACTCTTAACCCTTAAAAATGAGCTCAAGTTTGACATCTTGAATTATATTCTGTTGGTAGTAAGAGGGGGAAAGTGCTATAGTTCATATAGGGAAGAAAAAGTTTGAATTAAAGAGAACTGTCCTGCTGTGATGCTCAGACAAAGGAAGGAACCTCTGCTAGACAGATTGGAAGTTCCAGAATAGGGTCCCTTGAGCTATGGCCAGAAGCCATTTAAAACTCCGATGAGGGATTCTGTTGACTTTTATATTCTTCAGTGTATTTCACTTCCCCCAAATTACTTCACTATATAAATAAACCCACAGGTGTGGGAAAATTGAATGTGTGATAATCGAAAGAGGAAAAAAATAATTTAAAAAGTCAAGATATGCTAACCCTCGGGGTAGTGATAAGAATCATGGCTCCAATAGATGTCCAATAAATGTTTTATTAATGAAAGAACTTAGTGATTGTCTCAGAATAATTTGTATGTAGAGCACAGGTTACATGCGAAAAGAATTAAGGTCTCTCTGACCACAATAAAAATAATTTATGCGTGTATAATTTTAACAGATGTTTTGAAAAAACCTGGATCTTTGCAAGAAGAGACATGTGGTGCACAAAGCAGGAAGATTTATTGCAGTGAATCCTAGGAGGCCTAGCAGGCTCTAGATAATACGGCCTCAGGCATTTCATGTTTTTTACAACATATTTGCATTCAACGACATCAGTTTCTGAGGGCTGAATATCCTTTAAGGAGTAATGTTGCGAGGAAACTAGGGTTGCCCAAGACCCTAAGCTACTGCTCTCCAGAGTACCCTAGAGTCTCATTAGTGATAGAAGAAGGGTACCTCTGGACCAGGGGTGCCTCTGGGCAGCTGGTTGGTCAATTATTAACTTAGTGGGCAAAGAGTACACCTCCCAGAGACCCTGCTATCCTAATTTCAGCCAGATTTCATTTCTCCAACTCCAAAAATTGGTTAGTTGCCTATCCTTAGGTTTTCCCATGGCATTTTGTGTGCTCTCCCACTGTGACTTAGACGGGACTTTATTTGTAAGCTGGTGAACTTGTCTGTCTTTTTTCTAGAGGCTTGAGACTGCCTCACGCTCTCTGAGAAATCTCCACTGCCTTGCACATTGCTTGGCCAGTGGTAAGCACTTGCTAGATAATTGTTGAAGGACTGAAGTTAAGCCATAAAGGAATAGGAAATTTTAAAGAAGGCCTGGGAGGAGGATGATTTCTAATTGCAGTTAGTACAGTATGAGTTATTTAAAATTCCTTGCATTTGAATTGCCTTGAATTGCAATGAATTATGACATACATATTTTATACCACTTTTAGGTTTAGTTAAAAACCCACTTATTGTGCATTTACTGAATGCCGGGCCCTGTGATGAATAACACATGATTCTGGCTCCTAAAGGGGCTACCAGTCTAGTGGAGTACAGTGAAACTGAAATAAATAACTACAACCCAATATGATATGGTCAATGGTAAAAGTGCTCACTGCGTGTCCGAACCTGTTCTAAGTACTTTTAATTCTTTATGTTGTTTAATTCTAACAACCCTATGAGATAGACACTATTATTGTCTCCTTTTGCCAATCAGGAAACCGAGACCTAGAAAGGCTAAATAGATTGTCCAAGATCACATTGTTGCTACGTGGTAGAGCCAGGAGATGAATTTGGATTAATTTGAATTCAGAGACTGAGCCAGACGCCAATGCAGTACCCTACTCCAGTATGGAAGAGGGAGGGATTACTTTGGGAAAGGAGAAGAGGAGGAAGGGAGGAGGGAAGCCAGCAGGCATCAGGGAGGAGGTATTCTTTAAGCAATCATTTGAATGATAAATAGGTGTATGTCAGATGGACAAGTTGTCAAAGGAAGGGTAGGAGGGAACATTTCAAAGATGTGGAGAATTGAAAGACATAGTGTGTTCAGGGAACCGGGTTTGGTGTTGATTAAGCATAATATGCAAGGAGGATAGGAAGTGGAAGAGGTAGTCAAGAATAATATCAGGGGAATTAGAACATCCTCAAGTCAGTAGCCTCTGGCAGAATTTGCCCCCTTGTTAAATTGCGTTTTCCTCCAAAGCCACTATGAACTTGAGGCCAGCAGGTTGTAAATGGGTGGAATGGAAATTTTCATTATCCTTCTTCTTGGGTCCTTGATGGGCACATGTCTGGTAATGTCTGCAGAGACCTCTGACCCAGAGAGACCAATATAGGGAGCTGACAGAATTGCAAAGAGCCTAGAATTTTGAGAGAGAAATCATGTGTTTGTAAAAGAGCTCAAGACAACCTAGTGTGAGTTGATTCCTAGCTTAGATTGTAAGCTCCATGATTGTTTCTGCCTTATTCACAATCTCCAATACATAGTACAATAGTTGGCACATAGTGGGCTCTCAATACATCTTAAAACATTTTGTTGAATGGATGAATAAAAGAATGAAACTGAGAATTTGCCACTAGAAGAGGCTTAAGCCTAAAGAAAATAGAGGAAAAGCAAAAGAGATGGAGAAGACGGCTTGGAAACTCAAGAGACAGCAAGTAAGGGCTGGAGTGGCCGTATTACCTAATAACGGCTAGACAGAACTCTTATTGTGAAGATGGCTCAGAGGACCCAGAGAAGTCAGCTACTGGGCTGTATTTTGACTTACCTTATTAGAAAAGAGGAAGCACATACAATTTCTCTCAGAGTAGCCAAGACTTTCCAAGTCCTGTCTTATTTTCTTTTTGCAAGAAATGTTACACATGAAACTTTCTGTTAGGGATGGTTATTAATGATCCCAATGATTTTTTTTTTGTAGGAAATCGAATAGCAAATTTAATATGAGTATTTCTTGCAGGTTTTGTTGATAAATATCTCATTTGACAGTTTGATTTGGTTCAAGGCTATAACATAGCACCTAGAAGAGCAGAGGTATTGCATATCATAAAAAATAATTTCTAAATGAAACCACTCTCAGTGAGCCCTTGATAGGAGCTGGGTAGGAGGTAGGAAATGCTGAGGTTACTTTCTCTGCTCAGGGCCTGATGCATCAGTGGTCTCTGTGGCTGGTTGAGTTCGATATATGCTGTTAAAATAGAAACAATAGAGGTCAGATTGTCATCCTATTATTAATATATAAGCTCTTTCAGTACACTCTTGGATCCTGGGAAATGGATCAGAGAATCATACGTACAGTGTCTATGAGACATGGAGGGTGGGTGGGGGGAACTTATTCTTCCTCCCCATCCAACTTTTCAGAATTAAAAAAAAATTAAAAAGTCTATAGAACCATCAAAAGCATATGTAATCAGCTATGTAAGTTGTAAAACAGATCTTAGGGTTCTATAGGGTTCTATTTATACTGATGCCACAAAAAAATTTTATTTTCCCCTTTATTAAGATAGAAAACAACAACAATAAAATTATGAACACCTTGGTATAACTCTACTAATAATGACAATTCTATAGTGTCATCTCTTCCTAGCTGATGTCCTGCCTGCCTGCCAGCATGATTTTTCCCTCAAAGCATCATTTACACAACCTTATATAACTGGATGTAAATATTCCTTCTCTTCTAACTTGTACAATATTGGCTGGTTATAATTTCTTTCGTGGTAGAATACTATCAAAGCAAAAGTTTCTGTTTTCTAATCTGGCAAAACCATCAGCTGCTATTTTTTCGAATTCTTTTCTTTTTCTTCCTTTCTTTCCCATTGCAACTTCTTCTATTTCAGAATTCCTGGAGAGTGGGCAGGAATCACCAGGGCCCCAGAGAAATTCTCATGGCATTGGGTCCAAACTATAGAATACATGCTTCTCCTTCTTCTTTCTCACAATATAAAAATCAGTGACATTACCCAACTCTAGTAGAGTTATATATCCAAAGATAATATAAAAAATTTCCCCTCAATGTATTTTGAATCCATTTTAACATTCATTAATTCATTTGTTTGTCAGTTCCTTCATTCAACAATTATTATGGGTCAGATACTATGCAAGCAACTAGGGATTCAAAGATTAATAAAAGATAGTCCTCTCCCTTAGGAGTTTGTGGTTTAGTGGGAAGACAAATGTTAAAAACAAATGATTACAGTGATATATAATAAAGTTAGTAAAAAGCGTTGTGGGATCGTCAAGAATGACATGGTAAACTCTGCTCAGAGACGTTCAGGAAAGTTTTCTGCAGAAGAAAGCATTTGTATTTAAAGACTGAGTTAGAGTTCACTTGGTAAACAATGCAGGAAAGAGCATTCTAGAAAAGGGGCTATCAGAGGTATGAAATCATGATAAATTGGGGCAACTGCCAGTATATCATAATGGTTGAGATGACAGGTGGTTATGGAGGAGTTGTGAGTGAGGAGGCTGGAAAGGGTGGTTGGAGCAACATCATGAAGGACTTTGTCTGCCATGTTTGCCAGGGGGAGTTTGGATTTTATCTTGATGGGCATAGGGAGCCATTGAAGAATTTTAAGCAGGAGCAAGACATTATAAGAATTTCATTTTAGAGAGAGGAATCTGACTTCAGTTGAGAGGATAGATTAGAAGGAGATAAGTCTGGAAACTTTCCAATTTCCCTTGGCAGAGGCACTAAAGGACTGGTGTGGGAGGGTTAGAAGTATCTCTTACCCAAGGGCTAGGCGGAGAATGCTGGAAGGTGAATGTCAGGATTATGTCTGAGAGAGACGCTGGGGTTGAGTTGGAGTAGAATGTCCAAAGGGAACCATCAAAGCTGGGGTCAGAGACCTAGAAAAGACAAGAGCAAAGATATCAGATTGGAATACATGGAACAGGAGGTAGCCTGAGTGAATTCCAAGGATGGAAGCCAGAACCTGCAGTGGGACTGTTATGTGGTGGAACTTTTATGTTTTCACACATTTTTGTGGGCAGAATTGGTTTGTTGAATGATTCATAGCTAGGATGCAATAGACCAGAAGCCTGGAGACTTGTTAGAGCTCGGTTGTAGTTGTCCAGTCAAGAAACATGAGAGACCAAGAGAGCAGCAGAGTTGATAAAGAGGAAGAGATGGATTTTAGAGCTTATCAGTTGCTTTCCTGGGATATTTTCTAGGATAAATTAACAGCAAAATGTATCTCTAGATAAAAAAAATCAAATTAATTTATGGTAGTGATTATTTTCTGTTAAACTTTGGAGTTTAATTGTGGAGACTATCAAAGACAATGCTTTTAGCTTTCACATAATTAATACTGAGCCTCTCTTTCTGGCAATAGACTCAAGGACCACTTGTTTATGCATCCATCCCCTGATTTATAATAAAACTTTATTAATAGCATGTAGGAAGATACTTGTCTTCTTATTATATATGGGAAGGGACATCCTTCAGATCATCTAAAGAAATTTCAAATTATGAATGTATAAATTAAAAAGAAGCAGGGCCAGAACACATACCACTGGAGATTATCATCTGACTTGTGAGGAGACCACTTGTGCCTACCCTCGTTTTACCTGAATATGAATAACCAGAACCTATATTGAGGTCATGCAGCTTGGCCCAGAGCCACTTCCTGCCTCCAGAAGGAAAGGGCAATGAAGAAGGCACTGAAAGTTGTAAGCAGTAGTAATGGAGGTGCCCGCTCTCCTCTCTCCCTGCTGGAGTTGCTCCAGTAAACCGCCGTCTGGTTCCAAGATCCAGGTGTGAGAGCATCTCCTTCCCTTCCCTTCCCTTCCCTAGCTAGATATCCAGTGGTTTACATGGTTCCTGGAGTGAGGTGTGGGGTTGTCTAACTGTTACCAAATGTCTTGGTGTGTGTGGACTCAAAGCATTAGCGGGGCAGTGAACCTTCTCCTAGAAAGTCCTAGCAGTCGCTGGCTGAGGTCTAATATCCCTCATTGCAGGGATCAACCTGCTGCAGCTTCAGCGTGCAAAGCATGGTGCTTCACACACTGGCTCTCTTTGTGCTAGCTCAGATTGAACTAGGACCCTCTTGGGAACAAGGTCCAGGCATCCAATCCCCAGACACAACTGTTCTGTCCTGGGCCCTTCTCCTAGTCCCCACTGACCTCGCATCTTGACCCTCTTACCCTCTTTTCCAGACAATGGGCCTCTGCCCTCCCTTCTAAAGGTGGCCACCCTAACTACCCATGTTCCTCTTGGAAGACCGCTACCCTAAATCCTTATATCCTCCTTTCAAGGCTGCTTAACTTTAACCCCTGCAGTCCTTCCCTGGTTTAAGGGTGGCTGCACTAAATCTCTATCCACGCCTTTCTAATGGGTATCTTCAGGGAGAACAAGAAGGGAAACGATGCGAACTTATTCTCAAGCAGGCTTCCACTCCTCAGTCTTAAATTTTTCTTTTCTGATTTCTTTATGAGATGAGAGTGTCACATAGTCAGCGGTCGAGCAGAAACTCAATGACAAAGGATGGTCACCCTAAACTTCAATTTAAGAGCTGTATTCAGAAAAATTGTAAGACCAGTGATGAGGTTCAGTCTGAGGGTGGCTTTGAGTATGTGAAACTTGAGGAACTTGAAACATACAAAGTCACTTTAGATGTATAAAGCTGGAAGAAATTAATTAATTAGACATTAATTTTGATCTGTGCTTCCAATACATTTTTTTGAAAGCTGTACAGTGGAAAACTGTCACTAAATACATCTTTATAATTGATTATACAAACCAAGCATAGGGCCGCCTATCCTGACTTATTACATTTATTTTATGAAATAGTTCTTGAAAAATTTAAATATTAATTTATATCTTGAGTGGTCACCTGAGTTAGTTTGACTCTTTTAGTTTGCAAAGAAAAGACAGATTCCAGTGACTAAGTTCATTTAAGGAGCCAGCAGCAGTGGTAGGGCTTGGCTCCTTGTTTGTCAACTCCTTGCCCCAACCTCCCCCAATCTTGAGTGTTTTTCACCTTTGACTTTCCCAACGAGGGGACTTGGGACAAGTGACTGGAATGGTTGCCCATGGTGCTTCTCCAGGCCGGTTCAGCACATCATTGTGTGTTCCCGTTACCTTGCTAACCAAGCCAGGTTCATTCTCGCTTCCTAACAGTCCTCACCAAACACCTGCAGCAAGGGTGATACGGTTAACAATCCATCAGTAGGAGGGAGGCAGGGCAGTTGCAACAGGGATTTAGAAGCTCTTCCAGTTAAAAAAAGATTCCTATAGAAATAGGAACATCCTCCCCATTTTAGTTTAATAAACTCCTAGTTTTAATAGTGCAATGACTTGTACAAATATGTTTGGGAACCGCTACTATATTAAGGTAAGGCCTAAGAACAGGGGGCTTTTTTCCCTTCACAGCATTCATTGACCTACTTTATTATGTATTTTTTTGTTGCCTTTTTCACAGTTAAATAGATTTATTTTTATATAAAATGTAAATTGACCATTTTATACAAAATACAAATTATATAATATAAAATATATTTGTCAATACATGTAAATATATTTATCTATAAATATAATAAAGTATGAGAGACTGAATTTACAAACAGACAATGGCCAGAGCATATATAAAAATAGAACTCTGACTCACAACTTGCAGCAATCTGTCCAGGAAACCAACCCCCTTGTCTACAATAATCAGCCTAGGAAGTAAGCCTGCTGTAAGTCAGACTTGCAGGGGACCAGATTGCTATCTCTAGTAACAATATGGGAAGCTAAACAATAACTTCTGTAACAATTGCTCCAAAATGGCCGGAACTTGACTAATAACTAACAGCTTCCCTGATTTTTGTCCCTGCTTCTAACTTACGACCAACCAGAGAAAGCCAAATGTGCACCTCTAACCAAACACATAGGCTGTCCCACTTCCAGTTAGCCCACCCAAGGCTTCCCCATACCAACAGCCTTCAATCAAGGTACACTTGAAGCATTCTCTTTTTTCCACTATAACATTTTCCACTCCTCTGCTTGCCCTTTGAGTCTCTGCCAAAACACAAGCGATGGTGGCTGACTCCCTTGCCATAGCCAGCTCTGGATAAATATGCTTTGCTTGTCTCATTTGGTCGGTTTTTGTTTATTTCCACAGATATATAAATAAATTTATATAAAATATAAGTAGAATCTGCTCTTAAAGAATTCAAGCAACGTATAAAAACAAAAAAAGAAAGTCAAGTTCATCTAAAATTCCATGACTCTGAGATAACCGTCATTAATCTTTGGTGATGGTTGTTTTCGTGTATCTTCTTAGAAGTATATATAAAAATAAAAATATAAATAAATCTATCTACATGTGATTTTTACGTGAACATCATCATATCATATATTCTGTTTTTATCATGGACACTTTTCATCCCACCCAGTCTAGACTTTAGTAGCCCACTTCTGATCCTTGATCATTCCAAGTGACCCATATTAATACCTAGTGAATGTCTTTTTATGTTTTTATCAACATTTGTATAATTCTATATTGGTCTATTATATCTATCTGGTTATGTCTCCATCACCATAGATTTAAAAAAATGGGAACAAATTATACTATACACTTTTTTGTTGTTGGATTTTTTTTTTGCATTTTGGGCTTTTCTCCTTCAACAGTAGCTTATGGGATCCTTCCAGATCATCTTGTATTGCTCTAGTTCATTCTTATTAGTCACTGTGGTATCCGATGGACATACCATAATTTATTCAGCCATCTTGTCCTCACTGATAGACTTTCGCTTTGTTTTCAGTTCTTGGCTCTTACATGTATCCTTCTATATTGGCACGTTTATTTCCAAAGGGTAGATTCCTAGAAATGGGATTGATGAGTTGAAAAGTTCTTATAATTTTAATTTTTGTAGATATTTCCAGACTACTTTCCAAAAAGTAACACTTCAAATTTCACCTGCCATGTATTTACTGATTTTCCCTTCTACCTTCCCCAATGCAAGAGAATTGAGATATAAGTAAAATTTATACTAGACTCATTATCAGAGACTATTGTTCAGCAATATTTGGTGAAATTTACAGGTTTGACAGGGGATTTTTCATTTAGGTTAAAATGACTCTCTGCAGAGATGTGGTCCAGCCACATGGAAACAATCTTTTCAGTACAAACTGTCTTCAGGCAAGCCTGGTGCCAGTCCTAACTGCATTCTTCAGAGACACGCCTATTAGAGGCCAGGCACAGGAACAATCAATGTGTGTCCTGGCAGAACAAACACTAAGGCCCATCATGTTCATCTTATTGAACCAGAATCAGGTGGGGATAAACGGGTTGTTTTGATATGATCCTGGGAAGTGAGTGACAGTTCCTTTAACAAGGCTTTAAATTAGGTAGACTAACTCTTTTTTCTCTTAGAAAATTAAAAAGCCTTCAATTCTGGGAAATGAATTTGTTTTCTAGAATCTAGATTAAGCAATATATATATTAGGCAATATATTAAAACACGCAAAGTCATTTTACCACACTCTAGGATTTCTCTCCTAGATTTCTCTGTGTCATTTGTAGGAATGCTCCTGGGGACCTCCTGAGCTTGGAAGGAGATAACCATGAGTCTAAAGAAGCTGAAGGCTGAATGGATCTTTCATTGCTGGCTGAGAATAGGAATCAGAACTGGCTAGACTTGGCTCGTCTGTGTGGAGGTACACAAGGCAGAGTGTGACTGAACACTTCACTGAAGTGAAGACTGCAGGGACCAGTGGAAGCTCAGCTGGCACACAGGAGTCCCTGTGTCCTGAGCTGGCCAGCTGAGAATTCGTGGGAATCATGGGAGTAGAGAAGATGAGAGTTAAATGTTGGTAGAGAAGGCTCAGGCTCTAAGCCCAAAAAGAAGTTTTGCGAAAAATGGAAATACATTGATAACACTACTGGATGGATAGATGGTTCGGGGCGGGGGGGGGGGGGTGGGGTGGGATTCTTGCTTAAACACGTTCTTCAGGCAATATAAATAGAAAAACTGGTGAAATTTCCCTTCGTTTAGGGGAATCACGGACATGGGCTAGGCCCTGATAATTATTAGGTTGTTTTTAGAAACTCAAGTCTAACCAAAATGGCATCCTGCTTTCTTTTAGGCAGCTGAGCGGAGGAGTGTACGCATCGTGCCTCAGTCCCTCCTTTGTGGAAGAATGACCCATTTTTAGTCAAGGAGTGAGGCAGTTACACATTCTGTGGGGTCTTTGGGTCTCACAGCACTACCAGGCTGCTTAATAAGATTCTGGTCTTCAAATGATCCAGAGTCAAAGTAAAAGAGCAGCTGAATCTAATATACGTGTATTTTCCTATACCTATGATAAACCAAACTAAAATAAAACAAAACCCACATCCCGTTCGGAATAATTCCTGCCAGAGCTCATTTCTCCCTGAAACTTCAAATATGAGAGGTGAGAGACCTACTCAAGAATAGAATTTTTTAATAACAAATTTTGAAAACAGATTAATTATATTAGTTATAGGAAGTTGAGGGAGTTTATATTTTGAAGATTTTCTTGGTCTTTAATGTGGCTCCTTCTTAGGAGAGTTGTTATAAGGTTCGAGACTCCTCTCTGAAAGAAACCTGGCACCTCCCTCCCCTTCCTGTTGTGTAGTGATTCTCCACAGGTGTGGTTCCCATCCACTGATTTATGCAGTAGAGACCATGGATTCTAGAAGGACATTACAGAGCACAGTGTGACAAATGAATACCATTCCAAATGTGCAAGTATGTGCAGCTAGAATAGGAAATTTATTGTCTGTGGAAGGAATTGTGCTTGTTGGATCTCCTTAATTGTCTGGGTTAAAGGTTTTAGCTGGGAGTTTGGGAATGTGGGGGAGGGGGAGTGGCTGTTAAAACTGGAAGAAATATGGGAGCCACTAGGCAGTGCTAAGAAATCAGAAGCAATCCTGCAACTAGTTAATGCAAAAAAAAGAGAAGACAAAACAGAAATAAATATACCTATTATAAAAAGTAGTAAGAGAATTAGAAGTGACTAGAAAACTAGATAAAATATAGCCTTTAGAATATTGTTAAAAATATTAAAATGTAAAAAATAGTAAGGAAGACAAAACAGACTAAATATAGTCAAGATAAAAGAAACCATCACATGCAAAGAAGATATTTAAACAATAAATATAATAATATAATTTGTTAAAATATGCAATTAGGCCAAGAGATTGAGAAATTTAAAAAGTTAAAATCCAGTGAATTAAAAAGGAAAGTAAAAATGGATAACAGATAAAAATTCTAGGCCTAACACCTCCATGTGGGGACAAACCTCAAAAGCTTCCAAGATGAGGCCACTTACTTCTGAGGTTAAGTCCCCAGATTGCTGAAGGCCGAGAGCAAGGACCTGTGACCTCTTGCCTGCCCTTTGAACTGCTGGTTCCTGCCCATGTCCACTTGTCCACTTGGTTAAATGCTCTCTGTGCTGTGGGACAGCTCTCTCTACTTACCCTAGATAGTTGCTGTACGCAGCCCAGCCTGGTGCACCAAAAAAACAGCCATAAGATGCTGGACTATGTTGTCGAATGTTGGGTTGGAGGACAGGCTCCTAAGATATCAAGGAAGTGCTAATGCTTTAAAATGTTTCAGGTTTAAAAATATTTAATCAACAGATGTGTTTGGGTTTTTAATTCACATTAACTATTTGCATGTTGCACCACGAGATTGTCTTACCCAGTCGGTAAAATGTTCTAGTGGCTCTGAGTGTACCCTAAGCATGTTTTCCTGTACTGGAACTGTAGGCTGAGCTAATACCAGAGAAGAGAGGGTTGAAAAAATCCTGGGAATTCCAGGTTCCCAAACTCTGGGGGAAGTACAACACAGAACTCAGTTAGAAAGGCAGTTGGTGGCTGGAATTCAGTGTGGGTGGAGAGACAGATCCTACAATAATGCTCCTTAACCAGTGTTTCTCACTTGTTCGACTCTGGACAGGTGTTTTACACAACAGAATTTAACTTCTAACGCAATGACCTAAATTTAAATGACTTCCAGTAATAAAGATGTATTTGCTTGATTCAAATCTCAATAGAATTTCGAGAATTGACTTACAGTTCTCATTGCTTCGTGGAAATGTGCCAAATCATGTCACTTTGTTTGTACACGTTGTACTCAGATGGCTTTACATATGTTGTATGTGTAAAAATATTTTCTGGTCTTTTTTTTTTTTTTCTGGAACCACATCTATAGCCCCAATTTTAGTATTATGTGTATTGTTTTGTGAGTCTTTCATGGGATTATTTAAAGATGCATTCATGGAGGAATAATTCTTTTCTCCTTAAATTTACAATATCTCCTTCTCCATCTCCACTCTCAGTTCATGGTCCTACTTCCTATTTCATTGAAAAATTGAGGCAAATGTGAGAGAAATAGCAAGGCTTCCACCACAACATGCACCCACTTAAGTTCATCTATGCCCATAAGCTGCCTTCCCCTCATAACTATCAGTGAACCCTCTGTATTTCTAGCTCCTACACCCGGGTACTAAAGTCATTCCCCCCTTGCCTACTTAAGGGAATTTATCCAGACATTATGCCTTCTTTTCCTTGTAGTATCATTGTTTCTCCTTTCCATTAGAGCATACCCACCAACATACAAATACCCCACAGTTACCACACCATTTCCCTGCCATCCTTAGCTTAGCAGCCAAAGCAATCCTGTTAAAACCTGAGTCACATAATGCTATTCCTCTGTTAGAAATCATCTAAAGTCTTCTTATCTCAATCAGAGGAAAGGGTAAAATATTAAAAATGACCAAGAAGGCCCCATATAATTCCCTCTTCCCCCTCCTCATCTGCTCTACTTTAGCCACACTGGGCTCCTTGCTGTTTCTTGAACATGCCAGAAAGTTTCCCAACTCAGGGTCTTTGCATTTGTTTTCTTCTGCATGGAATGCTCTTCCTTCAGACATCCTGCTCCCTTACTTCCTACAGGACTTGGCTTCAAGATCACTTTCTTGGTGAGGTCTACCTTAACCACCTTGTTTAAAATTGCATGCCCTATCCATACTCCCTATCTGCTTTCCCTGTTTCAGTGTTGCCACCGCCCCCCTAGATTTATCACCTTTCAATATACTATACAAGTCATTTCTTTATTTCATTAAGTTCTGTTTTTCCTCCACTAAAATGTGAACTTCAGGAATGTGTATCCATTGTTCAGTAAAGGGCCTGCACATAGTAGCCCCTCATTCATGTCATTTGAATGAATGAAGAGGTAAACTCCATAAGAGCAGGGAGCTTGTTGTCTTGTCCATTGCTCTACCCCAATGACCAGGACACTGTCTGGTTCACAATAATTTTCAATGACTATTTGTTGAATGAACAGACAAATGAATCAAGATAGAAACTAAAAACTAAGAAAAACTGTGCAGTACCATCTCATGGAACAGCCACCCATCCATCCAACAACACCTCTGAGTTGGCTATCCAAGTTCTCTACTTTGACCTCCATTTGGATCTGAAATGATCCTAGATGAAAACGTTATTAATTTATGGTCTTCAGTCTCACTTGATCCCTCAAATGTCTCCAAAGAATGGAGTGAGCCTGGAGAGGGGGGACAGGGTGGACTGGGGAAGGCAGTGGGGAAAGGCTGGGATTACAACCGCAAGGCCAGCAATTCTGTCCTGACTTTTATCTATTGGGTTGAGTCTATTGATTCATTCAAGATATATTCATAATATTTCTTCTATGTACTGAGTGCTGAGTGTTGCCCTCTGTTCCTGCAGCTCCAAGTTGTCTTTGCATGGTAATAAGTGTCCAGATGAAGGGAGTGGAGACTTGGCCTCAGAAAATAGTGAGGAAACTAACTGTGACTCCTCCTGGAGGTAGGAGGCAACTGGGAGGGGCTCATTTAACTCAAGATTGGGGTCCACTGGGAGTCCTACCTGATCCACAGGAAATGTTGAGCCCAAAGGAACAAGCAAAGCCCCAAATTTCCCTGTGTTTTAAGCTTTTTTAAAATGCGGATGTTACTTGTCTCTCCTTTGATGATAAAAGAATTAGAGCTTGGATTCATCTGGCAGCAGTTTTTATTCCTAATCCTTGGTTGCCAGTATCTTATCTGACCTAAACAACTGAAAGATTGTTTGATACCATTCTACTGCTTTAAGAATCTTCGTATTTAGCATTTATTTTGTTTCGAGTGGAGAGGTTTATATTTATGGCCAGAAATAGATTATGAACAAGAATCTTCTCTTAAACAACCAGTAGCTAATACCCAACAGAGTGCTTTGTATGCATATTTCCAGTAGCTATCTATTTCATTCATTGTGTGTTTTTGCATACCAGGGAGAAAATCTGTCCTTTCCTTCTTGTAGGCACTATCTCTATCTTTTTCTTAATTCAACTTTCCTCTGTTTACTAGAAGCTTATACAAAAAAGTTGGCAAAAATTGATCACATAGTAGGATATAGATTCTCTGTCTTTCCTGGTGTGAATGGAAGTGAGGGTTGGAGATATAGGTTATTCTTTTCAAAAGCCTGATTGTGAAAGGAAGACAAGAGAGTGGAAGCCAGAGATGGACATTGAGGTGAGGGTGGAGTCATTAGAGAGGATGGGATAAACTTCACCATGTGTACATGGCCTGAGGGGAGTCAGTTGAGAGGAAGAGATTCAGAATATATAGACGAGAAAGGAAATAATTACATAATGCACAAAGGAATGAATTAATGTGCTGAGGGGGTGGAGGGTGTTGGCACAGGAAAGTGTTGCTGAATTGCTGGTCGAGGCCCTCACATGCTCAGAGCACGGGGGTAATAATATCACGTCACAGGGATTGGAATTGGAAACAGTCCTTGTAGAGGCCTGCCTCGAGGCCTGGCCCATGGAGGCACTAGGGGCAGTAGTAATTGTTATTATTATTGAATCAATGGATCACTTTGGGAGAAAATATAGATTTAAAAAAATTTTTATTCTAAAAATTTCAAACTTAAAAAAGTTGCAAAATAGTGCAAAAATTCCTGTACCCTTCACCCATATTTACTGGATGTTGACATTATGCCACACTTGCTTTATTGTTTATTTTATAGTTCTCTCTATATGTGTGTGCAGATAAGTTTTTTTCTGATATGTTTTAGAGTAAGCTGAGACATAATGACCCCTTACGTCTAAATACTTCAGTGTGAATTTCCTAAAAACAAGAACTTGCTCTTATATAACCACAGAACGATTATTAAAATCAGGAAATTAACATCAATCTGATACTATTATCGAACCTACAGACTTTATTCAAATTTACTTCAGTGAAACTTTAAAAAGCGAATTATTATACCTGTCATCTTTGAATAGACTAGAAGAGATTCTTTTTAAAACTAAGATTAAATATTCTTGGTAAATCAGAGCAAAAATCATAAAAAAGCATGATTTAATAAAAAAGTAAGCTTTTAACAACTGTATATTCAGTTAAGAAAAAAAAGTGGATTGATTTAAAACTGTTTGCAGTGGTTACAGGAAAAGGCTAAGTCTATTCAAATAAGATTGCTAATGGGGTTTTCAGTAATGGCCAAAAAAAAAAGATGCCTAGGTCATTGTTTTTACAGTAATTTGCCATGAAACTCAGGATTATTTTAGAAAATTACTAATGGGGGTGTAGAAATAGTGACTATCACATTTCTCAGCGCTTCTTGTAAAATGTGCAATTTTTACCTCAAGCATGCAAAAATACATTGCTCTGAGAGCACTGTCACACTCTACAGCCAGGGTCCCAGGGTCAGGGAGAAGCCAAGAGCATTGTCTCTCCAAATCAGAGAAGGTCACAAAACTCCTGGATAAACAGCAGAAAAGACAGCATGATGAATAGGCAGCCACTTGAAGTGAGAAATGACTGAGCGCTGTCCTCTTTTCAGATGTAAATCTTTCGAGAGTCCTGGCTAATGCTGTTCACTTAACTCAGTCCCAAGAGAGTGTATATATATTCTGTTTTTCTCTTTTCTTTTCTTATCCATTTATTTAAATTACAAAGGCAATACACAAAAAAATCTTAACTCTATTGAACTGAATCTTATGAAGTTTCCATTTTCATAGGTCAAAATGGTCAAATAGCAGCAATTTCTAATAGCCCAATCTAATAAAAGAGATGGAACCTAATAAAAGAGTCAAACAATAGAAAATATACAGAACAGAAAGTCAGAAGCTGTCTGTCCTTACTTACTACCCTTACTACTACTTACTATTTACTACCCACTACAATGCCCAGAAGTAACCTCTATTAAAGTTTTGAAGTGTATCCTGCCAGTCTTTTTTTAAACATTTACACGACATATGCTTATATATTTAAAATGGGCAAGTGGCCCATCCTATATGCATTGCTTTGCAAATTGCACCATATGTGTGAGATTTTTGCATGTCAGAAAATTTGGTGTGCCTCATTTTGGTAATATTTTCATAAGTATTCCACATAATTGTTTCATGGTTTGTTTAACCATTCACTTATTAATTCCCTTGTTAATATGTAACTCTATTTTAAAATGTTTTGGAGAGTACTAAATGAAGATCCTCATGCATATTTATTTGTACACATGGACAAAATTTCTGTAAAATAAATTCCTAGAAATGGAATAGCTGGACTGGAGGTATATGCATTTAAAATTTTATTAAGTACTGCCAAATTCCCTTCCAAAAAAGAGTTTACCAATTTATCTACTAACAGTGTCTATTTTCCTGCATCCTTGCTTATACTAGGTATTTTAAACCGTTTAAATTCTTATTAAACTTATGGGAGAAATATATTATGTTAATATGTGAGGTCAGACAACTTTTCATAAGTTTTTTATTGGCCATTTATATTTCTTCTGCCAAGTACATTTTTTGTTCATAGCAGTATTATTTACAATAGTTAAAAACTAGAAGCAACCCAAATGTCCATTGACAAATGAATGGATCAACAAAATGTGGCATACACATTCAATTGAATATTATTCAGTCTCAAAAAGGAATGAAATTCTGACACATGTTACAACATGGATGAACCTTGAGGATATTACGCTAAATGCGATAAGCTGGTTACAAAAGGACAAATATTGTATGATTGGACCAGCAAACAATTGGAAAATAAAACCTTTTAAAAATACCATTTAAAATAATATCAAAAAACATCAAATCGCTAGAAATACATCTAACAAATAAGATTTTTAACCAAAAATTATAAAACATTGCTAAAAAAATTAATGGACTTCTAAATAAATGTTTATGAATTCAATGAAAAAATTATTAAGATGTCTATTATTTCCAAACTAATTTGTAGATTCGATATTATCTCTATGAAAATTCCAGCCAGTGTTTTGTAGAAATTGACAAGGTCTTCCTAAAATTTATATGGAAATGCAAAGGAACTAAAATAACCAAAACAATCTTGAGAAATTACTTCCTGATTTAAAGATTTACTATAAAGCTACACGAAATCAAGACAGTGTAGTATGGGTATAAGGATAGACAATTACATCAGTGGAACAGAACATGGAGTTGACAAATATTGTATGTTGGACATATATGAGCATATCTATTAGAGTTGGGCAAATATTGTATGATTCTACTTATCTGAGGAACCTAGAGTAGTCAAATTCATAGGGACAGGAAGTAGAATGATGGTTGCCAGGGGCTGGGTAGGGAGTAGAATGAGGAGTTAGTGTTTAATGGGTACAGACATTCTGTTTGGGATGATGAAAAATTTCTGGAAATGAATGGTGGTGATGGTTGCACAACATATGTAACATATACATATATGCTCAACTGATTTTTGACCAAGGCATCAAATCAATTCAATAGGCTAAAGAAGCTTTTTTAACAAATGCTTCTGGAACAACAGGATATTTTTTTATATGGGGAAAATATGAATCTTGATCTCATCAAAAATTAATTTGAGATGAATCATACACCCACCTATAAAAGCCAGAACTATCAAGCTTCTTGAAGAAAATATAGGAAAATATCTTTGTGAACTTAGGAATAAGCCAACATTTCTTGAAGGGGACAGAAAAAGCATTAATAAAATATCAATAAATTGAATTTCATCAAAATTTAAAATTTCTACTTTTCAAAAGACAGCATTAAAAAAATAAATAAGTAAGCCACTGATGAGGGAAAAAATATGTTCATAGTATCAATATATTACATAATATATTTACATCCAAAATATGAAAATATCCCCTAAAAAATCAACAATAAAAAGACAACCATTTAAAAATGGGCAAAAGATTTAAAGTCACATAATGAAAGAAGATACATGAATGACCAATAAGCCCATGAAGGAGTGTCCAGTGTAATCAGGGAAATGCTACATACGACCACAATGAGCCAGCATTTTATCTACACAAGAATGGCTTAATCAAAGACTGGCTACATCCAATATTGGCTAGGATGAGGAGCAACTAGAACTCTCATACATTGTTGGTGGATGTGTAAAATGGTATTTTGGAGAACTCTGGCAGTTACTTATAAAGATAAAGAGATAGTTACCTATGACCCAGTAACACCACTCCTAGGTACTTACCAAAGAGAAGTGAAACATATGTTCAACTACAATAAAAAAACTTTTATAAGAATACTTATGGAAATAATCCCAAATGTCTATCAACAGGAGAATGGGTAAACAAATTGTAGTCTATTTATACAAGGAATATTATTCAGAAATAGAAAGGAGCAACTACTGACACAAGCAACAACATGTATGAATCTCACAGACATTATGTTGAGCAAAAGAAGCCAGACACAACAGAATACATACTGTGTTTGCATTTAAATAAAGTCCAAGAACAGTCAAAGCTTATCAATGGGAATCCAAATCAGAAAGAGTTGCCTCTGGGAAGGAGAGGAATCGACTGGAAAAGGATATGAGGGGATTTTCTGAGGTCATGGTAATATTCTAGATCTTATTTTGGGTGGTGGTTAAATGGGTAAATGCAATTGTCAAAAACTCTGGAAATGAACACATAAGATTTGGGCATGTTAGTGTATATACATCGTATAACAATTTTTAAAATGTGACTTTTAAAAAACATTACAAAACTAGAATAAAACCGAAAGGAAATTTCCTTGACTTGATATCTTCCTGAAACACTCAGCAAATATCATACTTAATAGGGAAACATTAGAAGCATTCCCATTAAATTTAGACATAAAACAAGGATTCTTAAAACCACTGCTATTCAATATTGTCTTGGAAATGCTTGTCAAATAATATTACAAAAAAAGAAATAAGAGGTATAAATATTGGGAAAGATATATTTCCCATTTGCCAATGGTCTATCTAAAGAATTAAAGACAGTCAACTGAAAACCTATTAGAACTAACAGGAATTGTAGTAAGATGACTAGACGTAAGATCATTTCTTTTCTATTTCAATTTCATTTCTATTTCCTTAATAATTCGAAATATACTGAAAAACTATTCCATTCACAATAGAATCAAAACTATAAAATAGCTATGAGTAAATCTGTCAAGAAGAGGAAAAGAAACAAAGAAAGCTATAATAGGAAATAACTTTTATTAAACACCAAACTAAACATAAAAATTGTAAGCATGGAAAAACTCAAAATATTCATTTTTCCCAATTAATCCATAAATTCAATGTATTACTAGAGAAAGCTTCAACAAGAATTTTATGACTCTTAAGCTGATTCTATGTTCCATATGATAAAGAAAATACAAGGTAATAGCCAAATTTTTTTTTTTTTTAAAAAAGGAATTACAAGAGGAAAGAGCTCTCCCAGATATTCCTTAAAATACTTTGAAGCTGGGGCCTCCCGGTGGCGCAGCGGTTTAGTTCGCGCTTGGCAGCCCAGGGTTCATGGGGTTCGCGGGTTTCGGATCCCGGGCTCCTGCCAATGCACTGCTCGTCAGCCATGCCGTGGCGGCGTCCCATATAAAGTTGAGGAGGATGGGCACGGATGTTAGCCCAGGGCCAGTCTTCCTCAGCAAAAAGAGGAGGATTGGCAACGGATGTTAGCTCAGGGCTGGTCTTCCTCACAAAAAAAATACTTTGAAGCCATAGCAATTACATTAATGTGATATGGATGTAGAAATATATAGATAAATAAAACAGAATAAAAAGTCCAGAAAGAGACTCATATATAAACAGGATTCAGTATATTCCATAAAGGTGGCATATAATCAGTTAGGAAAGGATATACTCATTGAACAAATAGTATTAGAACAAATATCCCTTAGGAAAAAATAAAATAAAACCAGACCTTTACTTCAAATTATACACAAAAAAATAATAGCAAATGTAATAGAGAGCTAAAGGTGAAAAATGAATTTAAAAATTAGAATAAAAACCAAAAAATCAGTTTGTAATCTTAAAATTGAAAAGGGCTTCTTTAATTATAAAACTCCAGAATTCAAAATGAGAAGGATTGTTTGATTTAATTAAATAAAAGTAAAAACAATTTAATGATGAAATTTATCATAAATAAAGTTAAAAGACAATACTGGTAGAAAATGAAAGAACATAAAACAAATAGAGAATTAATATTCAAGCTACATACAAATCAAAGGTTATAAAAATGTAGTTGGGGGGCCAGTCCGGTGGCGTAGTGGTTAAGTTTGCGAGCTCTGCTTCCATGGCCCCGGGTTCGCAGGTTCGGATCCTGGGCGCAGACAGAGGTACCGCTTGTCAGGCCATGCTGTGGCGGCATCCCATATAAAGTGGAGGAAAACAGGCATGGATGTTAGCCCAGGGCCAGTCTTCCTCACACACACACCAAAAAAAAAAAATCTGTTTTCGGTTCTTTTGGGTATATACTCAGAAATAGAATTGCTGGATCGTATGGTGATTCTATGTTTAGTTTTTTGAGGAACCACCATATTGTTTTCCATTGCAGCTACACCATTTTACATTCCCACCAGCAATGCACAGGGTTCCAATTTGTTCACATCTTTTCCAATACTTGTGATTTTCTGTTGTTTTTGTTTTTTTTAAATACTAGCCATTCTAATGGGTAAAAAGTAGTATCACCCTGTGGCTTTGATTTTCATTTCCCTAGTGACTAGTATTGTCAAACATCTTTTCATGTGTCTGTTGTCATTTGTATAACTTTTTTGGAGAAACGTCTATTCAAGTCCTTTGCCCACTTTTAAATCAAGTTGTTTCTTTTTGAGTTGTAGGAGTTCTTTAAATATTACAGATATTAATCCTTTATCAGATATGATTTGCAAATATTTTCTTTCATTCCATGAGTTGCCTTCTCACTCTGTTGATAGTGTCCTTTGATTCACAAAAGTTTTTAATTTTGATAGTCTAATTTACATATTTCTTCTTTTGTTGTCTGTGCTTTTGGTATCATATCCAAGAAATCATTGCCAAATCCAATGTCATGAAGCTTTCACCTATGTTTTCTTCTAAGTTTTATAGTTTGGATTATACTTTTTATCAGTACAAAATGTCTCATTATTTTGTTCATTGCATTTTGCCTTGGATTCTAATTTCTCTGCTTCCTTGCCAGTGCAGAAAGACTGAGTGAGCAAAGTATGGTTTGGAAATGTGACAACTAAAAAGATGCATGAGGTGGACAAACTCTGCCCAGAGTGGAGATGCTGAGAAAGTGGAGGGACAAAAGGACAGGCTGAAGTCAGGAAGAATCACTAAGGTTTCTTTTTAAAGCAAATATGGCCTTATTATCTCCCTCAAAGACTCTGAAATTCTGCATTTTGATTAATGGCTTGGGACTTCATGGTGAATTATGCCACAGAGTGAACTGTTTTGGGAGCAAGAGCTCTGTTGGCTAAGGCCACGACTTGGTTCTCAGCGGCTCGAGTCCGTTGAGTTTAACTTAGAGTTCAACTCTTTGCTACACCGTTAGGGCACAGGAGCTCCACATATACCATGACTTAAGAACATAAGAACAAAATGATGACATTATTGACAATAATGGAGAAACTGGAGGGCAGAATAGGTTTAAGGATGTTTAAGATGTTTAAATGTTGGATAAATACCCAAGGTGAAACGTCCTCTTAGGCAGGAAATTACATAAGTCAAGAGGAATACAACCCCCAAGGCCGAAATTCAGTAAGAAAAGAAGCACAGAGTATAAGCTGAGCATTTCAATCACTGTACAAAATTAATAAACACATTCATTCTTTAAATCTTTGAATTAATATCAATTGTCTACTATGTTCTCTTAAGAAATATTGATTACAAGTCTACTATTTTCTACTATGTCTACTGTGTGAAAATATGTAAAAATATTCCCTTACTTTTTCCTCTATTTCTGACTTCAAATTCCCAATCACAAGATGAGATTGACATTTGTGTCATAGAATCAGGTAGCTTTTGGCAGGGCCGGTAAGACTTGATCTGGGTTAGAATCCAAGACAGGAGCCACCTGGGACACGAAGGTAAAGTCGGACATTTCAGGCCAAAACAAGACATTGGTTATCTTATTATAAACAAGTGACATTTTAAGAAGATGGAAAATTTAATTTTAAAGCAAATGTTATATTCAGCGTAACTAATTTCCCTCTCTTTTTCTCTGGATGTCTTTAGGAGACAAGTATTCTTTGTAGAATATTGTTGGGTTTATCAGAACTAAAATTTTGATTTGGTAAGTAAAAAAGAATATTTCTCTTGTAATATTCACTTTTTTAAAAACTGTTTTTAGAGCAGTTTTAGGTTTACAGCAAAATTGAGCAGAAAGTACAGAGCCTTCCCATGTACCCCCTGACCCTACACACTCACAGCCTCCCCCAGTACCAATATCTCCCACCAGAGTAATACATGTGTTACAATTCATGAACCTACATTGACACATCGTAATCATCCAAAATCCATAGTTTACATTACAGTTCACTCTTAGTGTTGTACATTCTATGGGTTTGGACAAATATATAATGATATGTATGCACCATTACAGTGTTATACAGAATAGTTTCACTGTCCTAAAAGTCCTCCATGCTCCACTTACTCATCTCTTCCCCCACCAACCCCCAGCCCCTGGGAACCACTGATCTGTCTAAAATACTGTCTCCATAGTTTTGTGTTTTCCGGAATGTCATATAGTTTGTATCACACAGTCTGTAGCCTTTTCGGATTGGTTTCTTTCACCTAGTAATATGCACTTAAGTTTCCTCCATGTCTTTTCATAGCTTGATAGTTCATTTTTTTAAGTGCAAAATAATATTCCATTGTCTGGATGTACCACAGTTTATTATCAATTCACCTACTGAAGGACATCTTGGTTTCTTCTAAGTTTTGGCAATTATGAATAAAGCTGCTATATTCTCTTTTTAAAGTAATAAATGTTTGGTGGATTATGTGTATAAATTTGGACCCTTGGATATTGTCCTCTTCTTTCCTCTATCTATAGTTATACCCTTGTTGACCTCATCTAATTCCCTGGCTTAAATAACATCTATATATTGACTGTTCCCAATTTATATCTCATCCCAAACCCCTCTTTCCTGAACTTCAGACTCGTATTTCAAAGATCTACTTGATATCTCCACTTGCATGTCCAATAGTCGTATCAAACTCAGCATGTACAAAACTGAACTCCTGATCATCCTTTCCATCTCCTGCCTCAGATCTGCTCTCCTTGTAGCCCTCTCTGTCTCAGTTGGTGTTAACTCCATCTTTCCAGTTGCTCAGGCCCAAAACACTGGGATCCTTAAATGCCTCTCTCTCTCTCATATTCCTTATCTAATCTATCAGGAAATCATGTGGACTCTTCAATATTCAGTACATCCCAATATGTAGCTCCGTAACCTGACCCCTACTCGCCCCTGCCAAGAGCTGCCTTCTGTTTTAAACAACCATCTCTCACCTGGACTGCTGTAATAGCCTTGAGTTTTCTTTTAGTTTTATTATTATTATTTTACTTTGAAACTATCACAAAGTTACAAAAAGTTGCAAGGTCAGTACAAAGAACTCATTTTTCCTGAACCATTTGAGCATAAAATTGCTGACCTGATGCCTCATCTCTCCCTCCCCGTGAATACGTTAGCGTGTATTTCCTACAAACAAGGACATTATCCTATGTAACAAGAACACAACCATGAAAATCAGGAAATTAACAGTGATACACCTCTATTACTTAATCCTCAGACCACATTCAAGTTTCACCAATTTTGTCCCAATAATGCGTTTTATAGCAAAAGGATCCAGTTCTATATCCTGCATTGTACTTAGTTGTCTTATCTCTTAGACATCTTCAGTTTGGAACAGTTCCTCAATCTTTGACTTTCAAGACGTTGATATTTTTGAAAATCACAGAGCAGTCATTTTGTAAAATGGTTCCCCATATAAGTCTGTCTTATGTTTCCTCAGAAATAGATTCAAATTATGCTGCCTTGGCAGGAATATTACAGAAGTGTTTTTCTCGTTGTATCCTATGAGGTGGCATACAACTTCAATTTGTTCTATTACTGATGAGGTTCCATTTGATCACTTAGTGTCTGTCAGTCTTCTCCACTGTCAAGTTATTACTTTCCCCTTTGTAATTAATAAGTATTTTGCATAAAGGTACTTGGAGCCTATATAAATATCCCATTCCTCATCACACAATTTATGTATTTTTTATATCTGTATGGACTCAAAGTTCCCTATTTTATTTAATCTTTAACTTATTTTAATTTTATATAATGTTTTTCATTTTGCTATTTTATTCCTATTCTACATATTACTATCCTAACTTATTTTGATGCTCAAATTATCCCTAATTTGGTTAGGGGAAGCTCTTTCAAGCTGGCTTCTGTATTCTTTTGCCACGTCCCCATCATTCTTTGAACATTTTTCTTGTTGTTTGGCACAAGATGTTCCAGGCTCAGCTTATACTTTCCCTGTCTGAGCCTTGGAATCAGGCATTTTTACAAGGAATATTGTTTTGTGTGTGTGTGTGTGTGTGTGTGTGTGTGTGTGGAAACCCCTCCCTGACACAGACACTCTCCTGCTCGCGACTCTGACTCTCCTCACCAGGCTGTCCCTGCCTGGGAAACCCCACTTTCCTGCTTAGGCTCTGACGTCCTCCGTCAGGCTGCCCCCACACATGGACACACTCCTAGCCTGTTCAGGCAGAGTCTTTTGAAAACCAAAGTCAGATCATGTCACTTCTCTGGCTCAAAACCCAAAATGGCTCTTTTTTACTCGGGGTAAAAGCCAGACTCCACATCACATGCTAGAAGCTTTGACACGGTCAGGATCAGACCCGCTTTGTCTTCACCTCACCTCTGCTACTACTCTCTCCTTGCTCACTCTGCTCTGTGGACACACCAGGCCCTCTCCTGCTGGACGGCTTTTGTTCTTCCTCCCAGGAATGTTCTTCCTCCAGAGAACTTCTTGGCCAGCTGCCCCATCACCTTCAAGTCTTTGCCAAAATGTCATATTTTCAATGAGGCCTACCATGACCCACCTCTTTAATACTGCAAACTTCCCTTTGCTTAGGCCGATATTTCTTTCCTTTGGTAAAAATGCAGAAATGGACCTATTTGGCAATGGAACTGATGCCCACAGGACATGGGCCTGAAAGGAAGAGCAGAACCAAAAGATATCTGACTGCTCTGCCTGGGAATGTGAGAGGAATTTGCATAGGCAGCTCCTCAGTGAAGGGATGAGATCTCCAGGAGCGAGTGCGAGCAGCAGGGATAAGACATGAAGAAGATCCAGAGGTGATCCAGGGACATTTAAGAACAAAGTTGTCTCATACTCATGTGTAAGTTGTTTTCTGGACATTGCAGTAATGCAGCTATGTTGTTTGGGGGTGCACTTAGAGTTCAACTCAGGCAGATTGGGAATGCAGTGGGAACAACACACTGAGGCGAAAGGTTTCAATGAGAATGTATGCACCCCCAGGAAATCTTGGGGAGGACACTGGCCTTCTCACAGCATGTGGAATGATGGACAAAGCTGCTGAAACAAGCTGTTAAATGGAAGGTTGACCCCAGAATTCTGGAGGTTTTAGGGACTCCTAGGTGCAGTGATACATAAGGATGCAAGAGACCTCCCAAAGTCCATCATCCTGATCTGATCCAAATGTAGATCTACGATATTCGCAAAGAAAGAGTTCACCGTTCAAAGAATTTCATCTGAAACTGCCCGATGTGCTCTGGGAATGAAGAGAATCTGTATTGAAATGGAGAATTCTTTTCAAATTGGAGGGATAGGCAGTGTGCTGGGCAGAGCATAGAACCACAGGATCAAATATGATATAATTTCATATATTTTGCATTTAAATATCATTGTATATTAAAACTGAGATACTATAGAATAGACTGCAACATTGCCTCTAATTTTTAAGTAAATCTGAAACAGAGGTGTTTTGCCCTTAAGGTAACCTGCTGTAGATTGTGCCTTCAGACCCTGGGAGTTGTTGATTCCCCTCTGCCACTGGATTACTACATTATAAGAGTTAGAAAAAAGGAAGGAAGATAAAAACACTGAAGTGTCCTTCCCCCATCACTGTTGACCTTGGGTAAATTACCAGACTCATCAATTTTCTCACATATAAGGTAAGGAGGTTGACTAGATGATTTTCAGTTTGGCTGCTTTCGGCTTTTAGAAATATCCTCAGGCTTCCTCTCTCTTTCCTTCTCTCTCAACACCTCTTTTTCTGCAGGTCTATTCTGTTCTCCTGTCTCTCCCATTTGCCTTCCTCTGCGTCTTCTGAGTTCCCATTGTCATGTAACTTTGACCTTTTCCTGGTCCACTATGATTGCTCCACTCCTCTTTCTGACAGTTCTTAATTTTTAGTTTCTGTCTCTGCTGTCAATTACTCAGTCTGTCAGTTTCCATTTAATTCCTGAAAGGAATTAAAGGAATCTGATTGGCTCAGCTCATCTTTTTGAAGCAGTTCACCCAGTCATAGACTGTTGGCCAGACAATAGACGAGATACCCTAAGATCAGCTGCTGACCTGATACAGTCAGTTCTAGTCAGCAAGCAATAGGATTCTATGCTAGAAAACATGGCTGCTGTTCCTTAGCAGGACTGTAGGGAAGTCAGATTCCCTTAGAAGTGAATGTAACTGGCAGGAATCATTTAAAAAGTCAGATTTAACCCCAAACTTCTTTGAACTTATATCAATTCTATCATAAGTAAGACACCATGTCTCACACCCGGTTCATTACTATGATCATGTTGACACTTAGGACTTTATTTCCTGTATGTTAATGGGATTATAATATTTACCAATGAAAAGCAACTCTAGAAAATGAACACAATGTTATTTAAGGTTTTTAAGGTTGTTGAATATTTTAGGCTCAGTAAAGATACAAGTGAATTCTCTATCCATTTCCTTTCATTCAATACAACAGATATTTACTGAATGCCAGTTCTGGACCAGGCACTATTCTAAATAATGGGCTACAGCAGGGAAAAAAATGAATGAAGTTTCTGCCCACATGGAGCTCACATTCTAGAGAAATCTAAATAAGTTTTTGGTTGCTCGTTTCCTGTTTTTAAAAAATATTTTAAGCATAGAGAATTTATATAACAAAAACTCATATATCCCCTACCCTGTTAGTCAGATCTCAACATTTGTCATACTTGCTTCAGTTTTGTTCTATTTTTTAAGGAAAAACATTGCATACAGAGTCAAAACTCCCCCTGTAGCCTTGGGTCCCATTCTCTTTTCATCTCCTCTTCCCACAGCGCTATGGACTGAATTGTATCCCACCAAAATTCATGTGTTGAAGCCCTAACTCCCCATGTGACTGTATTCGGAAATAGGGCCTATAAGAAGGTAGTAAGGTTAAATGAGGTCATTAGCGTGGGGCCCTGGCCTGATTGGGCTGGTGTCTTAAAAAAGAAGAAAAGACACCAGAGCTCTTTCTCTGCCATGTGAGGACAGTGAGGAGGTCATATTCCCTTAGAAGTGAATGTAATTGGCAGAACCTTAATCTTGGACTTCCCAGCTTCCAGAGCTGTGAGAAAAGAAATTTCTGCTGTTTAAGCCGCCCAGTTTATGACATTTTGTTATAGCAGCCCGAGCGGACTAAGATACGGAGGTAAGCACTATTCTGAATTTAGTGTTTGTTAACCCCAAGCAAGATTTATACTTTTACTACATTTATGTGGATTCTTGAACAAGGACTATGTAGTTTTTTTTTTTTGCAGTTTTAAAAACTTTGTATAAATAGTATCACGTTCTACATACATTGCATATTCTAAAGAAGTAGTCTATTTTCATTATAGCTCCTTTGAAAACTTGATGAAAATTATGGCCGATTTTCCCACAGAAAAATGTGCAATATTTTGTATACAATTTCAGACATTTCATAAACTGTGAAGCTGAATCATGGACCCAGATTAAGAACCTTTGCCCTAGTTATAATTATTCTTCAGAATATTCATCTAACAATATTGTAAGGTCCTAGTCTCATGTAGAAATAGAGTAAATCATGACCATTATTCAATGTTTACTGAGACTGGAAAGTGGACTCACATTTTAGAAAGATACTTAATAAGAAAAACTGGGAATAAATAAGATTTCTTTGAGCCACCAGAAAATTAAATTATCTACATATTCCATTTTTGAAGTTTTCTAAATAATTGAGGTCCAGCAGCAGAGAATTACACAGTAGTGATATTGACTTGATAAGGAGTTAATGAAAAATAGGCTTCATTTGACCTGACAGGAAGCGTTTTAGCTATTACAAATGAATAGGACTAAAAAAATAATCTTCCTGTAATTTAATACCTTGATTGCTACAGTTAAGTATCAAGTCCCATCTTGCTCCCCTGTAAAATGTGAGGATACTCATCTACCTCTCTGGGAAATTGGAAAGCAAAGGATTTTTTTTAAAAAACCCAGTGTGAAGTTTCTTGGA
This sequence comes from Tapirus indicus, assembly GCA_031878705.1. Taxonomy (NCBI): domain Eukaryota; kingdom Metazoa; phylum Chordata; class Mammalia; order Perissodactyla; family Tapiridae; genus Tapirus; species Tapirus indicus. The sequence continues at coordinate 58,799,019 of CM062924.1, read as the reverse complement.
AAGGATGCCCAGTATAAGGATGTAATCATTCTCTGGCATGCTGGTGTGTGCCTCTGTGCTGTACTTTGCCTTCCTCTGAGAGTAGAAGAATACTGTGAAAGACATTCAAGGCCAAATGAATATTTACAGATGAATTACCACCTTCCAGGAACACAGAAAGAAATATTGATGTTAAATAGAGCCATTTGAGAACTCAAGTAGGGGAAAAGGGTGGGGAACTAATTGAGATCTGCTGAGCCTAGCCAAGTTCCAGACTGACAAGGTTAAACTGTCCCACAGAAAATAGCACAGGTCTACAAGGAAGCGGGATATTATCTGGGAATCACATTGTTGTTCCTTTTAAAATCTAGCATTGCCTATCTTTATCAAGGTGTGCTGGAAGCTATGAAGGAGATACAGTCTGAGATTAACTCTAGAGCAAATATTTCCCAGGCAGAAAGGAAAAGGAAAAAACTTAACTATCATAGGATGAGAAATAGAAGATAACATGTATTAAGTCAAAGAGAGACAGAAGTCTGTGGACAGAAAGAATCAGTAGGAACAAAGATCATTTTTAGGTTTTTTGGAACATAAAGATAAGCAAAGTGACAGAGAGATAGAAGGAGAGAGGCTGAGGAAACTGAATTCCTAATATCTGCAGGGAGATGGGCATTCTGAACATTATTGTAATGTGTGGTTGCTAGAGGGACAGAGCGGCATGCACCTGGATGGACTGAGGACCAGCATGTGCCTTTGAGTCTATACATATAGAGAGAGAGAGAGAAAAGAGAGAGAGATCAATTGATCGATCTCTGGGAGGATATAGGAGAAGAGGTAATATTGATAAGATTTAGGAGGAGGGAGAGAAAGAAAGAAGACTAGGATAGCCACACTTTGACTCCCTATATGGCCTGTCTTCTCCTGAGACTGTGGTAGGTTGAAAAATGGCCCCTCAAAAGATAGCCACTTCCTAGTCTTGCCCTGTGTCTTAGTGGTTAAGTTTGGTATGCTCCACTTCGGCAGCCTGGGTTTGGTTCCCAAGCTTGGACCTACACCACACATTGGTGGCCATGCTGTGGTAGGCACATAAATTAGAAGAAGATTGGCACAGATGTTAGCTCAGGGCGAATCTTCCTCAGCAAAAAAAAAAAAAAAAAAAAGATATCCACTTCCTAATCCCCGGAACCTGTGAATGCTACCTTATATGACCAAAAAAAAAAAGGTCTTTGTAGATATGATTAAGTGTCTTGAGATGAGGAAATTATCCTAGACTATCCTGGATTTGCCCTAAATGAAAACACATGTATCCTTATAAGAGGGAGATTTGTTACACATGCAGAAAAGAAAGAGGCAATATGACCACAGATGCAGAGATTGGAATGATGTGGCCACAAGCCAAGGAATGCTGGCAGCCACCATAAGCTGGAAGAGGCCAGGAATGGATTCTCCCCTACAACCTGGAGGAAGCATGGCCCTGCTGACCCCTTGAGTTCAATCCATTGAAACTGATTTCAGACTTATGGCCTCTATAACTGTGAGAAAATAAACTTCTGTTTTTTAAAGGCTCCCAGTTTGTGTTAATTCATTGCCGTGGCCATAGGAAATTAATGCAGAGACCAAACAGAAGATTAGCAGCAGAGAATCACACAAGAGAGATACCAAAGATTATACATAAAATGACTCTTTGAATGAGAGTTTGAGAGTTCAGAATCCTAGTAGACTCCCCTCACATTAGCCTCTTTGACATCTGCGTAATATAATCACTGAGTTTCCCAAAGAAGGTATATGAGAAAAGAATTAAGCATTTATCCTGCCTTTTCAGTAGAAATGTATTTCACTACAGCCAAGTAATCCCATAGAAGAGGGAAAGCTATTTTTTAATGCAGGGAGAAGGAATTATAGAATTAGAAAATCACCATTTTTCAACCCCTCATGAAAACATTGAGGCGAGGATCAGGCAAAGATCATCAGTGGTTGCTACAAGCATTAGATCAGTGGTTCTCAAAGTCAGCTGCTCACTAGAATCATTGAGGGGCTTTGAAAACTATTGATGCCTATATCCAACCACTAGAGTTCCTGATGGCACTGGTCTGGAATAGGTTCTGAGCAGCAAGATATTCAGAAGCTCCCAGGTGATTTGTAATGAGCAGCCCACATTACAAACCACTGCTGCCAAAATATCACTCCACAGATTTTAAAAAATTAATTAATTACTTTTTTCTAATCATACAAGGAGAAGTGTACCTTACAATGGAGAGATCTGACTGTCACTACCTCAACCCAGTGAGCAAATTTAGCATCGCTATGCTTAGAATTACCAGGCATTATGTACTTTTTGATGTGATGCAGCACATGGTCCTATAATGATGGATATAAAATAGATAATGGGGGCTGGCCCCATGGCCTAGTGGTTAAGTTCAGTGCTCTCTGCTTCGGCAGCCTCGGTTCGGTTCCTGGCCACGGACCTATACTATTCATCGGTGGCCATGCTGTGGCGGCGACCCACATACAAAATAGAGAAAGATTGGCACAGATGTTAGCTCAGGGTGAATCTTCCTCAAGCAAAAAGAAGATTGGCAACAGATGTTAGCTCAGGGCGAATATTCCTCAAGCAAAAAAACCCCCAAAAGATAATGCCCTTAACTATGTAAGATTCTATATAAAATTAAAAATTATAACTGAACTAAGTGCTATGAGGGAAAGGCACATGATGACAGAAGAGGATCTAATGGGGACAGATCTAGGATGAGGAGTCAGGACCATTGTGTCCTGGGTGACACATGCAATAATGAAATTCATACAACAATTCCTCAATTCACTCCTTCTAGCTGTGTCTCTCAAACCTCATTTCTACCACATCCTCTCTCTAGTTCAAGGTGGGTCCACAGGGGAGTGGGAAGCTTGTTTTATGGACCTCATGTCAGTGTCCTGCAGCCTCCTCCTCCTCTTTCACTGCTTATTACCAAGGTAGCAGAGCCCAAAAGGAGAGCTGTCTGCTCCTGCCAAAGTGCCCAGGCCCCCTGAATGTCACTGTGACCAGAATGCCTTCCACGGCCACTCTGCCACTCACAAGCCAGCTCTTGATTCAACATCAGGGCAGTTTTTTCCCATGGGAAGTGTGGCAGGCTGGGAGGAGTGCTGGTTTTAGCAACAACTAGTCCTGTGTTTGAATTCTTTCTCTGTCACTTAGCAGCTCTGTGACTTAGGCATTATGTAACCTCTGAACCTTGATTTTTCCGTCTACAAAATGGGATCAATAATACCTATTTACAGTGTACTTGTGAGGACAAAATAAGATAACGAGTGCAAATGCTTAGGAAGAGACCTGGTGCATAGTAGGTGCTCAGTGAATGGTAGTCCTTCTGCTTTAGGCTCTAACCATCTTCCTGTCAAACTGGTGGAAAGAATGACCTGCCAATGTGGTAGCTTGTCCTGTGCCCTAAGTATGTAGAGAAATGCTACATTTTTATGTAGCATTTTTATTTGATTCCTTCTCTATGAGGGCTTCTCCAAAATCAAAATCGCCTGGATGAGAAGATAGTATTGGTGTCTATGCACAGGATGCATCCCGTGATCTCCATCTATCCCTGAGTTCTGTTCCTATGCCAAACTTGTGAACCCTCATTCAGATTGAATGTCTCCCTCACCCCTATAGGGCTTCATTCCACATCAGTTTCCTTCATTGAACAATCATTCATTGAGATCTTGCTAGCATCATTCTAAGCACTGGAGAAACAGTGCCATGGACAGAGCATTTGTATTCACAGAGCTTATACACAGTGGAGGCAATAGATAATCAATTCAAAAGCAAAGAAATAGATAGTATAATTGCAGATAAGCCTTGTGAAGAAACTAAAACACAGCAATTAGAGAGTGAGGAAGGGCAGGAAGGATTTTCTTTAGCTAGAATGTTTGGGAAAATTTTTTTTGTTGAGAAGACATTTCACTTGAAGAGACTAAACAGAGAAGGGAGTCACACAAAGATTAGGGGAAAGAGCTTTCCAGATGGAGGCAACAGCTGGTGCAAAGGCTAAGGCTAGACTTAGCTTAGGAGGTTTAAAGGATTGAAAGAAGGCCAGTGTGAATGGTGAGAGATGAGGTCAGAGAAGGAGGCAGGGGTCAGATCGTTCAGGGCCATGGTCAGGAGTTGGATTTTATTCTATTGGAATGGGAAGCTATTTGGAGGACTTTTAGCCAGAGAGAAAATGCCTTGATTTTTGCCTTAGAAAGATCACTCTGACTGCTTGGTGGCTAATGGACCTTATAGGGACAATGGTGGAGGCAGGCTGACCACGGGAAGGTTATCATGTTGTCTAGGAGAGATGATGGCAGCTTGGATTATGGTTACAGCAACAGAGATGGTAGGGACTGGTAGGATGTGTGATATGCTTTAGAGTCGAACCCCAGAACTTACTAGCTGGATATGGCATAAGGGAAGGAGAAGAATCAAGAATGACTCCCTTGCATCGGGCTCTCGGCCTAAGCAATGGGTGACTGGTGGTTCCATTTAATTAGATAGGAAAGACTTTGGGGGAGAGTGGATTTTGGAAAAGAAAAAGAGAATTCTGTTTTGGTCATGTTTACTTGGAAAAGTTTGTTAGACAATTAGAAATATCAATTAAAAAATACAAGTCTGGAGTAGGGAGATCCTGGCTTGAGTCATAAATTTGAGAATCATTAGCCTATTAAATTAGGTAGTATTAAAGCCACAGGGAAGAATATAAACGGAGAAGAAAAAAGGGCCAAGGACAGATGCCTGGGGCACCCCAACATGTAGTATGGTGTCATAATTGCAGCCTTGAATCCTCCTGACCTTTTGGGCTCCTTATCTAATGCTACACCCTAGCCCCAGCTCAAAGCCAGAGGCTCTCCCTGTTTTTCCCAGTCAACCCTGATTTTGCCTTTATCTCAACCCCAGCTGCTCTTACAATCTGTCCCCCTCACTTAATCATGCGTGGCCTTGCTCGGTTAATTTATCTCTTTGGTTTGAATTAATCTCATTGCCCCACCTAAACTGCTGCCTCTCGGAAGGCAGTGAATGCATTTAATAAATCCCTGTATCTTCAAAATCTAGCAGAGAACTATTAAGCACTCAGAAATCCATGTTGATTGATAGGATAAGGCTGCTTGGGAAAGGCCCGGTGAGGCTGTGTTGGCGCTGCCGTGTTTGTGACCCCAACGTCTCCTGGCACACTCCCTCCAGGAGGTGCCACCAGGCAGGGATAAACCATTGTCTCCGCTGTGGGAGATTAAATAAGCACCAGAAAAATCTCTCAGCATGGCAGGTGGGCAAAGCTAAGCACAAAGAAGTGAAATTGCTTTCTTGGTAAACAAACAAACAAAACAACACAACATAAACAAAACCCAAACTTAATTAGAAGGGAAAAGGCCTTCAGCACCCATTCCGGGAGCCTGGCTAAAAGAAGATCTATTTGTTGAATGAGGCAAGCCAATTTGAACACCAAATAGAGTTAGGCCCTATTACATTTCTAGAACACTGACATCACTGAAAAGGTTGTGGCAGAGTGTTTTCTCTGTGCTTCTCCTTCCTGCTTGAATGTGACAAGTTGCTTGCAGCTTAGAGCTGTGGGATCATTAGCTGTGGCCAGAATGCCGACTCCTCATGACCTTCTCAAAGCCTGTGCAGCATCTGATCAGCAGCACAAAAGACAAAGAAGCTCGCAGATAACGGAGGACAGTGAGGGAGGGAGGAAAATGGAAGGGAAGCTGTGCATTGAAGCCAGGGAACACAAAAACCGTACCAGCAGATGTCAGTGAGAAAGAATATGAAAATGCTGATGAATGGAAGGGAGTTGAAACTATCAGAAACAAAGAAAAGATGATTATTGGAAAAGGAACAGAAAAGCACAACATGAAACATGCATCAAAGAAGAGAGAATGAATGTGAAAGTAGCTAGAACAAACAGGTGACATGTGGATTAGTGGGAAAATTATACACGAAAATGGAAAAAATAATTCTTTTTAGGGTATACTTTGGAACACTTTAGGGCCTTTGGAACACTTGGCCAAGAATGATGAATAACAATGCCTTTAAGGGAATTAGACTTCACACATTATTAACTAACTTTAGTGGTATAGTACATGGTTGAATTTATTTGGAACATCAGAAAAATTAAACAATACTTAATTCGTATAATTCATGAAAGTCACAAGGAAAGAATTGTTTCCAGTTACTATAATTAATACATGCTTACTAACAGCATGCCCTTAGAGCAATCAGTGAGTTTTCATTGATATTTCTACCAGCAATGAGACCGAATTATGGACCACATGATGGACCAATACTAATATGAGTAACAGTGCAGAAAGGAAAGAAACGAGTCATTTCTGAGGCCTTCTACATAGCAGGAAGACAATTTTTTTTTTATACTTATGTAGTCACATTCACAAAATTGTAGGATATAAACTTGGAAAGCATCCTATGAGCAGTTTGTCCATTCCCTCTGTCTCTAACTGCAAATCCTAAGATCTAACATGGGAAGATTTGACCATAGTCAAAATAGATTTATAAAAGCTAAAATGCTTTCCTACTATTACTATATAAAAGCGAAAATGCTTTCTTACTATTACTAAGAGCTCAGCCAATTTTTAGTGACAGATGCACAACCCATGTATCCATTCTGCCTACAGTTATTAATCTGGAAGGCAGCAGGGTCCTACGGACCATCCATCCATGGTCCACCCACTGGCCATCTGGACTGGTGGGGATGGCTAGTCCTGTTGATATTTCCTAAGTGAATCACATCAAGAAGAGCGGGGAGAAGATAGGGTCATTGGCCACAAACCAACTAGTTGTTTTGTTTCATTTAAGTATTACTTTCAGTCCTTGCTGGCACAAGTAAAATTAAGAAAGGTATCATAAAAAATATTAGATCTGAAATAATCTGATTAAAAAATGGTCTAAGGACTTGAATAGACATTTCTCTAAAGAAGACACACAAATGGCCCACTGGTATATGAAAAATGTTCAAGGTCACTAATCACCAGGGAAATGCAAGTCAAAACCACAATGAGCTATCACCCCACATTTGTCTGGATGGCTGTTAACAAAAGACAAAATACAACAAGTGTTGGCAAGGATGTGGAAAAATTAAAACTTTTGCACACTGTTGATAGGAATGCAAAATGGTGCAACTGCTGTGAAAAACAGTATGGAAGTTCCTCAAAAAAAAAAAAAAATAGAACTATCATATGATCCAGCAACCCCTCTTCTGGGTATTTATCTAAAAAAATTAAAATCAGGATCTCAAGGAGATATAAGCACTCCTGTGTTCATTGCAGCGCTATTCACAATAGCCAAGATGTGGAAAAAACCTAAATGTCCATCAACCAATGAACAGATAAAGAAAATGTGGTATATACAATGGAATAAGGCTGTAGAATACTATTCAGCCTTTAAAAGGAAGGAAATTCCAAACAAAATGAGTAACCTTCAGGACGTTATGCTAAGTGAAATAAGCCAGTCAAGGATGATCCCAATTATATGAGTTACCTAAAATAGTCAAATTCATAGAATCAAAGAGTGGAATGATAATTGCCAGGGACTGAGGGGAGGGGGAAAAGGGGAGTTGCTAATCAATGGGCATAAAGTTTCAGTTAAGCAAGATGAATAAGTTCTAGAGATCTTCTGCACAACATTGGACCTATAGTCAACAATACTGTATTGTACAGTTGCAAATTTGTTAAGAGGATAGATCTTATGTTAAGTGTTCTTACCACAATAAAATAAAATAACAAAACAAAGCAAAAGGCCAAGATGAGTGTATTGCTACAAACTTTTTAACTGATGCTACTTTTTAAAAAAATCAAGAGGTCCAAATATATTTTAGCAATAAAGAAAAAAATTTATTTAAGGACTGCAGAAAAGAATTAGATCTGAGATTTAGTTTGGTTAGCTAAAATGTACCTGCCCATCCTCTGATGCCAACAAGCTATGTGACTTGTTCAGTGGCCACTTTTAGACCCCATGGTACACTGATCTGTTCTCTGGTTTTGAGGCCCCTGGGAACTCTTTTTAGGAGCCCACGTCAGGTTCAATGTAGACTCTGGGTAAAGTCACCCTTAAATATGAAGAAAATCGGCCATAGCTTTGGATTTGCTGAGGAAGCCCCAAGAGTACCTGGGGGAGGAAGCTGGTAATGGGTCTCATGAGTGACTCATAATCTCTGGAACCAACTCGCTCCCTCAGCTGTTCTGGGCTGGGTTTTGGCTGAGAATAATGAGAGACCCTAGAGGGGGACTGCAGCAAATGTGGGGTTCCCAGGCACTTAACAATGTTGCCCATTGTCATGGCCATTTGCTGGGGAAATGATTTTGGTAGGAAAGATTACATATTCCCATCTCAGGATTTGGGGAGCCGAGCATCAATGATAGAGAAAATAATATAAGTAAATGCAAGACCCCAATAGAAGTTCTGTGTTGCATCCCTCCACCTTTTGGTCAGAGATGAGCACTCTATACTAAAAAGAGGTTAAAGGACTTGCTCAAGTTTGCAGTCAATCAGAGATGAAGCATCACTCTCTTCCTTCCACAAAACTACATTCTTTACGTATAACCAGAAATATTTCATGCCCTCACAGGACAAAAAGGGACCAATAAGATAATGCCCCTGAACCCCAGCCCTTGACCCCTGGCAGGTGGTCACTCTATATTGTGCTTTACTTACAACTTATCTTTTCAGACACAGCCTCTGCTCCTGCTCCCAGGGCAGTAGGCAGTGAATGGGACACTCTCTGTAGAGAATGACCAGCAAGGCTTTTCATCAGAGTACAGGGAAGCTGTGTTTGAAATGATTCCATACTTGTCTTAATAGACACGACCCTTAATCCTGGGACACATTTTTCACTGTCATGTCTGCCTTGTAGCCTGAATCAAGACAGTGATTAATTTGAGTTTTTTACATTCTCTCTTTCATCACTAGAAGAACCCTAGGGTCATTTATAGTTTGGACCTTGGCCCCTCTCATCCTTTATTTATAAAAAAGCATGAACACTGTCCCTGTTCATAGGGAGGCCTGCTTTACTTTCACTCCATTTCCTACTGTTCACAAGGTCAGTATTTTTGTCTTCTCTCCTCACATGGACTATTTTTACATATCTGATGAAAAGGAAGCTCAAAGATGAGCTTTAAGGGCCCTTGTCACTCTGTGGCTTGTTAAATCCCATGTAGCCTTGTCCTTTGCCTACCCCCATCTCATGTGGCCTAAAGTGATTTTCTCTGATGAGTACAATTACAGGGAGTGTATTCTGGCTCAGCATAAAGACAAGCCAACAGCAGTGATAGGTGCCTGAAAAATAAATGGGGTGTCTCCAGGAGTAGTGACCTTCCTTGCATTTGAGGTATGTAGTCTATGCATTAGCCAATGGCCACGTATCAGAGATAATGTTAGAGAGGATTCATGCATCAGATTAGGTGTGGCTCAATAATAGCAAACATTTGACTATTTTTTATGCAAGGCATAAGGAAAGTAAAGACAAGTGAGGCAGCCTTGCAGGGTTAGATTAGGTGACCCCTCAGGTTCCTTTCAGCTTTCTACTATCTAGATGCGTGTACTGGCACTTCCAAGAAAAGTCTTAGTTACAGCTTGTTTCTTAGAGTTATTGACCTGGAATGATCTTTAGAGATCATTTTTGTTGAGCCTATTTTTTTCTGATAGAAGAAGAAAATTAGGTTCCAAAAGGTGAAGGATTTTTTTCCAAGAGCACACAGCTAGTCAAGTTGTTTATTTAAAACAATAGACAAGCTCCACGGATTACAGAGAAGGCAGAACACCACTGGCATGACAGTGTCTAAATTTCCCTTCTGACTGGGGTTGGAAATTCCTACTTCTCTCGCTGCTATATTATAGCTGCAGTTTTGGAAAGGGTCTAATTTTGCCCCTCTTTGTAACACCCTGATTCATGAGACATAAGGGAAGAAAGTGGTGGTGGTGGTATGGGTTTCTGTTAAGACCTCAAACTCATCGCTCAAAAGGAAGTGTAGCAACAAGAAGGAAGACAGTTGTCCCCCCTTATCTGAGGTTTCACTCTCCTTGGTTTCAGTTACCCCTGGTCAACAGGGTCCGAAAATAGTGCTTCATCACAATGTCTACGTCATTCACCTCGCTTCATGTCATCATGCAGGCAATGTATCATCTCACATCATCACAAGGGGAAGAAGGGTGAGTACAGTACAATAAAGTATTTTGAGAGAGAGACCACACTCACATGACTTTTATTACAGTATATTGTTATAATTGTTCTATTTTATTATCACTTATTGTTAATCTCTTACTGTGCCTAATTTATAAATTAAATTTTATTATACATATGTATGTATAGGAAAAAATATTATATGTAGGATTCGGTACTATCCGTGGTTTTAGGCATCCACTGAGGGTCTTGGAACGCCTCCCCCACTGATAAGGGGAGACAACAGTAGTTGTTTCCATGGTGTGATTTAAGGGAGTGCCATGGTTACTATTCCATATATCGATGCCAGTCATCTTTCCATAAGAACAGTTTCATTGTTCTGGGCCTTCAAGGCATTTGCAGTCTTAAAGAGTTAGTTCTCTACTTGAAAATCACAGTTAATGTAACTAACTCTATCAGTGAATACTTTAGTTACCCATTAGCATTTTGAATATCTCCTATGTGCCAGGCCCATAATGATCTGATTTAATTTACTAGCTGATACCTGAGAGGAAGGCTCTGCAGGGAATGGAATACAAACCAGCTACCTTGAGGCTGGCTACCAGGATGATTAGGAAGGTAAGCTTTGGACTCAGATAGAACTGAGTTCTAATATCACCTCTGCCATTTATTAGTACTGTGACCTTGGGAAAGTTAGCCAGCTAATGTATATAAGCCCAAGTTTCCTTATTTGTAAAATAGGGTTAATAATAATACCCCTTACAGTTATTTTTGAGAATTGGTTAAACAATATCTGTAAGGCACTTGAGAGAGTGCCAGGCACATATGAAGTATTCCATGTACTTAATTATTTCTGTTATTATATCAGAACCGAAGAAATGGACTTGAATAGTGAGGGAGGAAGGCACCAAAGAAAAGCCAGGCCTACAAAACAGGTTTGCTCAAAATCAACTTTATCCAGGCAGCCTTATTGTGAGAGGAAAGGTTGTGCATCAGAAAATACAGAAAAAACCCAGGGAAGCAGTGTGTGAACCATATTAGAATCCTCCCCTCCATGTAAACTCTTGGAGGATAGTGAGTGTGTGTTGTTTGTGTTTGTGTGGCATCTGGCATTTTCAATCTGCCTCTCAGTCTTATTTTTCCCCCTCATTCTAACCTTCCTGCACTCTGTAGTCTAGCTACTTAGATTTTCTAACCTCCTGATAATTACACATGTTTCTTCTGCCTGGGAAACATTCTGCTTAACTGGCCTGTTTAATTCTGACTTGAACGTCAGGTCTCAGCTTAGACGTAACTTCCCCTGGGAAGCCCCCTGTCCCACTAGACTGAGCGAGTGTCCCTCTTGTGTGTTTCCCCACAGCACCCTGCCGGAGAACTTATTGCATTTATTATAATCACTTGTTCATGCCTGCCTTCCCCACTAGGTTATAAATTCAGAGACAGCAAGGGTCTCTTCTAGTTTATTCACCATAGAACCCCAGCTTCTAGCATAACTGGTAGTTGAGAACTCAATAAATACTTACTAAGTAAGTCAGTGAATGAACGAATTATATGCTGAAGTTTGAGGGAGGGGAAGTCGCTTTGGATTTATCCTAGCATTCCTACCTTATATGTTAATTTTGACCCGAGAAGATCCTTGCTAGGATAATATCATTAATTGTTCCCCTTTTCCCCTGCAGAAACTGCCCACAAATTATTTAAATGTCAGACCGTGGAGGGCTTCTCATGAAGTTAAAAATAATGCATGTAGGGGCCATCTCTGCTTACCAAACCTATCATTGACCAGGATCTTGGTGCTTTATCAGACGAAGAAGGATATGTGTCTGATTCAGTTGTTGGTGGAGATAGCTTCCAAATCATTATATAAAAAAAAAGAAAAAGCAGCATTAAATCACTGTGAAAGGAAAAGAAATTTGAGTTTCTTCTCAGCTGGAATCTATCTGTACTATTTTGGATACAAAAGACTCTCAATTACTTTCCCCTATGTTGGGACTTTTCCAATTAAGCACATGACCTCTTCTTAATCGGTGGTTAATGTGGGGTGACCATATGTTTATCATTCAAACCAAGGCACTTTTAAGCTCCAGCCTGTGCTCTAGGCCTGGGCACAGTTCCTCTTTGTTTCACGTGTTCAACAAATGAAAGAGGAATCACAAACCTGACTTCCTCTAGAAAAGAGGGATTGGAAAGGCACACTTGCTAAAATGTAGTTTAAGATTCATTCGGAGTTAAAAACCTTAATCCAGCTGTTATACGATAGGGCTTTTGAATGGAAGAAACACAACATGGGGTGGTGTGGGTTTTATCTTTCCATTTATTTTGAAATGATTTCAAACTTAAACTTGCAATTCAAGTACGAAGAACTCTGAGACCCCCCTCACCTGGATTTCCCAATTGTTAATATTTCACTGCATTGGCCCCATTTCTCTGTCTCTCTGTATCATTCTCAATTGTGAGATTTGGAAAAAGGAGAGGAAAGTCCATTCATCTTATTAAAACCACGGGAGCAATATCAGCAGGAAGACGGGAAACAACCAAACAAGAAAGGCTAAAAAGTGGAGAACAAAAGTAATTTTGGAGGCAACCTCCACATGCTGAGCACTGTGCTAACTGCTTTGTGAACATTTCCTCTTTAAATCCTTGGAAGAATCCTCTGAAGTGCCTATTATTCCCATTTTATAGATGAGAAAACGGGCTCAGAATGGATAAGAAATTTGCCCAAGGTCACAAAATTGGGAAATTGGCTATGCCTGAGTGTACCATTTTAAAGCTTCTCCTTCCATTATAACACACCTGTCATTGCAAAAAGAGCATTCAACTGGGAATAAAAAGGCCCAGCTCTGCCCCTAAACCTGCATGATCTTGAGCAAGCCACTTCACTTCACAGAAATTCGGCTTTCTCAACTGTAAAATAAGGAAAACTAGACTTAATTAATCTTAAGATTCCTTCCAGGTCTAAACTCTTTGAATAATTTCATAAATTTACTATTTGTTCTGGCTCCCTGAAAAAAGTATATTGAACACATTGTTCACTGTAAGAATAGGAGAAATGAGACGTGGAGCATATTTTATTCAGTAGCAAAGTGGTTTTTTTCTCCTATGTGTGGGGTTGTCTGTTTGGTAGTGTAGGGGAGGAAGACATATCCTCTACCCACTCTGGGTCCTTCTGACTGGGCTATGAATTAAAATGACATGAGAAAGAATAACAGGAGAAAATCAAACAAAGCTTTATAACATGTATGCGTGGGAGAGACCCAGGAAACTGGATAACTTGCCAAAATGGTGGAGGCTCTCATCTTAAATACCATCTTTAGCTAAAGACAAGGGAGGATGTTGGGGGTAGTGGTTTGGGACTTCAAAGGAGAGGAAGGCAATTCACATGGAAACAGAAAAGCATATGTTTGGTAAACAGAACTTTGATAAGAATGGGCTTAGCAGGGACCCTCCTAGCCTATTGATACCCAGAGTTATCTATGGTGGTGGCCTGTCCTGAAAACAGGCCTTTTATCTTAAATTCTTTTAGGCAGTTAGAGGGAAGGCCAAAGTTTATTTCAGAGTCTTTTTTTCTTAAAAATAATCAAGCCAAGGCCAAAGAGACATGTTTTGGGGTAGCCAACTCTGATCTCCCACAGTAGCCTCTTTAAAGCACCTGTGAGTCTTTGACCTTTTGCTGCTTTTTCCCTTATGCTGGTCACTGTGCCTGGAGCTTCAGGTGTTGGGGTAATTCTGAAGGATAGGAGTTGAGAGTGCCTCTGATGGATGAATTGAAGGAGTGGATTGAAGGGCTCTACTTTTGTTCATGAGCTTGGTTTTGAACTCACCCTTGATGGCCTAGAGGTCATCCTATTCTATGTACAAGTTTCCTTAGATAGTCCATTCCATCTTCAGACAGTTCTAAATATTTTTAAAAAGCATCTTCTTTCTAAATATTTGACTGTCCCTCAGAAACTGGAGTATGCATACCCACAGAGTTATGCAATGATACTCCAAGAGCCCCCCAAACAAGCCATAAGATAAATACAGGAGAGTGTTTCAAATTAAGTTGTCGATAATCAAAAATATTGTTTTTTAAACTTAAACACTAATGTCTTATGAAGCAGAATAAAAAGTCCCATGAATTTTTAACGTAAAACCTGAGAACCCCCAACAATCTTACCGTTGTCATGGATTCTTTAGCCTTGCCGCCTGGGATGTGGAGGTAAGCATTCTCTTTCTTCTGTTAAGGATGCTGGGGTTCAAAAGTTTGAGATGCAGTGAGATTTAAGGAATATAACATAGTGCTTAGTAAATTGTAAGTGCTAAAAAAAATAGCTATTTTTGTTACTACCATTATATCAAGCTCAATTCTCTTTTTATATAATTTCCTAACCCCAGCTCTAACTTTTTCCTTGTTTTGTTTCTTTACAGTAGGAATTCTTTTAGCATTTGACTTCCAGTGAAGGCAAACCCAATCTCCCCTCATTTATTCTGAATCCATCTCTTGGTTCTGAACTCCATTGTTTCCAAATCCAATTCTTGGGAAGATAGTGACTCTAAGATCATCAACACATGACAAATATGTGATGGCAGCTAACCTGTTCCTCCTGAGACCTTTTTCTCCTGATTAAATATTCCTAGTCTCTTCAACATTTCTTTATATGATTTTTCTCATATGGTTTTATCAGGATGGTTCTCTCACCATCCTGGTCCTCTCCGCAAAAGATACTCTGATTTATCTATGTCACTTTCAAAGAACTGGTCCAACAGTACAAAGCGTCTTCTCCTTATTTGTGTTGTATGCCTTCCACTGAAGGCTGATTAGCATCAAGAGGGAAGAGAGAAGTCATCTCCATTTACTGAATTTGTTCACTAGTACTAATTGGGAAGTGTGACATAAACTATTAAACAGTTAAAGTTATTTGGCTGTTCAGCATTCTCTTTTCTTTCTTTCTTTTTTTAAAAAGCAATGTTATTTCCTTTTTAGGAATTATCTCTTCCCCAAAGGATATTGTCTTTTGGGATTGTCATCTGGGGTCCTGTTTACTCCCCCTCAAGGACTGGGTAATATGGCAAGCTAGGCCAGTCTGCTCTTCTCTCCCCGGAATTTGAATCTTGAACAGAAGAACAATGATGTTGAAAGGAGTTGGATTTCCAACCCACCCCAGTAAGGCTCCTTGATCATACTGTTTTTTGTATACAGTTCCCTTCTTTTGGTTTCTGCTTTCTAGCCTTCCATTCCTTCTGAGACCCTCACATCCTCCTTATACATCCCTTTGGCTTAAGTTAGCTAGAGTTGCTATTGTAGGGGAGGAAGAGAATTCCTCTACCCATTCTAGGTCCTTCTGGCTAGTCTATGAATTAAATTGATATGAGACAGAGTAACAGGAGAAAATCAAACAAAGCTTTATAACATGTATACATGGGAGAAACCCAGGAAAGCTGAGTAACTCAGCCAGAATGGCAGAGGTTGTTATCTTAAATAGCATCTTCAGCTAAAGACAAAGGAGGATGTGTTGGGGCTAGTGGTTTGCAACTTCAAAGGGAAGGAAGGCAATTCACATGGAAATGGAAAAGCAAATGTTTGGTAGACAGAATTTTGATAAGAATGGGCTTAGCAAGGACCCTCATAGTCTACCTCTACCCAGAGTTATCTATGATGATGGCCTGTTCTGGGGACAGGACTTTTAAATTCTCTTAGTTAGTTTGGGGGGGAGAATGTTAAAGTTTTTTTCGGTCTTTTGTTCTATGAAGGCAAAGAGACACATTTTGGGGTGGCCAATTTTGATCCCCACACTATCTATTGCTTACAACTGAAGAACGCTAACTACTACTGCCATTGTATATGGTAGTGTGCCCATATACTATATAAATACTTCTACAACATCTTTCCCTAAAGGTTCCTTTAATACTTATTTACATGGTTTAAAAAATTATAAGTAATCTCCTGCCTTTTAATTTTTATCATAACATGCTATCTATCTTTATTTCTAGGAGGCTGAATTTGTGGTAGATTCCTTCCTACAATATGATTCTATAATCTTTACTAGGAAGTCAATTAATAAAGCATCTAATTTTGACTGAGCATAAAAGATTAGTGCCTTTTGAAAAGGCAAATGTCTGCCTTTTAAGTGGGAAGAAGGAAGCTCAGTTATGCAGTTGCATGAGGCACAAGGCATGGTATTCTCTTCCATGTAAAGCTGGGGGAGTAGGAAGCATTTGCATCTGCCAAAATGTCAGTATTCTGTAATTAAAGCAGATTTCATCCTCTTGCTGCTGTTGAAATGACAGAAGGAAAGCAGGTATCCTAGCATAAGATTAAAATCAGTTCTTGAGTGAAGACGAAAGCTAATGAAAGTTAATGAAGAGGCACAGCAACGTGAGGCCAATGGTTTTGTTCTACAGTGAGAATGCCAGTAGTTCAACGTCCCGCTTGTCCTTGATGCACATCCAGCCAGACAACTTTGATATATTGGGTCTGTGCTCATCTCCCTCAGTTAGGATTTTTGTTACTAAAGTTTCATACTCCTTCCCTACTAGTGAGATCATAGCAGGACATTTGACTGGGAATACCAGATATTTCCTCTGGGAAGTAGATGCTGAGACAAAATTAGTAGTAGAAGAAGTTTGCTGGAGGTAACATCTATGAAAGCAAAAAGGGAGAGGAGGCAGGATTGAGCAGGGGGAGCCACAGGCCACTGTGCAGATCTGACAGTTTCTGCCAACCCAACAGGAAGCTCCAAAGCAAAGATTGCCTGTTAGAGGAATCCTGCTTCAGGCAAAGGCAGCCAGGCCTAGTATCCTCTTCTTGTTGTCTTTGGTGAAGGACTGCCTAGAAAGAGCATATCCTTGGTTCAAAATCTGTGGGTCCTGAAATAGCTGGAGCCTGCCGTTATTGAACTCCTTGCAATTGAATGGAGATCTGAGCAGTGCACTCCCATGGCTGTCATACTGTCTTTCTGAATTGTGTCCTAAATTCATTCTTGGCATAACTGCTCAGTGCATGGACTCCATAGCCAGACAGTGTAGGTTTGAATCCCAGCTCCAACATTTGCTCGTATGTGACCTTAGAAAAAACTTTAAACCTCTCTGTGCCTCATACTCCTCATCTTTAAAGTGGAGATAAAATCAGTAATAACCATATAGAATTATCGTAAAGCACCTAGAAAAATGCTTGACACAGTATATATTGTATATAAGTATATAAGCATAAAATGCTTGCACAGTATATATTGCTATTATTTACTGATTGAATGTCAACTATGTGCCTGTCCCCACTGACCTATCTTGCAGGAGCATTCAGATTACCTTCTCTGAATTAGCTCAGTTGTCTGTGAGGCAACGATTACAATTTACCTTTTATTGAAAGTACATCTCAGGGACTTGGGAGACACTAACTAATGCCCTGATTACTAATCAGTGACAGTGTTATGATCAATCACTTAGCTCGTGGCTTGCGTGCAGACTTCGTTGTTTCTGGTTTTTATTTTTTTTTAAGATATTTTATTTTATTATTTTATTTTTCCTTAAGAGGTTACCTTTGGCCCTGGAGGCTACCTGCAACACAGCAGCCTCTCGGCTTTAAATGTCAAGCTTCTATTTATTTGTATGTTGAGATGGAAAGGGGACCACTCTTTGCAAACCATCACACTAGTGTGAGTAAACAGGACCACAGGCTGCACTTTTAGGAACTATGGAGAAAGAACTTCCTTAAAGGGAGTTCCCTAAGTGCTGTCAGGGAGATCAATTTATTTATTTAACAAACACTGATACAGTAATGAGAGGTCCCAGGTATTTCTCTAAGCGCTTTAAAGTAGCAACTAATTTAATCCTTACAACTACTCTATCACATAAGTACTTAATTTAGATACTGTCAATACCCCCATTTTATAGCTGTGGCAGTTGAGGTACAGGGAGGTTAAATGACTTATCCTAGGAGAGAGGCTAAGGAGAAACAGCGTTGGAATTTGTACACAGGTAGAGTTTGTGTCTCCAGGTTTGTGCAGATAACCACCAGACATCCTGCCGCCTCAGTAAGTGATCATCTTAAACTGCGTTCTTTGCTTCTGTCACCCAATTGTGAGGAGCCTTTGGAGCGTAAACCTCAGAAAGGAAGGTTCTAAGTTACTCTGGGGCTGAGGATCCATTGATCTTGCTTTTGAAAGGAGCTCTTCAATTGTGTGGTTCTGAGTTTATGTTACTTTGAGACTTTTAATTTGGAACCTTACATTGGAGCCCCGCTGAACTCTTAATGGTTCCTTGGATGCAATTTGCCAGTCACGGGGCAAAACACTTAGGACAGGTTCCCAAGCCTTAAGCCACATCTGAAGGCGATAAAATTGATCCCTAGTTGACGAGGTCAACATATCTCTAAGAATGACAGAAGATTTTAGATTTGGAAACATGACTTTGCCACAGGTTTATTATTACTTTAAGTTGTATGTTCAAATCAACTTTTTTTTTTTCCTGACTGTAACTCCTATATTTTAGTGTGCGCATTGGTGTATGAGTTTCCTGTGTTTCACCTTTCATACACAGATGGAATAATCTGGCAAATTGCAATATAGCAGAATAAAAGCATTCGATTTTCATATCACCCTCTCATGATTTACAGCAGATTAAAGCAAAACTCTATTCTAAAAAGAATAAAAAGAGGGAAAACATGTAGAAATCCCTAGAAAGAAGAGAAGATTCAGGATCAGCTAAAACTCATTTAATACTACTGAAGTGGGAGTTAATCTGAATTCTAACCCCACATCTTCCATAAATTTGTTGTGTGACCTTGGGAAAGAAAATATTTCATTTCTCTGGGCCTTAGTTTGTTCATCAGTGACTTCTATGATAATTTCAACCTCAATAATCTGGAGAATTTTGAGGAAAGGGTAATGGTATAGCACTCTGGAGGGGGAAAAAGGCAGTATTTATTATATTGATCCCTTTTTTTATATGTATATGTGCTATTGTCTAATCAGTGTGAGACAAATTACCCTGTAGTGCCATTTACAATGGGAAATAAAGTAGATGGTAAATCACTGAATGAATTTTATAGAAACAAATAATTGTGATAATATTATTTCCAATGACATTCTTAATTCAGTTCTGGAGATAGATTAGACAGGTGAAGTTGGGGGGTATTATATTGATCTGAGCAGTCTTGCTTAGTCTTTTATTATAGAGATCTGGTAGCCATAGTGAGAATTATTTTTTATTCATCAAGCTTATTATCTTTCTTCCCATGTCTTCTCTTTTCCCACTGTGTTTTGTCACTGTCACCAACAGAGTAGATCCATATATAATCCAAGCTTTCTGTTTCTTATTTTAAAAACAAATAAACCCAGGGCACAGTGAAAAAGAATAGTATTGTAAATTTTAGCTTTATAAATGCCATAGCTGAGTTTTACTTTAATGGCATAATAATGCTTAATTAACTAATTATTCATTAAATTAATTAAATAATTCTTTTAGTCAACCAATATTTCTTGGGCCTAGTCACTATGCCAGGTGCTGAGGATATAGTGGTGAGTGAAAATACATCTTACAGTCCATGGGGGAGTCAGACAACAAGAAAATAATTTCATGAGGATATAAACTGTGGTACATATTATAAAGGAAAAGTACAGACAACTCTGAGAATGTGTGCCTGGCAGAGTCTGCCCTGGTCTGGGACAAGAGGTCAGGGAAAGTTTTCCTGAGGCATTGACTTTTGTGCTCAAAGATTAAACAAAAGTACAGTCTATTCTGCTACTATGACACATATTTCTCTATGTCAAATTGGCTTGTGCGTGATTGGTAAATTGGAGAATAGCGTCAGTATAAAGTGAAAGTCACATTCTTTGACGATGTCGATGTCTCTCGGCATATTAACTGCAACCAAGTAATGCAGTTGGAGGCAAAATCCACTCACAGAGCTGAACACAGCAAAGTGTGGGAGAATATAGTACTGTGCATGATACCCATTCATGCTCTATTTTAGGAGTATTTATTGTGCTTTTTTTTTTGATCTTTCAGCAGTTGCCCTTGTCTCTCTACAGGTTGGAAACCTCAATCCTTCTTCAACTTTAATCATAAAAGCTTCACATTTTGGGGAGATTCTCATATCTATAAGAGCATTTCTTTGTTTATTAGGAATGTAATGTCTTTTTAATGGGACTAGTATTTTCTATTGGGATTATTATTGGGGTTTTTTTGTTGCTCAGATTAGAATATTGTACAGATTTTGAGTTGTTTGTCCCAAACTTAATTTTCCTTTAAGATTTTATAAGGAAGGATTTTCAAGTACTTTATAGTGGAAACAACTTTATTTGAAAGCAAACTCACAATTAAAAAGTATGTACAACTATATGTTTTAAAATGAAACTCTTTTTCAAAGAGCTTGATGTAGGTATGTCAGATCTCAGCTTTTTAGTTTATTCAAAACTTAGGAAGCATAAAATTTTTACTTCACCTTTCCAAATAATTTGGACAGAGAGGTTATTTGACTTATTCAAGGTAACAAACTAATTTTAGTTGAATACTCTTTCTGTGATGACATATTGCCTTTGACTTGTGAATTATTTTTACTTACCACTTACACATTCTCTCAGACATATACTAGTCATATAATGAGGCCAAAATATTTTTAAAATAAATCTTATTAAAGTATACTTTGCATACAATACAAGACATATGTTTTAAGTTTATAGTAGGATGAACTTTGACAAACATAGTCACCATCTCAAAAGGTTCCTTCATGCTCCTTCCCAGGCAATCCTCCCCACCCCAGTCCCAAGCAAGCAGTGATCTACTTTAGATCACTATAAATTAGATTTGTCTTCTCTAGAGTTTCACATGTCAAGCAGTTCCTAAGCAACAGTGTCTACTGCAGGTGCTAGTCTGGCTGACTACCCCTCCATAGACTTGGCCAGTGAGGAGACATGAACCCAAATCGATTCAGACAGTTTATTACTCACAGTACAGTAGGTAGCATGAGCTTTACATTTCTGTTGATTCTCCTTACCCCCAAGACCTATAGGGGTGATGTGGGGGAGGGCCCAGGTGAACGCTTATGCACACAGTGGATCTGTGTTAGAGTTGGAAACCCCTAATATTATAAAGGGATGGCTAACAATTCTGTCCATCCCCCCCTGTGGAGAGAGATGTTATCTTTATTCTCCTGGTCAGGAAACAAATCTGCCTGCTAACTCAGAGGAAGCATTATCTTTATAACGCTGGAAAGTCTCTGGGGAGAAGAGAAAATTTTAATTTTATTACCTTAGGATGTAAGCAAATCTAATTCCTGCTATGGAGTACCTTCACAAACATCCTTGAACAAAGCTGTTAATGCCCTCTGCTCAGAAGATGTGCAGAAATGCCAGAATTATTTCCTGACATCATATAAATGGAATTGTATAGTAGGTGCTGTTTTGTGTACACCTTATTTTGCAAAATATTTTGAAAAATGTGAATTTTTGAAAATTCATCTTTCTATTGCTGACTAGAATTCCATTGTATGGTTATGCCACAATTTGTTTATCTATTTGTTTGGTGACGGACACTCGGATTGTTTGCATTGTGGGTATTATGGATAAAGTCACTAAGAATATTCATATCTAAGACTTTGTATGGACATATGTTTTCATTTCTCTGAGAGTAGTTATCTAGGAGTGGTAAGTGTATGTTTACCAAGGAATGGTAAGTGTATAGTAGATATATGTTTAAGCTTTTAAGAAACTGTCAAACTGTTTTCCAAAGTAGTTGCACTTTATTACATTCTTACTGGCAGTGTGTGACAATTCCAGTTGCTTCACATCCTCACCAACACTTTGCATAGTTAGTCTTTTGAACTTTAGACATTAGGGATTTGTCTATTTCTCCTTTCCATTCTGTAGATTTTTCACTTGATCTGTTTTGAAGCTTTGTTATCAGATACATATATGTTCAAGATTGTTGTGCCTTATTGATGAATTGACCTCTTTATCATTATGAAATGACCCTTTTTATCTCAGGTAATATTCCTTCTTCTGAAATTTATTTTGTCTGATATTTTTAGCTCTAATGATTAAAATATATATCTTTAACTTATCACAATCCAACTTCACATAATATTATGCCATTTCATATATCATATAAAAACTGGAAAACAGTATATTTTCATTTTCTCATTCCATTCTTTGTGCTTGTGGTCCTATATTTTATATCTAAACAGATTATAAACCCCAATACTTTAATTATTATTTTTGTTTTAAATGGTCTATTTTCTTTTATATAAATTTAAAATTGAGAAAAAATGTATTCTACATTTACCTACATATTTATCACTTTCAGCACTCTTATTCCTTTGAATAGACTCAAGTTTTCATCTCATATAATTTTCCTTATGTCAGAAACACTTTAATATTTCTTATAGTTCAGATCCACTGGTGGTACTTCTCTCAGTTTTTGTTTGATAAATTCTTGTTTTGCCTTTGACTGTGAATAAAAGATATTTTTGCCACATATAGAATATTGGGTTGACAGGTTTTTTTCCCCAAGTTCTTAAAAAAATATTGTTCCATTGTTGTGGCAGCCAGCCTCCAAGATGGCCATCAATGATCCTCACTTCCTAGTATTTATGTCTATGTGTAGTCCTGTCCCACACTGAATCAGGGCTAACCCATGTGATCAACAGAGTTTGATTGAAATTACATTAAGTGACTTTTAAGACTGTTTCCTGAAGTCATTGTAGCTTGCCCCATGGTCTCTTGGAACATTCACTCTGGACACAGCCAGTCATCTATGCAGAAAGGCTGAGTCACTTCAGGATGCTCAAGCAGTCTCATGAAGTGTCCACTTGGAGAGAAGCAAACTTCTTAGCATCAAGTTGTCAGACATGAGAATGATACATCTTGAAAATGGATCCTCCAGCCCCAGTCTAAAAACCTCTTGAGAGACACCTAACGAGAACTTCCTAAATGAGCCAGTCCCAAATTTCTGACACACAAAGATTATGAGAGACAATATGTTATTATTGTGGTTTAAAGTCACTAGTTTTGGGGTGATTTTTTATGTGGCAGTAAATGGTGAATACAATTTTCTTCTGGCTTGCATAGTTTTTTTTTTTTTTTTTGCTGAGGAAGATTTGCCCTAAGTTAATGTCTGTTGCCAATCTTCCTCTTTTTGTATGTGAGCTGCTGCCACAGCATGGCCACTGACAGCCGAGTGGTGTAGGTCCGTGCCTGGGAACCAAACCCAGGCCACTGAGGTGGACCAAGCCGAACTTAACCACTAGGCCACCAGTGCTGGCCTGACTCGCATGGTTTTTGATGAGAAGAGTGCAGTCAACTTTAACTTTTTTCCATTCTATATAATTGTGCCTTTTGTTCTTTGGATACCTTTAGTACTTTCTCTTTATCACTGGTTTTCATTAATTTGATTATGCTGTGCCTTGGTGTTTTCTTGTGTGTGTGTGTGTGCATGCACATGTGTTGATCTTGCTTGCTGCTTGTTGGTTGAAATTCTTGTACATATGCATTTATAGTTTTCAACAAATTTGGAAAATTTTTGGCCATTATTTCTTCAAGTACATATATATTAGACTGCTTGATATTCTCCCTTAGGTCTGTTTTTTTTTTCCCAGTCTTTTTTCTTTGTTTCATTTTGGATAGATTTTGGTACATCATCAAGTACACTAATCTTTCCTTCTGCAGTGTCTAATTTGATGTTAATCCTATCCAATGGAATTTTCATTTTAGATATTTTATTTTTCATCTCTAGGAGTTCCATTGGGTTCTTTTTCACATCTTCCATTTCTCTCCTCACATGTTCATGTTTTCCTTTAGATCCTTAAGCATATTACAAATATTTATAATAGCTGTTTTAATATCCTAGCCTGCTATTTCCATCATCTCTGTCATTTCTGAGTATATTTCTGTTGACTTATTTTCTCCTCATTGTGAATCACATTTTCCTGCACCTTCTTATGTTTATTCTAGTAATTTTTTTGGATGATAAACACAGTGAATTTTATATTGTTGAGTGCTGGATTTTGTTGTATTTCTTTAAAGAGTGTTGGACTTTGTTCTAGCATGCAATTAAGTTCCATGCAGGTTAGATCAAGGCTTGTTTTTAAACTCTTCAATGGTAAAAGTCTAGAGTAGCCTTTTTTTCTATGGTTAATTTTGTCTCACTACAAGATGTGACCTCTCTGTGATCTCAACTGAATGTCCTGTGTATTCATCAGCATCTCTTTACTCTGACTATCGGGAACTTGAAAGAGTCCCCGTCCTGTGTAAGTCTGGGACTTGTCTGGCTTCATAGCTACCTGATAATTACTTTTTCCCCAGAAGTTAATTTTTCCTGGCCTTGTGGCGTTTCAGTCCATGCATGTGAAGATGTGTTCAGTCCATAATTCAAGCAGACCCCTAGGCAGATGTCTGGTACTCTTTCTGTATGTATCTATCTCTTCTCTAGTGCTCTGACCTATAAATTCCAGCCATCTCACTCTCCCCAAACTCCAATCTGTCTCTTCAATTCAACAATACTTCTGGGCCCTGCTTGGGTTCCCCCTCCCTGTTCTGTCCTCTAGAAATTCTCTTCAGGCTAAAAGCTGAGGTAACTGTAGGACTCACCTCATTTGTTTCCCTTCTCTAAGAGACTACAGTGCTGTGCTACCTGTTGTTCAATATCTGAAACTGTTATTTTTTGGTTCACTTTTCTAGTGGTTTATGGTAGGAGGGTAATTCCAGAGCCTGTTACTATCTCATGGCCAAAAGTGGAAGTTCCAACCAAATTTTTTTTATTAAGAAAATCTTAAGAACACATCATCATTTCTTTCATAATATTCTTACTCTCCCATGCCAATGCATACATTTAATCATTTCATTTATTATATTTGAAAAATTTTCTGGAAAAAGCCTATTTATCATGGGCCCCACAGAGATACCACATATCTTCTGATGGAGAAGATACAACTCAAATTGATGAGCACTGCCTATCTTATGGTCAATCCTCCCACCATACTTGTGGACTCTGAGTCTTATTTCAGAGTTCATCTCTGAGGACAGATAGGCCAGATCCACTGGTTTGTGACAAATTTTTAGGTTCTAGGGGTGTGATTTCATGGTCTATGTTGGATCCAGGGTTATGATCTCTCTTCTTAAGTGAAAGATATTGTGCCTTTTATGTTTTGCTGCACTTAGATGCTGTTCAGCTTGATTTTGCCCCTAGCATAGTGACAATGCTGTGGAATTGTTCTCACTGTAGGAAAAGAAAGGCTTGGCAGCAATCTGAAGATAGTTTCTAGTTTGGGTGCAACCCTTCTGAGAGTGGGAAATGACTCTTTTCCTAATAATAATAGGAATAATAACAATAACCAGTAAACAGGATTAATAACAATAGTAATAACCAGTAATATAACATAATAGTTTACTAGTAAGAGGAATAATAAATAGAAATAATCATGAAGGATGTATGTTGGAATAATGTACTAACCAACAAATCTTGTTACTGATTTGCAACAGATACTGCAGTATGAAGGATGATAAAATGACTGTTGCTACAAGATATGCCTGTTTCTGTCTCTAAACGTCCCATAAGTTGTCTCGAAGCATCCTTCTTATTGCATCCACTCCACTGTCTGACAAGATGTGCTAACGCTTGGCTTGTTGAGCACCTAAATATATGCATTTCCAACTTCTCTTAGGAGAATTCCCCCATCATTTCTAGCTGATAAAAAATTGAAGCATGGTATCTCTTCCCAGACATAATAAGGGATACTGTAGTTGAATGAAGCAATCAATTTTGATTTCTTATTTGTTCATTAGCCTAGGATTTTTTTCCCTTTCTTTTTGTAGTTGTGTACTATGACAGTTTCAGAGGAATTTCCTGTTTGGGGAAAAAAATTCCTAGAAGATTAACTCACTCATAGAGCTGAAAGACTATTTTCCTTTAGGCATTATTCAAAAGAAACTAATTATCTTTAGAGAGCTAGGAGAATTTGCAATGACCTCTCAGGCTGAATTTGTAGAGGCTTCATAGGAAGATTTTTGATTGCTTAGCTATACTCATCTAATTTTTAATAATTTTCTGTAAAATATTAAAACAAGACATTTCAAAATATCATGGCAGATGTTCCTTGGTTAGCTGCAATTGCGTATCAGAGCTGGATGCTACTTTTAACATCCATTAATAATAAATTGGCTCTATTAATTTGGCTTTACTCCCTATAAGTGTAGAGTCAAAAAGGAAAAGTTCTACTATTTGGACATATATTAAGACCCTAGTTCATTCTCCGTCATCACAAATGGGAGAAATATCATTGAACATCAACTGAAAGGGAAACACTGAATTCTTCAAGTCCAAAGAAGGCAATTTCAATAAGCTTGGTTCTTTCTAATAGTTTTAGTTGACAGGAGCTAATAGCAGATCTGGGATGGTCCTCTGAGGGGCACATGATAGATACATTAGAAAAATAGAGAGCGCACATGTTCTGAAACAACAAAGAGCCTTTTGACTATTTGACATACTTCTTTGGGTGCTTATTTGGTTACCAGAATAGAAAAGGGCCACTCATTTTTATAACTGGAAGCGGGGAGGGCAGAGACTAAAATCTTTAAGTAATAAATTAATTCAACACCTGACAAGAAGTTAACATTGGGGCAGTGTATTGTATTATCAGTTTGTTGTGAAGACTAAATGAATTAATACATAAAAAGTGCTTCATATAGTGAACACTCCATAAGAGTTATTACATGTTATTACATTGATTGAAACAATCCCTGACTGCCCCCAAAGTCAATTATTCATTAGGAAATGGGGAACTTATTATACACCAAGGTTTGTTCTGGGTAATTTCGGAGTTATAACTGTTTAGACCGTAAAACTTCATCTTATTTCATCACCAACCTGGAGGCCCATGAAGAAGCCTTCTGCAGTGATTGACATGATCAGTTCTTTCCATGCTAAAAAATTCCTCCTGCAGTTTGAATCTCACTTTAGCTACATATTTTTCTATCTTTTTCTTTTCTTGGCATATACAGAAGAAAGTCAGCAAGACACTCAGGATGAAAAAAAACAAAAAGAAAAATGATGAGAAGAGAAGGGGCCTGGTAAGAAAGGAGAAAAAGTAAGGTTACGCATTTTTCTCTGAGAACTGACTTAGAATTATATTTCAAAAGTTTTCATATGGAATATTCCATTATAATTAATATCCAAATAGTCTACAATTATAGTTTTTATTTTCTCTTTGACCCAAGAGTTACTTAAGTGTTCTATCTTTCTCCCACATATTGTCCCTCCCTCTCTCCCTCCCTTACTCTCTCTGTCCCTTCCTTCCTTCCTTTTTTTTAAATTTCCAACTAATTGGAGATTCTTTTTGTTTTTTTAATGATTATTTCTAATTTTTTTTGCATTGTGGTCAGATATGGTCTGTATCATTTCAACAGTTTGAAATTATTGAGACTTGTGTTGCTACCTAATGTGTAATTAGATTTTACAAATATTCCATGGCAGCTTGACAGGGAGGCGTACTCTCTGTAAATCTGGCATTATAAAGACATTAAAATGCTTTTATTATTTATTATTTTTATCTACATAATCTTTCAGGAATGCAATAATTGTGTTAATTTCTCCACATCTATAGTCATTTGTTTTTATCTTTTAAACTATATATATATTATGGCATGTTATTTGGCACACATATTTATGATAGATAATATTCATTGTGAATTTTCACTTCCTAACAAAAGTGAATCTTTTTTACATCTAATGCTTTTTTCCTTGATTTCTATTTTGACGTTTGTATTATAACCTATGTTGTTCCTTGTGTGTTTTTTGCAGTGAATATTGGCATACCATATCTTTATTCTACCTTTAACTTTTCTGAGTCACTTTATTTTGAGTATATCTTTTATGGACAATGTATAGTTGGATTTTGTTTTTTGACCTGATTGAAAGTCTTTCCTTTTAATAGATTATTTCCTTTACAGTTATTTTTTATAACATGTTGATTACTTTTCTTATCTCATTTCATGTTTCCTGCCTTCTCTGTTTCATTTATTCTCTATCTTGATATACTGTCTGTGGTTTTTCTTTTTAATTTTCTTTCAGTAATTTTGTGGATGAAAGCCAATATTTAGTTCCACTAATGATTTCTTTTAACTCTTTAGATACAAACTTTCTCAAGTTATTAATATGAAATAGGATCTAATGACTGCCACCAATTAAGATGAAGAATTTATCAGAGATAACTTTTTTCCCATTTCCCAGGTTATTATTGGTATTCTCTGAGGATTTTTTTCTAGATAATTGCTGAATTGTTAAAATACTATTCTTTTAAAATTTATCTTTTCTTTCAAGAATTACACTTGCATCTTGTTTTATAACCTAATTTACCAAATCATTTAGATTTGTTTGTGTTTTAATTCATGTATCTGGGCCTTTCATACCACTGCATCTCCATCTGTGACTTCTTTATTTGCATCTCCTCTTTGCCACTGGTACATATCCTGAAGTCATTTTTCTAAGTAGAGTACATGGGTTGTATACTTTCTGCAGATTTGCATATTTGATAAGATTTTTCTGTTATCTCTATATGAAAAGGACACTTTACTGAGTTAGAGAACTCATGAGTCATGGCTATTTCCTTTAAAAATTAATGTGATTCCGTTTTTTTTGGCATTTAACGTTGCAGAGAAGATGTCTGACTCCAGTCTGGGTTTTTAAAAAAATTTTCTCATAGATAAGCTGGAGCGCTGGATGTTGTTGGATAATGTTATCAGTTTGATCATTCAGCAGCCTGAAGAGGGTAGGGAGGGAACCGGGGTCACATTGGGTCAGGAAGGGGGGGAATCTATATGTTTGTCACAAAAGCTGTGTCTCCATTCTTTGCTGAAATTATGGCACCAGAGGCCAGATTTTTATGTTTGGTTTTTTTGTTCAGCCTGGTACTCTACTCCAAGTACACAGGATGGGTATTGCTTTCTCTGGGATCTTCCCTGGGGTTTTACCCACCGAACTGGGAGACTGACTTGTCATTGTGGAGGACTGTCTCTCTACAATGTCCCAAGCTATCTCTAATTTGGGAATGCATTTTAATATATTAGGAGGAAATGGCCAGGTAGAGAAAATTTTGGATGAGGAAAAATTTGGAGCTAGCAGAGTTTCATAGGTGGCCTCTCTTCAATATATACTACAGTTAGTTCCAATAAAAGCCTCCAGGAGAAGGGGTCTTCATCTTTCTCATGGTCTTTCTTGCCCTTTCAGAGTGGGGTTGAGGGTCTTGTCTCCTTCCCTATTTTAGGAAAATGCTTTTCCGTGTCAGAATGAATCTGTGCTGCGATTGAGAAACAGAGTAGGCAGCAAGCTGAGTTGCTACAAGGTTTTCTGCTGTGCCCATGGGTTGCCTTTCCCACCCCACCCCTGTACCCTCTGAATTGGTGGATCTGTCCTGTCCATTGCCCACCCTCACCTCTTGCTTTCATCCCTCATTATTAGGGATTGCTGCTGAAATTTGTCAAGATTCGCTATACTTATTCTTGCAGCGCTGCACCACTTCCAGGGTGGGAAACCTGAGTTGGCTTTTGGTGAACTCTTCAGATCCTGTTTCACCTTTGCTTTATAGATCAGATAACTTTCCCTATTTGTCATCAACGTGCCTTACTTTCAGCACTGAGGAACTGTTTCCGGTATTTTACTTTGAAGAGTTTATCTGTTTCTAAGAGGAGGATTTGAAAACTAATTATTCCACTGTCACCTTCCCTTGAATTTAAGAGATTGTAGAGAGCCAGCCCTGGTGGGCTAGTGGTTAAGATTCAGTGCGGTCAGTGCTGTGGCCCAGGTTCATTACCTGGTCGTGGAACCATAGCACCTGTCAGTTGTCATACTGTGGTGGCAGCTCACATAGAGAACTAAAACTAACAACTAGGATTCACAACCATGTACTGACCTTTTAAAAAAAAAGGTTAGAGAGAATTTTGTGTAAATTGCAGTTCGTGTCCTTCCTGAGAATCAGAAAGATTCCTTTGCAAATTCTTTCTTTGGGTCATTCTCAACATGTGGCTTAGCTCATTTATTTTTCAATTGATTCATATTAGCTTTTTTTGGAATTGTCCCCCAAATTTGAGGGTGCTTATTTTTTTTAATAATAAATATTTTATTGGTAAGTATGTGGTTTCAGTGGCAATAATAAATTCATTTGAACAGATGTCAATAATCAAGTCAAAAGAATAAATGCTTGCTAATCATCAGAAAATCTGTGGCCATAGGGCTGTCTCTTAGAAATCCAAAATCACTCAGGAGCCAAATCTTAAAGAAGATACCTTCTCTTATTAGTCCATATGGAATAGGTCCATAGTACCTGGAATCTGTAGAATTCTGTAGATTATCACCTTCTAACCAAACATGATCTGTTGGCACATAACTATGGCTTTTAAAGAAATCTGATGGGAGAGAACAAAAAAGATGACTACGTGGGCAGACTCTGAACTCACCTCCTCCCACAGACACAACAGATTTACAACGAATTTTGGAAAAATTACTCTCAGAGAGAAGTGAAAACTGGATAAGAGGAACCCCTGCAACAAACGACAGTCCTAACTAAGGTGGAAGAGGCAGAAATTCCCTTCTGGAGAGAAAAAATGCCACTGTCACAAGCCGCAATGCTTCACAGCCTCCCGGGAGCAATCCAAAGGTACGCAGCCTTCCCTGGAGGAGGGGGCCACCTGAGCCAGGAAGCACTGCTGCTATAGGCACTTTTTGGACCCAGCACAACCAAGATCAGTGTCATAATATCTGGCTTTGCTGGCTCCTAACAACAACAGGGAATATCCCCAGAAAAGCTGGGACACAAAGAAATTAAAGCTGCTCTTAAGGGGCCTACACACAAATCACCCATTTTGGAAAGCAACCTAAAATCACCAGAAAGGCACACAGTCCTTTGGCAAAAAGTGACTCACCTGATAGGCTCTGGGTGCATCTTGGCAAGAGGTGAGACCTCCTGAGGGACTGGGACATTGGTGGTGGCCATTGTTGTGACCTGCTGTGGGCGTGCTGACACAGACACTGGTAGGCGTCATTAGGGTTCTCCCTGTGACCTGCTAGCCCAGGGTCTGCTCCACCCACAGAGCACTGATTTAATCCAGCTCAGCCAAAGAAAGCAGCCCACCCTAGGGACAGGCCTCACCCAACAACAAGCCCTCGGGCAACTTGTGGGCCTGCTTGAGAGAGCTGCCTGGATTCTCTGCAGCCTGGCAAGTGGGTCCACCTCTGTGAGGCAGGATGAGCCTGAGGAGTGGGTGGAAAGGGTGGGATCCCTACCTTGGAGTGACTGGGTCCACTTTAGGGGGTCGGGGCACATGCATGGAACAGGACTGTGTTGACTGTGTGTGAGGCCTTATGGGCAGCAGGGGAAGACTTGTGCTTTTCAAACAGCCACATAGGGGATCAGCCCACCCTCTAAAGCCTGAAACAATTGGGTCCTCCTGTGCCTGGGGCCAGCCCCACCCAGCTGCAACCCTCCTAGAGCTGACAAGAGCCTAATAGGCCGGAGGCTTATAGCAATTGTAAGCCCCTGGGCCTAACAACCAGCCATGCTGGGTGCCTACTCGTTTAATAGAAAAACTGCAATAGGAATGTGCTTTTAGGTCTTGCAGTCAACTGTTCTGGGGCTCTCCATGCCCAATAAAGAGACTGAACTGCCTGCAACAACCATACAGAGTTGAGCATTACAACCAGCTGGCCAGGGGGACAGCTCAGCCTCCCTGGGCACCTATGACAAGAGCAACCCAGGCACAACAGAAGGACACAAGCAGTCCACACAGGGGTCACTCCTGGAACATTTGGAACTGGTGACAAAAAGAAAGCACACTGCTGGGTCTCATAAGGCATCACTTACATGGGGTCACCCCTCCAAGATCAGGAGACGTAGCTGACCTACCTAATACATAGATACAAGCACAGAGAAAGAGGCAAAATGAGGAGGCAAAGGAAGACTTTCCAAGTAAGGGAATAGGACAAAACCCCAGAAAAGGAAATAAATGAAACTGAAATGAGCAATCTATCTGACAGAGAGTTCAAAGAAAGAGTCATAGATATGCTCGCTGATCTTGGGAGAAGAATGGATGAACTTAGTGAGAACATCAACAAAGAAATGGAAGACATAAAAAAAGAGCCAATCAGAAATGAAGAATACAATACTGGAAATGAAAAATTCACTAGAGGGACATAGGAGCAGAGTAGAGGATACAGAAGAATGGATCAGCAAGCTGGATGAAAGACTAGAGGAAATCACCCAAGCTGATCAGATAAAAGAAAAAAGAATTTAAAAGAGTGATGACAGTCTAAGGGACCTCTGGGACAACATCCGTGACATAGGGGTCCTAGAAGGAGAAGAGAGAGACAAAGGGGCAGAGAATCTATTTGAAGACTTAATAGTTGAAAAGTTCCCTAACCTAAGGAAGGAAGCACACATCCAGGTAAGGAAGCACTGAGAGCGCCAAACAAGATAAACCCAAAGAGGCCCACACCAAGACACATCATAATTAAAATGTCCAGAATTAGAGATAAGGAGAGAATCCTAAAAGCCACAAGAGAAAGACAAGTTACATACAAAGGAAACCTCATAAGGCTATCAGCTGACTTCTCTGCAGAAACCTGACAGACTAGAAGAGACAGGCATGACATATTTAAAGTGCTAAAAGGAAAAGACCTACAGCCTAGAATTCTCTACCCAGCAAAGTTATCATTCAGAATGGAAGGAGAGATGAACAGTTTCCCAGAGAAGTAAAAATTAAAGGAGTTTATCACCAAGAAACCAGTTCTACAGGAAATGCTGAAGGGACTTATTTAAAGGGGAAAGAGAAGACCACAAATATGAAAAAATCATCTATTTCCATGATAAGAGGGTAACAGATACAAATACACAGAAAAAGATAGATATGATATCAAAAACATAAAATATGGGAGGAAGGGAGTAGAAGAATAGTGTTCAGTTAGAGGTCAAACTGAAGAGACCATCAACTCAATATATATTGATTGCTATATAAGTAGGTTATCATATATGAACCTCATGGTAATCTCAAACCAGAAACTTATAATAAATACTCAAAACACTCACCAAAAAGAACCCAAACATAATACCAAAGAAAGCCATCAAACCACAGGGGAAGAGAGCAAGAGATGAGAAAAGGAACAGAGAAGAACCACTAAAACACCATGAAAAAAAGTAAAAAGATGGCAGTGAGTACATACATATCAATAGCTACTTTAAATGTCAATGGACTAAATGCTCCAATCAAAAGGCATAGGGTGGCTGATTGGATAAGAAAACAAGACCCATATATATGCTGCATACAAGAGGCACACTTCAGACCTGAAGACATTCACAAACTGAAAGTGACGGGATGGAAAAAGATACTCCATGCAAATGGCAATGAAAAGAAAGCTGGGGTAGAAATACTCATATCAGACAAAATAGACTTCAAAACAAAAACTGTAACAAGACACAAAGAAGGGGACTACATAATGATCAAGTGAACAATCGAACAAGAGGATATAACACTCGCAAATATCTATGCACCCAACAAAGGAGCACCTAAATATATAAAGCAGTTATTAACAGACACAAAAGGAGAAATAGACAGTAACACAATAATAGTAGAGGCTTAACACTCCACTTACACCAATGGATAGATCATCCAAACAGAAGATCAACAAGGAAACATTGGCCTTAAACCACATACCAGACCAGATGTACTTAGTAGATATACACAGAGTATTCCATCCAAAAACCAAAGAATACACATTCTTTTGAAATCCACATGGAACATTCTCCAGGATTGATCACATATTAGGCCACAAAACAAGTCTCCATAAATTTAAGAAAATTGAAATAATACCAAGCATCTTTTCTGGCCACAAAGTTATGAAACTAGAAATCAACTATAGGAATAAAATCAGAAAAGCCACAAATAGGTGGAGATTAAACCAAATGCTACTGAACAACGATTGGGTCAACGAAGAAATCAAAGGAGAATCCAAAAATACCTGGAGACAAATGAAAATGAAAATACGATATGCCAGAATTTATGGGATACAGCAAAAGTGGTTCTAAGAGGGAAGTTTATAGCTATACAAGCTTATCTCAACAAACAAGAAAAATCTCAAATAAACAATCTAACAATGCACCTAAAGGAACTGGAAAAAGGAGAACAAACAAAGCCCAAAATCAGTAGAAGGAAGGAAATAATAAAAACCAGAGCAGAAATAAATGAAATAGAGACCAAAAAAAAGAAAAAAATCAATAAAACCAAGATCTGGTTCTTTGAAAAGATAAATAAAATTGACAATGAGAGAGGAGAAATTACAACAGACCCCTCAGAAATACAAAAGATTATAAGAGAATACTATAAAAAGCTATACATCAACAATTTGGATGATCTAGAAGAAATGGATAAATTCTTAGAATCATACAACCTTCCAAAACTGAATCAAGAAGAAATAGACAATTTGAATAGACCAATCACCAGTAAGGAGATCAAAACAGTGATTAAAAACATCCCCCAAAATAAAAGTCCAGGACCAGACGGCTTCCCTGGTGAATTGTACCAAACATTCAAAGAAGACTTAATATCTATCCTCCTCAAACTCTTCCAAAAAATTGAAGAGGAGGGGAAGCTTCCTAACTTGTTCTACAAAGCCAACATTACCCTGATACCAAAACCAGAAAGGACAACACAGAAAAAGAAAATTATAGGCCAATATCACTGATGAACATTGATGCAAAAATCCTCAACAAAATACTAGCAAATCAAAGAACAATACATTAAAAAGATCATACAGCATGATCAAATGGAATTCATCCCAGGGATGCAGGGATGGTTCAACATCTGCAAATCAACCAACATGATACACCACATTAACAAAATGAAGAATAAAAATCACATGATCATCTCAATAGATGCAGAGAAAGCATTTGACAACATACAGCATCCATTTATGATAGAAACGGAATAAAATGGGTATAGAAGGAAAGTATCTCAACATAATAAAGACCATATATGACAAACCCGCAGCTAATATCATCCTCAATGGTGAAAAACTGAAAGCTATCCCTTTAAGAACAGGAACCAGACAAGGATGCCCACTTTCACCATTCCTATTTAACACAGTATTGGAAGTCCTAGCCAGAGCAATCAGGCAAGAAAAAGAAATAAAAGGGATCCAAATTGGAAAGGAAGAAGTGAAACTGTCACTATTTGCAGATGACATGATTTTATATATAGAAAACCCTAAGGAATCTACCAAAAAACTTCTAGAAATAATAAATGAATATGGTAAAGTTGCAGGATACAAAATCAACATACAAAAATCAGTAGTGTCTCTATACACTAACAATGAAGTAGCAGAAAGAGAAATCAAGAATACAGTCCCATTTACAATTGCAACAAAAAGAATAAAATACCTAGGAATAAACTTAACCAAAGAGGTAAAAGATCTATACACTGAAAACTATAAAGCATTGTTAAAAGAAATTGAAGAGGACACAAAGAAATGGAAAGATATTCCATGCTCTTGGACTGGAAGAACTAACATAGTTAAAATGTCCATACTTCCTAAAGCAATCTATAGATTCAATGCAATCCCTATCAAAATTCCAACAACATTTTTCACAGAAATAGAACAAAAAGTCCTAAAATTTATATGGAACAACAAAAGACCCCAAAGAGCTAAAGGAATCCTGATAAAAAAGAACAAAGCTGGAGGAATCACACTCCCTGACTTCAAAATATACTATAAAGCTATAGTAACCAAAAGAGCATGGTACTGGCACAAAAACAGACACACAGATTAATGGAATAGAACTGAGAGCCCAGAAATAAACCCACACATCTATGGACAGCTAATTTTCGACAAGGGAGCCAAGAGCATACAATAGAGAAAGGAAAGTCTCTTCAACAAATGGTGCTGGGAAGACTAGACAGCCATATGCAAAAAAGTGAAAGTAGACCATTATCTCACATCATACACAAAAAGTAACTCAAAATGGATTAAAAACTTGAATGTAAGACCTGAAACCATGAAACTTCTAGAAGAAAACATAGGGAGTATGCTCTTCGACATTGGTCTTAGCAACATATTTTCAAGTACTGTGTCTAACCAGGCAAGGGAAACAATAGAAAAATAAACAAATGGGACCACATCAAACTAAAAAGCTTCTGCACAGCAAAGGGAACCGTCAACAAAATGAAAAGACAAGTTGACAACTGGGAGAAGACATTTGCAAACCATATATCTGATACGGGGTTAATCTCCAAAATATATAAAGAACTTATACATCTCAACAACAAAAAAACTAACAACCCAATTAAAAAATGGGCAAAAGACCTGAACAGACATTTCTCCAAAGAAAATACACAGATGGCCAACAGGCACATGAAAAGATGCTCAACATCATTAACTACCAGGGAAATGCAAATCAAAACTACAATGAGATACCACCTCACATCTATCAGAATGGCTATAATTAACAAGACAGGAAACAATAAGTGTTGGAGAAGATGTGGAGAGAAAGGAACTCTCATACACTGCTGGTGGGAGTTGCAAACTGGTGCAGCCACTATGGAAAACAGTATGGAGATTCCTCAAAAAATTAAGAATAGAACTCCTGTACTATCCACCTATTTCGCTGCTGGGTATTTATCCAAAGAGCACAAAACACCAATACGTAAGGATGCATGCACCCGTGTGTTCACTGCAGCATTGTTCACAATAGCCAAGACTTGGAAGCAACCTAAGTGCCCATCAAGGGATGAATGAATAAAGAAGATGTGGTATATATACACAATGGAATACTACTCAGCCATAAGAAACAATGAAATCCAGCCATTTGTGACAACATGGATGGACATTGAGAGTATTATGCTAAGTGAAATAAGTCAGAGGGGGAAGGTCAAAAACTGTATGATCTCACTCATAAACAGAAGATAAAAATAACAACAAAGAAACACATAGAGACAGAGATTGGATTGGTGCTTACCAGAGGGGCAGCAGGGAGGGAGGAGGATGAAAGGGATGATTAGGCACACGTGTGTGGTGATCGATTGTAATTAGTATTTGGGTGGTGAACATGATGTAATCTATGCAGAAATAGAAGTACAATCATGTACACCTGAAATTTACACAGTTATAAACCAATGTTACTGCAATAAAAAAATAAATAAAAATAAAGAAATCTGATGGTCTATTGGTGAGGATTTTGTCTCCTTCGAAACCAATTACTCTTTTAAAATATTTGATTTTGGATTACTCGGGCTTTTTGTTATCACAGTGTCACCTCTCTGGATACCATAAAAATGTTGACTAAGATTTTCTGCAAAGACAATATCTGAATTTTGAATTGTAGGCTCCATTGATGGTCCAGAATATATGACACCACTGCCAACCTATTCAAAATCACAATGAATACTGTTCAGCCATACCGAACTGTATTACTGAATAGGACATACTATTATATACATGTATAATAATACATACTACTATACACATAATATAACATACTGAATAGTACAGCCAACAAGTTGCAAGCTTTCTCCCAGACACCATGAAGCAGAGTTCTATGTAGACTGCCACCATTGGCCATAGGTCTGTTCTACAATATATTTAATTTTTAGGGTAATCACAGAGCTTCTAGAAAAAAGCATCTATAGCATGTCTCAAAGCACATATGGGTGATCCATGGTTTCAGAATTCCTCTGACCCCAAAGAAGTCCAGGAGGCTCTCATCCGGGACTCAGGTGGGTCTTTCTCACCTGGGCCCCACAGAAGGGGTGCTCCTTTTTTGAGGCCTGTCACCCACCACAACAGCTCTAGAGGGGCAGCGTGTGTGCCTGAGGGAAAGGAGGTGATTGCAGTGAGTAGTTGTGCTTGCAGCCATGCTCTGCCTCAGCTGCCTATAGGGTGGCTTATGGGCTGTAGAGCCATCAATTATTGATTGGCCTCACTTCATGCTCTCAGTGTTCCAAGCCGCACCTCCCACTCACTGACAGACACCATTTATTTTGTAGATTATCTCTGGCAAAATTTTATTTTCCTGGTTTCCCTTGAGGGTGCTATTGGGTATCTTTCCCCACCCACCAGGTAATGAATACCCAAAAAGGCAAATAAATCTTAAATATAATTGGGAAGATAAATCTACTGCAAATAACAATATGTTATAATACAAGAGCAAACATAAAAGATGTTTGGATTATCTTTGCTGCTGTACGTTACTGTCAGCAAAGATGACGAGTTGACCTCACAATGTTGACCTGTACATTATCTCTACAATTCCTCGTCCCCTGTTCCTTAAGTAAATCCTTTACTGAAATGATTTCACAAACCAGCAGTCACATTTCAGCTGCTTTCAACGTGGCACTTTTCTGTGTCACCTTTTAACCATTTCTACCAAATGAGATTTACATTTTGAATGTTGTGTATTTACATTATCTTTTTAAAAGATTTTTCCTATAAAAATGTATGCATTCTAATTTCTCTTGTCAGGAATTAAGAGTGGTGTCTTAATTTAGAACATTTCCGTTTCTTTCTGGCATTTAGTAAGCTGTTGGAGAAAACTGATGAGTGTAGCTTACTGTCTTCAAGTTGCATCACTTATTTAGTGAATTGAATGAGAATACATAAGCTTATTTTTAGAATGTCCTTCTTATAAATGTATCATGTACGTCATAGACTTAGCAGGCCCACTAATGTGGGAAGTAGACTTGTCAGATATCACTCGCTTTGCAGGGTCAGGTCTAATTGAAACAGAGAGGAAAGTAGGGGACTACTGAAGAAAACTCCAAGTGATTCAAGTCGTGGTATTTATAAACCTCTGAGTCAGGAGTGATTCAGCACCGAGGCACACTGCTAAGGACCCTGTTTGGTTAAAGAGACAGTGGTGTGAAATTAAAGCTGTGACCACTTGTGGTTCTTATTTGTGGATATTTGGCATTCTGAGTAGGCAAAACACTTGGCACAAGACACTTTTCACCCCAGGTTCATTTGTGTGATTCTTTACAAACTTGAGAAGCAAATTTAAACTCTTCCTCCCAGTTTTTTTTTTTTTAATAATACAAACAGAAAACAGGTATCCTGTGTAAGTTCATTTGAAATTAAAATTTGAAGTCTAATTAGATTTTTTAAAAAAGGACTGACATTTCTTGAGTATTTTATATCAGATATATTACAACTATGTGCTGTTTGTCTTAGAATATCCATCTTACAAATGATGAAATGGAGGCTTGGAGAGGTTAAAAGCTTGCTGAAAGTAACACTGCTAATAAACAATTTTCATTCAAGATTCAAACTCAGATCCTTGCTGTCAGACAGACCAAAGCTTCTCCTGTGGTGGAAAGAAGGGAAGCGCCATGTCAAATGAGCCAAACTTCCAAACTCAACTTGGGTTTAAAGTAAACTCCCTAAAATTTATAACCACTAAATGATAGAGATAACATCAGAAATCATTTTGAAATTTTGGAGGATAAAAACATGATGTAAACGAAGACGATACTTGTCTATCTTTGGTTTGATGGTAAAATTATAACCTCCAATTCTCGTTCTTTTTTTTCTTTTGAATTTTGAAGACAGATTCAGGGCAACTTTGTCATATTTGTGATGACTGCTACATGTGTATCTGAGAATTTTTCTTTTAAAATGACATTGGATTATGATGGGTTTCCCCATTAGAATATGTGGGGGACCAAGTATTCAGGTTTATGACATCAGTTGGCAATGGGGAGACAGACTCCATCACGGATGTAAAAAGGACTAGGAATCCTCAGGCTCAGTAATACTTTCAAATGCAGCATGTTCTTCCAGCCTCCCAGGGCAGGACTCTATATTATGTAGCCCCATCCCTCCAGAGTAAATCTGGCTCCTTGAATGACTAGACCATTTCCATTGCTGGTCAAGATGCATTTGCAAAGTGTGAGAGGTGAGTGCAGAAACATTATATTATATCCTTTTAGCATGGATAGAGTTACAGAAAGGAAACCATAGGAACAGAGGTGCCCACACATTTGAATTCACACAGTAATACATCTTATATCTATACATACATTAATTTACTTGGGGATCATAGGGTTGTCAACCTTTTATTTTTCAAAAAAGAACATTAGAAAAAAAAGAAAAACTCTGTCATCTACTACCATTTCATAAGAGAAAAACCACTTTAAAGCTAAAAAGAAGAAGGACGTAATATCAGGATAAAGAACAATCTTCTAAATGGAATAGATCTAGCTTCACTATAAACTCACTCTGTTGCATTTATCTCTAATTTTTGCCTCGACCTGATGGAAACTAAGTCATGGATTAGCACTGCCTGTGGACTATTGCCAGATAATCTCTGAATGTGAAGCATTCAGAAGCCAAACATAAGCCTTAGAACTTTGGCTCACTCCCCAGGCCTGAGGGAACTGTTGGAAGAAAGTGCCCTAAAAAGAGAAGCCCAGAACAGGGTCTTGTATATATTTTGTGCTCAAAAAAGTTTGCTGTTGAAACTGAAGAGATGAATGTTTGCCAAGTGCCGGGATTGAATCTAGGCAGTGGCCTGCAGAGGGGACAGAGAGTCACTCTAGGCCTCCCTTTAGGACGCCCATACCTCTTCTCTTTAACCCACTGGTGTAAAGCATTAGCGGTGGGGGCTGCAGTATGAGGGTCAAACGCCCTTTCCTCAGGAACCAGAGGGGCTCTACTGGAGTTCCATGTTGGAAGACCAACCTGAGGCCATGCTGCATCAGCAGTGACTGAACATTCCTTCAGAGAGGTTCCCAGGTGCCCTCCCACTACTCTCTGCCTCGGTGAGCCCTGTGAGCCTCTTGCTGGGGTTCACCTTGACCCAAGGGAGTCAGCAGTGTGGTGAGGAGATCACCAACTTTCAAGATAAGCAGACCAGGTTGGAATCTTTACAATTGAACTTAATACCTACGGGTGCCCTTCTCCTAAGATTAACAACTCCTAAGGGTCTGTATCAAAACGTAAACATGGCCAACGATGCTGAACACAGGCATAAATAAAAATATAAAAGTTACATCATAAAATCAGCTATTAAAACAACCCACTCTAAAATCAAGGTTTATGTCTCATTTTTAAGAAAGATTTCTAATGATGTTTGCTTCATATATTTAGCTTTTTCGATATTTGGTACATAGAAATTTATGACTGTTACATCCTT
Organism: Tapirus indicus; assembly: GCA_031878705.1. Lineage (NCBI taxonomy): Eukaryota > Metazoa > Chordata > Mammalia > Perissodactyla > Tapiridae > Tapirus > Tapirus indicus. The sequence continues at coordinate 58,757,754 of CM062924.1, read as the reverse complement.
TTCATAAATGATACCTTTATGGTTTATAACCTTCCTCTTGACCTGATTAGTGCTTTTAATCTTAAATGCTGCTTTGTTAATTATAATTGTATTGCTGCTTTTGCTCCTTTCCTTTCTTTCTTTTTTAAAAAATGTGTTTTCCTGATATCTGTTTGCCTATTTCTTTCTTTTCAACATTAAAAAAATCACTTTGTTTTAAGTGTTTTGAAAATAAGATACATCTGCTTTTTAAAGTTCAATCTGACAATGTTTGTCTTTGAAAGATGAATCCAATCCATTCACATTTAATTCAATATCAGATATGTTTGATTTTATTTCTTTCATCTTACCTCATGCATATCATTTATGTTACTTTGTTTTTTCGTTTTTTTCCCCTAAATTTTGGTGGGTTGATCAAGGGACCATTAATTCTCTCTATTTCCTTTATCAAATTTAAAGGTTCTATCACATTTTCCCAGTCTTCTGGGAATTACTCTCCCTTCCATTCACTTCTGTTGAACCACTTCTTTCTCTGCTACTGTTATGACAACAAGGTACCAAGTCTATCTCTCCATCAAAGTGTTTTATATTCTTACTGCCCTCTTCACCTTTATAATGCTTTCATTTCCCTACTCTTATGTCAGATGAAACCTTAAGAAAACTTTTACTTCCCTTCTCTGCTTGCTCCTTCCTCCCTTCCCAAGGATTTATGAGATATTTTAGTACTTGTATTAAACATTTCTAGGTTTTCCCCTGGAGGATGTTTCTTCTATTTGTATGATTGTTATTTAGCACTTATAGTACAAATTCCCAGGCATTCTATCATTTTCAATTTAGATTTAAATATATATGTGTCTAAGTGGAAAACTATACACACACACACACACACATATAGAGAGAGGCCCATAATCATGCTGTTTCCTCATCTCCTTGTGCCCCAAGGGGGATTCTGTTTTGACTCACATTTTGTCACCTTAGAGTCCTTCCTGAAGTGTTTCCTTAAATGGAATATGTGGGTGACAGAAGCCCTGGATCCTTGCCTATTTGCCCACATCCTTCTCTCACCCCAACAGGTGGCTCTCTCAGCAGGGGGGTAGGATTCAGGGTTGGAATCCTCTTCCCTCAGCGTTCTGTGGGTGTAATCCTTCTGTCCTCTTCTGTCTAGTGCGTCAGTTCAGTTCGTGTTGGCTCTTTCCTTTATATGTAACGTAGTTTTTATGTCCGTTAGCCTGTAAATTTTTTTTTCTCAAATTTAGGAACACTGTAGGGTGTGCCCAAGTGTTTTGTTTTTTTTTTAATCTTCTCTCATCGATTCTGCCTAGAGCTCAACAAACACTTTAAATTTGCAAACTTGAGTCTTTCTTCAGTCAGAGAAAATTTCTTCTATTATTTCCTTAATTAATGCATTCCTACATCTGTTTCCTTTGCCTCTCTTAGAACTCTTATTAGTCACATGTTAGGTCTCTGCATCTGTCCTCCAAGCCCCTTTTTAACAATTTTTCTCATGATTTTCATCTCTTTGCGTTTTTTACTTTGTTGAGATGTCGTTTGCTTGATCATACAGGCCCAATTTCAACGCCCAACAGAGAGTAACAGCTTCTTCAGTTCATCTGTGGAATTTGCAAAGATAAGAAAAAAACATTGAATTCCAGGGTCTTTTTTTTTTTTCATGTTGGGACTAAATTTCTTTGAGTGCCATTGTTATTGTTATTTTTTTATCTCATTCAAAAGTTAAAGCTGTCGTCTTTCTTCTCCAGCATTCCAGTTTACAAGGAGCCGCCAGCTTTGGGCATTCCGCTTGTTTTTCCCTCCCCGGCTGCTGGGTCCTGTAGGTGCTAATGTTATTTTCTTTCTCCTCTGCATGGCTCTATTCACCCTTGGGACATTAGCTGAGCAGCTGAAGATGCTCCTAAGTGATGGCAAAGCCAGGTGGAAGCGGTCATCTTTGCTCCTTTGAACTGGTGACGTACCACCAGCCAGGCAGGCAGTCTTTGCTCGTGGCGAGTTCAGTGCATGCGTTGCTGGTCGGGAGGTTCTCCCAAACAACTCTGTAACTCAGGGATCCAGATCCCTTCCATCTAGTAGAACTTTAATCCTTTGGGACCTTTTCATGATTTTCTGTAGGATCTAGTAAACTGTACACATTTTAGAAGGTGATGAGTGCTATTAAAATAGAGCAGGTAAGGAATATGTAGGCATGTATTTGCAGTATGTATGGGGGCACAATTGTGGTTTAAATAGGAATGATAAGAATGGGCTTTATTAGGAAGGTGACATTTGAGCAAAACATCAAAGAGTATTGAGACATGAGGATATCTGGGGCAAGAGCATCCTAGGCAGAGAGAATAGCCAGTGCAAAGGCACTGAGGTGAGAGCAAGTCTGTAATATTTGAGGAGCAGCAAGTGGCTGGGGTGGCTGGAGTGAAGTGGAGTGAATGTGGAGGAGAGTATTAAGAGATCAGGTTAGAGAGGTAGTGGAGGGCCTGATCAGTTAAGAGGGTACTGCAGTAATCCAGGCAAGAGGTAGTGGTGGCTGGCTCGATGGTGGTAGCAATGAGGGGTGGTGTAGTGTAAAGTCCTCAAATTTTAGATACGGTTTGAAGGTAAAGCCTGATTGATCTGATGGACAGTGTGAGATAAAGAAAGGGATTATGGGGCCAGCCCAGTGGCACAGCAGTTTACTTTGTGCTTGGCAGCCTGGGGTTCGCAGGTTCGGATCCCAGGCGCCCGCCGATGCACTGCTTGTCAGCTATGCTGTGGTGGCGTCCCATATAAAGTGGAGGAAGATGGGCACGGATGTAGCCCAGGGCCAGTCTTCCTCGGCAAAAAAGAGGAGGATTGACAATGGATGTTAGCTCAGGGCTGGTCCTCTTCACAAAAAAAAGAGAAAGGGACTATGGATTTTATTTATTTAAGCAACATTTATGTAGCATTTACTACGTGCAGGTACAGTTCTAAGCATTTGACACATACTCACTCACTTAATCCTCATACCACCCTTAAGAGATATCATTATCTCATTTTTAAGATCAGGAAAGTGAAGCACAGAGAAGTTAAGAAATATGCCCAGGGTCACACAGCTAGAGTCATACATAGGATTTGAACCCAAGCAAGCTAGCTCCAGAGTCTCTGATCTTAACTATCATCATTCTGCCCTTTGTGTGGGAATTCTGCCCGTTGCTGAGAGCATCTATTTCCAATTAAATCTTAAGGCATTAGAGAAATAATCATAGATGGGTCTCTGGAACCACTGGGCCCATGAGAGACTTAGGCCAAAATTATACTTACCACCTGACTTCTAGAGGTCCCCACTTGGTCTGGTAGACCACAGTGGCATTTTGGGTTCTCAGGAATGTGTGTCAACTCAGAGCCAGACTTCAGTAATCCCAGAAAAGTTTGGGTATTTCCATCTCCGTAGTGCACAGTCACCCTGGTAAATGACCACGTTCCCTTTGGGGACGACTGTGAAAAAGATTTATGGTACTTGTGGCATTGGGTCCTTCCTCAAAGGGATTTATGGCATTTAGTAGGGTCCCTGTAGACTTGGGAAAATAAAAAAACTCTTATTTTGAGGGAATTAGACACTAATTCTGAGATTCTGGCTTGAACAAGTAGAAGGATGGGTGCTATTGACTGAGATGGGAGAGATTATGGGTGATCCAAACCTGAGGGTGGCAGGAAGATCAGGAGTTCAGTTTGGGGTATATTCATTTTGAGATACTTTTTAGACATCCAAGTGGAGTTGCTGAGTAGACGGTTGGATGGATGAGCCAAGAGGTCCAGTGTATAAATCTGGAAGTTGTCAACACATAGATGATATTTAAAGCCGTGAGATCTCAAGAGAGAGTGTGGAGAAATAGGAGAGGTCCAAAAACCAAGTGCTGGATTGGAGAAGAGGATAAAGAGGATAAAGCAGTAAAGGAGGCAGCTAATATGCTTCCATGAATTCCAAGTAAAGAAAGCGTTTCCAAGAAGTTAAATATGATCACCTGGATCAAATATTGCTGATACATCAAGTGGGATGAGGACTGAGCATTGATTATTAGATTCAGGAATGTGGGGATCATTAATGGCCTTGGAAAGGCAGTTTTTGTGAGTGGTGGTGGCAAACACCTAACGAGAGTGTGGTAATGGAGAATTGGAGGAGAAAATAGTGAATAGACAAATCTTTCAAGAAGTTTTGCTGCAAAGGAGAACAGAGAAATGGGCAGTAGCTGGAGGGGGAAGTGGAGTCCAGAGAGGACATTTTTCTAAGGTGATAAAGATAAAACCATGTGTATATGTGCGGGAAATGACCCAACCAATACACAAGGAAAAATTGATGGTGTAGGACAGAGAGGAGAACATTCCTCGAGTGATGCGTTTGAATAGGTGAAGGCGGTTTAATTACAAATGTGAATCCAACCATGAGCTCTAAACCAGAGAGATTTATTCTGATTCTAATTCAGCACTCTTTCACTTTTTTGGGAGCTCCTCTTATACCTAGTTGGTCATCATTGACAAATCTTTGTTAGAGTTATGTGTCCTTATAAACCACTATGGAGAAGAACCTCCACTCTTAGTCTGATGTTTATATGAATGCAGACCCACTTTATACTGGGACTTCACAGAACAAACTCTGAGAATGCAATTTACCAGGGCTCCAGAGAGGAAGAGGTGGCTAGGAGGGGGCCATCATTGAATTTTAAGACCTAGAGAATATTTGGTTCCATTTCTCACAGCACATGGGCAGCGTTGCCCCCCTTCGTATGCATTTATCTTGCCCCCTCAGTATGCACACGGTGTGTCATTAGAAGAGACCACGGGTTCTGTCTTCCATGTAAAGCACCACTGTAGAGCCTTCAGCCAGCAGTTCCGTGTTCTTTACTGTAGTCATTCGCCTTTTAGAACTTTTGATGTTTATCCATTTTCTAATTTTTCTGTCACATTATCCGTTAACTTTAACTAAATATTATATTGTTAATTGTTTAATCCGCTTGTTATTACACTTAGAAATCAAGACCATGCCAAGTAGCTTTTAGCTTAGGAAAATTAAAAAGTGGAAACATTTAAACACTAATAATTACAAGGTTTGCTTCTCTTTTTCCCTTTTATTTTTGGCAAAGCGAACATATTTATTTCGGTGTTACCTGTAATATCACACAAAGGTAGATCCCAATGGACATAAATATTCCAATTGTGGCACAATCGCCCCCACAGTACAGTTGTATGAGGCTTAATGAAAGAGAAAGGATATTAGATTCTGAAAAATCATCTCCTACCGGCTCTTGTCTGCTGTTATTTTGATGGCTCAACCTCCTTATTAATCTAATTTTTAATTTAGTGGCTTCTAAGTTCAAACCACGGTGCACTTTGCTCATTGTGCCACAGTAACTGCTGGAGGCAATACCCCTGTGCCCACCCATGGATCATCCGAGGGAAGTGAGGACACGGTCATATGCTGTACCTTATGCTTGCTGTCCGCTGTGCACACCATGTTGCTGCTACATGTGGAGATGCAGTCTCCTCCTCCAGATGATTCCCTTGTTAAGGGAGGCTTCAGACCTTCTTCACCTCCTTCTCTGCTGTGCCGAACATGATGTCTGCCGTGTAGAGGCACCCAAGAAATATTTGCCAATGAATGAATACATGAAATAATTAATAACCCATGTAACCTGGTTATCAATTTCCGCCTGAAAGCTTGCAGTTTAAAGATAGAAAGGTAATATCTTTAGTTTTCAGCTTCACTGTAAAGGAAGCTGATCATCCACCCCATCCATCCAATCCCACCCCCAACACTTTTACCAGAATTATCTTTTTTGTATGTTTAGTGTTTTGGGCCTCTTTTTTTCTAAGACTCTCCATTTGAGTCAGGTTGCAAAGGTGTAAGGTCCAGTTTAATGTATCTGTCTGTAACACGAAAAGCTTTTAGGAGAGACGATAATCATTTTTTTACTCTCCACCAGGCTCTATTGTATGTGAATGTGTCCTGCTGTACTTCACCTCAAAACCTTTATAAACCCCGCCCCTGTGCCTGGGATGTCCCTCCTCCATCTGTCCACCTGACAAACTCCTGGGCAGGGAGGCTGAGAGTAGTAGTATAAGAAGCTATTATTGGAACCAGAAGTTTTGGTTTGACCAGTAATTTTGGTAGGTGGTTTTGATTCCATCTACCTCTTGTGCGACATTAGGTAAAATTCTTAACTTCCTGGATCTCAGTTGATTCCTTTGTAAAATGTGTATAAAGCTGATCTTGATGGACTGTTGTGAAGATTTAGTGACATAATATATAAACATGGCACAATCACAGGCCCTTAGCTAGTGCTCAGTAATGAGAGCTGTACCACCACCACCATCATCATCATCACCGTCATCATCAACATCATCATCGTCATCTTTCAACCATCACTTCATATATGGTCTCCTCTGTGAAGGCTTTCTAGACTCTGGGCAGCATTAGATACTCCTTTTCAGGCATCTCTGTAGCATTTTTTACATCCAGCACTCATCACATTGTACTGCCTTTGTTCCTTTTCATGTCAGCTCTCTAGAGGGCTGAGCACCTTGATGGCAGTAACCTTGTTTTGTTAGTCATTAGACCTCTACTATCTAGCATCTCACACTGGACCTGCCACCCAAGATTGGCTTATTAAATGTTTTGAATGAACACAGGAATAAAATCCACTCTTACTTAGGCATAAAGTTGGCATTCACCATGTATCTAAAAAAGTAACATGAAAATGATAGACCCAAGTCTGGAAGACTGAACACAAGTGTAACAATAGTAAATGTGGAGATTCAGTAAGATTATATTTTTATAAGCTCTACATGCAACTATAATAAATTGGGACTGCTTTAAACATCAATATACAGAGTAAATTTATGCTCATTTATAGCAGTTGGAATATTATTCTATTATTTTAAGTAATTGCAAATTTGTTAGCTGTATTTTTGGTTTTTTTGACATATTGGTGGATATGCCTTCACTTTTTTTTTTTTGAGATGGCTTTGGATCAAGAATGCAATATTGTCTCTCTGAGAGACTGCAACTGCTTTATACTTGTTTTGTTTTGTTTTACTATAAGGCTTTAAGGCACTCATTTTTTTTTTTTTTGAGAAAAATGGAGTCTGCCTGACTTCCATTATGTTTAGAATTATCATTCAGAGGTGGTCAGCTCTGCAAAACTTAAGGACAAGTAGGCAAATACGAGAGATGCCATTTTTTTAAATTGAGGTAACACTGGTTTATAACATTATATAAATTTCAGGTCTACATCATTATATTTAAACTTCTGTTTAGACTACATCATGTTCACCACCAAAAGTCTAACTGCCATTCATCACCATATGCATGTGCCTCTTACCCCATTCCCCCTCTCTCCACCCCCCTTCCCCTCTGATAACCACCAATCTGTTCTCTATATCTGTGTTTGTTTGTTTATCTTCCACGTATGAGTGAAATCATATGGTAACCCTCTTTCTCTGTCTGTCTTACTTTGCTTAGCATAATACACTCAAGGTCTATCCATGTTGTTGCAAATGGAAAGATTTTGTCTTTTTTTTGTGTGAGGAAGATTAGCCCTGAGCTAACATCTGTTGCCAATCTTCCTTTTTTTGGTGAGGAAGATTGGACCAGGGCTAACATCCATGCCCATCTTCCTCTACTTTATATGTGGCATGCCTGCCATAGCATTGCTTGATAAGCAGTGTGTAGGTCCATGCCTGGGATCTGAACCTGCAAACCCCGGGCTGCCAGAGCATAGCGCATGAACTTAACCACCATGCCATTGGGCTGACCCAAGATTTTCTCTTTTTTCATGGCTGAGTAGTATTCCATTATATATATATATATATATATATATATATATACCACATCTTTATCCACTCATTCATTGATGGGCCCTTAGGTTGCTTCCAAGTCTTGGCTATTGTGAATAATGCTGCAATGAACATAGAAGTGCATCTATCTTCTAGAATTAGTGTTTTCATGTTCTTTGGATAAATACCCAGAAGTAGAATAGCTGGACCATATGGTAGTTTTATTTTTAATGTTTTGAGACTCTCCATACTGTTTTCCACAGTGGCTGCACCAGTTTACATTCCCAGTAGCAGTGTACGAGGGTTCCCTTTTTTCCAAATCCTCTCCAACACTTGTTATTTTTTGTCTTTTTAATAATATGAGAGATGCCTTTTCAGATTTCTGTCTCTTCGTGGCACTCCCTGGTCACTCACAACAACCCCTTCATTTCCTTCTCACCCCTGAAAGGTTAAAAGCTAACACCAAGAGTGGGAGGTTGGGGGGATGGGCTCTCAGCTGCTGTTTCAGTAATTGCTGTTGCTTTTGTGGGAATTGTAAAGGTCCCGAAAATTTGGAAATATCTAAGTGGTTACAAGGTTTGACGCTCTTTCCTGCATTCATTACAGAAACCCAGATGTCTGGGATGCCTGGGCTCAAATTTGCTTGGATAGCATTTTAAAATTAAACAGAGGTCCTCTTGGGTTTTGGAGGCCCAAATGACTTGGTGACTTGGGAGGCTGTAGTTACCAGAAAGAACATGGCTTTGGAGTCAAGTAGGTCTGCAGACTTAAACTCAGTTGTGCCACTGCTAGTAAGTTCATTTTTCTAAGCCTTCATTTCTTGATCTTGTATCTAGGTAATTATGGTATCTACTTGTAAGGAGTTCTGGTGATTAATAAAAGGACAATATCCATTAGGCATCTAGCATAGTTTCTGACCCATTGTTCAATTTCAATATAAAAGGAAGAGGCTGGAGAAAAAAAAAGAAAGATGGAAAGGGAACCTATAGATTGAAGGAGACTTAGAGGACACATCAACTAATTATGATATATGAAGCTTATTTAGGTCCTCATTCGAACTGCTGGAAAATATATTGGGAAGTTTAAATGCTAAGTGGACATTTGATGAGATTAAGGAATTATTAATTTTTTTAGATGTGATAATGGTATTTCTATGTTTAAAAAAATGAGTTCCTGGCTTTTAGAAATACATACTGAAATATTTATAAATAAAACAAAAACATTGCTTATAAACATTTCCTTGATAAAAAAGTTATAGCTATATACTGCTTTTTTTTAAAAATTCAAGCCTGTATATATAGATACACATAAAATTTGACAAGCAAATAAAATACTACTTCCAGGAAACACTTAATAAGTTAATTTAATAAATTAAGTGCCAGGCAAGGTTTGGGCACATCTGCTCTGTCCCTGCTCTCACTGGCATTAATAATCAAGTGGGCAACACAGAGTAACACTGTGCTAGGATATTTCACTGTGGGTATTTTTGGTGTTTTTTTAATATGATAAGTGCTTCTTTTCTGACATTAGAAAATGAATGCAAGCAACTCTTAGATATTTTAAGTGATTCACATTTAAAATAAAAATTATTGCTATTCCTCTTTTGTGTGTGTGTGTGAGGAAGACCAGCCCTGAGCTAACATCCAGTAGCAATCCTCCTCTTTTTGCCGAGGAAGACTGGTCCTGGGCTAACATCCGTGCCCATCTTCCGCCACTTTATATGGGACGTCACCGCAGCATGGTTGACAAGCAGTGAGTCAGTCTGCACCCGGGATCCAAACCTGCGAACCCTGGGTTGGTGAAGTGGAGCGTGTGAACTTAACCACTACACCACCAGGCCAGCCCCACTATTCCTCTTTTATGCCTCTAGATTTACTTAAGATTGTCCTGAGATTGCAAAGTGAACTGTTAACAAATACATTTTCAAAACTACTTGTCTGTGGAAGTCATGATACTGTACAACCAGAACAAAAGACCTATTTGGATGCTGAGTTTGATGTAAGTCTGAATATTTTCAAAAACAAGATTTTGTATTTGTCTGTGAAATGAGACTCATTATTCTCATGAACTGACTAGAATAAAATTATACATTTGGGGAAAAAATGTCTAGCAGGAGAGGAGAGGGCAAAAATAAGGTTTGGTTCCTCTGTGAAATGATCTCACTATGTTCTTTCTCGAACATCACGGGTAACTGAGTTGGAGCGACTCCTGCCTGCCCCATGTTCTCACCAATGACCTCACCTTATACTTTTAGAGAAAAGTGAGCTTCCTGTACACCCTTCCTTCCATTTTCTGTGCTGATATCTACAAATTTACCCTATCAGCATCTGCTTCATCTCCTCATCAGCATCTCCTCATCATTATCATCCTCCTCCTCACCAACATCATCAGCATTATCCTCATCAGCATCTGCTTCATCTCCTTTTCTCCAGCTTCAGAACAAGAGTTTCTCTTTTCATCAGTTTCTTGATGGTTCTACCTTTGCTGTTCACCTGCATTTAAAAAATTTTTTACTTGTAGTAAAGTACACATGAAATAAAACACACCATCTTAACCATTTTTAAGTGTAAAGCTCAGTCGTGTTCAGTACATTCACATTATTGTGCAACCGATCTCCAGAACTCTCTTCATCTTGCAAAACTGAAATTCTATACTCATTAAACAATAACCCCCCATTTCCTGAAAGAGTCCAAACTTACTTTCCTTACTTTCTTACCTCTTCTTCACCGACTACAACCAAGATTCTCATTGTTTATATTACTCTACTGTTCTCCCTGGTCTGCTAGTGGACTCTGTTTCTTTGTAGTATTTCACACGGCTCCCCCATAATCATGCTCTCCTGGCTCCACTCCTATCTCTCTGAATGTTCCTTCCCTGTTTCCATTGCTAAATGTTGCTAAATGTTCCATTGCGAAACATTCTCTAAATGTGGCTATTTTCTGGGTTCTGTCTGCCCTTGGCTTTTATCCCATTCTACAGCAATCTTGGATAATCTCACTCACCCACTTCCACAACTTCAGTTTTGAAGTTTCCCACATCTACAGAAACCTCCAACCCAGGCCTCTTGCCTGAGCTTTAGACTCAGCAAGATCTATTTTATTACTACTCTGTGCCAGGTACTCTGATGGCACTAGGTCTCCAGAAACGACCGAGAGAGACGTGGACAAGCCAGGTTCCTGTACAAGAAGCTCTGCCGATTATAATGGTATCTTATTTTTTACTTATAATCATATTCTAAGGCCGTTCATTCTTTTCTTGGCTTCTGTGATGCCACAGTATCTTTTTTTAACCACACAGAAGTCCCCCCTTATCTGCAGTTTTGCTTTCTTCAGTTTCAGTTACCTGCGGTCAACTGTGGTCCAAAAATATTAAATGGAAAATTCCAGAAATAAACAATTCATAAGTTATAATTGTGCGCTGTTCTGAGTAGAGTGATGAAATCTTGCACTGTCCCACTCCATCCTGCCTGGGACATGAATCATCCCTTTGTCCAGCCTGTCCACTCTGTATATGCTACCCGCCTGTTAAGCACTTAGTAGCCCTCTTGGTTATCAGATGGACTGTCATGATATCGCAGTGCTTGTGTTCAAGTAACCCTTATATTTCTTAATAATGGTCCCAAAGCACAAGAGTAATGATGCTGGCAATTTGGATATGCCAAAGAGAAGCCATGAAAGTGCTTCCTTTAAGTGAAAAGATGAAAGTTCTCGAATTAATAAGGAAAGAAAGAGAATTGTATGCTGAGGCTGCTCAGATCTATGGTAAGAACAAATCTTCTATCCCTGAAATTGTGAAGAAGGAAAAAGAAATTTTTGCTAGTTTTGCTGTTGCATCTCAAATATGTATGTATAGGAAAAAAACATAGTATATATAGGATTTGGTACTATCTGTGGTTTCAGGCATCCAGTGGGGGTCTTGGAATGTATCCCCTGCAGATAAGGGGGGACTACTGTATTTACAACTCCTTCTCAGCATCCAGAGCTGGTTCTTAGGTACCCTCCTCTTCTCCAGTTTTACCATCTCCCTGGTGTCCCACCAGTCCCAGGGCTTTAGAAACACTACATGGGGGTAACTTCCAAATCTTTATTATCTGCAGCTCTGACCTTTTATTGGAACTCCATATATGCACACTCATTTGCCAACTTGTCACCCCCACTTGGATGCAATAGTTATCTCAAATTTAATGTGGTCCAATAAACACTACCATCATCCACCCATTGCACATGCCAAACATTCAGCAGTGTTCTTTGATTCCACTTTTTCTCTTGTTCCCCATATTTAATCCACCACTAAGTCCTTTTTAACTCCACATACAAACATATCCCAATTCCATCTGTTTCTGTCTATCTCTGCTGCCATCACCCTAGTCCACCTCGGTCTCTCCCACAAGGACTACTGCAATAGCTTTCTGACTTCTCTCTACTTCTACTCCTGTCCACCTTCCACAAAGCAGCCAGTGATCATTTAAAAATATACACCTGACCATACCACTTGCCTGCCTAAAACCATGTGGCGATGTCCTACGGCCCTTAAAATAAAATCCAAGCGTGTTGTCCCAGGTCACATGGCCTTTGAATTCTAGTCTGGGTCTACGTATTAAACCTAATCACTCACCCTTCACTCCTTGCTGCTACTCACTGGGCACAGTGCCCTTCTTTCTATTTCTTGAGCTGTCTAAACTTTTTCCATTTTAGGGATTTTGCACCAGCTGTTCCTTTTGCCTGGAATGCTCTACCTCCAATCATAAAGCGACTGACTTTTTTTCTTGTCATTCAGATTCTGCTCAGAGAGGCCCTGCTTAGCCATGCAATTTAAAGTAGCAATCGGACACTTTTTCTTAGGTCAGCCTATTTTCATTTTTGCACAGTGCTTAACACTATCTTCTATTTTTCTTGTTTACCTATTCAGTTGTCTGGTTATTGTTTATATGCCTCTGCTAGAACGCTCTGTGAGAGCAGAGATCTTGTCTTTTTGGTTCATTGCTGTATTCCTAGATCTTAGGAGAGTATCTGTCACTTAAAAGGTACTTAAAAAATGTTTGAATGAATGAATAAAATGTCTCCAGGCCCAAAACTTTCTAACTCAATCTCTAAACAACTGCCAGAGTGAACTCTCCAAAATATTCATTTCACCAAGCTGCTCCCTACTTAAAACACTCCAGAGGCTCTATATTGCCAACAGAATATAATCCAAGTTGCTCAGCACAGCACACAAGACCCTCCATAATCTGGTCTCTGCTTGCCTTTCCAATTTCATTTCTCACTGAGCCTCACTCCATGCCTTACGACCTGCAAGACACCTAATGACTAGCATGTCCAAAGTGCCATGTTGTTTCATGCCTCTGGGTCTTCGATTCATTTCTTCATCATATCTGGACCACCCTTTCTTCCCATTACTCTTCCCACTCTCATCTCCTTATTTACTCAGTTTTTAAGGTACAGCTCAAGTCAGGAAGATGTTCTGACCCCCCTATCACCCCAAACTCCAACCTTTTCCTCTATAAATTATACTTGCCTCCATCATAGCTGCTGTAACTCTTTACTGCTCCTATTTGCTTTCCTGTCTGTCTCTCCACTTGGACTATAAACTCCATGAGGGCAGACATAGTGTTATATAGTATATCATATTATATATCATAGTGTAATGTATCATTTTATTCCCAGATGTGACTCATGGTTGGCATTTGCACAAGTGTTGGTTGACTGACGCCCTGAATGTATGGATCAGTTTGTTTTACTTGTCATAAAAATGCAAGGAAGTTGAGAATGCTTGATATGACTTGCCATTGGGGTTGACAGACACTACTCATTACACTGTGTTTACTTTGGCTTAGGCCCCACTGCATGATAACTTAGATTAATGTAGATGAATGTTTTTAAACTCTTAAGAAAAATGTACTCTGGGAGAATATAGTCAATTTATCACCTAAAACCAATTCTTAGATCATCACAAGGGAAATGAATGGGCCTGACAAGAATTTGAAATATTTAAGGAAAAGTTGATTAAAGAAGGCTTTGTGAATGATTAATTATAAAATTTGAAATCTATGGGAAAGAGTTTTACTGACATTTAAATAAATGCCAACAAAATAAGCTGGAATTAAGCATTTGCTACAGCAAATAAAGCATCATCAAAGTATTTGTTCTGAATCACAATTATATAAATATGGTATCTGCAATTCTGAAATAAATGTTCACATTCAGTGTGACTTATTGGTCAGTCTTGCATTTTGAACACTTGTTTTACCATGATAATTGCAAGTCCAGCTATGGAAAAGTGAATATACTCTGCCTCCTTTCCCTGGGCTCCCAGCCCTTCTTTAGACTACTGCTTTCTGGTTTCCAGTTATCTCTGCTTTTACTGACACCTTTTCATAAAGTCTCCAGTGACCTTCTGGTGAATATATCAAATGGCCCAGCTTACTTGAGTCTTTGGGGTATTTAATTCATTGATTGAATGAATATTTACATATCATCCACTATGTGTTAGCACTAGACACTGATTTGGTGCATAGTAATTAAAAAAGAAAAAGGAAAGGACGCTCCCAGACCAAAAAAACCCCAAAATCCAACAAAAACCCCAGACAAAAAATAATAACAAAAACCAAACCAAACTAAACAACAACAAAAAACAGACTTGGTTCCTGACCTCAAATATCCTATCATTTAGTAGGAAAATAGACATTCAATAAATAAGCACAGAGATAAACATTCAATTAAATTGTGATGATTGCTATGAAAGAAAAACATAAGGTGTTCTGAGAAACAGTAACAGGGAACCCAGTTTAAATCGGGGATCAAGGCAGCCTCTCTGAGAAGGAGACCTGAAGGAGGAGAAGGGAGAAAAAAGTCCAAATGGAGAGAGAAAAATGATAGCTGGGAAGATATGTTTGACTGGACAACACATGAAGAATGTGAATCCTGTTTGGCAGATCATTTCCCCAAGGGGCAGATGAAGAGGAGGAATTGTCAGCCATCACAAGGAAACCAGACACTCGTGGTGATAAACACGATACAGTCGAAGGGAAAGCATTTGCGGAGCCATATTTCGAGAAGATAACAGAGACTAGCTTGCAACATTTTCTTCATTTTCAGGTGATTCAGAAAAAAGAGAAAACCAAATGGCTTGAGCATACATATAAGAAATGTGAAATTTATTGTGTAGATATTCCAGCAGAAGAAAGAGAAAAGAAGTGGGCTCCCTGTCAAGACACCGATTCTGCTACATTCCATCCAACACACCAGAGAATTTCTGGGAAGTTGGTTTTCCTTCAAACACATAGCAGACATTCCCTTAATCCTTGATGGTATATAACCAGAGGGTACATCCACGGCCTCAGGAATGAGGAAGATGAAATCATTGGCCAAAAATTGTTTTATGTGTCTGGGATTGCAAACAATAAGTATGAAAGAGAAACTGATAGCTGTTGCAGAAATGAAACTTTCTTTGTGTGGTTAGCACATGTGATTAAAACAAGAACTGTAAAGCGTACTCACCACCCTGTTTGGGCTTTTCTGGATCTTAGGCACTTTTATTCCTTATGTAGAAATAGGGAAAAGGTCTTTTTCTTTCTCTCTCTTTAAAAAAAAAAAAAAAATTCTAAAGGGCGGTAGTTCTCAACCTTGTCTACACATCAAAATTACCTGGGGGCACTTTGAAAATTCCATGTGCCTTGGAACCACTTCTGGAGCTCCTTATTCAGTGGTTCTGAGATGGGGTGAGGGATCCATAGTTATAAAGCTTCCCAAGTGTTTCTGATCTCCTATGAAGTTTGAGAACCACTTGAGTAAGTCTTTATTTACCTCCTGTTTTTTTCTTTTTAAAATAATGCCCATTCTGAAAATTAAATGAACGTTGAGAAAAACAGTAACTCAAATGATCAGATTCCTTAAAATAAAAAGGAGCTTGGGAAACTTCCACCAGAACGTTTGCGACCTTATTGTCCTGCCCTCATCAGCCTGCATTGTACCTGGTGGTGAGTAGCTGGGCAGGGACCCCAGTGGGCAAGCCTGGCTCTGGGTGGAGATTTCCCAGATAGTCTCACTCGCCGCAACTTCTCCATGACTCTACATGTGTACACCACGGTCCTGTATCGAGTGTGTATTCTCTCCCTTTGACAGACCACATGTTCCAATCAGGCCTTCTGAAAACTGGGCCCCTGGAACCATACCAGTTTCCCTCATTTGTTGTTACTTCCCCTCACTTTGCCCTCAGTTTCCTCTAGCAAATGCCAGTATAGGTACACGACCCTTTCTTTATCTGAAACCCTGGGGGCCAGATGTGTTTTGGAACTCAGAATGTCTTAGACTTTGGAAAGGTAGATTCTGCACTTCATATCTGACGTACCTCCCTCAGTGGGGCTGGAGGAGCACCTTGCAGTCAAGCATTCTCATTATTTCTACAGGAAACACACGGCTATTCCCATGAAGTGGGGTGAATAAAGACTATAAGTAGCCTCACATCTGGGCTATTCAGGTTTTGCCACCAAAAGACATTGCTAGAAATTTTGTGAATAAAAAACTTTAGAATTTCAGAGCTCTTTGGATTTTGGAATTGTGGATAAGGGATGGAGGACCTGTGGCAGCAGCATTATTTAAAACACGTTTTGCAAAACTGCCTTTTCACTGACTTGACTAGTTTTTCTCATTGCTTATAACAGAAACGTAGTAATATGAAGTTAAAGGGATTTCCATCGTCAGTTGCTTTCTGAGTATTAATACTTTCCATTTCGTCAGAAATGGAAACCCCAGATAACCCTAGATTTTTGGGGGGGGATTAGTAAAACTAAAATAGACTCAACAAACAGACATTTAGAAGCTGTTACCATTGAGCATGGTGACTCAAGCTCAGAAACCTAAATAGCTGACTTAAACCTCAGCTGGGCCATTCTTCACCGATGGTCATTCTAGTAACTCTCCCTCCTTCAGCCTTCAGACCTCTTTCCCCTCTAATTGTAAGTTATATCATTTTCATAGTTCTATTGGCTGAGTTTCTGTTGTATTGGTCTTTCCATATCTGTCAGGACAGGAGGCCAGGGGCTCCTGGGGGGAGGTGAGCATGTTGGAGAGACCGAACCGTTCAACATCGTGTGATTTCATTGTTTCCACAGAGTAGTGAGGCCCAAGACAAATTTGAGTTATGTGCATTTTTTTCCCTATTAGATTAGCTAGACTTTCAGAGCAGATATTCTTCTTGTGTATTCCTCAGAACATGTGGTACAGTTGGTGGGTGGTAAAAAGAAAAATCATTTTTTTTAATAGTTGATAGTAGAATTCCTTTTGAGAATAAATGGTTTTTAAAAAAGAAAATACCTTGGAGCATTTGAGTAAGAAAAAATAGGCCCACAGTAGGATTCAGAAGTCGGGGGCAGAACAAATGGACGGTAAAATTACTTTGCATTTAGAGAAACGTTGGTGGTGGTGGGAGGGGATGGAAAGGAGAGAGAATATCTGAGCAACATGGGAAATCAGCCGAAAGACTTTATAGAACAGGATGACTATAACTCAATTCTAATTGCCTACGGGTCAGCAGTGCAAACCCCATCTATTTTTTAATTTCTCTAAACTTTCTGTAAAATCTGCTACACAAAGCTTTGTGTGAATAATTTTTTGTTGTTGTTTGTGTGTCAAACTAAAGAAGGAGGTTCAAGAACCCAAATGGCAATACAGAAAAAGTTGCAAGATGCCAAGTGGAGAACAGGAAGTCAGCTGAAGCGGGAGGTGGTCATGAGAACATAAGACCCTGAGGAACACACAGAAATCTTGGAGAGGGAATTGGACTTTCAACACGAGGTGTGTTGGAGGCCAGAAGTAGTCTTGTCTAGATTTTCAGAGGCAGGATGACCTTGGATGTCATTTAGATTAAGTAGTAAATGCTCAACAAAGGTTACAAATGATACTAAATAACAGTGAACACCGGATTTAGAAGAATGTTGCGGTCATCTGCATCATGGAAAGAGTCCTGGAGAGGGAATTAGAAGTTCTGGGTTCGAATTCTCTTTTTTTCTTCAACTTCCAGTATCTTTATTTTTCCTAGAATCCAGATACAATGAACTCTAGCAGGGCAGTCCTCAATGCTATGTAAGCCTCACACTTCAGGTTCCTTAAACTACTTCGTTATTTGTAAATGTGAGAATACATATTCCAATAACTGGGAAACTAAAGTTTGAAATTATACCAACAAATTTACTCAAAAAATGATGTAACTACAAAAAATTTTACATGCAACACATGAACTTTAATGTTACAGAATTTGGCCTCCATATAAATATAACTTACTTGTAAATAAAGATACCCTTTGCTTGTTTTTCCTGACCTATAAAGTGTTGCAACCAACAGAACCCCCCTCCCATAGCTTTTCACTATGTCCTTAAAAAACATAGATGATTATTCCTCTTAGCCAAGGCGAAAAAACCCACAATTCCCACCCAGAAAATGTTATCAAATTTTGAAGTCTCAGCAGATGGAAGACCAGAAATAGATTATAGGCAACTCTTATTTAAGGCTTTTACCTAAGTAGTACTATAGGAATTTACAGTGTTGACCACAAGAAGATACAGTTTTCTCATTAAACTTTTGTTTTAATGGATCTTGAAATTCGGTGACAGATTTTTTTGTCAAGGTCTTTCCATTAAAAATAGTGATTTTAAAAACTAAGAACTTAAAACTGCCACTCACACACACGAAACAAATGGTCCACAAAACGTTTTCCTTTCCTTCTGAAGGTTTTATGATGCATTATCATTTACCACGCTTTTACTATTAAACTTAAATGGCCAACAGAGACAAATAGTTCTGAGACTGTTCTTCCACCACTGATTAAGACTGGAGTGGCCAATATTAGGGATAATATTCATTGACCTTCTGAGCTCTCTGGGCAGACTGGGTGATCTGGCCAGCTCCAGCACCCATTTGTCCACTGCACTGATGGCACCCACAGCAACCATCTGTCTCATGTCACAAACAGCAAAAAGACCCAGAGAAGGATAGTCAGAGGAGCTCTCAACATACATGGGCTTGCCAGGAACCATATTAATGATGGCAGCATCACCAGATTTGAAGAATTTAGGGCCATCTTCCAGCTTCTTCCCAGAATGACAATAAATCTTCTCCTTCAGCTCAGCAAACTTGTAAGCAACATGAGCGTGTGACAATCCAGCACAGGTGCATAGCCAGCACTTTGGCCTGGATGATTCAGGATAATCACCTGAGCTGTGAAGCCAGCTGCATCCATTGGTGGGTCATTTTTGCTGTCACCAGCCACAGTGCTACTGTGAACATCTTTGACAGACATGTTCTTGACATTGAAGCCCACATTGTCCCTAGGAAGAGCTTCACTCAAAGCTTTATAGTGCATTGCAACAGACTTTACTTCAGTTGTAACATTACTAGAGCAAAGGTGACCATTATGCTGGGTTTGAGAACACCAGTCTCCACTCAGCCCATGGGGACGGTACCAATACCACCAATTTTGTAGATGTCTGGAGGGGCAGATGCAAAGGCTTGTCAGTTGGATGAGTTGGTGGCAGGATGCAATCTAGAGCTTTAAGCAGCATGGTTTCACTGGCATTGCCATCTTTATGGGTGACTTTCCTTCCCTTGAACCAGAGCATGTTTGCACTTGGTTCCAGCATGTTGTCACCATTCCAATCAGAAACTGACACAAATGCTACCGTGTTGGGTTTATAGCCAATTTTCTTAATGTAGGTGCTGACTTCCTTAGCAATTTCTTCATATCTCTTCTGGCTATCAGGTGGCTCAGTGGAATCCATTTTGTTAACATCAACAATTAGTTGTTTCACACCCATTATGTGAGCCAGAAGAGCATGCTCACAGATCTGCCCATTCTTGGAGATAACCGCTTCAAATTCACCAACACCAGCAGCAACAATCAGGACAACACAATCAGCCCGTAATCATGTTTTTGATAAAGTCTCTGTGTCCTGGGACATCAGTGATGGTTACATACCACTTGCTGGTCTCAAATTTCTCCAGGGAGATATCAATGGTGATAGCACGCCCATATTCAGCTTTCAGTTTATCCAAGATCCAGGCATACTTGAAGGAGCCCTTTCCCATCTCAGCAGCCTCCCTCTCAAATTTTCTATGGTTCTTTTGTTGATTCCACCACATTTATAGATCAGATGGCCAGCGGTGGTAGACTTGCCCTAATCTACGTATCCAGTGATGATGATATCGATATGAGTCTTTTCCTTTCCCATTTTTGCTTAGATTTAGTGTTAGTTTTCATCATATCTGTGTTCTGGAGGCAAATCCATTGCAAAAAAAGTGGGTTTGAATTCTGTGGCATTAAGTAATTGTGTGACTTTGTGAAGACACTTTACTCTGGGCTGCAGTTTTCTTATCTGCCAAAGGAGAGAAGAAACAAATTATTGGTTCTCTTATCTGTAAAATGGCTCAGATGGTAACTAAGATGCCCTAGGAAGGAGCACAGAATTTGGAATCAGAAATACCCACGTAAAATATACTTATGTTTGCATCCTGCTTCTGCCACTCACTGGCTATGTGACCTTGAATTGGTTACTTAAATTCCTAAGCCTCAGTTTCTTCATCTATAAAGTAGTAATAACACCTATGCCTCAGATGGCTTTGAGAGGATTAAATATTTTAGCCTAGGTAGAGATGCTTGATAAATATTAGACCTGTCTCTTTGAGATTTAAGTTCAGTTTTTTTGCTCAGTTTCCTTCTCCATGACCTTGCAAGAGAAAAATTCCTGGTTCTGTTTTATAGGGTAGTTTAGCTTCACACTAATTTACCTCTGTTGAGCAGAAAAAGAAATAACATGAAGTAACATTAATTCAACTTTGCATTTTGCCAATTGTATGGAATTTAACAGCAATATTCAAATCCATATGCTGCTATGGTTACTGACTATAATGTAGTAAGTATTAACCAAGACAGTTCTATTTAAGGAATGGTATCCAGAGAGGTGGTGATAAATTTTGCCTACAGATTCTTTCATTACTATGCAGTTTCTATATTTAATATAAAGATATTAATTTCCCAGCATTAATTCTAAATCCCAGTCTGTTTGTTTCAGTAATCCTGGAAAACACAGTGGTGGTGGAACTCTTGCCCACTTTTTTTTTTTGCCTTGGAATAAGTGAAGGCTGCAGCTGTCATCCACGTCACTCTAATTCCACTAAACCGTGCTATAAACCTAGCTCCATTTAGGTTTATAGCAAAAGGCAGCCAACAAGCAAAGAAGATATGAAATCCTCAATTCTCCTATGCAAATGGGAAGTTCCTCTCTTTATCCAGATCATGTCCCAACATTTCTTCTCACTAAATAGCAGGCCATCATCAGGATACCTTGGCAGGATTTCATCTCACCAAGTACTGCTTTTGCAATATTGTTGAAGAACAGCTAGAGGGAAGGGACAGGTCCACCTGCCTTCTTTTCGTCCATATTTCTTGGGTGCCTACACCTTCTGTCTCCATAGGGTCTCATTATCTTGAAAGGGGCAAGGGAGCTCTTTCTTGTACCTAAGAAGTGTTGATGGGCCACTTTTTCTGTCCTAAACTTTCTATTTCCTGTTGGCCTAATGGTGTCTCCATTTCACCCATAGTGTATACTTGAGCCTTATCTACCAAAGAAAGCTAGAATAAGGTGACTGGGTCTGAGAATAGGTGGAAAGCATGTGTAATTATACAGGACCATACAAATATATTACTCTTAATTTTGGTTCACGTTTTCATCTGTTATCTTAATGGGATAAGCATATATTATATTGACCCAACCCCTCTATAATCACCCCTAGGTTGAAAAAAATAGTTCTTAGCTGATGAAGAAATTCCAAATGATTATTGTATTTTTAAAAGATGCTCTGCTAGGCACTATGTTAATATGTGCTCCCTGTATATCTGACCTAATATTTCCTTTTGTTTGTATGGGCCATAATCTTTCTTTGATAAGTATTTATGATCCTGAATTTTCAATTCCTAAAAGAAATGAGCAGATTGTGGAAGTTTCTCTACCATGTTTTCATTAGGATGGTAATGAAGTGCAAAGATGTTTAGTGATGATTGAATTCATTTTGCCCTGGAAACCCACAATATCCTGTCTGTAAATATAACTTAATCTGAGAGGTTCAGTGTTTCAGTGTAGGTATAACATCAACACTATGTCTTAGATTTTGACTGATGAGCAGGAAGACCTTCGTCAGGTTAGCATGACCAAATTATGCTAACATATCTTGCTCTACTAAAGGAAAATGAGACAGAAAAAATTAGTTTTAGGGGTTCAGAACCTTATTAGAATTAATAACTAAGTGAGAATATAGTTTAGGGGGTCTAAGTCTGGGAATCCCACCAGGAATGAAGACAAGGAATACCTAACTTTTATTTTATTTAATTTTTTAATTTTTAATTTGGTGAGGAAGATTAGCCCTGAGCTAACGTCTGTTGCCAATCCTCCTCTTTTTGCTGAAGAAGATCAGCCCTGAGCTAACATTTGTGCCCATCTTCCTTTATTTTGTATGTGGGATGCCGCCATACATGGCCTGATGAGCAGTGTACAGGTCCATGCCCAGGGTTTGAATCTACAAACCCCGGGCTGCCAAAGCGGAACACACAAACTTAATCACTATGCCATTGGGCTGGCCCCAACCTAACTTTTAAACAGGCCATTTTCCAGAATTTGATCGTTTTGGAACTCAGCACAATTTCACATAGGATTGAAATTGTAAGAGGTGGTTGCTTTCTCAGGGCAGTATATCCATTTGCAAATGTGGAGTACTGGGCCTGGCTGAGAACCTAGAGTATGGTGTAGGCCTGGGGTGAGAGAGACAGCAGCGCAGGGAGCTGGAAGAAGATGGGGCCTATGTGGAGCACTGGGGTGGGCAGTCAGAGCAGGCTGGAGCGTGAATACTGCAGGCTGATTCCAGTGATGGCCCTTGGCACCAGGGCCTTCGGATTTATTGATATCTGACCGGTAACCACAAAACCATATCAATTCAACTTCCTGAGTACTTATTAAATCTGTGTGATTCTCTTTATTATTATTACCACCACCCCAACACCACATTCCACCAGGACTCCTGGAATAACTTTCTAACCAGTCTGCTCTGCATCTACTCTTTCCCATCAAGTCTCCATAATACAACCACGCTGATCTTTTAAAGACTCAATTTTTAGAGAATCATGGCTATATTTGAATCTGTCAGTGATTTCCCACTGTCCTTGCAATAAAGCCCCAAATCCTCAATGAGGTCTACAGGCCTTCCATAATGTGAACTTTCTCCACTGCTCCAACCCTATGTTGGGCAATTCTTCACACCAGTCTTACTTCTATTTCATGAATATGCCAACTTTCTGTGTTGAGGGCTTCATGCATGATGTTCCCTTTTCCTGAATTACTCTTTCCCTGATCTGGGGGCAGTAGCCATGCATTGGTAGGTGCTCAGAGTTATTTAGTCCACAATTAAAGCTCAGAATCATACAACACTGGAAAGAGGCCTTTCAGAGGCTGATTAAAATGTAAAATTGGATTTATATGATCTGAAAGTCTTTAGCATATCCTACACACACACATACACACATAAAGACACCATTATTAAAAAATTTTTATGATATATGTTAGTTTGTAAATGTTTGTGGGCTGCCATTTAATCCTTAGAGCTAATGTTCTATTTCATAATAGTTCAAATTACAGTTCAAACCTGAATCATGTTTTGGCAATTCCTAGCAGAGTAAAGAAACTGATCAAACATTTAAACTCCATTCAGTGCTATTGTAAGGTGGGCAGATTGCTTTCCCCAACAAGTGGCTGTAATGAAAAGGAGACCTTAATTTATTTGGCTGATTAATTGACATTTCAATAAATTGTTATTAATAAAATGACTAATATTTAATATAACTCAGATTCTATTGAGAGGTCATTAACTGGTGGTCTGTAAGCCAGAACCAGCCTATAAACATGTCTTGTTTGGCCTAAACAATATTAAAAAACATTTCAGGCAGTATGTAAAAATTGGGAGAATGAAAATAATTGGGACTTCTAGCTTCCTTAAACCTGGGAGATTCTGATG
Source organism: Tapirus indicus (assembly GCA_031878705.1). NCBI lineage: Eukaryota > Metazoa > Chordata > Mammalia > Perissodactyla > Tapiridae > Tapirus > Tapirus indicus. The sequence goes on along the minus strand of CM062924.1, from coordinate 58,733,929 downwards.
ACCTGACCCTTCCTGGCCACAAGCAGCTGGAGTAGAGTGGCAGGTATTCCTTTCAGGGAGGGCAGTGGTTCTCAAACCTGAGTGTGCGTTAGAATCACCTGGAGGCCTTGTTAAGCAATTGCAGGCCCTACCCTGGAGTTTCTGATTCAGTAGGTTGGGGTCTGAAAATGTGCATTTTTAACAAGCTCCCAGGTGATGCTGATGCTGCAGATAAAGGGTCCACACTCTGAGAACCACTGAGGTAGGAAACGTGCTTTTCAGCAAATCATGGTCCTCCCACTTCTTGTTGATTCCCTTAACCTGTGTATCCATTGCCCTTTATCATCAAGCTCACCTTGTTTCCTTTGGTATTTTTACAGAAATATTTTTCCCTATGTATCTCTTCTGAAAGTATGAAAATAAAAAAAATTGGAGAAATCCACATCGTTGTGGAAGTGAGGAATATGCCAACATGTTTTCCCATGCAAACACTTGGCCCTTTTCACTCAGACGCATTTCTGAAGCCGTTTGAGCTCGTGAGCTCAGTTCCATGCAACTTCACACACGAGGAGAATCTGCCAATAAACTTGGAAAGTAGGATGCTGGCTTTCAGTCATTCAGAACTGGCTTTGAGCTCCTGGCTCTGCTGGTGACCAGCTCTGTAACCTTGCAAAGCTTCTGAATCTCGTTAAGCCTCATTTCTTCATCTACAATATAGGGATTTTAATGATACCTACTCTGTTGGGTCAGTGTGAAATTAATAGACTGAATGTGAGGTGCCTGGTACACAATAAATGCTCAATAACTGTTATCTGTCAATGTTATTGTTGACATTTTAATACGAATTTTAAAATGATATAACCAGGGGCCGGCCCGGTGATGCAGCGGTTTAGTTCGCACTTGGCAGGCTGGGGTTCGCGGGTTCGGATCCCGGGCGCCTGCCGACGCACTGCCTGTCAGCCATGCTGTGGTGGCGTCCATATAGAGGAAGATGGGCACGGATGTTAGCCCAGGGCCAGTCTTCCTCAGCAAAAAGAGGTGGACTAGCAACGGATGTTAGCTCAGGGCTGGTCTTCCTCACAAAAAAAGAAAAAAAAAAATGATATAACCATATGCTGGAAGGAGAGGAAAGAAATGAAAGTGTTAGGAACCTGGAAAAGCTGGATCAGGAAGGTTAAAACCCAGAATGAGTAGAGGTTTGCAAAAAATGCGAAGGACAAGAAAAGTACAGCCTCAGGCATTTTTAGAGTAATAAAAATAAGGAAGAAATATTGACTGCTTAACCAAAATTGTGTAATGTTAACAGACAACAGAAAAAACCCAGAACTATCGAACTAGTGTTTTAATTTTTTTCTTCTTGGTCAAAGAGAAGTATTTTCAGTCAGAAAGAGAAGAATAGACATAGGTAAGAGGAATCTAATTCTTAGAGACAGAAAGAGCCATCTAAATGATTTCATATTAACCATGTCATATGCTACTGGAAAAGGGTCAGGTAAGATTGTGAAACCACAAACAGAATCACAGAGCATGAGTACGTGTCCAGACAATGACACAGAGACAGATTGTATCCTGATTTCCAAAAGGGAGAAGAGGAAGAGTCTGCTCATTCTCATATCGTCATGAAATACAACTAACAGGCTTGATGTTTACCCCAAGAGAAATATTAAATGGATTGTTTGTGAGCATTTAGGAAAGGAAAAGAATGATCATAAAGAATTGGTATTGGTTCTCAAATGTAAGTTTTTTTTTTTAACGGGGATTTTGTGGAGGTTTGTTTATTTATTGAAGTATAATTGACATAAAATATTCTATTAGTTTCAGGTATACATCTGAAACGAATCTGATACTTATATACATTCCATATTTATATACATTACAAAATGATCACCATGATAAATCTAGTTACCATCTGTCACCAAAGTTATTACAACATTATTGATTATATTCCCTATGCTGTACATTACATCCCCATGACTTATTAATTTTATAACTGGAATTTTGTACCTCTTAATCTCCTTTACCTATTTTGCCCACACCCAAACCTCCCACCTTTGGTAACCACCAGTTTGTTTCCTGTATCTATGAGTCTGTTTCTCTTTTGTTTTGTGTTTTTAGATTCCACATACAAGTGAAATCATATGGTATTCGTTTTTCTCTGTCTGACTTATTTCACTTAGCATAATACCCTCTAGGTCCACTCATGTTGTACAAATGACAATTGTGAAAAAAGATTTCATTCTTTTTTATGGTTGAGTAATATTCCATATATGATATCTTCTTTATCCATTCATCTATTGATGAACACTTGGGTTGCTTCCATACCTTGGCTATTGTAAATAATGCTGCAATGAATACAGGGATGCACATATCTCTTTGAATTATTGTTTTCATTTTCTTCAGATAAATACCCAGAAGTAGAATTGCTGGATTGTATGATAGTTCTATTTTTAATTTTTTGAGGAATCTTCACATTGTTTTCCACAGTGGCTGCACTAATTTACATTCCCACCAAGTGTTTGAAGTTTACTTTTTCTCCACATCCTTGCCAACACTTGTAATTTTTTGTCTTTTTGATAATAGCCTTTGAACAGGTATGAGGTGATATCTCAGTGTGGTTTTGATTTACATTTCCCTGATGATTAGTGATGTTGAGCATCTTATCATGTACCTGTTGGTCATCTGTATGTCTTCTTTGGAAAAATGTCTATTCACGTCCTCTGCCCACTTTTTAATTGGGTTGTTTGTTTTTTTGATATTAAGTTGCATAAGTTCTTTATGTATTTTAGATATTAACCCCTTATTGAATGTATGATTTGCAAATATCTTCTCCCATTCAGTGGATTGCCTTTTTGTTTTGTTGATGGTTTCCTTTGCTCTGCAAAAGCTTTTTAGTTTGATGTAGTCCCATCTGTTTATTTTTGCTTTTGTCACCTTTGCCTGAAGAGACAGATTCATAAAAATATTGCTAAGACCAATGTCAAAGAGCTGACTACCTGTGTTTTCTTCTAGGAGTTTTGTGGTTTCAGGTCTTAAATGTAAGTTTTGTCAGTATATTCACTTTCCTTTCTGGGAAGATTATTAAGCTAGTAGATCATAACAATGATTCACTCATTCAGCAAATATTTACTGAATACTAACTAGGTGCTGGCATATTGTCGGTCACATTTTTCTTGCTAAAATAGGCAATATGTTCATTTATCAATGAACATAGGTTAGAATCAAAGATTTTAGGAAGGAATGGGACAGAGATCTGACAAGGTATACAAAAAACAAAGGTGGTAGTCTTTACCAAAATTGGAAATACAAGAGTTGCTGAAGGGGGTGATAAAAAACAAGTTAATTTCTGGACTTCTGTTTAAAATATGTTACTGATATAGGTGGAGATGTCTGTTAACATACAGATATGGAGCCCAGAAGGCCCTACACTGGAGACACAGATCTGGGAATCACTGGCTTGAATGATTGTTCAAGTGTTCACAGTGGCTGAGATTTCTCAGAGGAGCGTGTTGAATGAGAAGAGAGCTAAGGCTAGAACGCAGAGAGCACTGATATGGAAGGAAAGGAGCTAACAGAGAAGACTGCGAGACAAACATCAGGGAGGAGGAGGACAGAAGACAGCGGTGTTACCTGGCTGAGGGAGGAGAGAAACTCCTGTGGAAGCAACCAATTTGAAAGACGTGCTTTGGTTATGATGCCAATCAGCACTGATGTGTGATTTTTGTCCAGCAACCCTCGGCTCTGGGAGGACCACACCCTCGCCTCAGGGTGGAGGAGAAGAAAAGGGAGATGGACTGAACTGTCTAAGAATGAGAGGTTTGCAGAGATGGTGAAATGGAAAAACAAGGAGGAGGGGAAAGAAGCTATTCACATGGTGATTAAATTTAAGATAATAAGATATTGAGGGGGCAGCCAAAATATTGGTTAACATAATTGAGACTCAAAAGTAGCAGGTGGAACAGGTGGTCAAATCTAGCAGAGTGAAAAATCTGATAGGGATGCATGTACATTCCTCCACTTCACCAAGGATGAAACAGGGACAGGGACCTGTTTTTTCTTTTTTTAGGAATGGATTTTAAAAGAGCGATGAACTGAATCAACATTTTTCCATCTGGACATATGTGGAGGTCAATTGACAGTCATACAAGTGAAAAATACCTTTCGGATTTTGCAGTTGACTTTGAATTCAGTAATAATAATAATGTCAATAACACAGATGACATTTTGAGCATTTATTATGTGTTAGGTAGTTATGAATGTTTTATATGTATAGTAGGTATATGATTCTCAGTCCACAGACTCAGTTAATCTAGAAAAATACCTTAAACATTTCTTCTAACCCAACTCAATTCTATGTTTAATCCTCCTACTGCCAGACTGAGAATGACAATCTCAGGTAATTTTTGGTTTCTCCCTCCTTCTGTGGGGTTGAGACAAAGGAGAGATTTACACAGTGCTTTGGCCAGTAACTTGGAGGAGTGGGGACCCTTCTGGTCCGGGGTCATCTGTTCACATTGCGCTACCCTGAGACGGCATTTGGCCTGTAGCACGGCCCTTTAGGATTGGACGCTCATCCAGATGATTTACTGTTATCACTTAAGGGCAGGGAAACTGTAAGAGGCGATGGACCATTGTGCCTAGACTCTGCACAAAGCTGTTTCCTCTGTTGGGTATTGCTACCTCCCCAGGAACGCCGCCTAGAAAGAAGGGAATTTGCTCCTTGACCCGTCATTCTGTCTGTTCTCATTGCCTCCTCTTCTTTACTCTCCCTCCCTCAGCCCATGAAGAATTCTATTCTAGGCAAGGAGTGGGGGAAATTACGGCTCTCTGACCCCCGTTTTTTCCATTGTGTCTATACATCATCCCCCAAACTCTGAGTTCTCCCCTTTAAAACACAGGGACAAAAAGTGCCCACTAGCTATTTCTACTTTCTGATTAGCTGCATCCCCTCCCTAAGGCAATGAGTTTAGGATTGCCCATATGTTTGGAAAAGGGGAAATATCAGGAGAAAAATGTGCCAAAATATCTATACCCCCACACCCACATTAAAGTCTTTGTTCTTGCAGCAACAAAATTAGAAAATATGGTAGCATCTTAGATATTTACATTAAAGGGTCCTTCCAAATCCAAGGTTCTATAATTCTACCAATATTAGGTGAGGCCAGTTGGTTTGTGCTGCAGGAAAGAATGGGAAAAGCTGTGGGCAGCTTTTGAGGCAGACAGCAGAAGTGGGTCAGACACTGAGAGAAAGGGCTCTGGCCTTGAGATTTGAGACTGCTTGACAGATTCTTAAAAAATAGTAGTGACCAAAATGGAGAAGTCTTATCTGAGGCCTAACTGTTGACTTGCCCTCCTCTCTGGAAACCTCTAGCTGTTAAATGGAGGTTTTCACTTCTTTGCCAGCCTAGGCCCAGCCATTCCTCAATTCCAATTTCTCCTCTGACTGGGACTTGACAGGATATCTCAGTCATTGGTAGCCCTCACTCTTCTGCCTTGGCGTCAGGACATGGTAGCCTTTGAAATTTTACAGAGCCTCATTATCAATGAACATTTATCGATGTGGGTTGTTCAGAGCCCCGTGATAAAGTTTCACATATTGTAAATCTCAAGGGGCTTACAAGCATGTTGGAGAGATAGGGGATGTGCATAATCCAGCATAGCATGTCCAAACGTCCTCTATGCTATTGCTCCAGGAGTTTGGAGAAGGAGAGGAGCATGAAGCAGAACTCTCAGCTGCTGAGTTGAAAAGGCATGCGCCTGTGACACTTGAATTGCAGCTGCTTTTTGGAACCCCACCTAAAAATAGTTCGAGCTCAATCTGCAGAAATTCTGACCTGAGTGGTTAGGCTTGAGTTCAAGAAAGGTGAGTTATTCTTAGACCTTTATGAGCAACTGAGAAGGAAGTCTCGACCTCAGCAACATCAGCAATTAAGACTAATAATGTCTATCTCCCAGACATATGCTTTGAAGATTAAATGAGACTATGTAGGTAAAAGAACCCTGACTGCCACTCAGATATTTACTGGTATTGTTTGTTATTATTACATATTCGAGAGGTACGGCAGGTGCTTTCACACGTTGGTCTGACTACTAAATCCAGAGTGAGGCCATTCCCTCCGAACTGATCACTCTGGTGTTTAAACCAGATTCTGAAAGCCTCAGAATTTTAAAATTGCTACTTCAGATGAATGTCCTACCTTTTATGTTGCATTTTTGAAACTGATTCAATCAGAGGAGTAGTTCGATGTTGTAAATACCTACACATCAGCTCATCTACTTCTAAATTAATCAAAATATTTAGGCATCTTCACAGAAATTTCTCATATTCATAAAACAAGGCAATAGTTATTTACTTCCTGATATTATAATATGCTTTGGAAAATCTCTATCTGACTTGTATAAAAGGAATAAAAGCTAGTTTCATGGAACTCCATTGTCAGAATAATGAATGCTCTAAAAACACATTGATTTAAAGCCTGCCCAACTCTCTCCCTCGGGCTGTGGAGAGTGTGCCCAGTGAGTCTTAGAAGGAAAGAAACTCCTCCTTTGCCCCACTTCCTGGACCTTCTTTGGAGCTGGGCTACTAGCTAGTGTGAGCAGAGAATAGCTAAACTGTTAAAAGGTTAACAGCCAACATGGTGTCCTCAGCATCTCTTAAAGGCACTTAGGAAACTAGTTGCAGGGAGCTGAGTAGCAGCCAGAGAGGACCACAGAGAGTGCACAGGAGCTTCTTATTCCACATGATTATATATTCAGAATAGTTTGAATTCCCTGGGCACCCATGGGGATGTCAGGGATATGGGAAAGAAGCATGCTGGGTAGGGGCAGGAGCAGTGGAGGAAGCTGGTCCAGCAATAAAAATGTGCGGCAGATACTTCCCTAAGGTAAAAAAGCCCCACAATCATGAAAATTCAGACAACAAGGAAAGAGCTGTGAATCTAAAAAATGAAGGTGAATTTCCAAGTGATGTATGATAATCCCTTTCAATCATTAAGAATTCTACCTTTTATTAGCAAGGACTTCTTTTTCTTAAATCATTCATAAATGGCTTTTTAAGATTCCCCTACTATATCCAGGTAAGTTAACACTTACCCACCCTGCCCTCTAGACTAGAAAACCCCAGGAATTATGACTAAATGTCTGTGACATTTTGGTTAGTTGGAGTTGGTGCTGGGGGAACTTTTGAGCATTAGCAGCTACACACATAACCTTTGGTTGTCTTCACTAATGTGGTTGGATGGAAAGATGTGTTGGAGAGTTGGGCAGAAGCAGGGGAATTTGGCAAACATATGTAATTGTTTATTAGCCTTGCATGTTTGTGACCTTTCAATGGCAAAATATAAAAAGAACTGCAAAATATATATTTCAATGATAGAAATAGAATAAATAGAATACGAACATATAGATAATAGAGAATACAATCTGTTTAAAACAAATCGTAGGGCTGAAAATACTTATCAAGTTTGCCATTTCACCCAAGATATGTAAGAGATCCTATCTGAGATATGCTGCTAGACATGGGACGCTTAGCCACAGAAGGAGGGAACTGAATTAGGGCATTTAATGGAGCAGAAACTTGAATTTGGACTCAGGGATTTGGACTCAGCACAGCATTATCTAGAAAGTATGACAACAGACTGCGGGTGCTGGACCGTGCAATAGGCAACATCAAGAGAACCCAAAATAAGAGTGAGGACAGTGAGATTTTTAACCACAGAGAATTTCAGAGCAAGTGATATTCAAAGATCTAACCAGTGCTGCCCAATAGAAATATGTAATTTAAAATTTTCTAGTAGCTGCATTCAAAAAAAGTAAAAAGAAACAGGTAAAATAAATTCTAAAATATATTTTATTGAACCTGATCTATCCAAAATGTTATCCTATCAACATGTGGCACTAACTATACATCAAGTGCTCAGTAGGCACATGTGGCTGTGGACAGCACAGAAATCAGGCAGGCTTTCGGCCCAGGGAAGTCTACCAGGCCGGAGAAAGACTAGCCTCACGATGACTGATGGAAATTAACATATTAATTGGTAATTCACAGATGAGAAAATAAAAGTGATTAGAAAATTCATAAAAAAATTTTCACCTCATTTGTATTCAAAGCTATAAAAATTAAAATATCAGTGAGATACTATTTCTCACCTGTCAAAATAGCCAAAGTTTAAAAAATTGCAGTTGTTTGAGGATGTGCTAAACCTCAGATACTGCTATTAGTAGTGTAAATTGGTATAACTCTTTTGGAAAACAGCTTTACACTTCATATCAAGAGTTTTGAATTGTTTTTTTTCAACTTCTAAGACTCTACAACAAAAAATAAAACATCATTTGTTGAGTGTTTATTATAGAATAGATAATATGCCTAGCACATCATATATTTTAAGTCTTTTATTTGTCACCACAAGTCTATGAAGTAGTTGGTACTAACCAGTTTTAGCCCTATTAAAATAAACCAAAGTATGGAAAAATATTATATATCAATATGTTATTATAGCATTATTAAAAGTAGCAAAAAATAGAAGGCAAGAAAAACTGGGAAAAAACTTAAATGTCTTAAAATCAGGGAATGGTTACCTAAGTGAAACTCCTCAATGGAATTGATACCTTTACTCAAGCATTCTTAAAGAATATGTAATGACATGGAAAAATACATCTTGTTTGCTATTGCCACAATAAAGCTGCATAACAAACAAGCGCTAAATCTGGGTAGGTAGTACACAGCAGGAAGCATTGATTTCTCACGCACGTGTTCGCAGGTTAGCTGGGATGTGGCTCTGCTCTTGGCTTGAGCTGGCTGGCTTTGCTTGCAGGCTCAGGTGTAATGCACTGTATTTATTTTGGAGCCCAGGTTGAAGGGGCATCTCCCTCTGGGGGAGGCTCTTCTCATGGCAGACTCCTGGAGTGCAAGAGGGCAAGAGGTCAAGAGTAACTGCACAGCATATTTTAAGCACCTGCTTGCTTCATGTTTGCTAACTTCTCATTGGCTGAAGCAAGCCACGTGACCAAGCCTAAAGTTGAGGGTTGGGGAAGTATCCTTAGCCTGCCATGAGAATGTGGTAAGAATGTGTATGTATAATTCTGTTATCAGGGGAACAAAGAATTGGCACCAATAATTCAATCTATCACAGTCTGGTCTCCATCACTATCATTCACATCCCTCCCACATATACTCACCTCCATCCCAACATCCCCCAAAATCTCATTCATGATGACATCAGGCTAGGAAGATAGCATCTCTGGATCTACATCAACTCCAGATGGGATTCCTCTTTGTCTAGAGACCTTTGAACTAAAAAGACAAGCCATCTCCCCACTCCCACACCCAACATACAAAAGTGGGACAAGAACAAGGTGACCACAGTAAATACCCCCCATACTAACAAGGGAAGAGTGAGAACTGTATAGCAGTCATGGGTTTATAGCAATTGTGAAATCCTGGTAGGCAAATGTTGTCAGGTTCACCTACCTTCAGGGAAGGGAATACTCTTGGATTAGACCCCATTACTGCTCACTGGAAGTAGCTCCCAAGACCCTAGTCCACTTTTCCCCAGGGTCTTGGCTCCACTCTTTGGGAGGTCCTTCTTTGCCAAAATCCCTCCTTGGCCACATCTGAAGACGGCTTTGGAGAATGTGCCCAATTTGGTGGCTGAGCAGCCTTCTCAGCCTGCTTCTTGCCTGAAGAAAGTTGAGGGAGGAGGAGTCCAGAGGTATTTTTATATCTCCCAGAGTCCTAATGACTTTTAGTGCAAGCTGACAGAAATTTTCTCAATACAGTTTAATTTTTCATCCCCGCAAATCCTAGGATTTATGGGCTCTGTTCACATTCAATTCTGTTTGCAAACCAGCCATGTTTTTTTCTGAACCCATCTCTTTTTTTTTTTTTTAAATTTTTTTTCTATTGATGTCTTAGTTTATAACACTGTGGGGTTTTAGTTGTACATTTTTGTTTGTCCGTCACCTTGTGGATGTAACCCTTCACCCCTTGTGCCCCCCCACCCCCCTTCCCCTTGGTAACCACCAATCAGTTCTCTCTGTCCATGTGTTCACTTATATTCCATATATGAGTGAGTTCATGCAGTGTCTGTCCTTCTCTCTCTGGCTTATTTCACTTAACATAATACCCTCTAGGTCCTTCCATGTTGTTGCAAATGGGACAATTATGTCTTTTCTTATGGCTGAGTAGTATTCCATTGTATGTATATACCACATCTTCTTTAACCAATCTTCAGTTGAGGGACACTTGGGTTGCTTCCACTTCTTGGCTATAGTGAATAATGCTGCAATGAACATAGGGGTGCATACGCCTCTTGTGATGGTTGATTTCACGTCCATTGGGTAGATGCCCAAGAGTGGTATTGCTGGATCATACGGTATTTCTATTTTTAATTCTTTGAGGACTCTCCATACTGTTTTCCATAGAGGCTGCACCAGTTTGCATTCCCACCAGCAGTGAATGAGGGTCCCCGTTTCTCCACAACCTCTCCAGCATTTGTTGTTATTTGTCTTTGTGATTATAGCCATTCTAACCGGTGTAAGGTGATATCTCAGTGTAGTTTTGATTTGCATTTCCCTGATGATTAGTGATGTTGAACATCTTTTCATGTGTCTATTGGCCATCTGTATCTCTTCCTTGGAAAAATGTCTGTTCATATCCTCTGCCCATTTTTTGATCGGGTTGTTTGTTTTTTTGTTGCTCAGTTGTATGAGATCTTTGTATATTACTGAGATTAATCCCTTGTCAGACAAACGATTTGCAAATATTTTCTCCCAGCTGGTGGGTTGTTTATTCATTTTGATCCTGGTTTCATTTGCCTTGTAGAAGCTCTTTAGTCTGATGAGGTCCCACTTGTTTATTTTTTCTTTTGTTTCCCTTGTCTGGGTAGACATGGAATCTGAAAGGATCCCTTTATGTCCAATCGCAATTAGTGTACTGCCTATATTTTCTTCCAGGAGTTTTATAGTTTCAGGTCTCACTTTCAGGTCTTTGATCCATTTTGAATTGATTTTTGTATATGGCGATAGGAGATGGTCTACTTTCATTCTTTTGCATGTGGCTGTCCAATTTTCCCAGCACCATTTATTGAAGAGACTTCCCTCTCTCCATTGTATGTTCTTTGCTCCTTTGTCGAAGATTAGCTGTTCATAGGTGTGTGGTTTTATTTCTGGGCTTTCAATTCTGTTCCATTGATCTGTGTGTCTATTCTTGTACCAGTACCATGCTGTTTTGATTACTGTAGCTTTATAGTATATTTTGAAATCAGGGATTGTGATGCCTCCAGCTCTGTTCTTTTTTTTCAGAATTGCTTTAGCTATTCGGGCTCTTTTGTTGCCCCATACGAATTTCAGTAGTTTTTGTTCTATTACCGTGAAGAATGACATTGGGATTCTGATTGGGATTGAATTGAATCTGTAGATTGCTTTAGGTAGAATGGACATTTTAACTATATTTATTCTTCCAATCCATGTGCATGGAATGTTTTTCCATTTCTTTATGTCCTCCTCGATTTCTTTCAATAGTGTCTTATAGTTTTCATTGTATAGGTCTTTGACCTCCTTGGTTAAATTTATTCCCAGATATTTTATTCTCTTTGTTGCAATTGTAAATGGGATTGTCTTTTTGAGTTCTCTTTCTGTTTTTTCATCGTTAGTGTATAGAAATGCAATTGATTTTTGTAAGTTGATTTTATACCCTGCCACTTTACTGTAGTTGTTGATTGTTTCTAGTAGCTTTCCGATGGAATTTTTGGGGTTTTCTCTGTATAGGATCATGTCATCTGCAAATAGTGAGAGTTTCACTTCTTCATTGCCTATTTGGAGTCCTTTTATTCCTTTTTCTTGCCTAATTGCTCTGGCCAGAACTTCCAGTACTATGTTGAATAAGAGCGGTGAGAGTGGGCACCCTTGTCTTGTTCCTGTCCTCAAAGGAATGGCTTTCAGTTTTTCCCTGTTGAGTAGGATGTTTGCTGTAGGTTTGTCATATATGGCCCTTATTATGTTGAGGTACTTTCCTTCTATACCCATTTTGTTGAGAGTTTTTATCATAAATGGATGCTGGATCTTGTCGAATGCCTTCTCTGCATCGATTGAGATGATCATGTGGTTTTTATTCTTCATTTTGATAATGTGGTGTATCACGTTGATTGATTTGCGGATATTGAACCATCCCTGTGTCCCTGGTATAAATCCCACTTGATCGTGGTGTATGATCTTTTTGATGTATTGCTGTATTAGGTTTGCCAATATTTTGTTGAGGATTTTTGCGTCTATGTTCATCAGTGATATTGGCCTGTAGTTTTCCTTCTTTGTATTGTCCTTGTCTGGCTTTGGTATCAGCATGATGTCGGCCTCATAGAATGTGATGGGAAGTATTCCATCTTCCTCTATTTTTTGGAATAGTTTGAGAAGGATAGGTGCTAAATCTTCTTTGAACGTTTGATAAAATTCTCCAGGGAAGCCATCTGGTCCTGGGCTTTTATTTTTTGGGAGGTTTTTGATTACTGTTTCAATCTCTTTACTTGTGATTGGTCTGTTCAGATTCTCTATTTCTTCTTGATTCAGTTTTGGGAGGTTGTACGCGTCCAAGAATTTGTCCATTTCCTCTAGGTTGTCCAATTTGTTGGCGTAAAGTTTTTCATAGTATTCCCTAATAATCCCTTGTATTTCTGTGGTGTCTGTTGTAATTTCTCCTCTTTCATTTCTAATTTTATTTATTTGAGTCTTCTCCCTTTTTTTCTTAGTGAGTCTGGCTAAGGGTTTGTCAATTTTATTTATCTTCTCAAAGAACCAGCTCTTTGTTTCATTGATCCTTTCTACTGTTTTTTTGGTTTCCATTTCATTTATTTCTGCTCTGATTTTTATTATTTCCCTCCTTCTGCTGATTTGGGGCTTTGTCTGTTCTTCTTTTTCCAACTCTGTTAGGTGCAATTTAAGGTTATTTATTTGGGATTTTTCTTGTTTGTTAAGGTGAGCTTGTATTGCTATGAATTTCCCTCTCAGGACTGCTTTTGCTGAATCCCATATGAGTTGGTATGGTGTATTTTCCTTTTCATTTGTCTCCAGATAGCTTTTGATTTCTCCTTTAATTTCATCAATGACCCATTGGTTGTTCAGTAGCATGTTGTTTAGTCTCCACATCTTTGTCCCTTTCCTAGTTTTTTCCTTGCAGTTGATTTCTAGTTTCACAGCATTATGATCAGAAAAGATGCTTGTAATGATTTCAATCTTCTTAAATTTATAGAGGTTTGCCTTGTTTCCTAATATATGGTCTATCCTTGAGAATGTTCCATGTGCACTTGAGAAGAATGTGTACTCTGCTTTTTTTGGGTGGAGTGCTCTGTATATATCTATTAAATCCATTGCGTCTAGTTTTTCATTTAAGTCCATTATTTCCTTATTGACTTTTTGTCTGGATGATCTATCTATTGATGTAAGGGGGGTATTAAGATCCCCTACTATTATTGTGTTATTGTTAATATCTCCTTTAAGGTTTTTTAGCAGTTGTTTTATGTACTTTGGTGCTCCTGTGTTGGGTGGATAGATATTTATAAGTGTTATGTCTTCTTGGTGAAGTATCCCTTTTATCATTATATATTGCCCTTCTTTGTCTCTCATTACCTTTTTTATCTTGAAGTCTACTTTGTCTGATATAAGTATGGCTACTCCTGCTTTCTTTTGTTTGCCATTAGCTTGGAGTATTGTTTTCCATCCTTTTATTTTGAGTCTGTGTTTGTCTTTAGAGCTGAGATGTGTTTCCTGGAGGCAGCAGATTGTTGGATCTTGGTTTTTAATCCATCCTGCCACTCTGCGTCTTTTGATTGGAGAATTCAATCCATTTACATTTAGAGTGATTATTGATATATGAGGGTTTAATGTTGCTATTTTATTGTTCATCTTCTGGTTCTTTTGCATTTCCTTCATTTCTTGTCCCTTGTATTTCAGACTGCAAATTCAATTTGGTATTTCTGCATGCTCATTCTCTTGGTTTTCTCTTTATTTGTCATGTGTGGTTCTCTTCTGGTTGTTTGTTTAGTGGTTACCGTGCGGTTTATATAAGCGATCTCCTGGATAAGAAAGTACATTTTCAGATGCCTCCTTTTTCCTGAGGCTGGGTCAGTTCAATCCCTTACCTCTTCCCCTCCTTATTTGTTATCTCTTTATTCCAGATTGTGTCATGAATGTGTGTTTCCAGTGATGAGCTTGAATTAATTTTTGATGTTTTCCAACTGTATTTTGTTCTGGTTTAGTCTCCTTGCTTTTCTCCTTGCTGAAATCTTTGTATCCCCTTTCTCATTTGTTTTTTTTTCAGGCCTAAGGGCCTTCTTGAGCATTTCTTGTAGTGGGGGTCTTGTGGTGACGAACTCTCTTAGCTTTTGTTTATCAGGGAGAGTTACTGTTTCTCCATCGTATTTGAAGGATATTTTTGCTGGATAAAGTATTCTCGGCTGAAGGTTTTTGTCTTTCATGATTTTGAATATATCATTCCAGTCTCTCCTAGCCTGTAGCGTTTCTGTCGAGAAATCATCTGAGAGCCTGATGGGGTTTCCTTTGTATGTTATTTTGTTTTTTTGTTTAGCTGCCTTCAATATTATTTCCTTGTCACGGGTATTCTTCAAGTTTGCTACTATGTGGAGAGATGATTTTTTATTCCTGTTTATATATTTAGGTGATCTATTGATTTCATTCACTGTTATTTCCCTCTCGTTCCCTAGGTTGGGGAAGTTCTCAGCTATTATTTCTTTGAACAAACTCTCTGCTCCTTTTTCTCTTTCTTCTCCTTCTGGAATACCTATTATCCTTATGTTGCTTTTCCTCATTGAGTCTGATATTTCTCGAAGAATTTCTTCATTTCTTTTTAGTCTTAGCTCTCTCTCCTCCTCTATCAGGAGCATTTCTGCGTGGCTATCCTCAATAGTGCTAATTCGTTCCTCCATATTGTCAGTTCTGCTCTTTAAAGACTCCATTTTTTCCACTATCTCGTTGATTTTGTTTTTCATCTCCAATAATTCTGATTGGTTTTTCTTTAGGGTTTCAATCTCTTTTGTGACGTAATCCCTGAATTCGTTGATTTGTTTCTGTGTGTTCTCTTGTATTTCGTTGAGCTTGTTTATGATAGCTATTTTGAATTCTCTCTCATTCAGGTTATCAAATTCTGTGCCTTCAGGGTTGGTTTCTGGGTGTTTGTCATTTTCCTTTTGGTCTGTAGCCTTGACAAATTGTCGCAAGGATCCGACGGGGACGGCTTTATTTTTACCCATGATTAAAGTTAGTCCTGCAGTTTCCCCCTGCTGCCACTAGATGGAGATCGCAAGCGGTTTGCTCTGAGGCGGCTGCAGCCCCCAGAGTGATTATGCTGAGACGCCGGGTGTGTGGGGGGAGGGGTCCTCTCTTTCTCCTGCTTGACCCGGGGGTTTCCTTTCTGGCTCTCTTAGGGTGTTTGCTACACCCCCTAAACAGTCCGTCGTCACTTCCCAGTGGGGATCTCACGACAGTCTGTGAGAGCACCTGGATGGCGATAGTTTTCCCCCCGCTGTGGGCCACCCCTCCCCCCTCTGTCTGCGAACCGCGCGCTGTTTTTGCCGATTGATTGGGGAGGGGGAGTACAACCTCCTACCTCTCCTCCTGTTCTCCTGGGCTTCCTGCGCCTCCACCGTCCGATGTATGGCAGCAGGGGTTTCTCAGAAGTCCTTCGTAGTGTTTGATTGAGCTCTGTTGGAATGTGAATGATGTTTTCATTGTGTCGTAGGGGGCAGAGATTCAAAGAGGGAATCTCACTCCGCCATGATCTGAACCCATCTCTTATAGTACCTTTTCAAATGCAACGAGCAACAACCCACTTACCCTATCAACATTGTGCCTTGACACTTGCTTGCCCATCATCCCAACTTTATCAGGTCCATTTTCTGTCTTTTGGTAACAGTTATAACAAATGTTTCACTACTATGTAACATGGATCAACATTTTTCCAGCCTCCTATAACAATTTCGTTGTAGTCTGCTCCCCGATTCTAAAGCTGATGGCACATATTTTGGGATTTATTACAGCAGCACCCCATTTCTAGTTCTAATTTATGTCTTATTCAGTGATTGCCATAATAATGCTGTGTAAGAAACAACCACAAAATCTCAGAGGCATGCAGCAATAAACATTAGTTTCTCACTTATGTGGTTTGGCTAGGATTTGCCTCAGCTTCCCGCTGAGCACCAGTTGGGCTTAGATCTTGGCCTTGTGTTTGTCCAGGTCTGCTCCACTTGTGGTCATTCTGCAGCCATGGCTGTATGAGCTCTTCCCATTATGGACAACCACACTGCAAGAAAACAAACCCAGCCATATCAGTACATTCCAAGTCTCTGCTTGCATCATGTTGTGTTAATCATGTCTTCTTATCCTTATTTTTGATGCTTTGACATCTTGGGGCCTGTTGACCCTGGAGGGAATGCCCCTCCCAGAGTCAGCTAATTCCTAGAGATAGTAAACAACTAGCCTTGAGTGCACATTTCATATGCAAACCAATATAGAGGCCATAACCCCAACCACCACCTTTATCAAGCTCTCACACTTTGGCAATATTCTCCTGCCCTAATCACCCCAGGGCCTGATACCAGACAACTAAGGGCAGCCCATACACCACAGAGCCCCTTGAAAGTATTCAAACTAGCCAATCCTGCTTATCCTGCCCCGCCCATTCCTTCCCAGGAAACCACAATAAAGCTCTTGCCCACATTTTCCCCTCACTACCTCTGCCTCCTGGCTGACCCTGGTGCTTCCCTGTGTGGCCTGTGGTATGGCGTGCCCCCTTCTCTTGAGATCTGTGAGTATAACAAACGTTCTTTTCAATGGCCATTATTTCTTGATCTGTTGGCCTTGCAATCCCTAAGTAACAAAAACCTACATTTGAAAACACGTGTCCGCTAATATCCCTTGACCAACTTAAGTCACTCGACCAAGCTCAAAGTCAGGCTGTGGGGAAATACTCTTTGCACACCAGCTTGGCAAAAGTGAATACACATTTCTATTAGAAGGGAGTGAAGGATTGGACGTTCTGTTCACCAGAGTGGCCAGAGTGTGGATGTATAATTCTATTAGAGGGGAGTGAAGAATTGGGACAAATAATTCAATCTGCCACACTGTATATGTGTATATATACTATGTTAGATAAAAAATTGAGATATGCAATATGATTTCAAATATGTAAAATAGAATCGATGCAGAGAAAGAAGTCTTGAAGGAAAGACATTAAAATGTTAATAGGGTATATCTTTGAGTGCTAGGACTGTGGATAATTAAAATTATTCTTTCTTCCTCTATTTTACAAATTGTCTTTCTTGAAAATATATTCACTTTAAAATTTAAAATGTACTATATTAATTAGAAGCTGAGTCTTGTAAGCATTAAACTAAAATTGTTTGAATATCTTCTGCTTAAGATCAGTAATGGCCCTAAAAGCATGAGCAAGGAGGATTTGCTGCTGATTCCACTTGTGAGAACAGAAAGGTTTCCAGAGAACGGAACCATGCAGGATCTGACGTGGGTTGTCCTCTTTTCTTTGCTATTTCAAGTGTGGTGCAGAGATCGCCAGCATTGGCATCACCTGGACACTTGTGAGAATACAAACTATCCATCTTCACCCCAAACCACTGAATCAAATATGTATTTTAAGAGGAATCTTCAGGTGGTTTACATTCACATTAAAATTTGAGATGCACTAATCTATTCCATACTGTTTATTATAACATTATTTAAAGTAAACATATTTTTACTTCATGATTCAAAATGGTTGATAGGAATTATTATAATAAAATGAAAAATAGGCAGATAGTGGGATACGTAGACAAACAGATTGGCCCAATGGCCGAGTAACAACAATTTTCACACATAAAAATGAATTTTTCAATCTATAATATTTATTGATTGCCAGCCTGATGTGGGCCCCTGTTCCAGGTAGAATAGCATTTCTCCCCAAAATTATAATGCAGAACTGTAATTCTGGGAAGTGTTAGTACGGTATTAATAGATGTCTCATTGTATTAGTTTCCTATGGCTGCTGTAATAAATGACAATAAATGACCACAAACTTGGTGCCTTAATACAACGCAAATTTATTCTCTTACAGTTCTGGTGGTGAAAAGTTTGAAATGGGTCATTGGGCTAAAATCAAGGTGTCAGCAGGGCTCTGTTCCCCCGGAGGGTCTAGGGGAGAATCCGTTTCCTTCCTTTTTCCAGCTTCTACAGGCTGCCCGTGTTCATTTGCTTCCTTCTGTCTTCAAAGCCAGCCATGGTCGGTGGTGTTTCTCATGCTGCATCACTCTTAAACTGACTCTCTTCTGCCTCTCACTTCCACTTTTAAAGACCTTTGTGATTACATTGGTCCCACCTAGATAATCCAGGATAACCTCGCTATTTTAAGGTCAGCTGATTAGCAACCTTAATTCCATCTACAACATTAATTTCCCTCTACCATGTAAGGTTCCAGGGATTAGGACAAGGACATCTTTGGGAGGACATAAGTCTGCCTGCCATACCCATGAAATAGAGATTTGGTGGTCACATAAATCTTCAAATAATATTTGCTTCTTCGTAACGTACATCAGCATAGTAAAGGCTCTGAGAATTCTTGAAATAAAGAAGCCTATTTAACTTTGCCCAACCCAGGAACTCTTCTTTGACTTGCGCATTTCATGAAGCCAAGCCAGAGAAATATGGAGAAATTCAGAGAAAATGAAGGAACTGGTTTTTGCCCTAAAGGAGTTGAAGAAAGCTTTTTATTTTTTAATCATCTATTGCAAATTAATCCCAAATTCATTAGTGCTGAGGGAATCTGGGGTGGAAGAGTGAGAACATCTGCAGAAACCAGAAGCCCTAATTACCAGGCTTCTGTTCCATTATAAGGCAATATCGAGTATGGCAGTGGTTATGGGAGTCCACGCCTATTTCCATTTTTACCAGTGACATATTGTGGCATTATGAATAATTTAAAAAACAATCTGCCCAGGTCACTTTCTTAATCTCTATAACTCTGTTTCTCGTATGTAAAATGGAGTTAACAGTATCCCTTTCATCCAATACCACTGCCAGGTTTTAATTAATGTTAAATTGCTCTTTGGCATCTACATGCAGAAAGAGCTATTTAATTTCAGTGTCAAATATTATGATGGTAATGAGGACTAGCTCACCAATATTTCATTATATGTGCACCTTTTTTCATTAATTTACTGCATAAATCATCAATGGCTATGTACAATATTATCCCTACAGCCAGAACAGCCAGCTTCTTTCATCTTTTAGATACCTCATGTTGAAACCAAGAAATGTAAACCAAAGAAAGCTGTGTGTTGTAAAAAAAAAAAAAAAAAAAAATTCCCAGAAGGCATTTGTTTTATGTGGTAAGCATAATGATTCCTTACAATAAAAAAACCTTGAAAAGTCTCACTTGTTCTAAGATTATTCATGCAGCAATTATGCTATTGATGACAACCTGTTTTTATGATAATATATTATAAGCTATTCTGAATCCACTCAACAAAGCATAGTGTAATGCTTGCAATCTTCCTCAGGACCTTATTTCTTGCTAAGATGTCTATTCACTTCCTTGAGTAGAAAAAGCTAAAAAATATAGGCATTTAAAAAAAAAGATAAAGAACAAATCAGTTGGAATCTACAGTGAACTGGAACTTGTAATTTTAAAGTGAAGAATCACAAAAGAAAGAAATTGTTGAGTACTCTGACATATTCTAGATGATCTTATTTATCTTAGTACAAATACTGTCCTAGTGAGCCCCACAATTGTGTGTATGACACAAAGGAAGGGGACCTATTTATTTTGCAATTTACCAAGAACAAAAGGGCTTTCCCAGCTCTGATCTTAAATTTGGCTTTGGATTGCTATAAGTTTTCAAGTAACTATTCATATTTCAAGTGAGTATTATTACTTAGGTTCTTAAGGGTCTTATTTGTTTTTGTAGAGTACGTAACACGTAAATATATTTTACTTTAAAAATAGTTATTGTAGTTGTTTTACCTGGGTGAGTCCACATGAAAAGAAAGTCGAAATACGTATTGAAAGAAGATGTGCTCCCTGATCTTAAAGAGGTTAAATCTTACTTTTGCTTCACACAAGTTTTGTTACAACTTTAAATTGTAGTTATATCCACATGGACAGAGTAGAAATGCCCCACTGAAACATCTACTTGATGTGGTCACCCATGTTCACCGTCAGTCTGCAAAATTTACTAGTTATTACACGAAAGGTGCTTTTTATCCTCAGTAGCAGGGTTTTTACTCCCTATTTGTTTTCCCTCCACTTCATTTTGCCTTGTTGATATAATTTGGATAAATAATTTGAAGGCAGGTGAATAAAAGGTTGGCTGAAGCTGATGAAAGTGACCAAATTGATTGATAATATCCTGGTCTCCTTTGTAAGCTAAGTTATAAAAACATGTAATTATGTAAAATAAAATTTAAAAATAGGTGTAGAAGTTAGAGTAAAAGAATATGGATAGAGAAAAGTAAAATGAAACCAAGTGTGAGGTCACACTTAAAATGCCCTCTATTTTTGTGACACACACACTCATTTAGGCTAATTGGTATACACACTTGGTAGAGGTGGGTCGCACACATTTGGTACTATATTTTTTAGCAGCCTATCAAATGAGGGAAAATAACCTCTGATGAGAATCTCTTGAAGATCAAAGAAGTCAGTTACTCAGCTGGAGTCTATTCTTAACAATGAGGTGAGAGGGGACAATGAAAATCTCTGTCTCTGTCTCTCGCTGTTTGGCTTTCTCTCTCTCTCTCATTCTGGGATTGAGGGTAATGGGCTGAGTTGAATTCTCTGAAGTCGTGTGCCCATGATAAAATTCTATTGTTCTCTGAACTGGGATGTTCAAAGAAGAGAATTTTAAAATCTACTTACCTCTGTTATTTTCAGAAAGGAGGGGAGTGGTGTAGCTGGTCATCTGAAAATATCAGATGATACAACATCATTTTATTTTTAGCTCTGAAATGTAACCATGGGACTGTAAAATAAAATCCAACACTTTTTGTTAGAGATGCTACAACAAGTCATGACTAGCTGGCATTACAGAAAACTGAAAGTCACCTACAAAGGGTATTATTTATGAGAGCGAAGAGTTAAGGGCAAGTCCTCATGCAGTAGTTGATGGCTGATTGGTTTGGCCCCGTGGTAGAGGTGTGTGTGTGCTTATAGATGTGAATCAGCAACATTTAGCGAATTTAGTGATTCCCACCATCAATTACTGGGGATGAAAGTGGCACTTGATTTTCAACACTCACATATCAGGGTGCCTCAGAGACGCGGAATCTTGTCCTGGCTCTGTTACTCACTGGCTCTGAGATAATTGCTTCCCCATTTCTCAGTTTGTTTCCTTTCAATACAATGTAAATTTGACTACAGACGCTTCGAAGTCCATTTCGTGAACTGAAGTTTAAGCAGAGTGATAATATCTTATTTAAACCTCCTATATGTAAACATGCAATTCTTTTTTACCTCTCTGTAGCCAAACTCAATTGTTCATAGCCCCTACTCCAATGATGGTAGGGAGGGAGAGAAAAAAAACCTAAACAAACCAAGGAAACAAACAACAAGCAGCTTTAATTTTGCCACTTCACTGTGCTTTTTTCCCTCTGGTTTAGAATTTGGTCTTTTGGTGTAATTACTCAGAATTTAAATTTAGTTGATTTGAAATTCAAGCTCTCAGTTAGGGTTGTCTTGTCCTCTCAAGGATGCTACCCTCTCCTCTTACTCCTTAATGTTGTCTTCCTTCATATTTTTCTCCTCCTCCTCTTTTTTCTGCTTCTTGCCTTACCATGGCTTCCAGGTACCAGGGAAAGCTTAGAGAGCAGCTTGGTGGGAGAGATGGGGTTTCTGGCCTGAGTTGGCCTCCACCTGAGTGTCTCTTCTGCTGGTCCATGCTCCTTCTTTGCTTTGCCAGTCCATGCTCATCCTTCTGACATGTACCAGCATCTGCTGCTGGTGCCCTCGGCTGTAGCCATGCCCTCTGATTTTCAGGTCCCTGCAATTTGTGCCCTCCTTATCCTGTCCCCCACCCTTCTCAGCTTTCCATCCTTTCTGCAGTGTGCGGGAACTGCTGGATAGGAGCTGACCACGAGAAGTCAGGAATCCTAAGGATCGAAATATTCTATCCCTCCTTTTCTACTCCTCCAAATCCAAACTATGGCTTCAGGCACACAGCAAGATTGCTTTTTTTTTTTTTTTGTATAAAGCAGACTCTTTTGCCCCTAGATCCTCAAAGCTACTTAGGGGTTTCCATTTTGCACCAAGAGTCTCAATCCTGCGAGGGAGGATACTCACCTATGTCTAACTCTCTCTTTTTTCTGCCTCCCTGCTGTCTGGGAGGAATGCTTTCCCTTCAGTGGGATATCATGTCCATCTCCTATCACATATCCTTTCTATGTCTCCTACTAAATATTCTACACTGAAGTCCTCTAAGCTTTAATGCTTTGAAGTCTGCAAAAGCATTTTTCTCCCACTTAGTAAAGTTTGGCTCTTGCAATTAGAAATAAAAGATCTGCCTTTCTTATCTTCAAAATGTACATGATCAACTTATTTAAGAAGTTAGAAGCCGAAATCTGACTATTCTCTTCCTTGATTCCAAGGAAGAGATTCTAAGACTTCTATGAGCAGAGGACAAATGGGTAGCAAGAATTAACAATAAAAATGACACCAGTTAATATCTCAAAATATTATTTTAAAATGACACACGGTTCTGCCTCTGGGAGATGGAGTAGACTTTATCCTACTCCTCCCACTAAGAAGAACTGAAACTGCTGGTCATTATATATAAACAGAAGACACTGAAAGGTGGACAGAGAAGGAAGATTGGCTAGGGACCTTGAGATCCAGTGAACAACACTGCAGTGATTTCCCTAGATTTATTCATTTATTTTTTTGCCTCATATATCACAGACATGGAGTTGAAGAAGCTGGCAATCTGGAAATGCCAATAAAGACAGACAAACAAAAAAGCCATGGCAAAAGCCCACTCTCTCTAACCAAGGGACAGGAAAGTGGCAGTCTAGCAAGACAAAACACTTTTAAACAATAACCGATCTTTTCCAGCCCAATACCACCGAAAATTCTGTGCCCCAATCACATCCACACCAGCAAAGGCCTGATCAGGAGCCTAGACTTCCATCCCTGAAGCTTCTCCCAACCCCACAGTGTCAGTGAAGACTACAGAGAGATCTTGAACTTCAGCTTCCACCAATCGGTAATGAAAGGCCTCTCCCTCTGTCCGCTGAGGTGGTGTCAGAGAGGACTTAGTAGAGAGTTAGGACTTTCACTACTCCCAGTGGTAACAGGGCTATCTCCCATGTGTCAGTGGTGGGCATGTGGAGTCGCTCCTGGCCAGAGTGGTATCAGTGTAGGCTTGGTGGGGAGTCAGAACTCTGATGTCCATTCAGCCGAAATCAAGAGCCCTTCTCCATGTAGGATGTCAACTGAGGCCAAGTGGGGAACCTGGGATTCTACCTTCACCTTGTAGTAACAAGGTGGCACCCACTCTTCTCCTGCCAGAACAATGTCTGAGAAGCCAGAAGACTTGAATAAGATCCAGAGTCTCATAATATAATACTATAAATGTCCAGGTTTAAATAGAAAATCACTCATCATATAAAGAACCAGGAAGATCTCAAACTGAATGGGAAAAAAAAAAAAAAACAGTCATTAGATGCCAACACAAGGATGATAGAAATGTTAGGATTAATTATCTGACAAAGATTTTAAGGCAACCATGATAAAAATGCTTCAGTGGGTAAATAGGAACACAGATGAAATAAATGAAAAAATATAAAGTATGAACAAAGAAATAGAAAGGTTCAGCAAAGAAGTAGAAGATATAAAGAGGAACAAAATGGAAGTTTTAGAAATAAAAAAATACAATAATTGAAATAAAAAAAAACTCATTGGATAGGCTCAAAAGCAGAATAGATGGGACAGAAAAAGAAGCACTGAACTGGAAGACAGGGAAATAAAAATTATCCATTCTAAACAACAGAGAGAACATAGAGTGAAAAAATGAACAGAGCCTCAGGGACCTGTGAGAGTATAAAAAATGATCTAATATTTGTATTATTGGAGTCCTGGAAGGAGAGAAAAGAGATGATATGGCTGAAAAAGTATTATAAGAAATAATGGCTAAAAACTTCCCAAATTTGGAAAAGACATAAACCTATAACTTCAAGAAGCTGAGTGAACTTCAAATAGGATAAACCCCCCAAAATTTATACCAAACACATCAGGGTCAAACTTCTGAAAACTAAAGAAAAAATCTTGAAGTCAGTTAGAGAGAGACCACACTTTACCTATAGCAGAAAACCAGTTTGAAAGACATCAGATTTCTCATCAAAAACCATGGAGGCCAATCGAAAGTGATACAACATTTTTCAAGTCCTGAAAGAAAAAAACTGTCAATCCAGAATTCTATATCCAGCAAAAGTACCCTTCAGGAATGAAGGGGAAATCATCACCTTTTCAGATGAAGAAAAATTAGAATAGCTTGTTGCCACAGACATATGCTAAAAGAATAGATAAACGAAGTTTTCTAAACAAAAAAGAAATGATAAAAAAGGAATCTTGGAATATCACAGTGGAAGAAAGAACAATGGAAAGAGTAAAAATATAGGTAAATACGTTTTCCTTCTCTTGAATCTTCTAAATTATGTTTGATGGTTGAAGCAAAAATTATAACACTGTCTGATGTGGTTTTATGTATGCTTAGGAAATATTTGACAAGTAAAAACAAAAGAGGGACAGGAATGTAAGGACAGGTAAGATTTTTACATTTCACTCAAATTGGCAAAATGTCTACATCAGTAGACAGTGATCAGTTATGTATATATAATGTAGTACCTAGAGCATTCGCTAAATAGCTCTACAAGGAGATAAATGAAAATAGAATTCTAAAGCATGTTCAAATAACCCATAGGAAGTCAGGAAAGAGAAAGCAGAGAAATGAAAAAACAAACAGAAAACAAAAAATAAAATGGAAGGCTTAAGTCTTAACATATTAATAATTACATTAAATGTAAATGATCTAAGCCTGTCACAAATTAAGACAGAGATTGGGAGAGTGGATTAAAAAAATATGACCCAAACATATGCTGTCTATAAGAAATTCACTTCAAATATAATGATATAGGCAGGTTGAAAGTAAAAGGATGGAAAAAGATATATCATGTAAACCTTAATCAGAAGAAAGGATGAATGACTATGTTAATATTGGTTGATGTAGACTTCAAAGCAAAGAAAATTACCAGAGTCAGAGAGAGACATTACATAAGGATAAAAGAGTCAACCCACCAAGACATAGTAATCCTAAATGTGCATGCACCAAAAACAGAGCTGCAAAATGTGTGATGGAAAACCTGATAGAACTGAAATGAGAAATAGACAAGTTCACAATTATGGTTGGAGGCTTCAATACCCGTCTGTCAGCAATGGACAGAAAATCATCAAGAATATAGAAGAACTCAGCAATACCATCAGTCAACAGTATCTAATTGACTTTCATGCAACACTCTACCCAACAACAGTGAATATACCTTCTTTTCAAGTGCCCACAGAACATATGCCAAGATAGATCATGTCCTGTGTCATAAACCAAACCTTAACAGATTTAAAATAATTGAGATTAGGGGCTGGCCCAGTGGCGCAGCGGTTTAGTCCGCGCTTGGCAGCCCGAGGTTCGCTGGTTCGGATCCCAGGCGCCCGCCGACGCACCGCTTGGCAGCCACGCTGTGGCGGTGTCCCATATAAAGTAGAGGAAGATGGGCACGGATGTTAGCCCAGGGCCAGTCTTCCTCAGCAAAAAGAGGAGGATTAGCTACGGAAGTTAGCTCAGGGCTGGTCTTCCTCACAAAAAAAAAAAATAATTGAGATTATACAAAGTGTATTGTCTGAACACAATAGAATCAAAATAGAAATCAATGGCAGAAAAAAATGACAGATAAATCTCTAAACATTTGGAAATTAATGCACTTCTAAATAATCTATGGGTCAAAGAGGAAGTCTTAAGGAAAAATTTTAAAAGAACATATTGAATGGAACGAAAATAAAATATAGCATCAAAATGTGTGGAACACAGCTAAAGGAATGCTAAGAGTGAAATGTATAGCACCAATGAACACATCAGAAGAGAAGTCACAAATAAGTAATCTAAGTTCTCACCTTAAGAACTTAGTAAGAGGGGGCTGGCCTGCTGGTGTAGTGGTTAGGTTTGCATGCTCCGCTTCAATGGCCTGAGGTTCGCAGGTTCAGATCCCGGGTGTGGATCAATGCACTGCTTGTCAAGCCATGCTGTGGCAGCATCCCATATAAAGTAGAGGAGAATGGGCATAGCTTTTAGCCCAGGGCCAGTCTTCCTCAGCAAAAAGAGGAGGATTGGCAATGGAAGTTAGCTCAGAGCTAGTCTTCCTCACAAAAAAAACCCCCAAAAAATTTGGTAGAATTCTCCTATGAAACCATCTAGACCTGGAGACATGTTTTGGGAGTTTTAAAATTACAAACTCAACTATTTTAATATTTAAAGGGCTATTTAAATTATCTAGTTTATAGTAGGTGAGTTGTGTAGTTTGTGCTATTTGAGGAATTGATCTATTTCATCTAAATTTTCAAATTTATGTGTGTAGAGTTGTTCATAATGTTTCCTACCTTTAAGGAAGGATTAACACCAATTTTACACAATTTCTTTGAGAATATAGAAGAAGAGGAAAAACTTCCCAATTCATTCTGTGAAGCTAGTATTATCCTGATACCCAAACTGACAAAGATAGTACACAAAAGAAAACTATAGACCAGTATCCCTCATGAATATAGATGCAAAAATTCTCTAAAGATATCAAAAAATAGAATTCAGCTATATAAAAAAGAGTTCTATATCATGACTAAATGGGGTTTATTCCAGGGATACAAGGCTAGTTGAATATTTAAAAATCCATCAATGTAAGCATGTTAACAGGCTAAAGAAGAAAAATCACATGATCATATCAACTGACGCAGAAAAATCATGTGATAAAATCCAACTTTTATTCATGATAAAAAATTCTTGGCAAAATAGGAGTAGAGAGGAAATTTTCTCAAGTTGATAAAGAGCATCTACAATAAACCAGCAGCTAACATTATAATGGTGAAAGACTGAATGCTTTCCTCTTAAGATCAGGAAAAAGGCAAGGATGTCCTCTCTCACCACTCTCAGTTAACATTGTATTGGAAGTGCTAGCCAGTGTAATAAGATAAGAAAAGGAAATAAAAGGCATATAGATCAGAATGGCAAATAGAACTGTCCCTATTTGCAAATGACCTGATTGTCTATTTATAAAAATCCCAAGGAATCTAAAAAAAATTACATTCTAGAACTAATGAGTGAATTCAGCAAGGTCATATGATATAAATTAAACTTAGGAAATCAATTGTATACAATATGTATACTATATGTTTACGATTAATGAACACATGGACACCAAAATTAAAAATAAAATACCATTTACAATTCTCAATGATTGTAAATACATCAAAACACAATAAAATACTTAGGTGTAAACCTAAGAAAGCATATACAGGAGGTATATACTGAAAACTACAAAACATTGATGAAAGAAATAAAAGATGACTAAGTAAGCGGAGAGATATATTATGCTCATGGGTTGGAAGACTCGGTATGGTAGAGATGTTAATTCTTCCTAAATTGACAGACAAGCTTAATAAAATTCCTATCAAAATTCTTGCAAGATTTTTTTTTGTAGTTAAGGACATGATTATCCTAAAATTTAATAAATAAATAGTTAATTTGTAATAAAGAAATAATAAATTTATAATAATAGAAATAAAATAGTTAAAACAATTTTGAAAAAGAAGAACAAAATGGGAGGTCTACCAGGTTTCAAGACTTATTATATGGCTACAGTAATCAAAATTGAATGGAATTTGTGGAGAGAAGCACAGAGATCAACAGAAGAGATCAGAGAACCCATAAACAGACCCACACAAATATGTCCAATTGATTTTTGACAAAAGTGCCAAAATAATGCAATGGAGGAAAGGTAGCCTTTTAACAAATGATGCTGAAGTAATTGAACATTCATAGGCAAAAACAGAAAAAAAAAAAAAGGATCTCAACCTAAACCTCACACCTTATACAAAAATTAACTCAAAATGGATCATGGACTTAAGGTAAAATGTAAAACTATAAGACTTTCTGTAAAACAACCAAACAAAAAGCAACAGCAACAACAAAAGGTAGAAAATCTTGGGGATCTAGAGCTGGGCAAAGAATTCTTAGACTTGACACTAAATCAAGATCTATAAAAAAATTGGACATCATTGAAATTAAAAACTTTTGCCCTGAGAAACACCCTGTTAAGAGGATGAAAAGACAGGTTGAGAGAAGACATTTGCAAACCACATACCTGACGAGTACTCCTATCTAGAATATATAAAGAACTAAAGAACTTCCAAAACACAATAACAAAAAATCAAACCACCCAATTAGAAAATGGGTAAAAGAAATGAAGAGACATTTCACCAAAGAAGATACACAGATGGCAAATAAACACATGAAAAGATATTCAGCATCATCAGCCATTACAGAAATGCAATATAAAACTACAATGACATATCACTCTGCACCTTTCAGAATGCCTAAAGTAAAAAAAATAGCGAAAGCACCAAAAATTGTCAAGGATGCAGAGAAACTGGATCACTCATACATTGCTGGTGGGAATAAAAGTGGTACAGCCCTTCTGGAAAACAATTTGGCATTTTCTTAAAAAACTAAACATGCAACTACCATATAACCCAGCAACTGCTATCCTGGATGTTTGTTCCAGAGAAATGAAAACTCATGTTCACACAAAATCCTATACATGAATGTTCATAGCAGCTTTATTTGTAATACTCAAAATCTAGAAACAATCCATAAGTCCTTCAGTGGATGAATGGCTAAACAAACTATGGTACATCCATACCATAGACTATCACTCAGCAATAAAAAGGAATGAACTATTGATACACACAACAACTTGGATGAATCTCCAGAGACTTATGCTGAGTGAAAATAGCCAGTTTCAAAAAGTTGCATACTGTATGATTCCACTTATATAACAATTTCAAAATTACAAAAATGGAGGACAAATTAGTAGTTGCCAGGGACTAAGAGCAGTGGGGGGAGAATAGGAGGTGGCAAAGAGAGATGAGTGTGGCTATAAAAAGGCACCATGAGAGATCCTAGTGGTGATGGAAGTATCTCTGTCTTGACCGTATCAATGCCAATACCCTGGCTGTGATATCGTACTACAGTTTTGCAAGATGTTACCACTGGGGGAATCTGGATAAAGGGTCCATAGGATCTCTGTATTATTTCCTACAGCTGAATATGAATCTGCAATTATCTCAAAATAAAATGTTTAAAAACAAAACAAAAAGAAAAGAAAAGCAACAGTGACCCTGTATTCAGTACCTGTGTGCCTCATCCACGTTTTCTAGCACCTAGAACAGTTCCTGGCAGATAGAAGCCACTTAATATTGTTGAATGAATGAATAAAACATGAGTCTGAAACAAGGGAATGATTCATAAATTATTTGATATTTATTTAAGATTCATAAATCTTAAAACTTCCAGGAGCGATAGAAACTCTTTTTCTTCCATTATCTACAGATGTTTTAAAGGGTCTTTCCCTCTCTCTCATAGCATTGGTTCATTTTTCTTAAGTTTGTGGACAGACCTTTGAAGGATTGTTGGAATCAGAATATTTTGGAAAGCACAAGCAAGCCTTTTACAGAAACCAGTTGGAAATTTTTTATTTTTCCAAAGAAATTTTATTCAGTTTTGCTCTTCCTTAATCATTGGGGATACAAGTTTCATGATTTTTTTCCTACTTTGCACATATTTGATATCTGGGTCTTAGTTTGCACAGAGCACAAGCTTGACTTCACTGTAAATTACTGGGTCAATATCCTCCCCAGGTTCCTGTTTTATGTAATCTAGTACCCAGTGAGTTTTCTGGAAATGAGTATTTTTAGGGGCAAGGGAGGATTATACTTTTGACCTGCTTACCGATGGAATTACCTGCAAGGACTCTCAGTTTACCCTTCACCCTAAGCGGGGGAACAGTTCCCATTGCCTAGGAGACAGACACCAGATAGGCTGCCGAAAGGAAACCAGGTCTCTGAGAACTCATTCTGGTGAACAGGTGTTTCCATCCTTACAACCCTGAGGCCAGGAGAGTGTGTTTTGCAAGTCATGAGGGAGAGGTGATCAGATCAGTAATCTATGCACTCTCTGAGGGAATTGGTATAAAACAATATTCTATAGCCACAGCCGCAAAAATGCGGGCCTCTAGTCCCTTTATCGTACATCTGATGGAGCAGTTCCCTCTAGTGGTCACAGCCTGTGCTGCCGAATGAAGAGGAAGTGCATTCCTTAATTCTGAAATTCAGGCTAAAGAAAATAGGGCCTTTTCTTAGTCCCGGGCATAACTAGCAGCATCTGACATTCACGAATGCATTTTCAAGGTTTATAAAACAAGCCAGCCTCCACAAGCACCACGAGGGAATCTAGGTTAAAACTGGTAAACAGTCCACCAGATACAAACCGTAAGATGCCCGTTTGCCTTCGATGGCCCAGTCTCTGTTTCTGCACTTTTTAATCATGTGCTGTAACCACCCCCCCGCCAGTTATCGGAGCGCAGCCCATCACGTAACACATTAAGAATTCGGTGCTATTGCTTTCATCAAGATCTGTGATCGAATAGCACTCTTATATTTTTCCGTGAAATTAAGTCAGTAGATTCCCTTTCCCAATGGAAATGCGTTCTAAACCCCGTTCTTTAAATGTGGAATTAAAGGCCATTACATTTCAAGCATCAGGGAGAAGTTAAAATTGGTTAGGGCAATTACAGCCCAGCTCAGCCCAACTCAGCTCATGTCTTAGAACCCTTGTCTCTGGATTATTCTGGGGTATTGGGGAGGTGGTGACAGTCATGACTTCTAGCATTTGAATGAGGCCCGCAAACTCTGTCCTGTTTCACTGTTTTTTGCCCGGAGGTTTCCTGTCCTCAAATAGCCTTTACTCATCTTCAGAGCTTTCATACTTTTGCTATTTTTGCTAAACTGGATACTTTGCATAGGTTGTCATGCTATTCAGGGGGCGGTGGCTCTGATGTTTTGGAATTCACTCCATCCAGTAAAGGCTGTTTTGTTTCCTCAGAGTGGCCTTTCCAGGTGGTGGCCCAGGGAGGGGGAGAGGGAGGAAAAGAGGTGGCTATCACTTCTTTATTGTAGTTTGATAAAGTATATTTTAAAATTACCATTGCTTTAATGTACTTTTTGCCACAATCTTTATTTAAAAATTTTAAATATCATTGAAGGATGTGCAAGGCTTTTGATAAGAGGGCACTACAGAAAAAAGGCATTGAGAGTCTGAGCTGAAGAGAACAGTGCAGCATTGACACAGCTAATCCCCATTGTGCTTGCTGTGTCAGGTGCTGTTCTAAGTGCTTTTTCATGCTGATTTATTTAATCCCCATAACAACAGTGAGGTAAGTTACTATTATCGTTCCTATTTTATGGATGGAGAAAAGGAGGTATAAAGATTATATAAAGTACCCAATGTCTCTTAGCTGGAAGGCAGTCCGACTCAAATCTTGGACTTGAATAAAGAGACCTATTATGGTCCTGACTGTGTGATTTAGGGCAAGTCATTGGAGCACCTCTGAGATTTCCTTACCGATGAAATGGGGATAATAATTCCTGCTCTGTCTACTGCACTAGGTTGCCGTGAGACCATTTATTTCCTAAGTATTTGTTGAGCACCAACCATATGTTTACTGGAAGCACAACTGTGATGACAGATATGTTCTTGGCCTCATGGGCTTTATATTCTAATGAGGGAGACAGAAAACAAATGAACAAAGACATAAATAAAGTCATTACAAATTGTGCTAAAGGCTCTGAAGGCAGTGATGCAGGGGTTGAGACAGGGAACCAAAGCTGGGGGCAGTGGAGGGTGCATAGTGGTGTGACTGCAGCCACTTTAGATAGGGGAGTCAGGGCATCAGCAAAAGCTCAGAGAGGGTGACATGTTAATTGAGACCTGGAGATGGACTGAGCGCTGGCCATGGAGAAACATTGGAGAGGATGGGAGAATAGATTATTCCAGATGGAATGATATACGCAAAAGCCAGGTGTTGGACAGGAGCTGGCTATGTTTGCAGAAACTGAGAGAAGATCCGTACGATGCCATCAACGAAGTTACTGCACATGAACGTGTGGAAAGAGCTGTCAAAATTAGGGAGTAAAAATACCCTGAAACAAAAACACTGATGCATTTGCTGCATTCAGGCCAGCTAAAACAGGAGATTTCATGAGAAAAAATGGTTAAAATAGTCCCATTGCTCCTTTGCCTTCTCTGTGCCCGTAGGTGCATAGGGATGTCTCTGCTCCTGCCTACTTCTTAGTGTAGCAGGATAGTTTATTGAAACGTTTGGGTTTATCTTTCTGTATTTTCTTCTTTCTTGTTCTCCTGCACTCAGCCTTCCCCCTTTTTAATTTCTTAAATTGTTTGCAGTTTTTTTTAGTCCTTTTGTTAAAACCCTAGACTGCTGAAGGAATAAGGCTGGATGCCATTTTCCTCTTTCCATTGGCTCTCTGTACCATTTATTCTTTTTAATTCTTATGTTTTTATTTACTCAAGCAATATATAATTATTATAAAATTTGGGTAAGTGAAATAAAATAAATTTAAATTACCTAATATCCTACCATGCAGAGGTAAGCAAGCATTATCAACATTTTAATGTATACAGAGTCTTTGTAACCGTTTTTCCTTGCAATTTGTATATCCTACTACTGGCTGATGGGTTTTGTCATAATATGAGGTAGGTTGGTTAAAGTAGAGGTAAACTCTTTCCCACTTTTTATATTTTTCAAAGTGTTGTTAAAATAATTAGACCTTAAAAGTTACGAGCAAAGATTAAATAACTAAGAAAAATATGTTGTGCTTAGTATTATTTAACTTCAAAACTTAATTATATAATTAATTAATTGTTTTATCACTCATTTAAAGTTTACTTTGGTATCTAAAATCTCTAGAAAATTGTCCACGACTTTGAGGACTCGGTCTTGCTAATGGTAAGACTTCTGTAGGCTCTGCTATTAACTTAAAGAATTATTTCTTTTTATGCTCTCAGATATCTGCTTTTCTAAGGTCTCCTTACACCAGGAAGAAGATAGAAATAGCTATAGATTAAATTTTAAAAATTCCAACAACCCAGCAGAATATCTGGCACATGATAGATATTCAAAAAACACTCATTTCCCTTATTTCCGGTCTCCTTTCTGAACCTAAGAACATAAAAGCTACCATGGTTTATTTTTCCCAAATTAGATGAAAATATTTTTCCTTCTTCCTCACTTCCTCCCTCCCTTCCTTCCTACCTCTGTCTCTTTCGCAAGAATTACCACTCCTCCACCTTCTCTCTAGCTGGGTATAATTAGAACTTACTTAGATAAACTAGTTATTGCTAATTAACCTTGGTATTTATGACTTTTAGCAAGCCCTCAATCAAGAAATATTTAGACCTAATATGTGCTGGGAAGTGTGCTTAGATCTGTTGGAGAAAAGTACAGTGCCAAAAAAATATGAGACTAAGTGTAAGTAGCAACTGGTTTGTTTTACAAATTCTCTCTACAGTTCTTTAAGACATGATATCCCAGCCCCCAAAAGCTGCATCCCTTTCACAGAACATTACATTCTGAACAGAAATCAGAAATGTTTTAACTGATTTCATCATAATGTCCTAATTGTCTTCTTTCTTTTTTTATGTATTTGGTCTAAGAGGGCTAAGGCAGGATTATATCTTTTTCACTTTTCTCATGCTGTTGGATTAAAAAAATAAAATCAGTCCTGACATTTGGACTCCCAACTGTTACATTATAAATACACAAAAAATGCAACTGGAAAGTCTTTGAACAAAAGGTTATTTGTTTGGGGCTTCTCATTTCAAAAACCTCCTATGTGTGTTGTCAGGGCAGGGGAAAATCCCCTTTCTACTCTTCTTGTGTGCTTATGGCTGGACTAATAAGAAAATTCATGCAAGACCAGATGAACAGAAGAAAAACCCAGTTTAATATGTATGTATTGGAGATCATAAAGAAATGATGCTCAGAGAGTAAACAAAGCAAGCGGTATATATATCTTTTACACAAAGAAACAATAAATTTGTGAGGAATAACGGGACAAAGAAACTTTGTCCTGATTTGACGTACGTAATTAGTGAGGAATTTAGGCAGATTTCAGGCTTGAGGCAGTAAATTAGTAAGGGTTGTTTATGCAGGCTTCTCGGCCCTGAATTCCCTCGCTCTGGTGGTGAGGATGTAGGAAGAACACCTCTCACATGGGAGATTTATTTCCTGCTTTCAGGGGAAACAGAGACAGGAGGGTCACAATGCCCTTTTTGCTTCTCCAGTAACTTTAATTCAAAATAATCAATAAGCTATTCTGGGATATTTTGGGGTGGCCTGCCCTGGGTCCCAACAGTGTCATTAAACAAAACAAGCATATAGTTTTGGGGAAATAATTTTATTTTTAAAATATACTTTTCAGACATATCTTCTTACCTCTCTGCCTCTCTCTTTCTCAACATATTATTTAATTCCATCCCCTTGTATTTGGGACAAGTTTGGTAGCAAGATTGGGGACAAACTGGAAAAATGGCCATTTAGCCCAAGAAACTAGATTGTAGCTTTCCTCTACCAAGAAACAATTGTATATAGATGAGAATTTATTGAACATTTCTGGCAGTAATTTAATGTTATCCATTTAAAAGTCATCTGACAGTTTTAAATATGGAAATTTTAGTTTCTCGTCCACATCAACAGATATTAAAATTTCTGCAATTCCTTATGGCTATGTCAGTCTTGATGTGCATGATGCCTTTTTAAAATAAGACTCAGCGGAAAAATCTCCATAATAATCTGGAGGTTTGGAAGAAACAAAATTACTTTTTTATGATACAGAATAGCATCTTAAATCATTAAAATGTTCCTTCACTTTAGCCATGGGTCCCAGCTGAAGGGTAAGTCTTGAATTTAGAAGTATTTTCCAGCCTAAATGTTGGAAGCTTTGCCTGCTAGTTTGAAGCTAGAAGGAGGCTTGGAGCCACCCTCTTCTTCTAGGTCCAGCCTCCACTTCCCAAGGGACTTGCTCAAAGTCCCACAGACAGTTGGGGTGGAGCTAGGCCTAGAATCCCTGCCTGTGACACTCACCAGTCATTATGCTGAGTTGTTCCCTCTGTCCTGGAGGGCTCTAGCCGTCCCCAACTTTTCCTCTGAGATCCATTCAATATTGTAAAAGACACATCTGTTTTTTCTGTTGAAAGGGGGTGTTTTTCAATATCAGAGCAGGAATGATGGATCTTACCCTAAGCTTCTTAGGAACAGAGATATAATTCTCAAACGTAGACATAAAACATTAATGTGATAGTCTAGTTTTCAGTGTAGTATACACTATGCTATTTATAATAGATTGTACTGTTTTTAACAGGAAGCTTTGAAGCAGGAACCAAACCATAAAAACAATGGTGAGTCTTAAATATGAAAACAGTAGAAGTTATTTACTCAAGATATCCATAACTAAGGCTTTCAATCATCTTCTATTTACTTAAAATCATTATATAAGCAAAGCATCAAACTTCTATAATTTAATCCTGATCCTTACCTGCTCCTGGGAGCCTAATCTACTGTGCTAGAGAGAGAACCTTTGTGTAAACGTGCTCCCTCCTTCTATTTTTTTTTCATAAACAGCAATTCAGTAATTTTCTTATTGAGACAATTGAGAATTCACATGTAGTATTAGATATTTCTCTTCTTGAAATAGTAATTGACTTCCTTTGCTAACTTTTCAGTTCTCCAAAAATTGAAGAAACAGTGAGGGATTGGCTTCCTGAAACTTAATTCTAAGTAACAAAAGACATTTTGGGTGAGACAAGATTTCTTAAGTGATAATTAATTGGTTATATCTACATTTTATGTTTTGATTCAGGAAATAGTCAAAAGCAGAGAAATCTGATGCTTATTATTCTTTGATAAAAGCATGCCAAGGATCAATAAAAGGTGTTGTAAAGGCACAGGGCTTGACTTTCAAAGGAGAGCAGCCACTGAGGATTTGTTTAAAAATGTTAGCATAGAGGTGAGGACTGTCACCCTCTCATTCTCTCAGACCAGAAATACAGGAAGTTCTGCAGGAAAAAAGTAGTCTCAACTTGAAGATAACTCTAGAGAAGACTGTTCACTGAGAGAAAACTTAGATTTAATTTTGTGAGTAAACCTTCAGCTAGAACTCAGAACCCTCTTTCAGAGAGGTTTCAAATGCAAGCTGGTTTGATCAAATATGTGGGGAGTCCCAGAAATGACATTCTTATTGGTGTTTCCTTTAAGTTGTATCAAATATAATTGTTCCAATGTCATTGAATATTAAAAATGGAAGAAAGCTCATTCTATTTAGTCTCTTATTCTGACTTTACCAAGATACCATGCATATTGTTATTTCCACTTTCTCACTACTCTCCAGAAGTCAAATCCAGAAGACAATTAATTAAATGTTTACTGTATATACTTAATAACTGTCATGGAGGCTCCAGTGGAGAAACAGACAACATCCTTTCCCTACATTAAAACCACGGCTTTCTTTCTCACTTCCCTTACCTCACTTTGTTGATCACCCTTCCCCTATTTGCCTCTTGTAAACTCTTACTTTCTTTCAAAACTTCACCTTGAATTTCATCTTCTCTGACATGTCTGCCCAGACTCAGCCAAACTGACTTAGCTCCTTCCTCCTCTGTGTTTCCAAAGAAATGTGTTCATTTTGCACATAATGACATTTTTAACATTGTATTATATTTATTTGTTTTCATGCTCTATCTCCACTAGATTGTAAGATCATGTCTGAGTCATCTCTGCAACCATTTCCAACAAAAGGTCTCATTAAAAATTTGGTGACCATCTTTAAGGAGCTTACTGTCAAACAGAGAGCTATTTAAAACAACCAATAATCATAGGAGGCAATAATTAATTCATTAATTCACTCAACAAATCTTTATTAATTGCCTATTTTGGCATGAGTATAGAAGTTAATAAGACAGACTTGGTACCTGACCTCATAGAATTGAAAATTTAGGCTTAGAGATAGATATTAAATAATAAATCATACAAATGATTTGTGATTAGTGCAACAATAAAGAAGTGCAAGGTGCCAGGAGAATGAAGAATGGGCATTGGGACCAGCATGTTCAAAGGTCCTGAGGTGATAAGAAGCTTGGCTCTTTGGAGAAACTGAGAGAAGGTTGGTGTCATTGATGTATGAACAGAAGGACGAGATTGGGAGGAGGTCAGTTTGGGGAGTTGGGCAGAGGCGAGATCATGTAGGGACCTTTAGGTCATGTTAAAATGTCTGGAATTAAAAAAAAAATGGAGGATTGGCAACAGATGTTAGCTCAGGGCAAATCTTCCTCAGCAAAAAAAAAAAAATCTGGAATTTATTTTAAAATCAAAAGAAAATCAAGAGTATCAAGCAGGACTGCAACATGATAAAATTTATTCCTTTAAAAAAAGATTATTCTAGCTGCCAGATGAATCTTGCATGTGGGGAGATAAGTTAATTGGGTGAATGATGATTATAACTTATACTAATGTGATATCTGAGGTAATGGAGAGAAGTGGATGGATTTGAGAGACGTTTAGGAGCCAGAATTCACACTAGGTAGAGATTAATTGGATTTTTGTGTCTGCATGGGTCTGTGTGTGTGTGCATGTGTGGTATATTGTGTTGAATTGGTGGAAGTGTGAGGAAGAAGAAAATGTCAAAGGTAACTTCCAGGTTTCTTATGTGAGCAACTTTGTGAATGGCAGCACGTTTTTAAATGCTTTTGTGGAAAAATTTAAGAAATGGAAGGCTGCCAACCCCAATCTCCTTCATCAATCTTTTGAACCTGAAATTCCATTGAGTCTTTATAGAATATTCAAGTGTCTCCTATAAAAAGGCAAAAGATCCTGGTGATGGTGCTGATAAATGACCTTTTAAAACATTGTTGTAGGATTTGTTGGGACACTAACTTCTAGCAAGGAATGAGCCTTGAGTGCCTGGGACTTGTCTGGGGAGGGGCTCTTAGAGTAGGTGGTGAGGTGGGGAAGTGGAGGACTGGAGAAAAGAGAGAGAAGGCCTGAGGGGCAGGCCTTTCTTGTTGACAAAAGTAATAACTGTGCTGAAGAGTGGGGAGGTCCTAAAGGGGATATATCATACTATCTCCAGGGAAACTCAGCAAGTGTGTAGTTGTGATTCAAATCTATCCCCCTTTGCCCTCAGCTGAGCTCTTCACCATCATAACACAATCTCTCACAAGCTTAAAGAATCAAGCTTTACTGTCTCGGATACCTGACTTCCTGCAACTTTCCCTGAAATATTGAGTTCATAAGCCCATAATATGTTTGTGACTCAGCACTTCTTACTAATTAATGTAATACATTTAAAACACAGTATCAAAAAGTTTTAGCTTTTTGCCACACCCACACTTCATTTCCCTCTGTCCCACACTTTGAACTAAATATAAACCAGCTCATCTGAGGAAAACTGATGAATCCCTTTATAAAATGCACTAGATGGCAGTAGAGGAACTTCACTGCCCTTGAGAAAGACTTCTGCACAAAGAGAATGTGTACGAAAATGGTCGTTCCAGCTTCCCACTGTTACCTGAATTAAAGGCAGAGAATACAAAAGAGGAAAAGTAGCACAGTTACTAAATGCTGCTTCATCAATTCAACCTGCTTGATATGCATGTCACACGAAGAAAACGTTTTCCAAGTACACTTGTCTCTTGTTTAACGAAGTAAATGCACTTCTGCTTTCTTCTTAAGCCATAAAATTAATTTCCATTAAATAAACCCCATCTTTTCCTCACTGAATTTCATTATTAAATTGAGAGTATAGTCCTTTAGGAAAAAAAAAAAAAACTGTTCATGAATGTTATTAAATCATAGGAATGCAGCAAATCTTTTGAAATAGCCCATTTAAAGGAAAATAATAATCACCTGACAAAACACTGATAATAGTTTTAAAGTATTTCCAAAATATCAGTAATATTGTGCTATATTCCAAATAAATCATGAAAGAGAAAATATTAAGAAAGAAAATACAGTAGAATACCAAGTTCTTTGGAAGTAAATGATCAATGTTTCATGCTGTTTACTCCTTAAACCTTCAGTAGTTTGGTTCAATTTTTCCATTGCCTTGAATTGCCTTATTCCTTTTTAAACTGTATATTAAACATAATTCATTAAAAATTTTTCTTCTTTATGTGAACTTGGGCTCTTTCCAAGTATTAGCTCATGCTGACTCTTTAATGTCCGAAGCAATGTTGTATTTACTTACCTGATGGTAGATGTTTCTTATTAGGTGATGATATTATTACTAGCATTTGCATAATGTGTTATAGTTTACAGATTTTTTTCACATATATTTTCTCATTTAATCTTTACAACAATATGTTATGTCGGGATTATTATTACCCCCATTTTACAGATGAGAAAAAAGGAGGTCATAAAGGCTAGGTAATTTGTCCAAGGTCACATACATTTTAAGTGACAGAACTTTGACATGAACATAGGTTTTTTGACTCTAAATCACAGAATCTTTCCACTATTACTCACCGACTCTCATTCAATTAGCATATTTTAAAAATTATGTTCACTTACCAAAACAGAGGCATATAAAGAAGAAAAAACAATGGCCCATTGTGGGGGCCACTGAAGATAGGTAGGGGCAGATTGTGGAGGCCTTGTCAAACCATGGAACAGGGACTTTATCTTAAGGGCAATGGGAAGCCACTGAAGGGTTTTAAGCCAAGACACCACACCATTTGCATTTTGTGAAAGACAACTCTGGTGATAGTGTGAGAAGTGGTTTGGAGGCAGCAAGAGTGGCTGTGGGAGGTTGGTAAGGGAGCTGTGTCTGTGGTTCAGGAGAAAAAGATGGCTTTGGGTGGTGGCAATGGGCATCATGAAAAATGAGCAGATTTCAGAGGAATTAGAATGAGCAGGCCTTGATGATTGAGTGTAGACTGGGGATAAAGGAAAGGGGAGTGTCAAGGAGGAATTTTAGGATAGGCAACTGGGTGCTTAGAAGTGTTATTTACTAAAACAGAAAATGTTGGAAGAACACCTGATTTTTCCTGAAATATTGTTTGACTACCATCTACTTAAGCAATAAAAATTCTTAACAGAATTTCTTTTATAATTTTAAATTGCTGTACTCTTTTGCCTGGAGTACTCTTCCTCCTGACTTTCCCCATCCTACAAACCTAAGCCTAATCCATCTCCTGCAAGAAATCCTTTTCAATTTTCCCAGCTGGAAATCTGTCCCACGTCCATTCTCCCATGGCACCATGTCTGTACCTCTGTTTTAGCTATTGTCACATTCTGCCCTTACTTTAGTGTTTATATCTATTGCCTTAACCAGACTATAATTCTCTTGAATTATACTTGAATAAACATAGACTGAATAAATGCTTTAATTAATAGATTTATACTCTTACTTCTCTTCCATTTTACAGCAAGTAAGATGGTCTTCCTGCTAAAAAAGGGAAAATTCAACATCATAAACAAGAAACTTAAGCCAAAGATGAGGACAGGAGGGGATTAGGAGACACTAGAACTCTAATCTAAAATAATTTAAGTTCTAGTTCCATTACTTTATATACCAGTGAAAAGACTTTAGATGTGATCTCAGAATTATGAATAACAATCTTTTAGAAATCATAGAGAAGGTGAGTAGCCTCAAATGAATGTAAATGGGAGAATGCCACAAGTCTAATTAGGAAAGAATGGTAGGTTCCAGAAACAATGTCACTAATTTTTATTTAAACCACAGAAATAATAAGTTAATTGATTAATTATCTCATTTATTTATTCTATAAAAATATATTCACTACTGAGGAAGCCAAGATGAGTAAGAAGGAAGCCACAGCCTCTTGATGGGAGACAGAGGCATGAAAAAGTAAATGTAATAGGATGTGACCTGTATTATAATAGAGGTATGTACACGCTGCTCTGGTAATAGAAATGAAAGAGAAATTAATTCTGTCTGAACATGCGGTCAGGGATAGCTGTCGATAGGAAGTGACATTTGAGTTGCT
Source organism: Tapirus indicus (assembly GCA_031878705.1). Taxonomy (NCBI): domain Eukaryota; kingdom Metazoa; phylum Chordata; class Mammalia; order Perissodactyla; family Tapiridae; genus Tapirus; species Tapirus indicus. The sequence continues at coordinate 58,692,737 of CM062924.1, read as the reverse complement.
CTTTAAATAATGAATACGAATCGTCCAGTGATCTAATAGGAAAGAGCATCACGGGCACACAAAAATGCGTAATCAAGTCATGAAAGAGTTACAATGCCTGTCTGAGTAGGTGGAACAGAGGATGTGTGGGAGAAAGTGTCACAGGATAAACCCAGACAGGCAGGCTAGAACTGAGAGAGAGAGGGCCTGGCCTCAGAACCCTAATAAGAGACTGGAGCTTAACTGTGTAGAAAATTTTGGAGTTCATGGTTTACAAATGTGCAGGAAAAAGATGCAGTGATGGATAAGAATGCAATGATGTGGATGAGACCCCATAGTGTCTAGCAAAGAGAGATGTTCAATAAATATTGAATAAATAAACTTAGGTTCATAAAGAAGTTTTTCAATAAACAAGATTTATAATATTTATGCTGTAAAGTAAATATATAAAAAGCAATAGCTTTTCTATATACTAGAAGTGAGCAATTGGAAACTATAATGGAAACGATGCCCTTCACAATAGCAACAAAACATAATTTATGTATGTGCAAGCTTATCAGAAATGAATTAGAACCTAGAGGAGTAAAACAATAAAATATTAAAAAGTGATATAAAAGATGACTTGAATATTTGGAAAAAATATACCATGTCATTAGGTAAGAACACTTAACATTTAAAAGATGTCAATTCCTACTATTTATTTATGTTATTTCAGTGAAAATCTTAGTTAACATTTTGTCCATGCAGGGAGAAAAAAAGAGTTTAAAGTTCTTCTGGAGGAGTATTAAGATAAGAATATCCAAAGTTAATTTTGTAAGAAAAAAAGACTAATGTGAGAATCTTCTTTTTCTTTATGTCAAAAGATATTACAAAGCTATAATAATTGAAACAGTGTAGTACCAGAACAAAATTGGACACAAGATCACTGGAATGTCACAAAGAACTCAGAAATAAACTTTAATGTATAATTAAGAAGTCATGGAAAATTAATGTGAAAAAATGATTTATTCCATAAATGATATTGGCAAAGTTTGTTAGCCACAATAGAAGATCATTTACCCAAGCATCTAAACAGCAGAACTCATATAATACGATTATTGATTTTAAAATAATGCCATTGTAATTATTGAAGAAAGACTTGTTTTATGTATGACCTATGAATTATGAGGTTGGAAAAAGGTAGTTGGTGATTTTATGAAATGTACAATTTGTGATGATTCTTGGTAGCTATGTGTTTTAGCAGATACCATCTTAATTTATTGAAATGCAATTATGTAAATACTTATATGCAATGTGTCAATTAAAAAAGTATGCATCCTTTGGGATAAATATTATTAATCCAGAACAAGCCAGATTCTTGATTTCATGAGTACACCTTGTTCTATGCTATTTGGAGCAAATTAGATCCACACTGGACTTCATAAAGACATTCCAGTGAAAGGGAAGTGAATGTCAGATTGTATAAAAAGGAAGACCCAACTTTATGCTGTCTATAAGAAGCATATTTTAGATATAAAGATAAGGATAGTACAAAAGTAAAAGGATTGAAAAAGATATACCATGCAGATACTAATAAAAAGAAACCAGGAGAGGCTAGATTAATATCAGACAAAGCAGACTTCAGAAAAAGAAATATTATCACAGATAATAAAGATAGACAATAGAGAAAGTCAGTAAAATTGATAAACCTGTAGCTAGTCTGGTTGAGAATAAAAGAGGAAAGTCACAAATTATCAATATAAGAAACAATGGGAGGGGCTGGCCCCGTGGCATAGTGATTAAGTTCACGTGCTCTACTTTGGTGGCCCGGAGTTCATGGGTTCGGATCCTGAGTGCTGACCTACACACTGCTTATCAAGCCATATTGTGGTGGCCTCCCACATACAAAACAGAGTAAGATTGGTGTGGATGTTAGTTCAGGGCCAATCTTCGTCACCAAAAAAAAGCCTCCTTCTTCAAGTTACCTTCTTGGGGACTGAAGTCTTGGGTGGGTGAGTAAAGGTGGTTGGTGGAGCCCAGGTCACATGCCCTTGCCATGGCTGTAATGAAGCTGGAGAGTTCTAGGTTTTTGCCTTGAGTAGATAGGACTCATAAGATTGGATGGTCTCTACAAGTAGCATGGGTGTTCAAAATATGCTGGGTAATCAGAAAACCTGACAATTATCCACCGTGCATATGTTAACATCATTTAACCCTTATGACAGTCTTATGAAGTATTACATTTTCTCCATTTTTAAGATGAGGAAATTAAGGATTTAAAAGGTCAAAAAATATGCCCAAGTCTTCAAAACTAGGATGTGGTAGTGCAAGGAACTGAAGTGTCTCTGGCTCAATAACTCATGCACTGTCAACTCACTACAAGTCATGCTATGACTCACTGAGGACACGACCCCCAGCAAAATCCTGAAAGGACAGTTTTCATGATCAGTGTGGTTGGTACAAGCATTTATTGTGAAGGAGCAGGAGAAGATGATACTGGAAAGGTAGTGAGGTTCCAGACTGTGAAAAGAGGAGAAGCTGGTACAAATGACCAGGCTCAGCAGATTTAGGGCCCAACTGTGTTTTGTGTCAGAAAGAATTCAGTGTAAAGATTTTTAATTAGTGTCTTTCCTGGCATCCCCTTCCCCTGAATTTTTTTTTCACCAGCGTCCCAACTTTTCTCAGCTGTTCTGTCTATGAATTGTTTGGATTTTATTTTATAAGTCCTTGGTTCTTAACCTGTTGAAAGCTGTGGGATTGTCTTCCCACACAACATTCTGCACATGTATCTTCCAGGTGTTCACAGACCTTCTTCTGGAGCCCATCCATAGAACTTTTATGGGTTCAGGTGATGAGGAGAAAAAAGAGAATTTAACTGATACAATGACATAATGAGACTTGTACTTTACAAAGAGATAATTTTGACAGTAGTGTGGAGCACAAGTTAGGAGAAGATTAAAATGAAAGAAGAGAAAATATTTAGGAGGCTGTTGTAAGCCTCCAAGCAAGAAATGATAGAGACTATATAAAAATTGTTAATTGCTCTGTGAGAACGTAGATGGACATCTCTGCGGACAGCAGTATTTAAATTCAGCTGTACAATTACACGGTAAGTGAGGTTCACCTGACCTGAAGCAGGTCATGTTTGGGACCCTGGCGGTCTGTTAACATATGCTAATGCATACTAACAAGCTGCCTCAACTCTGAAAATCCTTTTGGGTTGACTGAATAGAAGTACAGTGTTTCCTCAGGAAAGTGTAGCCACACTCTACTCGTCTCCGGTTGAGTTCTAAGTGGAATAGTGCTTGAAACCTTAGGTGCTATGTTTAAAAAATGTGCAGCTAAAGTAAAAGAGCTTTTAGGAGAAGGGTGATAGGACAGGAAAATGCTGGAGAATTATTTCACATACATGAGTGAAAGGATCAGAGCATGGAACTGCTTGAGGTGAATTAACAGAAGACAGAATTAAGATTTTCAAATATTTGAAAGGCCTGCATGTGAAGAGTAGTAGTTACATTTATTCTCTCATACTCCGGGAGTCAGATAAAAGACCATGGGGAAGGAGTCAGATTTGGGCTCAGCTGAAAACACAAGGAACAATTAGAGCTGTCTAAAGAGGACTGGCATGTTTCTTATGAGGCAGAGGGACATTCCCATAAAAGCTGGACGACCGTCTGCCAGAAGTTCTGTAGAAGAGAATTCTGCATGGAAGCTGGGTGGGGTGGTGGGCTGGGACTGGGATGAGAGGGAGATGGAGGAGGAGTGAGCCATTTGAACTCTAAGTTATCTTAAGTTCTGAGAGGGTGCAATACCACATAATTAGGTATCACCAAATCTTAATTATTAAATAAATGAAATAAAATTCCTGAAAAAACTAATGGTTAAAGGACTCTTGAGGCCACAGCAACTTCTGCTAAATTGGAGGAGAAGAGAGGGAGAAGGCAGTCTCCTCTGAAAGTAACTTTCAGACGCTCTTCTCCTTTGACATCTGAGTTTTCTTTTCTCTGAGCCTACTGGACAACAGTGAGATTTCATGGGAGAAATATGCATTTTTAATGATTGAAAAAGCAGAAGCGATGAAGAACATGCAATGTTTGATAAGAAACTGGAAGGGAAGGAAAGAGAAAAAAGGAATAAAAATTCTTTCCCAGGAAGAGCAGGTAGTTGTGAGGACAAAAATCAAAATAAAATTACTAATATTTTATAATTATTGAACATTTATTGTGTACCGGCTTCTATGCAAAAAGTTTTGCAAACGTTGTTTCAGTTAACCCTCACAAAAACCCTCCAACGTGGTATCAATATTATCCCTCATTTTATAGATAGGAAAATGGAGTCTGAGTGGTTAAGTAGCTTGCCAGTAAGTAGTGTTGGAATTATTAAACAGGCCACTTAAATATCTTCTCCAAGGTCCTCAGTCTCCTAGGTGGCATCCACAGGAGTTCGTAATCCAAAGTTTATATGATAGAGAACTATTATTTTAATATTAATTAGTTTCTAAATCTCAAAGAGCTTTCTCTCCCAATAGTGCTCGCTCTCAATTTCTTTCTCTCTTTTGCTCTGTCTGTCTTGGATAAAGCAGTGTTGTAGCTGTATAGCCAGATGGATGCAGCTTGGATTGACAGGGCTTCTCTGTTTGCAAAGAACAGTTTCATGTGCATCTACCCATCTGCTTGGTATCCATGCAACCATGAAATAGAACAGCTTTTGCATATTTATATTCTTATTCTGCCTGCCATGCAGAGATGGGGAATTACACGGTCATTTAAAAGCCTGACTGTCCATTTAGGAACATCTCATAATACCCAATAGAATAAAATTACAGACAGGGAACATTTTTCTTCTTACTTTTCAGAGATTATGTTCATGTTGTAGTTAACCATATGGGTACAATTCAGGTTGACTAAGACTCCTTCTTATAGCAGCTTACCTCAGCTTGTAAATCAGTTCTCCAAATGATTTGGCTCAGCAAAATTCTAGTTGGTTCACAAATTTACACTGTTCATGCCCACCCCTTTATTTTTCTGTTCTTAATGACCCTGTTGCCTTCTATTTAGTCTTGGCGTTGATAAGCCAAGGGAAGAGGAAACATCTATTCGTAGTGAGTACTTTTGGAGTTTTAATAGACAAAGACTACTCTGAAAATTAAGATATAATACACGTTGATACTATAGCACAGGGAGTGTAAAACATACTTCTTTTCAATACTCTATAATTGACACATTTTATTAAGAATGTCATTTCCACAGCCATCCAAGTCCAGGGACAACATAAAAGAATAAGAGTGTCTCTTCATGAATCTTCTAATCTCTTAGCTCATTGAAGGATCTGTAAACTCCCTTCTACCACACATGCAGCATTGCCAGAGTTGGTCACTGGTAACTTTCACCCATGCCCATCACACTGTGTGTGCCCCTATAGTAAATTATTTAACCTAAATTTACCTGCACCTGAATAGGAGCAATGGGAGGCTGGAGAATAAACAACACGATGTCCTTCTTGGCAGGAGCCTGACCACAGACATCAGACTTTGCTGTACATCTTGCTTTGTGCTCTTGCTCTTCCCTGTCTATTTTCAAGTGGAAGAAATTAATAGCCTCTATAATCTGACATGAGATGTAATTAATTCACAGGTTCAAGAAATGTTAGTACTAGAAGAAACATTGCCTCATCAGATTAGAGCAATATTTCCCAAACTACAGGTTGTGACCCATTAGTGAGTGGAAAAATCAATCTAATGAATTGTGATTGATAAAATATGGTCACAAATTCTCTGACTCTGCTATCATTAAGAAAAGGGGGCTCTTGAATCTGAATTGCCTTAGTAACTCATTTGACTGACAGAAGGCATCAGAACTTTGAAGGCTAGGTCATAAACAACCTTGCAGCTTCCACTCAGGTCTCTTGGAATGCTCACTTTTGGGACACTGTCTCTGGGAACCCGGATGCCAAACTGTGAGAACCCAGGCCTCATGGAGAAGCCAAGCATAACTGCTTAGTTGACCACCAGAGCTGAGCTCTCAGCTGATAGCCAGCATTGACTGCCAGCCATATGAGTGAGTGATATCCAGCACAGCTGAACTGTCAGAAGTCTGCAGCCCCAGCCTACATCTGACTGCAACTGCCTAGAAAACACCAACCAAGAACCACCCAGTGGAGCCCATTCAACCCACAGAACCTCTTGAAATTATAATATATTTTTAAGCCTTAAGTTTTGGTGTTTTTGTTATGCAGCAATAGACAACCAGAACATAGATCAAGACAATTTTTTAGTGAAACAGAATAAAATAGAATAGAACATAACAGGCATATAAAGGGTAAGGGTTGTGTGTGTATGTGTCAGAGAAAGAGACAGAGAAAGACAGAGCGGGAGAGGGAGAATGGCTGGGTTGTGATGTAAAATGTTTTACTATTTTTTAAAACACAGGTTTATAGAGATATTACCCACATGCCATACAAATTACTCATTTAGAATGTACAGTTCAATGTCTTTTAGAGTATTTACTGAGTTGTGCAACCATCACCATAATCAATTTTAGAACATCTTCATCAGCTCCCCCCCAAAACCCTTACCCATCAGCAGTCATTTCCCATTCCTGTCCCCTGCCCAATCCCAGGCAACTACTAATCTACTTTCTGTTTCCATAGATATACCTATTCTCAACATTTCATGTAAATGGGAGCGTATAATATGAGGTCTTTTGTGACTGGCTTCTTTTACTTAGCATGTTTTTAAGGTTCATCCATGTTATAGCATGTGTCAATATTTCATTACTTTTAATTGACAAACAATATTCCATTGATGGATATATCACATTTCATTTATCCATTTGTCAGTCGATGCGACACTGGGTTGTTTCCACCTTTTAGCTATTATGAATAACGCTGCTATGAACATTCATGTACAAGTTTGTGTGGACATATGTTTTCATTTCTCTTGGGTATAGCACGTCTACATTTAACATTCTGAGGAACTGCTAGACTATTTTCCAAAGTAGCTGTGCAGTTTTACATTCTCACCAGTACTGTATGAGTGTTCTAATTTCTCCACTTCCTCACCAACCTGTGTTATTGGCTATCTTTTGATTATAGCCATTCTAGTGTGTGTGAGGTGATATCTCATTACAGTTTTGATTTACATTCCACTATGGAAAATGATTTTGAGCATCTTTTCACGTGAATAGGTCATTTCTACATCTTTAGAGAAATATCTATTCTGATCCTTTTCCCATTTAAAAATTGGATTATTTAGGGGCTGGCTTGGTGGCATAGTGGGTAAGTCCACATGCTCCTCTTTGGTGGCTCAGGGTTCATGGGTTTGGATCCCGGGTGCAGACCTACACACTGCTCATCAAGCCATGCTGTGGCAGGCATCCCACATATAAAGTGGAGGAAGATGGGCAGGGATGTTAGCCCAGGGCCAATCTTCCTCAGCAAAAAGAGGAGGATTGACAATGGATGTTAGCTCTGGGCTAATCTTCCTCACCAAAAAAAAAAAGGATTATTTATCTTTTTATTATTGAGTTGTAGCATTCTTTATATATTCTGGATACAAGTCCCTTGCCAGGATATGATTTGCAAATATTTTTTCTTATTCTATGGATTACTGTTTTACTTTTTTGAAGAATTTTTTGCAGCACAAAAAGTTTTATTTAAAAGTCTAATAATTTATTAATTTTTTTGTTTATTGCTATGCTTTTGGTGGTATATCTAAGGAGGCTTTGCCTAACTCAAGGTCATTTACTCCTATGTGTTATAGTTTATGCTCTTGCATTTAGGTCTGTGATCAGTTTTGAGATAATTTTTGTGTGTGATGTGAGGGAGTCCAACTTCATTCTCTCATGTGGAATATCCAATTGTCCCAATAAGACTTGTTGAAAAGACTGTTCTTTTCCCATTGAATTGTCTTGTCACCTTTGTGGGAAATCAACTGGTCTGGTCCATTCTACAGCACTAAAGTCAGGAAAGGTTGTGTATACATTAATGTGTTTTTTTTCCTTCAAGGGAAACTTATAGATTATCTCGTTCATCCCTCAAGGAAGCCTGACCATCGGCTAGATTCCCTTGCCATGTGCTCCTGTAGCACCCTATACTCCTATTTTCATGCTTATTGAATTGCCATTTCTTTTTTTTTTCTTTTTTGACAAGGAAGATTAGCCCTGAGCTAACATCTGTTGCCAATCCTCCTTGTTTTGCTGAGGAAGACTGGCCCTGGGCTACCATCTGTGCCCACCCTCCTCCACTTTATATGTGGTACGCCTGCCAAGGCATGACTTGATAAGTGGTGTGCAGGTCCACACCTGGGATCTGAACCTGTGAACCCTGGGCCGCTGAAGTGGAGCATGTGAATTTAACCATTACGCCACTGGCAGGCCCCTGACTTGCCATTTCTTGTTCATTGTCTGCCTTCTTCTTTTTTTTTTAATGAGGAAGATTAGCCTTGAGCTAACATCCGATGCCAATCCTCCTCCTTTTGCTGAGGAAGACTGGCCCTGGGCTAACATCTGTGCCCATCTTCCTCTACTTTATATGGGACGTCGCCACAGATGGCTTGACAAGCAGCATGTCAGTCCATGCCAGAGATCTGAACTTGCGAATCCTGGGCCGCCAGAACAGGAGCACAGGAACTTAACCTCCACACCACTTGGATGGCCCCTGTCTGCCTTCTTAATTAGACCTAAAGGTCTAAGGACAGGACTCTGTCTACCTTGTTTGCCTAGTACAGTGCTTGAAATAGAGTGAATGCTCAGTAAATATTTGCTATATTGTTGAATTAAAGGTGAATGAGATCCCAAAATGCAGAAATGTGGATTGACTTGTTCAGGATCACACACTAGGTTAGAGTTAGAATCACAACCATAATCTAGTCAGGAGAGTTCTACTCCACTCTATCACATCATTGGTCCTAATCCTGTGCATTGTAGGTATCAATAAATGAGAATTTTGAGAGTAAAGATCTAGTTGGAATGCCAGTTTAAAAATATAGTGACTTATTTGGGAATGAGCTAACAGCCATTTAGATTTTAATAAAGAATATTTAAAAAAAATTAGGACTTCCAGTTTCCAGTCTGGTACGTAAGGAGCTTGGAAGTTGTCACTTTATCCTGACAAGTGAAAACCTGAACAAGCTGAAAAATCAACAACTCTTCTTACATCTGTCAAAGAAGTGAGGTCACAAGGCAAACCACTGCCCACCAAATTGGGGAGACAGACAAGGGAATACAGAGAGTCACAACTTACCAGAGCAGAAATCCACGAGCAAAAACCTCCATAGGAGCCAGCACCAGGGTAGGAAAACCTGAACTGCAATTGAAGAATTGCTGGAAGGCTTAGAGTAGAAGAGTCTAAGAGTTAAAAACTCCAGGGGGAGCCAGCCATAGGGGGATCCCCACACTTTTTCGAGTTTTACCACTAGGAACTGGACCAGGTTCTCACAGTAAACATAGGAGAAAAATCCCCTCATGCTTCTGGCAGGAGAAGAGAAAAAGGAACCATTTTGAAATATGCCAGAACAGTCTGTTCATAACAAGTCCTGCCCTCTAGAGAAACAATTCTACCAGAGACTAAACAATCGGGGTTTTATCAGAGCCTAACCAACTGGGGAAGGGAAATACCCAACTCCAGCTTGCTCTAGCTTTCTACATGGGAGGGAGATGGGAAATACCCATCTTCAGCCCTCTCTAGCCTCCATGTGTGGGAAGGGAAAAAACAAACTCTAGTCCACTCTAGCCATCGTGTCCCACCTATGGCAGGGGGAACTGCAAAGCACTTGACAAGTTCACAGTTCAGAGGCACAAGATCATTAAAAGACCGAGACCTATTCATTGGACTGTAGAGCACTTCCCCTCCCCCTACACCTTACCACTACATTACTAAAGGCTTTTTTCCCACCACTCCTTTTATCCAGTACATCATGTCTGGCTACCAAGAAAAAATTATAATGCATAGTAAAAGGCAAAAACCACAGTTTGAAGTGACAGGGCAAGCATCAGAATCAGATATAGATATGGCAGGGATGTTGGAATTATCAGACCAGGAATTTAAAACAATTATGGCTAAAATAACTTAAAATAACTATGATTAATTAATTAAGGACTCTAATGAAGCATGCAAGAACAGATGGGCAATGTAAGCAGAAATATGGAAATCCCAAGAAAGAATCAAGCAGAAATCCTAGATATCAAGAATATCATAACAGAAATGAAGCATGCTTTTGATGGGCTTACTAGTAGACTAAACACAGCTGAGGAAAGAAACTCTGATTTTGATTATGTAAAGAAAAACTTGTAAAACAGAAAAGCAAAGAGAAAAAACATAACAGAATATCCAAGAACTATAGGGCAACTACAAAAGGTATAATATATGCATAATGGGAATATCAGAAGGAGAAGAAAGAAAGAAAAGAACAGAAGGTATATTTGAAGCAATAATGACTGAGAATTTCTCCAAATTAATGTCAGACACCAAATCAAAGTTCAGGAAAGCTCAGAGAACACCAAGCAGGATAAATGTAAAAAACCCCCACAAAACTACATGTAGCCATATCATATTCAAACTGTGGAAAATCAAAGATAAAGAAAAAAATCTTGAAAGAAACCAGAGGAAAAAACAGTTTACCTGTGGAAGAGCAAAGATAAGAATTACATTCAACTTCTTCTCAGAAATCATGCAAGCAAGAAGAGAGTGGAGCGAAACACTTAAAGTGTTGAGAGAAAAAAAAATCACCAGCCTAGAATTCTGTACCCTGTGAAATTATCCTTGAAAAAGTGAAGGTAAAATAATGACTTTCTCAGACAAACAAAAATTGAAGAATTTATTACCAGTAGACATACCTTACATATTTTATTAATGTAACCCATAACATCAACAAGCTAAAGAAGAAAAATCCCATGATTATATCAATAAATGTAGAAAAAACATTTGACAAAATCCAATAACCATTTATGATAAAAACTCTCAGAAAACTAATAATAGAGGAGAATGTTCTCAGCTTGATAAAGAACATCCACAAAAACCTACAGCTAACATAATACTTAGTGGTGAGAAACTAGAAGCTTTCTCAATAAGATCAGGAACAAGGCAAGGATGTCCCCTCTCACCACTCCTTCTCAACATTGTATTGGAAGTCCTAGCTAATGCACTAAGACAAAAAAAAAAAAAAGAAAGAAAAAAGAAAAAAAGGATATTGATTGGGAAGGAAGAATACAGCAAGGTTGCAGGATATAAGATTAATATACAAAAGTCAATCACTTTCCTATATACCAGCAATGAACAAGTGAAATTTGAAATTAAAAACATGATATCATTTACATTAGCACTAAAAAGAATAAATCACTTAGCTATAAATCTAAGAAAATATGTACAAGATCTAAATGAGGAAAACTACAGAACTCTGATGAAAGAAATCAAACAAGGACTAAATAACAGGAGAGATATTCCATGTTCATGCACAGAGAGACTCAATATTGGTAAGATGTCTGTTCTCCTGACTTAATCTACAGATTCAATGCAATTGTAATCAAAATGCTGGCAAGTTATTTTGTGGATATCAAAAAAATGATTCTAAACTTTATATGGAGAGGCAAAAGACCTAGAGTGGCCAATACAACATTGAAGGAGAAGAACAAAGTTAGAGGACTGACACTACCCAACTTCAAGACTTACCATAAAAGCTACAGTAATTAATACAGTGTCGTATTGGTGAAAGAATAGACAAATAGATCAATAAAATAGAATAGAGAGCCCATAAATAGACTCACATAAATACAGTCAATCTTTGATAAAGGAGCAAAGGCAATACAATGGAGGAAAGATATTCTTTTCAACAAATGGTGCTGGAAAAGTTGGACATTCACATGCAAACAAATGAATCTATACCCTTCACAAAAAGTAACTCAAAATGGATCATAGACCTAAATGTAAAATGCAAAACTATAAAACTCCTAGAAGATAAGATAGAGACAATATAGGTGACCTTGGATATGGTGATAACTTTTTAGATACAACACCAAAGGTATTATCCATGAAAGAAATAATCAATAAGCTGGACTTCATTAAAATTAAAAACTTCTGCTCTGCAAAGGCACTGTTAAGTGAATGAGAACATGAGCCACATACTGGGAGAAAATATCTGCAAAAGACATATCTGATAAAGGACTAACATCTAAAACATACAAAGAACTCTTAAAGTCAATAAGAAACCAATCACTCTGATTAACAAATGGGCAAAAGATCTGAAGTGACACATCATCAAAGAAGATATACAGGTGGAAAATAAGCATATGAAAATATGCTCAACATCATATGTCATTAGGGAATTGCAAATTAAAATAACAGTGAGATACCACTATACACCTAGTAGAATGGTCAAAACCCTAACACCACCAAATGCTGGAAAGGCTGTGGAGCAATAGGAATTCTCATTCTTTGCTGGTGAGAATGCAAAATGATAGAGCCAATTTGGAAGACAATTTGGCAGTTTGTCCTAGAAAACTTAACATACTCTTGCCATGTGATCCAGTAATTGCATTCCTTACCATTTACCCAAGAGTTGAAAACTTATGTCTACACAAAAACCTGTATACAGGTGTTTAAAGCAGCATTATTCATAATTGCCAAAACATAAAAGCAACCAAAGATGCCCTTCAATAGATGAATGGATAAATGCACTGTGGTACATCCAGACAATGCATTATTCGGTGGTAAAAGGAAATGAGCTATCAATTCATGAAAAGATATGGAAGAACCTTAACTGCATATTACTAAGTGAAAGAAGCCAATCTGAAAAGGCTGCCTACTGTATGATTCCAGTTATATGACATTCTGGAAAATGCAAAACTATGAAGACAGTAAAAAGATGAGTAATTGCCTGGAGTTACTGGGGAGGGAGGGATGAATAGGTGAAGCACAGAGGAATTTTTTTGGCAGTGAAACTATTCTGTATGATACTGTAATGGTGGATAAATGTCACTGTGCGTTTGTCAAAATCCACAGAGTGTACAACCCCAAGAGTGAACTCTAATGTAAACTCTGGACTTTGGGTGATAATGATGTGTCAATGTAGGTTTGTATTATAACAATGTACCACTCCGGTGCAGGATGTTGATAGAAGAGGAGGCCATGTGTATGCAGGAAGTGTATGGGAAATCTCTATAGCTTCTACTCAATTTTGCTGTGAACCTAAAACTTCTGTAAAAATGAAATTCTGTTAAAAAAGAAACAACAACAAAAAGAAACAAACAGCAGTCCAATATCCAATTTAAAAAAAAGGGGGCTCTTTTGCTTAGACTTTCACAATAAGGATGAAGTAAGGTTGGCAGCCAGTTCACATGAACTATAAACTGTAAGCACATCAAGAATTCTTGCTGCTTAAAAAAACTCATCACTGACTTTACCTGCCAATATAAGACCACTGATAAAATGTTAAGGGTTACCTGCATGATTAGTTTATATTTTCCTTGTTCGGCAAAAGGCAAGAGAAAAAATACCTCTGACTGAGTTGCAACATGAAAGCAATTTACCACCTCATCACCCTTAAACAAAAGGTTGACATAAAGTGTGTTCAGTCTTGACATACACCATATGCCTGAAAATGCTCACTGGATAGAAGCCTGGATGTGAGAATAAGAGTGGGTATGAATGGCAACCAATAAATATTTCAATGGAATTTTTATTCTGCACAGTGGTGTGTTGGATAACTCAGGTGCTTGGAAGGGAGGGGTCGTCTCATTTTGAGGTGAGTACACCAGGGTCAAAAACAGTGAAGTGATTTAGCCAGAGACACAACAAGGACTAGCACTCAGTTATTTTGATTCCCAGTCCCAACTCCCAACTATGTTTTTTTTCCTTTTTTTTTTTTAAGCCATAGATTCTAGGCAAAGTATTGGCCTAGTACCTAACTAGTGGTAGTCACTCAATAAACACTTCCTGGAGAAATGTTGGATGGGTTGGAAGAGTGTGAACTCGCCAATAGATCTCTGGAACTGTCTAGGCAAGGGATGCATTGATCAGGTGATAAATCAGAATATACTGTTGTCTGCTCACCATTACTTAGTGAAAATAGCTCTTAAGATCATTTATCTCCTTTCCTCAGTGAGTCTATAGTATCCTCACCTTTAGGCCAGCAGACACTAAGATCAGCCTGCCACTCCCTCTCTTCTGGCTCTCATTATGTCTCACCTGGACTATTACGGTATTGTTCTAAATTAACTCTCATCTTTTAGTCTTATCTCATTTTATTTCACCCTGCATGTGCCTCCAGAGTTGTCTTTTGAAAATACAAAGCTTGACACATCACTTCCTGTGCCTAAAGCCCACTGCCCACAGGCTAAAGTCCAAGATCTTTAACAGGAAGTACAAGGTCCTTCACAATTTAACCATGGCTTACCTTTTCAGCCTTTCTTCCTCTCCTCTCCTGTCCATGCTTCCAAATGCTCTGTAATTTCCAGCTAACCTCTTGCTTAGGCCCCAAACCTTGAAGCATCCTTGACTCCTTGTTTTCTCTTAAATTCCATATCCAATCCATCAGCAAATTCTGAGGGCTGTACCTTCAAAATATATGCAAATCATCAGGGGCTTTCTCACTGTTAAGGAAATAAAGCCTTGTGAATGTACGATCTATGGAGAAACCCCTGTGGTTTTACCCGCTGATGCTGTCTATCTGTTGGAGAATAAATTTTGAGTGTTTTCCACCTCTCCCCCTCAAAGTATACATGCAGAATCTAAACACATTTATCCACATAGATTGATACCACCCTGGTCAAATTAACCATTATCTCTTGTATGGTTTATTGGAACACTTTGCAGCTGGTTTCCCTGTAGCATATGTATTGTGGGGGATCAGAATTGGCCACCTCAAGATGTGTCTCTCTCTACCTTGCTCTGCAGGAGGCTTTGACCTTCACCCCCCCCAACTCTCTAAAGGAATTGGGATGGAAGGCCTGTCCCTGGGATGGGCCTTCACCTTGGATGACTCTGGGTATCAATAGACTGGGAGGGTCTTTGCTACTCCCATTCCTATCAAAGTTCTGTTTACCATACATTTACATTTGTAAGTGAAATCTCCATTTGTAAAGGTATCTCCTTCTCTGTACTGGCAAGAGGGGTGGATGACCTCATCTCTAGGAACTTGTCAATGTGGAAGGTGAGGCCTTAAATCTGCATAATAACTTTACTGTGCTTTTCTGGTAATCCCTCGTGGCTGACACTCCCAACTCCCCCTGCCAAAATTCTTGTTTGTCTATATACGAGGAGAATCTCCACCATTTTGTCCAGAGACACTCCCTGGTCTCTCCCATGTATACATGTTTTATAAAGCTTTGTTTGATTTTCTCCTGCTATTCGGCCTCATGTCAATTTAATTTGTAGCCCAGCCAGAAAGGAGCCAGAGTGGGTAGAGAATGCTCTTTCTCCCCATCAGTAACTTAAAGTTGATAGTGATTTTCTTAAAACCTAAGTCAGGTCACATCATTCCTTTGCTCAAAGCCCTCCAATGGCTTCCAACTCACTTACAGCAAAACTAGAGTACTTACAATGGCCCTAGATCTCCTACTACTATACCTCTAGTTCACTCTGCTTTAGCCACATTGGCTGCTGCATTTTTCCTCCTGTGTCACAACTTTTGCACATGTCATCTCCTCTTCCTGGACATGTGTCCCCCCGCTATCCACATGATTAACTCCCTCATTTACTTCTGGTTTCACCTTGAATGTCACCTTATCAATGAGGCCTTCCCTATCCAATCTATACAAAATAAGGTCTCTCTCCTTATCCATAGACACTCTCACCTGCTTCATTTTTTCTTATTGTATTCATCAACATCAGATATGTTGGTTTATATATTGCCAGGCTGGCCACATTAAAATATAAATTCCTTAAGAGAAGACAGTGCCTTTGTCTGCTCTGCTTATTTCTCCATTCTTAATTCCTAGAACAATGCCTGGCATAGAGTAGGTGCTCAATAAAGTTTTTCTTGAATAAATTGAGGTAATTGAGGTGAAGGAGAGAAAGAGCATTCTCTACCCATTCTGGGTCTTTTCTGGCTGGGCTACAAATTAAATTGATATGAGGCTGAATAGCAGGAGAAAAATCAAACAAGCTTTATAACCTGTATACGTGGGAGAGACCCAGGGAAACTGAGTATCTCTCGACAAAATGGCAGAGGTTCTCCTCTTAAATAGACAAATGAGGATATTGGGGGTTGGGTCAGTTACGGGAGATTGCCAGAAAAGCACAGTAAGGTTATTATGCAGATTTAAGGCCTCACCTTCTTCAATGACAAGTTTCTAGGCATAAGGTCATCGGCCCCTCTCCCCAGTACAGAGAAAGAGAAACCTTTACAAATGGAGATTTCCCTTACAAATATAAATGTATGGTAAACAGAACTTTGATAAGAATGGTCCCAACAAAGACCCTCCCAGTCTATCAATACCCAAAGTTATTCATGGTGACAGGCTGTCCCCGGGACCTGCCTTCCATCGCAAATCCCTTCAGAGAGTTAATGGTGGGGTGGGGGGAGTCAAAGCCTCCTTCAGTCAAGGTGAAGAGACACATCTTGAAATGGCCAATTCTGATCCCCCACAGAAGGTATGGGACAGTTTGACTTCTCTCCCGATGTTAAAGACTGGATTGTTAAGTTCAGTTTCTTTGGGGTAACTATCTGGTCAGTATTTTGCTCTAAGCGATGGAATGTCTGCCCTGGGATCCTTACACGTATCTGCATGTCACTTTTACTATTTTATTTGGCCCTCATAACACAGTATGGAAGATATTATCATTATTATCTCCAATTCTTTTTAAGTTAGGAAATCCGATACTTGACCAAGAAGTCAAGTGTCAATACTTTAAAGATAAGAAAATAGTAATTCCACAGAAAATATGGATTCAACCAAGACCCTAATTTCACCTGGAAAAAGGAAAGACTTTGGGAGATAATATAAAGTCTTTTGCTATTTTAAGGGCAGTCTATGGAAGTACAGACTTAATTTCAACAAATAGAGTGAGGAGTATGTTTTTAACAATTAAATCCATCCAAAAATGAAAGAAGCTACCTTTGGAGTGACTCCTCACTAGAGATGTTGCAACAAAGACTGGACTACTGGCCTCCAGCCAAACCTGTCACAGAAGGACTGCCAGAAAGGAAACTCTGGGTATTCTTTAAATCCAATGATCTATGAGTCCATAAAATGCATCACATTTCCTGCTCCAAAGAATATTTCAAAGCCTTAAGTGATGGAAAAAGAGCCATTATGAATAAGGGTGAAGTAAGTCGCTGTCTTGCGTAGCTCCCTTCTGTATCTCAGGTGGACTGTAAGAAGAAACCTGGTACAAGGTATAAGTAAAGAGCTTGAGGGCTTAACAATGAAACCAAAGAAAGAACATCAGCCAGGGTAATACCAGCTGCTAGGACAGCAGGAGAACAAGTACCACAAATTTCCTTTCAACACTTGATGCAAAAAGCCCCAGTTCTGTGCTTAACCTCTGCCCCAGCTGCCCAGAGTGAGGGAGCAGCATCAGAACAAGTAGAATCTGTTGTTGACAATCTAGGAAACTCGTGATAGAAGGTCAGATGCTGTTTCACAGCCTGGGGATTGAGCTGTTGTTTGTGAATGGTTTTGACAGAAAGAGTTATTCCTTTCTGACCTGCAGCCAAGTGTGTGGGCCAGAAATTCTAAACAGATAAACAAGGGTCCCACCCCAAGGCACTCTCCGGGAAGCCTGCTCATTCAGCCACCATCTTTCACCTGCAAGGTTTAAGATAAAGAAAATATTGAAGTATTGCTGACCCTGAACTCATTTTATTTAAGTGATGCTTGAAACCAAGATCTGGGGAAAGGGAGAGGGATTGAAATGGAACACTTACCCAAATGGCATATGACAAGGTAAACTTTTCATCTTGCTGAGTTTCTATTATAATTGTAAATTTAAAAAACATACAATATTATGTTAACTATGTAAAAGAAATCATGAACGCAGTTGTCATGTATATACAAAGGGAAAACTTGATCTTCGAGAGTCTTCTATGAGGGAGCCCCTGAGTCACTGAATTCCTATGGGTATTAGTTAAGGAACAGCCCTGAACAAGAAACTTAAGGAACTTAAACTTTGGCTTGAAGAATACCCTGTTATCTATTTTTGTTGTCAAAACAACTCTAATTTCTTTTTGAAAGATGTCCCCACCTCTGTCTGATTATGTTGCACCCTTGCTTAAGGGCCTCTGCTGGCTCCCACTTGTCTTGGAAAAAGCTCAGACTCTTGTGTGGTCTAGAAAGCCCTTCACACCCAGCTCCACCCTAGAATGACTCTTGGCATCAGCACCTTCCTACTCTACGTGCCCCACAGCAAAAGTCTGTTTCCGGAACCCGCCAGGCTGGTTCCGGTTCTTTGACTTTGCTCATGGTGGGGGGGGTGGGGGTGGTGGTGGCAGAGATTTAGCCCTTTCTGAAGTCTTGCCCAAATCCCCAGCTAGAATTATTTTTCTCTGTGTACCAGTGGGATTTTTCATATTTACCATGTCATACTGTTATGGTCTTGATGAACATAGTTATGGCTCATGTTGGATTATTAATTAAAGTGAATATTATCTTGTCCATATTTACACTCTTACCAATGACACAGTTTGATATAATGGTTCTGGAGCCAGGCTGCCTGTACTTTTCTACAAGCTGTGCCACCTACTATGTGTAAACTTGGACAAATTACCTTAACTATACAGAAAGTGTGTGGAATAGGGTCTGGTACATGTACTCAATATATTTTAGCTGTTATTTTTATCTTTATCTGCTCAGATCCTGGCAAGTTGCTGGTATGTAATAATCACAGCAGTGAAGGGTAGCATAATATGCCACCCCAAAATATGCCTCTTTGGCATAAGGATTACTTTGAGCTGACTATTTTGAGAAAGAGTAGACAGAGGAGAACTTCTGAAAACAGAATAGAAGTTACCCTTTTGTAAGGGAAATTTACATTTACCTTTTATAAAGAAAATCTCCCTTTGTATGGGTGTCTCCCTCTCTGTTCTAGGAAGAGAAGGATGACTCTAAATCATAAGAGAATCTTATCAATGGAGAAGGCACCAGCTTTAATCTGTATAATAAACCTCACCCTTGTTTATTGTGCTTTTCCTGGTAACCTCCCCTTAACTGGCCTCCCCACACCTTTCTTTTTTTAGCTGAAGATATCTAAGCCATTGGCTTAGGTCACCTCAGAGAGTTACTCATTTTTCCTGGGTATGTCCCATGTATACATGAGGTGTATATATTAATAAACTTTTACGTGTTTTTCCCTTGTTAATCTGTCTTTCATTATATAAGTCTCAGTCAAGAACTTAGAAGGGTAGAGGTAAAATTATTTTTCCTCTCCTACAGCTGCAAACACTTACTAAGCACGTGGTATGTACGAATGTTAAGTACCTCTCATATAATGTCTCATTAATTCACACAATGAAGGCCAAGACTAGGGTGAGGTTAGCAAAGAATCTAGGGCACAAAATTTAAGGAAGTGCTTGCTCTTAGGGTTTGCAAATGCCTCCAGCTGACCCTGTACTTGCATGGCCCTGAGAATGAGTGCCTTCTTAAATTATTCGACAGCTTCATTGAGATAAAATTCACATACGATACAATTCACCCATTTCAAGTGTACAATTCAGTAGTTTTAATATATTCACAAGGTTGTGCAACCATCACAATCAATTTTAGTATTGATTTCATTTTCATTTCATTACATTTTCATTGCTCCCAAAAAAAGCATACCCATTAACAGTCACTTGTCACTTTCCTCCCAAACTCCTGAATTCTAGGCAACCACTAATCTACTTTCTGTCTCTGTAGATTTGCCTCTTCTAGACATTGTGTATAAACGGAATCATACAATATGTGGTCTTTTGTGACTGGTTTCTTTCACGTAGCATAGTGTTTTCAAGGTTTATCCATGTTGTAGCATCTATCAGTCCTTAGTTCTTTTTATTACTGAATAATATTCCATTGGCTATTCCATGGATATACTACATTTTATTTAACCATTCATCAGTTGATGGACATTTGGGTGGTTTCCAGTTTTTGACTGTGATGAATAATGGTGTTATGGACACATGTTTTCATTTCTCTTGGATATATACCTAGAAGTGGATTTGCTGGGTTAAATGGTAACTCTGTGTTTAACATTTTGAGGTACTGCCAGACTATTTTCCAAACTGGCTACATCATTTTACATTCCCATGAGCAGGGTTCCAAATTCTTTGCATCTTCACTACACTTATTATTTTCATCTTTTTTATTATAGTCACCCTAGTGGGTGTGAAGTGCTATTTCATTGTGGTTTTCACTTGTGTGTCCCTAATGGTAAATGATGTTGAGCAATAATGGTGATTATTGACCATTTGTATATCTTCTTTGGAGAAATGTCTATTTAGATTGTTTCCCATTTTTCAATTGGGTTATTTATCTTTTTATTATTAAATTGTAAAAGTTCTTTATATATTCTGGATACAAGTCCCTTGTCAGATAAATGATTTGCAAATATTTTCTCCCATTCTGTAAGTGTCTTTTCATTTTCTTGATAGTGCCCTTTGAGGCACAAAAGTTTTTAATTTTGATGAAGTCCAGTTTATCTATTTTTTCTTTTGTAATTTGTGCTTTTGGTGTTGTATCTAAGCAGGCTTTGCCTAAAACCAAAGGTCATGAAGATTCATTCATATGTTTTCTTCCAAGAGTTTTATAGCTTTAGCTCTTACATTTAGGTGTATGATCCATTGGAGTTAATTCCATAACTTCCTTAAATTTTACATTCCAGATGACTCACTTGCTTCACCCTAGCACTTCCCTGCTCTTAATAATTCTCTAAAGTAAATAATACTACTATCCCCATTTACAAATGATTAAATTGAGGCTGAGGTACTTAGATAGTTTGTCCCATCTCACATACTGAGTGGCAGAGAGACAATCTGTACCCAGCTCACTGTCAGAACTCTTAACCACCATCCTATACTGCTGGTTTCTTGGTTTATACTGATGTCTTCTAGAATGAATAAATAACACATAAGAAGTTAGATTCCAATTTATGATATATTCTTCATTCACGTAAAGAACTTGGAAAACAACCTTAGTTGCTATTTCCTCAGAGATTTGCACAGAGTAAGCAGAGCTTCTAGAGAGCAGAAATGGAAACTATTAAATAGTAAAACCTTAGGGGGCTACATTCAAGAGTAATGTTTAGTAATGTGATACTGGAAGTAACTTGGAGATGGTTTATTCTCCAATTCAAAAAGTATTTATTGACATACTGTGTGCCAGTCACTGGGCAGGGTGCCAGTCAATGAGAGAGATTGAAAAAGAGAAAAACTAACCAAATCCTGGAGTACACCATGGAGTGGAGTGGGTCTGATGAAGTGGTAAATCTATCAGAAATAGAAATGGCTTAAATTACAGACATAGGATAGATGAGAAATCTATGTTGCCCAAGGAGATTTTGTTTGGGGTTGAGGATTTGCCATGTCAGTGACACAAGAGAGAGAGTGGAAGGCAGTTGAGGACTGTGATAGTAATAGTTTAACAAATTCCATGCAATGCATCCATTGTGTGGATTCCATAATTTTTGATTATATCTTTTTGTTGTCAAGATAGTGGAGTATCAAGTTCCAAGAAAAATGTTTGAAAAGAAATCCATACTTAGACACAGCCTAGTGAATGTTATAAACATCCAAGTATAGGGAGACAAAACTCTTAACAGTCAAACAAAATCAAGTTCTTTACAAAGGAACAACAAAATCAAGTTTGTTACAGGGGAAAAATGGATTTCAGGTGTGAAGGGAACAGAAAAACAAATTCCTGGCACACCATGGGAACTTAGTAAATATTTGTTAAACAAATGTCTGTTCTCTTGTATGCAAGTTCTCAGAAAGTATACAACCCAGTTACCTTTCTTAAAGAAGTTACTTAGTGACGTTATCCAGAACCTTGAAAAATAAATACAAAATAAATCACCAAGTGTGGGAATATTGTTGTTAAAAAGGATGAAAGGACAAACAGTAAATAATAAAACTATTTGTCTTTCAGTCAAAAATTGTTGGAAATAATAGTTTTTTTTACAAACTATCAGTTTGTAAAATTAGTTATAAAACTATTTGGAGGAATTGATCTATGGTATAATATAAGGTAGATTAGCAGCAAATGGGAAGGTGATTACTGGAGAAGAAACTGAAGTATTGAATTCTTCATCTTCCATATATTGGGCATAAAAATAATTTAGGTTATGAATTTCAGCAGTTAGATAAAAATTACTTTAAGATAAACAAGAAAAATTAAAAACAAGCTATTTACCTTCCAAATAATTGCTTCTAAATGATACATAAAAGCTGAAAAACTACCAAATTCATTTTGTGAAGCTAAAATAATCCTAAGTGTAGCAATCCCCTCAAAAAAAGAGAGAAAAATCTCACTTGTGATTATAGATACACAAAAGTTACATAATAGTAAGAAGAATTTAGCAATCTATTAAAAACATTGCACCATGAACTGTATGTGGTAATTAAGGAATTCAGAAGTGAATCAAATTTTTGAAATCTATTAATATATCGGTATAATAGTGCAATAGAAAACAACATGTAAGAATTTCAATATATACCATGGTGTCAATGCAAATCATCAATAACCATTCTATAGACAAGAAAGAGATGAGTTTTACTTCAGCCAAGCTGAGGATTATAACCTGGGAAGGCAGTCTCCACCAAGGAAGAAAGCATTCCGGAGAAGCAAGATTTTCAGTACAGTTTTATACCTCTTCAGAGCAAAGATCATACATCAACCACACCCAGGATACATACTCATCAAAGTTTCAAAGAAAAATTCAGTTGCAAATTAGCAGGTCAACATGACCCTGATGTTCAGGAAAGGGAACTTCAGGAGTGCTGATACAGGTGTTACTGATACTGAAGGGTATTACCTATACTGGCATTGCGGGGTGGGGGGGGGAAGTATGCATTCTTATCTTCAAAGAGTGCATTCTTTTACTTTAATGATTAAAGCAGATATCCAATGTATGTTTGGTAGGCTATAAGTCGGGCTTCTTCAGTTCAGGCCAAATCAGTTTTAAAACAGAATAGCTACCCTATATACCTCAATATGTGGAAATTTCTTGTCAATAGCATTCATCTTTCACTTTTAAAACCTTTTCAATCTATACTTGTTAAATCTTATCAAAAATATTTATCTCCACCAAAAGCAAATATAACATATGATAATTGATTAGGAAAAAAAAAACTAAGATGTCTCTAATAGAAAATTTGGCAGAAACAAATATATAATTAAATAAATGTAATTGGTTAACAAACATGCAAAATGTTCAATTTTACTAAAAGAGCAATGCAGTTTTAAATATCAAGAGGAGACTATTTTTCACCTATAAAATTTACAAAGATTTGAAATATAATACTAATGGCAGCAGGAAATGGATACTTTCATGTTGCTGATGGAATGCAACTAACTTGAAAACAGGAATTAATATTTATTGTCTTTGACTCAATAGTTTTCCTTCTGGGAATTATTCTAACACACAATTCTAAACATAGAAAAAAGCTTTATGTGCATAGATATTTATATGAAATAGTGAAAATTTGTAAATTAATGGGTAAATAAATGTCTAAGCCACTCCATGAAAATATTACACAATGTTATAAATTATATTTACAGAGAGAATAAAACAACATGCCAATATAAGATATAAATTTAAGTGCAAAAAGCAGATACAAATTGAAATTACAATTATATAAAGAAAAACAAACCCTATGGATAGAAAAATATTCTAGAAGAACTTCCACTAAAATATTAACTGTGATTGTCTTCGGCGTGGGTCATTAGGTAACTTAGTGAACATTCTGATGTTAAGTATAAAATAGACAGAGATACAATCCCAGCCCTCAACAGGTCTGCAGCCCAGCAGGGGAGAGAAGTCATATCTCTAAAGATACGTCCTGGCAGTGAAGACTATGCCTCAGGTATGATCATGAAGCACGTGTACACCATAACTTTAGGTCTTTGACTTTTCCTGATTATTTGCTTTGATAGTACAGTTATAAGTAGGCTTCATTTTCCATAGAAGGTATACTTTTTAATATCTTTCGATGTCAACCTCTAGTGATAAGCTGCAAGCTTTCTTTCTTTCTTTTGTTGACCTTAAACAAATAGCCAGTTATTTCTCCAGCAAAAATGGGTTTAATTGGGATCAGCAAAGAATTGCAATTTGGAGTCTGCAAACATGGTGAGCCATTTGCAAGACCCCCAGCAGTAAGGGACGAGGAACTCTTTCAGAGAGGGGAAGAGGGAGTTGGGAGGGCTTGTAAACAAAGAGTCCATTGGAGGAATTGAGAGTTCAATGGGTAGTGGCTTTTCATTGGCTGAGCTTCTTGCCCATCAAGAAGAGGAAGTCTTCCTCCTGGGCTCTGCTATGGACATAGAGGATGAGAGCTACCCCTTTTGGCCTCCTGACTCCCATTTAATGAGTTTCTGTTTATTAGCTTGACATTTTCTTTCTCTCTCTCTCTCTTTTTTTGCACCCATTTTATATTTTTTCTAAAAATCAAGTTTATGTTCAATGCATTTAATTAAAAAATATTACATAGCTTATGTGCAATAGTCTCTTGTCCCACCTGTTTTCACTTCCCAGAGGAAACCACTTTAATACTTTAAACTATTTTTTTGTATACTTTCATATTTTTTCATCAAATACTGATACTGCCATTTATTATTTTTTAGGTATTATGGGATCAGCAGATTTATTAAGGCCTATCTGATTGGTTAAAGGGTCCATTAGATCTGTTAAATGTCCATATATTTTATATCAAACACATTTGTGTCCGTGTGCTCCCACTTCTCTACTTCCATCTGGACTGGTTGCTGTCTAGGCCAGCTGCGTGGATGTCATGCTGAGAATTCTGTTCATTTTGAAAATTTGTTTGTCCCTGTTCTTAGATCTTGTGCCTTCCTCTTTCATTGTTTGGTGGAGGGCATCCTCTAGTACAGCAGTTCTCAACCTATTTGCTTTCAGGACTCTTACACTTTTGAAAATTATTGAGGCCCCCAAAGAGCTTTCATCTAAATGAGTGATATCTATTAATTTTTATGTGTTAGAAATGAAAAGTAAGCATTTAAAATATTAATTTTTTAAAATGATAATGAACAGATTACATGTTCACATAAATGCAATAGATAAATAACTAGTGAGAAGAGTGTCATTTTACATTTTGGCCAATCTCTTTTACTGTCTGTTTGAATAAAAGACAGCTAGATTCTCATATCTGCTTCTGTATTCAGTCAGTTGTAATATTAAACATCATGTAGCCTCAGGAAATCCTACTCTACATTCCCAAGAGAATCAGAGTGAAAAGGACAAGTAACATCTTAGTATTGTAATGAAAACAGTTTTGCTCTTGTGGACCTCCTGCTAGGGTCTTAGCCATCCCCAGGGGTCTGTGAATCACACTTTGAAACCAATGCTCTAGTAACTTCCTGAAAAAAGGTAAAAGGGAAGTGAAAGTTTTGGAAACTTGCAAGTCTAATGAGTTGTTTTCTATCTGCATACTTGATTAAGTATTTAGATGAATGTAGAATTCTAAATTGGAAATAATTTTCCTCATTATTGTAAGGCATTTCTCCTTTGCTTTTTGCCTTGACTTCTGATTCTCAATTCTTTTTATGTGGTCCATTTTTTTGTCACTTGAAGTTTTTAGGATTCTCCCTTTATTTCCAGTTTCATTGTATTGGGTACATGTGGGTTCTTTCTATCTTCAAAGTTGTGTCTTTTCTTCCTGTGAAATTTTCTTGTATTAACAATTTGATCATTTCTTCTCTTCCATTTTCTTTCTGGAACTCTAATGAGAGTTCAGAAATGTGATCTCCTTGTTGGGTCCTCTTTCTAACATTTTCTCTTTTTCTGTTTTTTGGTCTACTTTCTGTGAGATTTCCTCAATGTTATAGTCCAGCTCCTCTGTTTTCATTTTAGTTATCTTAGTCTTTAGTTTCTGGGAGTAATATCTTTGAGGATTTTAATTATATTTTTTTAAATTAAATTTTTTTCTGCTGTCTGCTTTATATCATTCTCTACATTCCTTTTTTAAAAAATATTGTTTTCAGAACCTTTCCTCAAATGCCTGGTGATCCTTGACTGTCCACTTTGAGAGTGAGATGTTAAAAAACTGAATGGCAGGGCATGAGGAGTGGTGAGGTCTCATGGGGGTGATGGAGCAGAGACCCACTTATTTCCCTGGGAGATCTGTACCCGTCAGTATCTGTAGATCTTTTCTCTTGGCTGGTTGGGAAGAATCCTCCCATTTCTTCCCTGCAGGGTACAAATCTGTCTGCCAGCATTCCGAGAGCAGATTAGGGGATGCAAACTTCCCCCTAAATCTTTGTTTTCACCTCCACCTTCAACCATGTCTGCATCTCTGGCACAGAGCCTCCTTCCTTCTCATGAGAGTCAATAGCCTGCCATCTGCTGGAGTGGGGTGGGGGTGGGGGGTGGGTTGGGAGGGTGGCAGGGGAGTCATTTGACTATGTGAACAGGGGCTGGAGATCTGGGGATCTAACTTCTTCCTCCCCCAACTTCTAATCATTCTTCCTATTTCCAGTCCCTATTTCTGCTTTCTTGGGGTCCTTCAGCATTATGTGTTACTCTCCACAAGCCCTTAGGTTTTAGCTTTTTCTGCTTTGCTATCAGTTATCATTCATTCCACGATTCCAGTCTTCCAAAATGTTGACATGTCTGAGATCTCCTCTCTCTTTGTAGATTTGAGAGTGTAAACTTAAAAAAATTCTCTTAAGAAAGAAACAGAGATAAATGTGTATTTCATCTACTGCATTTATCTGGCAGTCAGCTGCAAGTCCATCGTGCTTTAAAGTATATATATATATAAAAATCTGTACATAAACTTTATAGGCTTTTCCATGGACCATTATCTTTATGCTTGAAGTCGGAATCCTTATTTAGAGTATCTCAGACTCCAGCATTTATTCTGGCCATAATCTGTTTGCAAAATTTTGAATTACTCTATAACAATGATCAAAGTCATTAGTTATATCTTTTATAGAGTATAAAAGAGTTAATAAATCTTATTATATGGAATTTATATTTTCAACAATAAGATGTAAGATGGATTTTCTGGAAAGTTTAATAATCTCTGAGGACATAGAAGAAGAGATTCAAGGTATAAGTCATACTCTAGGAGTCAAATGGATAGTAAGACATTAGGTGTTAAGAGTTTAGAGGGTTTGTGGAAAACCAGAGAGGTATATCACTTTACAGATTAAAAAAACAGAAGAAAGGAAAGGTCAGATGACTTAACAACAACAAAAATCATACTTTTATGTTTATGGGCTTGGATTTAAAACTTTTGTTTTCAAATTTCTAGTTTAGTGCCTTTTCTTCTTTACTCAGATAAACATTCTGCTTAACACTTACTTAAGGAGCTCCAGTGGGAAGGCCCAGGAAGTTTCAACAGAATTTATTTCACATACCTGGCTAAAATATAAAAATTCCCTGCCTTTCACTAAGAGTTGCTTACCTTTCCTAAACAACTACTGTAAGTCATCTCTAAAGAAGTCATTTTTCATCATAGGCACACTATTTCTACTATAAAATGGATTACCATTTTCACGAATGCTTTTTTTTCTGAACTGACCAATTAGTACATAAATGCATATAGCTTTTAAATCTATTTTAATAGGAATGAATAGAGAACTCTATATCTCAGAAGGTTAGCCTGGAATATAATTTGAGCTAATCTTTTGAGAGCAGGTATGTGCAGAAAATATTGTTCATAGTTTTCATCCTTCTGCCAATATGCTGCCTTTTAAAGAGTTAATACAAAGAATTTTAGGATGATTTAGGCACTATAAAAATGCAGTATTGCTTTCAGTCCTAGACAAAATTTTCTGATTATCCTACCTTGGATTTGTCAGATTTCCTGCCTTTTGTGTCTGGATTACCTTGATTCTTAGATCTTTTCCACTGACTTCACATCTTCAAGCCCTCTTATACAAATTAGTTAAAATCTGTTTTACTTAATCTTCTTTCTGCATATTTTTGTGCTTTCTCTCAATCTACATTTCACACTTAGAAAATAATGCTCACTTCATACCTTTTTCCCATACTGCCCAAATAGGTCCCAAAACTCTATTTCCTCCAAGAATCCCTCTTAATCTACCACCTCACTGTAGAACTTATCCTTTCTCTGCATGAACAGTAAAATTTTTCTTTACTTATTTTGCTAGCGTATGACTAATAATTTTTTCCTGGAGCAGTACTACTATCATTATTGTCTTTCGTTTTTCATAATGAAGTCTTAGAAGACATCACACACATTCATTATTTCTGTTTTTAAGGCTTCCGGTAGGACCTGAACAAACAGTTTGCAGATCTAGCCTATTTTCTAGTTCCTTTCCAGAGGTAGGCCCATTGAATTCCAACCTGCAGACTCTGTCTTGCACATGCTGTGGGACTCAGCATTGAGTCACCCAGCCACCAGTCCGATCCTAATGGGACATTTCAGTATGCATGGTTGGGTTCCTCTATCTTTCCCAAGCCCCAATTCCTTCTCCATGTGCTTGAATTCAGGTAACTGGATTTCTCTTTGTCCTTAAAATTCTCTATGTTTCAAGGGCTCTAAGACATACTCCTGGTGTTCTGCCTTGATCCTTATCCATCAGATTGTGGTTTCTATCCAGTATCCAAATGTCCTCCTAGACTGAGACTCTACCTTGTTTTCTGCCAGGTCACCTCCTAGGAACTGGAGCTTGCTCCTGTGCCCAGCCCTCCCTCATGATGAATGCTGTCACTCACTGCAGACATCTGATTCCTATACTGCAACCACTTGCTGGGAACTCTATTATTCTGTTGGGAATATTTCTTTCTTTGGATTGCAATAAAAAAATTGCTGTATCTCTTGAACTGTGCACATGGTTCACAAAAGGAAGGAGAGGTAGAAATGAAGATAGAAAGGAAGGACGTTAACATTTATTGCATACCTTTTATGTGCTCCGACAGGCACGAGGCATTGTCGCATAACATTAACGAACTCTTTTCTTCCCACAAGAATTCTGTGAAATAATTGTTTCCATCTCACAGGTAAAGAAATCCCCAAATGAGCAACTTGACCCAGCCATGAGTAACAGGCTGAACCAGGAATCAAAAATGGGTCTTTTGTTTCAGAATCTCTATGGTCTTCTCAGTATACCAGGCTGCAACCTGCCAGTTTGACCAACTTAGGTTTTATATTTTGTGTCACCCTAGTTCTCCATTCTAAGCTATTTGATATTCACTATTAAATTGAAGAGAATTAAAACAATTTGGAAAATGTGATTATCAGTGACAAAGTGGAAAGTCAGTCTCATTATTTCACAGCCACAGTGCATGTGGAAAGTTTTGATGATGATGATGAAACAAACTCATACATTAGGCTGTCCATAATACAACCATAGGGGAAAGAACATTGGTTAACTAATATGGTTAGAAAGTAGGGAGATATTTAGAGATGCTCAGCACGAATACTCAAGAGAGTATTTTAATTATGGTACAGGTTTCTAAATGATTTCCCTTGGACCATTAAGAAAGACATAAATCATTAAACATGGTTAATGGAATCTTCAAGATTCTGAAAGAAGAGCAACAACTCTGTCGACTGACATTTGTTTTAAATAAAAGGAAGTGTTTGTAATTGCAAACCCAAAATTAAAATGCCATCAGCAGCATTAATAAACATCAGTCGTATCCTTCATTTTCACTAATGCTAGTGTTTATTTATTCATTAACTTATGATGATCTTGGAGAAATTAATTGAGGGTTATCTAAATGAGAAGCTGGAAAGTCGCATGGAATCTCCTCTAACAAAGACAATGCCTTTTCAACCTGTGCGGACTAAAACAGAGTGGGCCAGACACTCTTGCTTTCTTATCTCTGGTGTCTGCTGTGGGTCTTTCTAGAGTGGAAGAAGGGTAACGTAGTATCAGGGGATTTTTTTCAAAATCACTGGCAATTCATCCAAGTTTTAATCAGAAAACTAGTTAGTTCACTGGGAGAAAAATGGAAAAAATTTATTTTGCTGTACCTGTTATGTGTGGAGGCATTGTTTAGATGAAAAAAATTATTTGTTTGGTTAAAGTTTTTGTTTAGTGGTTTGTTTTTATATAAAACAGACACACCTGAGACCATACAAAAAGTCTAAGAACTCCTGAAAAGTAATTGCATATGTAATGACTTTTGCATTGTAGCACGTAGTAAAGTAGGCATGTAAATATTTTTTGAATGAATGGAAACAATATGGGTCAGAGGATATTCTTAATAACTGCATTAGCATTGTAATTAAGGTTTATTTTCATGCTAATTTGGCACTGGAGTAGCTTCAGAATCTAACCTGAATCTAGACTGACCTCAGGGTCAGCTCTGGCTGATGTTGGGTGTATCCTGGTATTTTCCATATCATTTGGCCAAGGGGTTAGATACAGCCCCCTTGGAATAACTTCTGTCTGCTCTCAATTCCAGTGATGAACATGAACAAGGGCAGTGGAAATGAAAGCATGGAGGGAGAGTTATGAAGATCTTTTTGTAGGGACATTCTGGTAAATGTTAGAATTTCTTTAAGGGGCTGAGGAGGAGTAGGGAAAATTAGCACCAGTGCACTTAGGAACAATGTAACAACAAGCTCTTTTCCTTTCTTGGCAAAATAAAAGAAGTAATTTATATAAAAGCAACTAACAAAGAGCCTGGCACATGGAGTGGGCATTTAATAAGTTTTAGTTCCTTTCCTCTCCCTTCTTGACAAGGTGAAGTATTCTCAAAATGTCTTTCTTTTTGCTGAGGAAGATTCGCCCTGAGCTAACATCTGTGCCAGTCTTCCTCTATTTTGTATGTGGGTCACCGCCACAGCATGGCTGATGAGTCGTGTAGGTCTGTGCCCAGGATTCAAACCTGTGAACCCGGGCTGCCAAAGTGAAGCAGGTGAACCTAACTGCTAGGCCATGGAGCCAGCTCCTAGAATGTCTTTTTTGGTAGCATCTTGGAGGTGTGTGTGTTTGTAGGAGGATGCTAGGTAAGGACAGAATGAGGTAACCTTATTCTCAAAATATGCATATGTGACAGGATAATATAGTGAGTGTTAATTGCTGTGTTCTCTGGTGCCACCCTCACAATCCCTTCTAACTCCCCTTGCTGATTACCTAGGCAAGCTACATGTACCTCATTACTACAAAAATTCAGAAGGAAGGATATGATTCAGTGCTCAGCCTTTGAGTCTCAAAGTAGACATTTGAAGCCGCTGGCAGAGATAACAGCTTTGAAAAAAAGGTGGGAGAGTGTTGAATTGTAGGAGCCTGGATCTTCTAAATGTCAAGGCTAGGATATTGACCTAAATATCCTAAATACCCAATAACGTTGTAGCATTGATGATAAGTCAGGTTGAGTAAATAAAGATTTCCCAACCTGGGGGACTGAGGAGCAGATTAGACAAAAATCAAGAGAAAGGGATGCTGGTGGGTGGCTTTCACCAAAAGACAGTGCCAAGAGTGGAGAGGGGATGGGTGATGGATGATGAGAACCTCATAAGTGCAGAGGTATGAAAACAGGCCTGACACTCTGCAAAGTGGGATGTGACCTGAGTCCTGTGTCACCAAGGCATGGAAGCAATGGAGCACCCAAATTCTCCAATGACAATGTGTCATGAAGAAGGTACAAATACTAGTTAGCATGGAGAGCTGGTTGACCTGAAGGGGTCCCACAGCCAAAAGGAGCATGTGGTGTGAACTAACACTCTAGTGAACCACATGGGACTGTCCTTCCTCAGAGCATGCTTCCCAAGGGAGATGACCATAACTGGACCTCAAATCCACCCCTTTCCCAACACTCACTACATACAATCCATGATGCTCTAACATCTTCCAACATTTTGAATTAACTTCAAGGAAAAGAGGGTTAAGGGAGAAAAGCCTTACCTGACAAGGTTTACCACCAGGGGCCATAAAATAGAAACTTCATTTAGTTATGAAAAAATAAAGAAAAATATGTTTCTTACACATCTGAGTGTACATAGTTTTAAAAAATATACAAATGTGTGCATATGCAGAGGGGCTGAATATACAACTAAATATACTCTAGGTAGCAAAAATGGCTTTGAGCTAGATGGCTTTGGGGGTGCATTTGAGAATGGAGGAGGAAACTAGAAAACTTTTTCCTCTTCAGTACCTGAAGATGAGTCAAGAGGGCCAAACGTAAGACAGTAGGAGAAGGTGGGCACTGGGCTACTTTGGAGGGCTCCTACCCTATCTAAAGACAAAAACATTTTAAAAACACTGTGTAGGTTAAATTACACATGTCTGCAGGCTAGAAATAGTCCACTGGTTACACACAGATTTTATCATAATGTTCCTTGGTTTTCTTATAATTTAAAGTACACCTTACTCTGACTTTTAATATACTGCAGTCAAGAAAAATATCCAGTCTCCATTAATCTCCCACCATTCCTTTATTCACATGTTGAAAGTTGTCTAGATTTTTTCTTCCTTATCTCTCACATCCAATTAGTCACAAGCCTGGTTGTTTTTGTCTGTTGAATATCTTTGGAGTTAGATCTTTCTCTCATGAATTGCTCCTATTCATTCCCATGAATTGTGCATTAGTCTAAACCCAGGACTTTTTCAATAGCCCATTAACTAGTCACTGTTACTCTAGTCTTGCTTCTTTTGCCTCCAGTCCATCCTCCCCCTAGTTGATTATATCATTCCCTTGCCTAAAATTTTTCAATGACTTTTTACTACCTACAAGATCAAATGGCCAGAGCAGGGCAGATACCATCTCTCCCTGAGTGCCCCTACTCTTGCCCTAATGCC
The DNA here is from genome assembly GCA_031878705.1 of Tapirus indicus. Taxonomy (NCBI): domain Eukaryota; kingdom Metazoa; phylum Chordata; class Mammalia; order Perissodactyla; family Tapiridae; genus Tapirus; species Tapirus indicus. Next base: position 58,659,918 of record CM062924.1, on the reverse strand, counting down.
TAGTCGTAAGTGCAACATGGAAGTCTGTTGAATGAATGAATGAAAAAGTGAACGAATTATGAGACATTTGATCATAGATCCTAATTAACCCCTCAGATATAGCTCTGATTGCATTTGTAGAATCTAGAAAAAAGTTTCTATTTATTCATATAATTCTCAATGAACACTTGTTGGTGGATTTATTTATTTACTACTATGTGCCAGGAACTATGCTAGATACAGGTAGGTGAAGAGGAATAGAATATGATGTCTGCCTTAGAGAATCTCAAAGTAGAGTAGGAAGTGTGCATAAACCAACCATTAAAACACAATGAAATAAGTGCTTAAAAAATTAGTAGTTTAACATTTATTGGGGACATAAGTTCCAGACACTTTGCTAATCACTTTTCATGTGTTACATAATTTTATTCTCAAAACAACCTATGAGGTAGTTGCCCTTCGTGTTTTACAGATGAAGAAATGATGTTTTAGAGAGCTTAAGTAGTTTACTCAATGTCATATAACTAAAAAGTGGTGGAACCTGGGTTCGAACTTGAGTCTGTGTTCTAAATATCTGAACGCTAAGATGAAGTGGGCACAAAGTGCTGTAGAAACACTAAGCAGAGAACCCTAACAAAGTCTAGAGTGATCACAGAAAGTGTATGGAGATGGAGACGCCATGAAAGTAGACATGGGAATTACATGAAAGAATTATTCTAGAATTACTCCATCCATCCACAATGGCTTCACCATTTATTTATTCTTCCCTCTCCCTTGCCCACCAGGTCTAAACATTCCCAAATCTCTGTGTTCTGTTTCCAGTACTTCCATTCCCATTGCTACCATGTTATTATAGGCCAGTTACTTCTTCAAAGAGATTTCTAGTAGCTTCTATACTCTTCTAACATTGGCAGGCGTAGGTGGGTAATGGAAGGTATGGAAAGTTGGAATTCTGATACTCACACACCAAGCTTCCTAGTCTGTTCAATGGCATCCGGAGATAGCGATTTACAACAATTTAAGCCAGAAAAGATAAAACAAACAATCCTTCTCTCAGATCATCCGGACATTGTGAAACCTTTCTAAATCCATTTCAAACCATACTACCAATATGAATTAGCTCAAAGAGAAATGACCTTATGTTATAGTAGAATTGACTCAACTGTACAGTCATGCATTTCTTATCGACAGGGATATGTGCTGAGAAATGCATCTTTGGGCAATTTTGTCATTGTGTGAACATCACAGACTGTCCTTATACAAACCTAGATGGTATAGCCTACTACACACCTAGACTATATGGTGCTAATCTTATGGGACCACCGTCCTATATGCAATCCATCATTGACAGAAACGTCATCATGCGGTGCTTGACTAATTATTAATCCGTCAAAATACTTGTTAAAATAAAGTTATCGATTAAAAGACAAAACACACTAAATGAAATGGCTAGAATAGCACAACCAAGTCCACATAAACCTACTGTCTATTTCTGCTGAGTTGTATTCTTACTTTGTTTCTGAAAAATCTAGAAGTTTTTTCCCCTTCTCCTTTTCCTATCTCTTTCTCCCTCTTTTTCCTTCTTCCTCTGCATGTTCTGTTTACAGCCTTTGCTTCTCTAGAAGCAAAACATGGCCATTTTTAAAATGAGAGAATAGCTTTTACAATCTCAGAGGCTATGTTCTAACATATTTCGGATAGCTCCTTTACACCATTTCTCATAAAGACAAAATAGGCCTGAGTGCTGTAAAATTCCTTTACTGAATGCAATATGCCCTCTCCTATTAGATCTGAAAATATGTTTCTTATCCTTTGTATTAGAAACAGGTTTCCTTACGGTTTCCCAGCTGGTTTTTAGTATTAGGTTGAAACTGCTGGTGCTTCAGGCAGGAGGCCCACCTTGGGAGGGGTCTCAGGGCAGAGAGGGTCCTACAGGAAACTTCAGGGGAATAAGAATGTTTCAGTTGATAACCTCTCTCCCTTGACCACAAACTAAGATGAAAGGAAACCACAGTAGAAGATTAGCATCCTTTAAAGGCCGTGAGATTTCCTTAAGTTAAATATTTAGTATTTTCTTTCCTGTACATTCACTTCTTCATTTTCACGTCAGTATAAATTTCTTTCTTGCCCTTTATGTAACAACTTGAGCCAAAATAAATCACTCTCAACTTGTCAGATGATTTCTTCAGAGGCAACATTTTTTTGTGAGAACAGCCCTGAAATAGGAGAAGGTCAAGGTTCTGCATTCAGTGCCACTACTTATGAGATTTGGGGGCAAATTCCCCTCTGTATTAGCCTGCTCAGGCTGCATAACAAAATAGATTAGGACTCCAATTTATGACCTCATTTAACTGTAATTACCTCCTAAAAGTCCCATCTCCAAATCCATTCACATTGGGGATTAAGGTTTCAACATATAAATTTTGGGAGGGACACAATTCAATTCATAACACCTTGTATCTTAGTTTCTTAATCTAAAATATGTTTAATAATATCTAACTTACCTAACTCAAAGGGTAAAGATCAAACGAGATATTCAATGTATATAAAAATTCTTTGCAAATTGGAAAATTCTATGCAATTGGAAGATATTAGTTAATAAAAACAATAATATTCAAAGACTATACAATAATTAGAATGACCAATATATTTATGACTTCTGAGTTGTATATAGACATTTGAAAAAAATCTCTTAACTGTCTACCTCAGTCTAGGCAAATTGGGACAGCAATATCCTAAAATAGACTACATAAATGAATGTGTAATCATTTTAATGGGGAATGAATTATTTGTCCTTGTCTAAACAATTAGCTGCAGGATACCTAATAATTACATCCTGCACTCCTTCTAAATTGCATTTCACATGTGAACATTGAATTACTAACCTAATAACATTTAAATATCACTAATAACCCTAGTCAACACATCTGAAAACCTTCCACAGCAGACCTCCACTTGCATAAAGTGCCTGATTCATGGAAATAATACCAAAAAATTAAAAGCTTTGCCATTTTAATCTCCTTAATTATTATTTACTATTTTTGAGTATTGACAATATAACTAGTGCTATATAAAATAAGAGAAAAATATTATACAAGCATGAAGACTTAGAATTAATCAGAGGGTTAAATAATTCAAATACAAGAACATAGGTTTGAAAGATGGTTGTTAGACTTTCTAGCTTTGCCTCTTTGGGCTGTCAGCTATTTTTAGAGCTATTTCACCACAGTGCTTCAGTAACTATCACTGATGATCACACAAGACATATGCTGCTTTTGCAAAGCTGTACTCACATTGACTTCCTGTTTCTGTGTTAGTCAGCATGGTAGCAGGGGACAGACATTATTCTCAAAGGAAGGGTATCCCCCTCAACTGGAACCCAAGAGAATAATTCCTCCACAGGCATGGGGCATTTTTGATCTCTCATTCTGTAGAGACAACTGACCATTTTACAACAATAATAATAACAATAAACAATCAAAAACAATAATTCTTAAGTTGGATTTATGACTGGCTTCTTGGGATCTGTAAACTCTGTGTAAGTCAGTAGCTTTCAATGGACTGTCAAAGGTCTGTGACCTAGAAGGATTTAAAGTCACTGAAACAAATGTCAATTAATTAATGTGTGCTTCTTTCCCACAGGACTTTATTAACGTTTCATATTGTTGATAGTAATAATTTTTTAAAAAACTATAGCATTCTCTTATTATATGTAAGGCACTGTGCTTAATGCCATGGAGAATACAAATAGGAAAAAAGCATGTGACCCTTACACACTCCAGTGTCGTACAATCGTACAGCAGAGTCAAGAAATTTATACACAGAAGAGCAAAACAAGGCAATTTGTGTAAAGACCATAGAGCAGGCATAAAGAAATTCTTAAAGAAACTGTCAAGGAAATTAAGATTCCGTGGAGGCAGTAGAATTGAACTGGGCTTTGAAAAATAAATGAGATTTCATCAGGTGTAGTTTGGGGAAAAACACTCTGAACAGGAGTAGCAGCATAAATAAATGGGAGGAGGGAAAGCTTGAGGCATATTTAGACCATGGATTTGGGGAGTGGTGGCAAATAGCATAGTAAATTATTGGGTATTTTGGATCATGGAGTAACATAAAATGCCATTTAGAAGGGAGGAAGTAAATAAAAAATTTGTAGCAATAGTCCAGATCAAATAGGAATACAGCCCAAAGTCAGATATTATCCTTGGGAAAGGAAACCAGTATAGAGATGCATGTTATATGTAGGTTCCAGCATTAAATATGTTAGAGAACTGTGGGGCAGGGAAGGAGACCAGGAAAATGTGATGGCTTAATACATGTGAAACATAATAGAGGATATTCCATTGTTAGTATAGTTTTTATAGAGGGAATTGAATTTGATCCCATAGGTATAAAATAATCAGTTTTTTTGATAGTTAACCACTGTGTATAACCACAATAGACTGATATTAATTATAGGTGTAATGGAGGTTCTCTTGCTGCTTAGAAAGCAATAAGACTGATTTTAATTTTCTCTTACAGGACTTGAGAAGCTACATACTCAAACACAATGTGAAGCCTTATTCTTCAGCCAAGTCAGTGATGGTCACCAACATGGGTGGGGTAGGAGAAGAGGAAGGTGCAGGTAATAGAAAGCTTAAAGTCAGTGGTCATTGGTGGCCCAGCCAAGCACCAAGGCAGGTCTGCTAGGATCTCAAAGAAGGGAGAGTTAAAGATTTAGAAGCTTGTGAAATTGTTGAAGGAGAATGAGAGAGAGGGAAGAGAGGGGAGGAAGGTATTTGGGGGGTGTATACCTTATAGAGGAGGGAGGAAGATTAGAGGCAATAATAGGGGACAGAGAAAATATCAGAGAGGGTAGAGGGAGAACCAGGAGAGAATAACATGACTGAAGCAAAGGTGTAAGAAAGAAATCGTGGTCAACAGCATGTGCAATATTGAGAGAGACTGAGAAGCATGTGATTCAAGAAGAGGCCATTGGATTTGAGATTAGTACTTTGCTCAAGACCTCAAAGAAAGCGGTTTTAATAGAGTGATGGGATTGAAGCTACATTTAAAGGAATTGAGGAGGTACCCCTACTGAGAATATGGAAAAGGGAATGTTGCGCATACACAGAGGAGGTTTGGTGGTGATTGCTCACTTGAGAGAGTCAGAGGGAAGTATGTAGGGAAATAGCAGGAGAGAGGAAAATGTTGAAGATGATAGAGAGAGGGAGGGAGAGAGAGGGATATTGAGAGACAGGGGCGTTGAAGAAATAAAGTCGAGAAGGGAGTGGGAGAGTAGGAAAAGAAGAAAGATGCAAAGAAATTCTTAGATGGAGATGAAGGTTCATAACACGATAAACTATATTTATTTTCCGTGTAAAATTTGTTCTTTGATAAAGAGAGTGTCAGTCTAGCATTAGAAACTTAAATGAATGGAAAGAATCAGAATAGCTACTAAATGTTCCATAGCAAAAACAGACAAATAATTCCCAAGTAGCAGTGAGGATTAGCTGAGCTAAGAGAGCACGGATTGTCAGTGTCCCAAACTACCTCGGTTTCTTGACTTCCTCTGGCACTAGCCAGGAAGCCAGAGCAAAAGCAGAAACACAGAGTGACCCTGGGTTGGAGATTAACATAGGATGCTTGACAGAAGGTCTAGCAGAAAGAGGTCCATTGGGTCCAATCTGAGTAGAAAGGAACGTGAAGCCAGAGCGTGCATTAACTAATGTCAGTACGTCCTGTGTCCTGATCTTGACCGTCAGCTTGTGGGACAGTGCAGCACAGAGGTTAAGAGCACAGGCTTTGGGGTTGGGACTGACCTGGTTGAGAAACACAGTTCTGAGAGAGACGTGTAAACAGTGGGCCTTCATAACGCAGCAACTGTGACCCTACAAGTGGGATTTCTGGATACCCAGGATTAAAACCGACAATCAAGATACATTTACTTCCTCTCTGCTGCCTTGAACAAATTAGTCTGATAACATTTAAAATAAAATAAATACACTGGTAATAAGACATCCATTAATACTCCTGTGAAGCATATGTTATGAAACTAAGGTAGCTTATAGATTGTTTCCTTTGTTTAGAACATACAATCTTTACTGTTGACAGTCTAAATAAATATAGATACTTATTTGTCTATAAATAATGAAACATTCAATTCACAGAAATTAAAAAATTTTTCATGTGTTTTGATCAGTGCTATAATAGACCTGCTGTGCCTTTAGAATATTGATTACCTTATAAATTAAGGGGAAAAAATTGCAACCTTCTTCCAAACCCATGTTGCAGTCTGAATGACTCTATCATACATATTTTTGATTGGAAAATAGATAGTTTCTCTTTGTTCGAGGAACTATACTCATAATCTATGTTTTGCTGTTTTCCTACCCTAGGGGTAAAAATTAATAGGGAAAAAAAATGAGGGCAAAGAGGTTAATGTCTAGTTTATTGAGGGCATGACTTATTCCTTCCAGAAGAATAATTTATATCAAAGGCAACTAATTTCAGCATTAAATATTAAAGAAATAAAACAGTTAATTAAAAACAAAAACAAATCTTCTTACCCCTAAACTCAAATACAACCACCTGTGATAAATCTGAAGGAGAAGAAATGCCCACCAATATCTAATTTCAGAAAGGATAAAATCATGACTTTTTCTTACTTTTAAGAAGTTTTTCATTTTTAAAAATTTTTACTTTTTTCTTTTTAAAAATAATGTTATTATGATATATTTACATACAATACAATGCAACCATTTTAAGTAGATAGTTTGATAAGTTTTGACAAATGTCTATACCCGGGGTAACCTACCACAATCTAGATAGAGAATATTTCCATCACACTAAAATGTCCCTAGTCTGTAGCTAATTCCTCACCCACCCCCTGCCCAAAGCAACCTCTATTCTGCTTTCTGACCATCTAGATTGGTTTTGCCTCCTCTAGAATTTCATAGAAAGGGAATCATACAGGATGTACTCTTTTTTTCTGGTTTCTCTTATTAAGCATAACATTATTGCATTTGTCAGTAATTCATTCCTTTTTTTATTGCTAAGTAGCATTCCATTGTGTGGTTATACCAAAATTTGTTTAGCTGTTCACTTATTTGGTGGACATTTGAGCTATTTCCAGTTTGGCGCTATTATGAATAAAGCTGCAGTGAACATTTGAGTCCAAGTCTTTTGGCGCACACGTGTTTTCCTTTCTCTTAGGTAAATTCCTGAGAGAGGAATTGCCTGGATATATGGTCAGTGTATGCCTGACTTTATGAGAAAGGACCAAGCTGTCTTCAAAGTAACTGTACCATTGTTAGCTTCCAAACAGCAATGTGTGAAAGTTCCAGTTGCTCTACATTTTTGATCATGTCACTAATGATGCTTTATTTCTCATGTTTTGTGATTTTTTAACTTGGTGTTCATTTCTTGGAATCTTGTCCATAGGAATCCTTTGAGACCTCTTTTGAGGAAATTCTTCAGAGAGGATTTGTGTTTTCTTTTTCTAGTTGCACTAGAATGAAAATCAGATACCCCTGCATCAGAAATCTCTAGATGCTCCAGTTTTTGTTCTTCTGAGACCTCGCTATTCATAATTTTCTGAATTTCTGCTCTCTTACAGGAGTTCTTCTCTGTGGACCAATGTCCCTGTCTTATTCCCACTCCCAATTCCTTGAAGTAATGAGTGAGTCTTAACTTCATACAACTAAGAGAACCTAAGAAAATCTTCTGAATTGTAAGCAGCTGTGGATACAGTGGATACTATGCCAGAAAAGAAATCTAGAGGTTCTTCCTTAATTTGTCACATGATCTTGGGGCCTGCACTTCCACCTCTATTTGGAAGAAACAAGTCCACCTTTCAGTGCCCTCACAAGGATATTGTGGAATTACTTTGATGCAAACCCAACAAACCCTGGCATGCATTTCACAGCTCGGTGCTATGCTCCAAATGGCCGATTCAGGAGCCAATCAGACAGTAAGTCAGAGATATAGAGGAAACAGATATGCGAGTCCCATATCATACTCCACATGAAGAATTAGTTATGGAAATGCAGCAACATCCTACCTGCAATGCCATTTTCTGGTTGTATAAAATTTGGGGAAATTTTTGCCACTGTTAAGCAGATATAGTACTGCCCTATGTAAATATGGCTCTTGCTTTTAGTGAATGCCAAGAACGGTGTTTGAGCACTTGCCGATCTTTTCAACTATTGCTTTTTGGCTGTATCTCAGGTTCACAAGGTGAAAATAGCTATACCTTTTTCCAGTTTCTAGTGTTTATTTATTTACCTAGTAATATAGTGCTGTTTTGAATTAGGTGGCTTATTGATTCATCACTACCTTAAGCAACTAATCTTTTTTTTTCTAGTTGGGGGCATAGTTCAAAGGCCTTTCACATTTGAAAGGTTGTATCTGCAGAATAACTAATCAAAGGTTAGTGGTTTACAAGTGCGTTTGGTGCTTGTAGGTTCATTGGCCCAGAGTTTAGAATTACAAATTTAGTCACAAACATACTTTCTATGTTCTGGCTATCCCCAGGGAACACTGGACTGTACAAGTTTTTGCATGCACAGGTGTGCATTTGCAATACATTTGTGCGTATAGAAGGAAGATGAGTTAGAAAGAAATAGAGATCGAATTATGGGCAACATTTTCCTTCACTACTGCGTTCTAAACATCTACATACAGTTGTACTGTGTGATTACTTATTTAGAGAAGACTGGGGACTTTTTAATAGACTTTACTTTTACACCGATTTTATGTTCATAGCAAAATTGAGAAGGTACAGAGATTTCTTATACACTCCCTGTCCCCACACGTGCACAGCATTCTCTACTGTCAGCATCCTGCACCAGAGTCGTACATTTGTTTTAATCCATGAACGTACAGTGACACATGATTATCATCCAAAGTCCATAGTTTACATTAGGGTTCACTCTGGATGTTGTACATTCTATGGATTTGGACAAATGTATAATGACACGTATCTATCATTATGAAATCACACAGGGTAGTTTCACTGCCCTAAAAATCCTCTGTGTTCTGCCTATTCATCCCCCTCTCCTCCCTAACCCCTGGCAACCACTGATCCTTTGACTGTCTGCATAGTTTTACCTTTTCCAGAATGTCATATAGTTGGAATCACACAGTAGGTAGACTTTCCAGATTGGCTTTTTTCACTTAGTAATATGCTTTTTATGTTCCTCCATGTCTTTTCATGGTTCATTTCTTTTTAGGACTGAATAATATTTCATTGTCTGGATGTACTACAGTTTGTGGAATTTTTTTTTTAATTTTGCTCTTTAGGAGTGGTTAGGAGATAATCGAGTATGGAATAAGCCACTTGTAGTGGAAACAGGAAATAAAAGGCCTAAGATACTTAGATGTGGGAATGGAAAAGAGATTTCATAATTGCATTGTAATCCAAAGTAAGCAAGCTATAAATGTTGAACTGAACATAAAAAGGGCTGTTCCCTGGAATAAGACTTAGGTGCAGGGAGTAAAAGAAATGTGGACCACAGTTAACCATATTTATTATCACGTCGTCTGTCAGAAGATGATTGCCTTCTAGTGACTCAGTGTTCTCATGACTCAATCTTAGATTATTGAATTGGCCAGCCAGTGTTTTAGGGGAACACTTGGCAGGTGGTCAGAGAAAAGTTGTTTCTCCATGCCTGGTCTTTAATTAAACAATTATTTTTATAAAGCAGTGAGCAAAAAATTCAGATTCTAAGAGGCCCTCAAGTCAAAATTCTTTCCACAAAATTCCATTTATTTTCTACTCAAAAGAATCCTGAGCAATAATCTGGTATATCTGTACCTATTTCTCAGCTCCCTGCTGGTGAAGTTTTCCTTCTCGAATTGTTTCAAAAGTACAAACAGTGCCTTAAGTGGGGTAGACAACGCGTTTCTTTCAAGGTCACACTCTGAGGATGAGCTGGTGGCTGTTTCTGGGCTCTGCTTACCTAGAGGAGACATGACCTGCTCCTTTGAGATGACTGGTAGTGATGATGTCCAACTAGAAGTTTTCATTTTTTATTTGGAGCTTGAGGATTGGGCTTTTTCTGGTTTCAAAAAGAAATATCACAAAGTAGTAAGCATGCTCAATTTTCTATGACACCAAGCAACTTCCCTCCCCTCATTTTTGTAATTTATGTGAATGATTTCTTGGGATTTTAGTGATCCAGATATAGCATTTTTATTTATTAAATAAGTAATTCACTAATTCATGCGATACTTACTGAGCACCTATGATGCGTCAGAGAAGATTCCAGGCACTAAGGATACAACAGAGAACTAGATAGAAAAGAGCGGTTCTGTTATGGCCCTTATCCTCTACGGGGGAAAGGAACTATGAGCAAGTAGATAAATTAGATAGATTTGAGGGTAGTAGGAATTATAAACGAAATACAACAGGTTAACGGACTAGAGAGTCACTGAGTGTGGGGACTCTTTTACATAAAGTGGTCAGAGAAGGACAGCAAAAGGATTGACTTTTCTTAACAATTGAATGAAATTTCCAGGGAGAAACAGGGTATCACTGTGGATAAATACACTCATTCCTCATTCTGGCTTTTAGAAATCTCCTGCTCACTTCCCGTAAAGTGAATCTTGCCAACCAACAGGCCCACCCAAGTACACAGTGACCCTATTACTTCATTTTATAATAAGAGTAGAGCATCAAGAGTCTGGAGATATTTAGGAAACAAAGAAACATAAAATAAAGACCTCTCCCTATCCTCCAAAGAAGAAAAACGAAACCAGATACAAATACCCCAGAGGAATTAGAGCTAAATGTAAGGACAGGGAAAACCTTCAGACAAACAAATGGTGAGTCTAACTGTTGAGCTCGGTGAAAGGCATTTCTGCAGCAGGCTGAGAAAATGACTGGTCCATAGAGAAGCAGAAATATGGAGGGCTCTGCAAGGTAGGTCTTTGGAATAAAGAATACATGACGGAATGGACAAGATGACTGAAATCTCGAGAAACTTTGGGAAATGATTAGGGCACAGAATGCAAGAAGGAAAGGTAAGGCTGTCAGAAACTTCAGTGAAGAACAACCAAGCAACCAATAAATCTTCATAAGACAGTTATAATCCCAAACTGCAGTAAACTAAATGTGACAGGACTTTTAGCAATTTGTGATTATAAAGCAGGAGAATTATTTGAATTTAATGTTAGGATTATTCTCCAAGTGTCCTAGGGGGTAGTGATATTAGAATCTTGGAGAAGGAAGAATACTCATAGCACACCAGTGCCTCTGCAGATAACAATATTTACGTGATGACAGTAACATCAACACCATTTACCAGTGTTCAACATTTGCAATCAACCTGTAAAGAAACCATAAAAGACTTTACCACCATAACTGCTATCAGCTTTGACCACATAAAAGTAAAGCTAGAGCTGACAGATGTGAGGAGGTAAAAGGGTAGGTAAAGGAAAGAGGGAATCCAATAATATCCCCTGTTCCAAAACGGGGTGCCAAGAGAAACTGTTCATCTGAATGAGATGTGGAGGTTCAAGTCTGAAGTTGCAGACATGAACTGAGAACAGTGATAAAACTGTATTGGGAGGCAGAGGGTGCAGGAAGTAGGACATGGTACAAATGAGTTATCATTCATCTATTACCGCAGGAAATTGCAAATAATCATTAAAGATGATACACCATGAAATAGCGAGTTAAGCATACTCTTTAGAGATTGATAGGTAACCACCAGAAGAATCATTTAAAAGTGATTCCCTCTAAGGAGAGATAGTACAGATGGAGAGAGGTGGACCAAATAAGTGGTGTTTTCCATTATAAGCCTGTGATGCTAAATAATTTACGTATATATATGAAATTTGTATCCTTAGGAAATTTCTGAATCATCTTTCCTTCCAGCCCACAAGGAGGGCTTAAATGCCTCCATCATCTGACGACATGAGGCTAGGAATCTTTTCTGTACAATGATAAAAATTCTTCACTAATTTAGTTTTTGGGGGCAGGATAGAAAGCCTGTTTATTGAGGTGGAAGGGGAAAATCTCACCTCAATATCTTCAGACTGTCTTTTAATGATTTTTTTTATTGTGGTAAATAAATATAATATAAAATTTGCCACTTTAACCATTTTTACGTGTAAAATTCTGTGTCATTAATTACATTCACCACATTGTGCGGTCATCACCACTATCTATTTCCAAAATTTAGCATCATCCCGAACAGAAACTCTGTATCCAGTAAACAATAACTCCCCTTCCCCTTCCCCTGATCCCTGGGTAACTTCTATTCTGCTTTCTGTCTCTATGAATTTGCCCATTCTAGTTACCCTGTATAAGTGGAATCATACAATATTCGTCCTTTTGTGTCTGACTTTTTTCACTTATCTTCAGGCTATCTTTTGACACTTTTCTGAAGCCTTTTTAGGCCAATGACAGGATCTGAAAGTCATGGAAAATGGAAATTTAAAGTATTTGACTCTATATAAAATCTTGGTGGTACCAGAAAAAAATGTATTATAGCCGGAAGGAACAATGGCTGCTGAATTTTCCAGAATCCTGGTGACTGTGCCAAAACTTTCTTACTGGGTCATTATAGCAGAGAAGCACATTTTATTAGAGTGGGGAAGAAAGTCGTGTGAAATCTGATGCCTTCTAAACATCACTGATACGTGACTGTCCACACTGAAGCAGTGCTGGGAGCTGAGCTGCAAAACTCTGCCTGACTCACAGTGCGGCTTCTTTCAACAGCTGAGAAAGACGTGGTTGCTACATGGACAATTTAATAAGATGAATCATCCAAATCTTCCTTTACCACACAGGTGTGACTGGCACATATGCCTCCAAGGGGCATTTTGTTTCCGTCAGTGGAATTACTGTCCTTTTCCTGCTCACTGACACTGTTTTGTTCATGTTCTGCATTTCTTTCTGGAATTTCTAACATCCCCGAGTATGTTTGCAGGGGAATGAATATGTGTGCAGTGACGTGAGTTACAACATACCTAAAAAGATTAAACCATCTCTTGTTATTTGTATTGATTTCCCATTGCCAACTAAAATTAGTTTCAAGGGTGTAGCAATTTGTAGGAAAACTCAAGACAGGATTGATAACTGGTGGATTACTTCTCATGCTTTCTTGAATAGCTGTCACTCTTGACAAATACCCAAGAACACAGTTATGCAAGGAGATGCTCAACTGTGAGCATTTCATTAAAAATAAACTGCTGGAGATAACAGGGTGACTACTTAGCATACCCCAAAGCACAGAGAACACCAATATATTTGCAAAAATGTCCCCAGAGAGCTCAAGAGCAAAGCATCTTCATGGATTGATTCACCTTTTTAGCATCTGCAAACACACAACAGGAAGAACCTTAAATTTCTCAGAGGTGACTGATCCTATGAGGGAATTGTAGCTATAATGTAGCTGTCAAAATGAATTGGTAGGTGGAGCTCAGATTTCACAAGCTAACAGACATACGTTACAGAATATTTGAAGTGTGTGTGTGTGTTTGTGTGTGTGTGGTAGAGTAATGGAAGGAGAGTTTTTAAGAGAGCAGCTCTATTCTGAAAACCGGTGGAGTGTCACCCACAATGATAGAGAGTTATGCTGTTGGGCTGTTTCTTATTCCTGGGACCAGGACCTGGTCTTGCTCTGGTAAGTGTGTTCCTGATTTAGACTCTGTCTGAGATCATTGTCTATTGAGACAAGCTTACCCTGCCCCTGGCCCTTAATGACTTGGACTTGTTTTCCTCTTGTCATTGTTGCTTTTCCACCCCACCCAGCAGAGCAGTCTCCTCTTGTGGAGTGGGGGCTACCACTTCCTGCCAGTGCTCTCTGAGGCTGACTGCTGGTCTGCCTGCCAAAGTCACTTTACGTAATCTGTTCGTAGGGTTCCTCTTGTCCTCCACAACTGGCATATTAATCACACTTCCTCAATGTCTGTAAGAAATAGCCTGTTGTCTGTGCTTTCCAGGCACTGTCCTCTAGCACTGCGATTCCATCATCACCTGTCTAACTAACATGTCCAGTTTGGAGTACAACGTATGGTTACATTTTCTTTTCATACTCAAATTCAGTGATTGAATCCCCATCCCACCTATGGTGAAAAGACATTTCTCTCACCTCTGAGGTACTTTGTCTCATGATAACAAGAATCTCAAGGTCTTACTCAATCCAAAGACTCACATCAATGAAAGAAGACCAGAAATCTACTCAGTCCATCAGGGAGTCCTGGGTTGTTGTCACTGCCACATGGTGTCACTGTTGAAACACAGGCAGACTGAATGTTGGTGTTGCCCTTGTCTGCTGGCAGGAGAGCTACAGTTACCTGGTGCTGGGTAGGTGGCATGCTACCACTGATATCTGGAAATTCAGGAGCCCGAACCGTCCTGCTGTCCACTGAGCAAAGATGTTTTGGTGACTGGGGGCTGTGGCTGCCAACTTTGGGTGAAGGGCTGGAAGAGGAAGTTCTGATCTCCAAGTTTTACCCTGAGCTGCTGCCACGCCACGCCAATGTGGCCTTAGCCTCCCAGTGCTACTGCTTCTTGGGTGGCTGGCTTATTAGTTCATGGACACACACATGTACACATCCATGCACATTTCCCCCAGGTCTGTCAAAGGGGCAACTTCCTAAGAGGTTTCAGCAGCCTCCTGTGCTGCCTGGGACCAGGCTCTGCCCTAACCCCAAGTTCTGATCCTGACAGTACAAGAAACCCTTGACTTTCCTTGACACAAAGCCTGTCTCATTTTATATCTCAAGAAGAATGACATTTCTTTCAGAGAAAACTCCATCTTATTATACATGTAGTTAGGCCCATATTCCAGGTATTTGCCTCGCACAATTGGATATGTGTACTTTTTAGATTGTCTGATACTTCCTGGTCTGACTGTTATATTTACTTCTTTTCTTCCTGCCTATGTCATAGGATATGGCAGAGCTTGACTCTGATGAGAAAGGAAACCAAAGGGAGCACTTTAGCTATCAGGACCATGCCATAGGGGCAACAAAGAAAGAGCAAGGAAATCTGAAGAGATCACTCATTTATTTGTTAGCAATAAAAATAATCATAATAGTTACCATCCTTTAGGCAACTAATATGTACCTAGCACTTTTAAGTATATTATCTCATTCAACCCTTATAACAATCCTGAAAGGCAAATATTATTAACAGGAATGTAGAGATGAGAAATCTGAGATGCAGATAAGTAAAGTAACTCAAAGCATAAAGCCAGAGATAATGCAGCAGTGCCAGGATTTAAACTTAAGTCTTTTAGACTCTGAAGCTTGGAATCTTTCCAGGGTAGTACACTTACTCTTTAGTAATTGAGTAATTACTGAGTGTCTCGGGCCCATGACTATTGAAGGATACATACATTATTGGTTATTCCCAGACTGAGTGCTATGGAAACCATTCACCTACCATGCAGTATTGTTCCATCCTTTTGGTTCTGGGAGTGTGTAAGTTAGCATCTTCTTTATGTTTTGGAACATTCTTATTTCAACTCACTCTTTTAGAGCAGAATGATAATTTTCTGATCTACTCCTTCATATCTCAGATAAAGGAAATGAGAGATAGACCAGCCACCTGGACTCATAGGGAGGGAAGACCCTCTGAGATACCTTGAAACATGGAATTGTCTTATTGGAAGACCACTCCTGTGTCTCTAATAAAGGTGAGGTGTGCTTGGTGAGAGACGTTCTCTTTTGAAGTGTAATCAGAGCTCTGGGCCTAAGGATCATTTAGCCAGACATCATTCTTTTTTCTCTTCTGAGTTTAAACGAGCCCTGTAATTGATTAGCATTGTAGTCACAAAATAAACTTCTGAAATGGAGAAGATAAAAGGCCACTATCATGGAAAACAGTGAGAATTTCTCTCATTTGGTGTTGCCTTGATAATTCTGTGGGGGTTCTTCTTTTTTTTCAATTTATGGGTTATTTCTTTTCTTTTTTTGAGAAAGATTTGGCCCTGTGCTAACATCTGTTGCCAATCTTCCTCTTTTTCTTTTTTCTCCCCAAAGCCCCAGTAGATAGTTGTATGTCATGGTTGTACCTCCTTCTAGTTGCTCTATATGGGATGCCACATCTGCATGGCTTGATGAGTGGTGAGTAGTTCCACGCCCAGGAACCGAACCGGCTAACCCTGGGCCGCTGAAGCAGAATGCGTGTACTTAACTGCTACACCAATGGGCGGCTCTGTAGGGTTCTGACTGTCACCCTATAGTAGTTTCCTTATGACTCAGAAAAAGCCCCCAGGCTCTTGCTACCCATCCTCAGGTCATTAAAATGCTTGAGTGAACTTCGAAGTTCCTCTCTGTAGAAAAGAAACTTATGTAGAGGGTGTGTCTGGGCCAGGCATCAAAATGCCTCAGGAATTATCTAAAGAGAAACATTG
The DNA here is from genome assembly GCA_031878705.1 of Tapirus indicus. NCBI lineage: Eukaryota > Metazoa > Chordata > Mammalia > Perissodactyla > Tapiridae > Tapirus > Tapirus indicus. Next base: position 58,643,587 of record CM062924.1, on the reverse strand, counting down.
CAATTTTGCAATGTCTTCATCTGAGCATATTCAAGGATTCCAAATTCTTCTCTAGTTTGGCTTGTTTTTCTTTTCTTTTTTTTAAAGGAACAATCCAGAAAGCAATCTATTACAGAGGCTTTCTGTGGACTGAAGTTTATTTTTATTTATTTATTTATTTATTTATTTGTGTGAGGAAGACTATCTCTGAGCTAACATCCGTTGCCAATCCTCCTCTTTTTAGCTGGGGAAGACTGGCCCTGGGCTAACATCCATGCCCATCTTCCTCTACTGTATATGGGACTTCACCACAGCATGGCTGACAAGCAGTGCATCAGCGGGCGCCCGGGATCTGAACCTGTAAATCACGGGCTGCCAAGCGCTAACTAAACCGCTACGCCACCCGGGCCAGCCACTGGCATGTTTTTCTTGATCTGCCTTAGAGAATTCTTCATAGGAATTATTTGATTATATATTTGTGTTTTTGATGTCTACAGCACATCCCAGGGAGGTGGGTATGTCTCCAAATGAGGAAAACTAAAGAAAATTTCTTAATTTTTAAGCTGGAATACTTAGTGTGCAAAGATTTTTATTTTGTTTTATTTTCTTCAATGGAAGAAGGGAAAGAAATGATGGAGAGCCTGAAGTTCTTAATCCTGAAAGCTTCTACCACATTAGGGGTTTCTTTTGCCCAATGATCTCACTTTTATAGAACCCTAAAGGCATTAAAAGCTTCAATTGATGTGGGAGGGGGTCACTAATCTTATGGCAATGACTCTAACAGCCTGCATACTTACCTATGTGATTCTTATTCCTCTTCCTGATTCTACCAATTCACACATTTTGGTTCACCTCTATTTGAGGATAATGGTGTAGAACTAAAACATTTTTCATTTACTAAATGGATTTTATTTGAAATATGCACTCCATTAATTTTCCCAATAAGGTATAGGTCATATAATTAATTACTGACTGTCACAGGATGTCTTGCTTTGGTGAGAAAGCAGGCACATCAGGTGTTTATTGCTAATTTCTGAGGGGTTATTCTTCAACTCCTTCAATAAGTCACTGCAAACTTTCCTTCTTGATTATGCTACAAGGTAGAGCAGAAATTTGTGGATTTGGTATTAAGAATTAGACTAGCGTCTAGAGAGTCTGAAATCTAGCTTTTGTATTTGTCCAAAGTAAAATTGATGGAACAAGGTAGCTCACTAATACAAATGAGGACTGTCAATATTCCAATTTCTGGTTAAAATTCAAAGAACTAAAATATATCAAAAAGGAAATCGAGTCTATTCCAAAGTAATAAAAATAAATCCTTCTCTAAAGAATAAGAACATTAAGTACCTATGATACTTACTGGAACTCTGGATTTGAGTCTATAAGACTATATCAGGGATCATAAACTCAAATGTCTACAGGGCCAATAATATTAATTTTGGCTTGGGAGAACTGAGGTGAACTGCAGAGTACTCATTTTATCTAGAAGGAGCAGCTGGTCCTCAGCTCTTGTCAGTTGTTATCATTTGGAAATGTGGACCTGGCCTTGTCAGCACTTTCATCTCTTCAAGAGAAGCCATAAGTCCAGATTTGTATGAGAAAGTTCCTGTACCCTTGACTTAGACTTTCAAAAGCTGTTTTGTTTCATCTTAGATATTATCTCTGCATCTCAAACAACTATCACCAGGGGAACAATTGTGTCTGACATTTGGCTACATGAGTCAATAATCCAAACTTTCCCTAAGAGTAGCCAAGGGAGAGGGAATAGCATGTTATTCAATTGATTATACTTGTTTCTTTGAACAAGACAAAAAACAATCTAACACAAGTTATAAATGAACACGATTATATAACTAAATAATATTTTAAAAAAACTAACCTAATTGCTAACCTTTGATTAATATGTTTTAGGGATTATTTAATGTGGGACAAAATCCAATGATCTACATACACTTTCTTGTTAAATGTACACTGTTATTAGTCATTAATCTTAGTTTTCTGTGTGAGGGCAACAGAGACCTTGATCGTAGACACAGATGACACAGAGTCAAACCTCAGCTCTTGATTTTGGTACTTTTGGACTCAAGATACCTTTAGTTGCAAAGGTCTTACTTCTCTTTTCCTTTGAGCCGTTTGTAGTGGATAGACCTGTTTACAAAATATCCTCATCGATGTGAAGGCTCTTATAAACTCAATTAACTGCATTTGCTTGTATTTTTTGATGAACCTCATCTACATGCTCCAAATTCCTAATTCACATAACCTTAAATGAGTCAATTAACCTCTTCGTGCCTGAGCACTAACATGAGGGTGCTAGCCTGAAACATTTCCAAGGTTCCCTCCACCATTCTGGCCAATGCACTATGTTCTCTGGTTTTCAGGCCCTTGCTCTGATTAGAGTATAATTCTCTCATTTCTATACTTGGATGACTCTAGAGAAGTCTGAGATGTCTTCCTAACCCACTGTGGTTTACTCCTCTTCCTCCTCCTCCACATTCTTAGTGAATAGCTCATCCATATCCAAGATGGTAGGTGTATTAGAACCTACCATCCTGTGTAGACAACTGTGTGTGTCTAGTCTTGGAACTCTTCAAAAATGGGAACAGAACATTTTATCTTATATTCCTGCATGTAGTATAGTTCTTGGCACATAATAGGCATGAAATGAAGGAACACACTCTCAACTTAACATTCCTGATTTTATCAAATGTTTTTTCTTTGCATAGTTTTAAAACACCTTTCAAACAAAACACTGCTTAATTTTGAAAAAGTGAGTTTCTTCAAAATATCTAAGATCCAACTCATTATGAAAAAAATGAGTTGTTGTCCTGACAGTTTGTTCTCACTTGGGTTCCATACCATACATACATACAAAATATGTATATATTTCATATATATTTTTGGATGTTGATGACATTGATTGGGACCATACTGAAACCCAAATTCGTAGTCAGTCTTTGTGTTTGGACCCTAGTGACTAACTGCACATCTAGACCAACACTCTCTTAGATGCATTTCATGGCCAGTACAGAGTGAGTCCTTGTTTGAGAACAGTTATGTAAGTACAGAATAGGTCCAGGATATGACAGATTGTGGTCATTCTTTACAAAATTTAAGATGACCCAATTTTAAGCACAGTTAAGAGGTTCTTGGACATATGAAGAATGCTCATGTTTGCCTCAGGGATATTAACTAAGAAAAGAAAAACATCTTTACTCCAAACATCATTGAAATTAAAGATGCCTCAGCCAATTCATCATAAGCAGAAAATCTCCTAAAAGAAACATTTCTGTTGTAGCTTTTATATTATTTAGCTTTATGTACTTTATAAATATATATAAAGAAGCATATTCAAGATTCTAAGAGTAGAACCTCAATTAGTATAACTTTACACTGTAAAGAAAAAAGAGTTTCATTTAACTTATAATGGTTTGCCTTATGATGCTAATGAGGAACCAAATAAATTTTAAGTTTCTTCCCAACAAATTCTAGATCCAGAACCTAGAACTCTGAATTGCTCTTGCCTGGTTCTACTGACTGAAGGCCTATGATTATTACATAAATAGAATTAGAAAGCCCTGGATCCACAATTCAATCTTCAGGATTTGTGTCTTTTTCAGGAAGTAGATTATTCTAATTTACTGGTCGGAAGAGGTAATCAAGAAACAGAAACAGTATTTTATCGTTTTGGAAACAACCACATGTGGCCAAAGGAAACTTTGACTTTAATCAGCACTAGTAATGGTATTTGGGTCACTTGTCCCCAGATAGGGGACAGTCTTTTATGTGCCAGCACAGAAAGGGATGGTTATCTGACAATACTTAACCACTGGGATTGTTGAGAAGTAATTTATCAGCTTGCATATCCTCAGAAATTAACTCCAACTCGTATCCATCCTAATCATTGTTTCTCAATAACAGTGGAAGATTCTGCCAAGGCAGCTTTTTGGCATCTATGGATCAAACTTTTGCAAGATGCAGAACTTCTGGAGATTAGGAGTTTTTCTGGTGCCGTCACTGCAGGGGAATGAGATGAAAGCTAGGGAAAAGTCAAATCAGAGTTTGGCGCTCACCACTCCCTTTTGAGTTCTCATGAAGGATATAGGCTCCTTCTGAGGTCTAACTCCCAATAACCTCTGGATGGAGCCTGCCTTATTTCTCAGATCATGGATGAGATCTTGACTTCGCTTCCTTCTCTAGAGTATTTCAGAGACCAGATGGAAGATCATTCTTTTAAGGACTCATAGATAAGTGGTTAACAAATTGCCCCTACAAAAAGTAGAAATCTATAAATGTTTCCATTTAAATAAATATGTCTCCTGCACTTTACAATAAATTGCATTCAGGTAATTCAATTTAATTAAAATTGAAAATATTCAAAGGTCATTCCTTTCTCTCAAAGGCCTTATGTCTATAAAGATGAGCTCATATACCCAATAGAGTCTTTTATTTAAACATATTCTCAGAGTGGCTCTTAGTGACATCCCTGAACTTTTACCCTAGTGTCTTGTTAATGGGGAATGTCGAGGATTCTGGCCCTCGTGGACACTATTATGGCCTTGGCCATCACCATTATTGATTCTGTACCAAGTCACGTTCAATTTTGATTTAGAGTTAAGCCATTTCCTTTGATGAAGTGAATGAATTCTTCTTGAATCCCCCCCAGATATTAATTATCTGGCAAGAGTTAGTCACAGAAGTTAAAATTGAATTCTTAGGAAAAAATAGGGTCTAAAAAGAGGAGTATTACTGCCCAAACTCATGGGGATAAAGGGAATGTGACAGTGAAATTTTCCTGTAAACAAAACCAAACAAACCTCTCATTTCTAGGCTATCACATCCATCTCCATTTGCCTGAAATTTTACTTTCCATTTCTCTGCTGTTTGCCTGGTCTCCTCTCTACCTGTACTCCCAAATTTGCCCTTCTTATTTCAGACCCAATCTTCGCTATTCATGTAACAAATCCATGAGGAACTCATATTCTTCCCCTCTTCCAGAGAGTTCCTCTCTTTGGATAAGGGCAATGATTTTGAAATCAGATAAAACTGGGTTCAAATCCCAACTTCACCTCTTACTAACCTTGTGACATTCTGTAAGTTTTTAAACCACTCCAAGCTTCAGTTTTCCCATCCGCAAAATGGAGTTAATAATACATATCTCAAAGAATTGTTGTAAAGATGAAATGGGAGGAAGTATGTTAAGTGTTTAAAATAGAACATGACAGGTAAGTCCTCAATAATGTATTGATTTGAATAATAATATGCCTTCTTTTTTCTGGTGTTCCACTTCATCCATGAATTTTGTGTTGTTGTTGCTCTACTGACCTTGCTTTAACCGTCTTCTCAACTGCAGCAGGAATTACTCTCAGTACTCATTTGACACTAACACCACACAGGCGGCCATGGTACAGTGGAAAGGGCACTGGACTAGGAGTCTGATGATCTGGGTTGGATTCCTGGCTCTGCCATGTACTAGCTAGACTTTGAGTGAGTCCCTTAACCTTTTTGAGCCCTGACTTCTTACCTAAGATAGGAAATATGCAATGTTTGCCTCACTGGATTATTGATTAAATAAGGTAATTTTTAATGAAGGTTTAATCTGTGCTAGGTCCCAATTCTTTACATGCATTAATCTCATTTAAACCTCAAAACAACCCTCTGAGGTAGTTACCGTTATTCTCTCTCTTGTGTTGATGTGGAAACTGAGGCTCAGAGTGGTTCAGGTACTTGCAGGGGTAGAGGTGGGTGTGGCTGATGCCAAAGCATGTGCTGTCAACATGACAGCATGTCACTCACTAAAGGGCTTTCTAGTCTCTCAAGTGTGACACCAGTGAAAGGCTCGAATACTGTTACACGCTCGGCACTGTTGAACTGTTTCATGTGTGTACTTCATCTCCCCAGTGAGAGGATAAACTTCTTCAGAACATATGGTGTGTTTTTGGTTTGTTCTCTTTTTCCCAGTACCTAGCAGAGCATTGCATTATAACAGGCATTTAATACATTTCCTGTTGATTTAAATGTGTATTCCGAGCATTCTCACCTCCTGAGGTCTTTCTTGAAGCCTTTCATATTAGTGCTAGGCGGTAGTGTCTGAATTTACTTGTCAACAATAAGAGCACAATAATAATGATAATATAATAGTTAAGAGTTTCTGAGCTCCTACTTTGTACCAGACAGTTTAGTGGATTATCTCATTGACCCCTCTCAACACTCCTACAAGTTACATAATTAACCCATTTAACAGATGAGGAAACTGAGGCCTTGGAGCAATTATGGAATCTGTCAATGTCACAGAGCTAAGAAGAGGTGGAGGTTAGAAGCCCCGAGTGAAATTAGTAGGCTGATTCTGGGCCTGAACTCTTGACTTAAAAATTGGCGCCAGATTCCCTGACCACCTTCTAACTCCTTGTTTTACCACTGTTTGCTACCAATATTTTTTCTGTAAATATCTTTTTTTATTGTAGTAAAATATACATGACACAAAATTGACCATTTTCACCATTTTTAAGTGTACAGCTCAGTGGTGTCAAGTACACTCACATTGTTATACAGCTATCAACACCATCCATCTCCAGAACATTTTCATCATCCCAAACTGAAACTCTGTACCCATTAAACAATAACTCCTCATATCCTCTCTCTCCTGCCCAGTCTGTACATATGTTTTCTTCCAAGATGTGTACTTGACTATTTCCTGAGGACTCGTCTGAGAACTTCTATTATAGAGGCTTCGGCAAATTCTGCACCTATGACTCAGCTTGGCCCTGGAGCTTTGTGACCTTATTTTTTATCTAGCAGGCGTAGGTCAGAAAGGTCTTTGGTGACAGATGGCTTCCCCTGTCTGAATCAGCCTTTTTGCAGATTTTCCCATCTTCAGGGATTATTCATTTTTCTTTTATCGCCGCCACATCCCATGACGTGGGCCCAGAATTCTGAGTCACCAGCTTTACTTGCATCAAAGAAAGTTACAACGACAAAGGGAAATTGCCGTAATTATTATTTGTCATGAACCGTGTGCTGACTTGCTGGGTGAGGGAAAATCCTTGCACTCTGGTCAGAAAATTTCAGTGTCATCCATAGCTCAGTAATGGATAGAGTTGAAATGAAACAGTCTGGCTAGAAGTACTAAAAATAATCCATCTGTGTATATAATGAGACTATAGAGGGTAAGTGACAGACTTTAGGGCCTCTGTTCCTATTGTCTTTTCCAGACATTCCTCTTCAGGTTGTGGATGGCATGATATTTTTCATATCGACAAGCCCAGTTTATGAAAGAAACGCAGATGCAGAACCGGAAGACCACAGTTGTTTAATGCTGTATTTTACCCACTGTCCATGTGACAGCCACTTAAAGTCACCATATTTTTAAAATAGAGCTGATGTGTGGGGCTGGCCCAGTGGCGTAGTGGTTAAGTTTGCACGCTCCGCTTCGGCTGCCTGGGGTTCTCAGGTTCGGATCCCGGGGCTGGACCTACACACCGCTCATCAAGCCATGCTATGGCGGCATCCCACATACAAAATAAAGGAAGATTGGGCACAGATGTTAGCTCTGGGCCAATTTTCCTCAGGAAAAAGAGGAATATTGGCAATGGATGTTAGCTCAGGGCTAATCTTCCTCACCAAAAAAAAAAGAGTTGGTGTCAATTGACAGCAGCTATGGTGCTTATGTAAAAAAGGCCTATTTTGCATAATGTCTATATAGATACAGATATGATTATAGATAATTTTAGTTGTTACCTTCAGTTTCCACGTTGATACAGGCCATATTTTTGATTCCTCCCCTCTCAATGCATATATCCCTCAAAATTCACTTTTCCCCTGTTTTCCCAACTTTCTGGCATTTATTTATTTATGTCTGCTCTCACGTATGATGTAAATACCATGCCCTTTGTATCTAGCTTTACTGAGAAAGATTCTTTTGTTTTTCAGTATGTTTTTAAACAATTCCATCATTTCATGAAGCCTTCCTAGACAAACCTAAAAGGAAGTTAATTTTTTGTGTGTGTGTGAGGAAGACTAGCCCTGAGCTAACATCCGTTGCCAGTCCTCCTCTTTTTGCTGAGGAAGACTGGCCCTGGGCTAACATCTGTGCCCATCTTCCTCTACTTTACGTGGGATGCTGCCACAGCATGGTGCTGACAAGCGGTGTGTTAGTCCTCACCCAGGATCTGAACCCGCAAACCCCGAGCTGCTGAAGTGGAGCACGCAGACTTGACCACTGTGCCACCAGGCCAGCCCCTTAAGTTGATAATATTTTTTCATTTAACTCTCATGATTTACCCTTATTGACATAAGACTCAGATTTATGTCATTTAAAACACTTTTTATCGAATGATAATACATGGAAAAGTGCACATATCTTAACGCTACAGCTCACTAAATCTTTTCCTCTGAACACACGCACAGAACTGGGGCAGAGATGAAGAAACAAAATATTATAGCGACTTATTGGAGCATAGATTAGTTTTGTCTATTTTTGAACTTTAGATAAATGCAACTACACTATTTATACTCTTTTGCTTAAAATGCTTTTTCCCTACAATTTGAAATTGGGATCCAAATAAGATTACAATAAGTTGTTATGTCATCTGTCTTTTATATATCTCGTCTCCATCTCTTTTGTCTTTTTCTTTGAATTTTTTAAAAAAGAAACTGAGATGTTAATTTCAGGAGTCTCCTGCAGTCTGATTTTTGCCGGTTGCATCCCTTCATGTTTCTTTAGATGTGAGCCTGTCTCACGTATTTTCTGCAAATTGGTGGTCTGATATAGAGGCTTGAGCAGATTCAGAATGCATGTAAAGTCTGACTCCTTTTGTGGTGTTCCCAGCCACTGATAATCATTGCCTGGCTCCTGGACAAGGATATTGAAGCCTGCAGAGGGTAAGTGACTTGGCCAAGTGCTCAAGGCACAGCTGAGGTCTCTCGAAGTCTAATCCAGTGCACTTTATTCTACAGACCAGCACTGAAAACTGAACTGTAATTTCTGGGTGTAATTCAACTATATTTTTACTCACTATTGATTCAAGAATCTGACTCTTGCTTTTGTGTGTCCTCTGGAAGGCGCAGGCGTTGCTTCTGTAGTACACGACGTTATTTATGATGACAGTGGTTTTGTAGGAAAACATAGTAGAGAGCAAAGGTCTACTTTTCGTGGCATTTTAATTTTAGAAGGATGATGTCAATTAAATTCAGTTAAATATGTATTTCATAGGCACGCACTATGTGCTCAGCAATGTAAAATTACAAATAAAAAGAAAAGATAACACCCCTGTCATTGAGGTGTTACCAATCTTTTTTCATGGAATCTTATGTCCAGAGGAACGACTCACAGATACATGGCCAGTGGAAAAAAGAACTTGTCCCTGAGTCTGAAGACAGGGATTAAAGTTTCACCTGTGTTGTTTTCTGACTCTGTGACAATGGGAAGGCAGCTTAATGACTATGGGTCTTAGTTTCCTCATCTATAAAAAAAGTGGGCCTGTCACACAGGGTGGTTATGAGGTTCAGATGAAGTAAAGATTGTGAAGAGCATTATAGTAATGATGCTATTACATCATCTCTGCTTGGGTATTACAAGAAAGGAAGAACCCATTACTTTAAAAGCAGGTGGTTCATCTTTGAAAAATTATAATTATTATAATATTTTCCTTTGAATGAACCCAAATCTCCCTTCCTATAACTTCCACCTGTTGATTCTGGTCAGTCTCTTCCAGTAGAAGTATAAATCTTTGTTTTCCACAGTATAAATGTAGATCTTTCTTTCTCATGTTAGTCCTTCAGATATTTGAAGACAGTTATCATCATGTTTCTATTTTCCAGGAAAACCATCCTCAATTCATTCAATCATTCTTTCTGTGCCAGGATTTTAAACTAGTGATTTTTAACATAGGATACACATCAGAATCACCTAGGAGTTCTTAAAAACGTGTGCATTTTGAAAAAGCTCTCCAGTTGATTTTGAAGATCTTAGGTATCTTAATGTCTTAAATATCTAAAATTGTCTCTAAAACTTTTCAAAAGATGATATCCCTATTAAAATACAGCTCACTAATCCAAACAAATACCTCAGATATATGTGACCCAGTTGAATTAGTTAGGGTTTGCTAGCTGTTGTAACAAACAAATCAAAAGATGCTGATGGCCCAAACACAGCAGAAGTTTATTTCTTGCTTATATGAGTTTGAAATGGACTTTTCTGATTGGTGGGTGGCTCTCTTTCAAGAATTGATTTAGGGCGCCAGACTTACTGCCTCCTCCAGTTCTGCTATCTTTAAAACCTGACCTCCAGGGTCATTATGCTCATCTGCATCTAGTTGGAAAGAAAAAAAAGCGTGAAGTGTATGGGAGTTTTAAAAACCTAACCTGAACTAGTGTGCATCGCTTCAGTTCATAAAACTACACGGCCACACCTAGCTGCAAAGAAGTGTACCCAGGGACAAGACAAATCGGGTTTGAGAGACAGCTAGTCGGTCTGTACTGCTATGGTGTAAAATATGTCATAACTGCGTCGTCTGACGTTATGAATACCACCTATTAATGAGGTCATAAGGATTTAAATTGTCAGGATGACAGAAGACACCTTAAACAAAGTTAAAAGACAAGCACAGATTGGAAGAAAATGTTTATAACATCTCAGTGTTTGGGGTGGCTATGTAATATTTTTAACTCATTGAAGGAATAGTCAACTAAATGTTTTCAGTAGTTTTTGAAAGACATGCTAAGTCAAATTTGCCCCCATTCTATTATCATTCAATTACTTTTTAAAATCTAATACTTTATATTTATATCCTGTTAGTTCAGGCCCATAACTGTAAATCTTTCAAGCTATTATCTAACACATCAAAAAGCTTTGTGGCAGTCATACATTTAGTAATAATTTCTCCCTTCTCTTTAGCAGACATTGTATACAGAGAAAAGGTGCAATTTGTGTCATATAATCAAACATGTATTATATAATACTAATTTCTGTTAACTTAGTGTGTATATTTTTTCTAGGTATCCTGCTAAATGTTTCACCTGCATTTAGTTTTTAAATTTTTGCAAGAACCTCATTAAGTAGATATCATTATTTTCCTTTTAAACATGAGGAAATTGAGGCTTATAGAGGCTAAATAATTTGCCCAAAGTCAAATGATTAGTAACTGTCAGAGTTGGGATTCAAATGTAAATATGTCTTACTTCAAAGACGAATTTTTTTTTTGCTTGAGGAAGATTCACCCTGAGCTAACATCTGTGCCAATCTTCCTCTATTTTATGTATGGGTTGCCGTCACAGCACGGCTGCTGATGAATGGTGTATGTCCATGCCTGGGAACTGAACCTGGGCCACCAAAGCTGAGCATGCTGAACTTAACCACTAGGCCATGGGGCCTGCCCCTCAAAAGTGAATTTTCAATCGTTCTCCTATGTCATCTTCTACACAGGCAATATCTTTTATAAAATGTCAGAATAGGAAGAGAGCAAATGTGGTGAATGTAACCAGGGAAGATTTTATTGGAAATAAGATTTGTTATGATCTTAGGTAAAGGGTAGGGTTTGGATAGGTAGAAAGGAAGAAAAAGGCAAGAGTTTATTCACGTATTTTATTTTCTCTAAGGAGACCCAGCCATTCTATAAGCAACAATCTTTTGAGCCTTGGCAGACAACGATGAGAACATGAAGACCCTGAGCTACAGGAAAGTTAGGTCTTGTGTTGAGGCCCCATAGTGGCCTGAGCATCTTCAAGACACATGTATTGCCAGTGTTTGTCTCTCTATGGATGTATGTTTTCATTGCTCTACTTGAGTCGACTTAAATATTCATAACCGAATACAGGGATTAGGTATGTAGGTAGACACTAAAAAAAGTACACATTAGGATGACTTCCCTGGCCAACTTGCTGATTTCTAGAGCTACGTCTCCTCCTGGTGGAAGGTAATGGAATTGCAGTAAATTCACAAGGTCACGGGTAGAATGATTATATCTGCTATAAAAATCAGTCAGCTAATTATGGGAAACAAACAACAAAAAAAACCCCAAACCTAATAACAACAGCAATAAAAATATGCAGTTTCCTAAAGTCTTCTTTCCTTATTATTGCAATGAATAACTTAGGATATATTGATTTCTTCCCCATAGAGAGCTGTACTGTTTTCCTGCATGCACTATTAGGAACATCGATTGGAAAGCATCAATACTATTCCATTTAAGGGCTGTTGCACTTCTCAAAAAGTATTACTTGTATGTATTTAATGAAAGGCTAAACTTCTTCTAAAATGTTATTAACATCAAATCAATGGAGAGGGGGTTGTGGAGGGAGGAATAAATCGGAAACAAATTTTAGGAGTTTTCTGTGGATTCAGATTATTCACATACAGGATTCATATAACTAAGAACTGTATTGATTGCAGTTTAATTAATTTTGGTGGCAGTTACTATATCTCGGGCCTTGTAGCTTTTGTGAATCATCTCCTTCTAATCCCTGGTAAAAGCATAAATTAACATATTATCCAACTCTTGGTTTAGAAATAGTGATGAGGATTTGTCTGTCTCAGAATCACCCATGGCCTCTTTGGGTATAAAACCTAGAGTTGGAAATAGCTTGCAATATTTTTATCATATTAGTTATGTATGGTAACACTGAAAACAAACTTAGATCTGCTTTAAAAGGGCCCCTTACCCTGAGCATGGGAAGGAAAAATGAAGGATCAGATCACAACAGGTTTAAAAAATTAGTTGATGTATTGGATAGCTATGGGAAAAGAATTAACAATTGTTAAGTATCCCCAGAGACCTAAATTTGGTTAGGTGCTTTAAATACATGAAAAAGTAGACATTGTTTTCCCAATTTGCAGAGAGGGAAGAAGATATTTAAGTAACTCGCCTAGGTTCACATTGCTATTAAGATGTGGACCCAGTAGGACTGGCCCCAAATCCTCATTTTTCCACTGCTCCGTTTCTACCACATCCTTCATTTTAGTGACAAAGCCCTGGTGAGACCAGCACTGAAAAGTAGCAAGAATAGGTAAGGAAGTGATTCAGAGTCAAGTCAATGAAAATGCTTAATAAAAATGAAAACATGTGAATACCTTACATCGATATGTAACATCTTCTATTTGTAATATCCATCAGTTTACAAATGCTTTTATAGATATTATTTCATTTGCTCCTCACAGCAGTCCCAAGAGGAATATAGAGCTAATGGTGGTTTCCTATTTTTACAGGTCAGGAGACTGAGGTTTGGAGAGATTTTTTCTTGCCCAAGACATTTGAGCTCCTTTTGACATGTGATTTCTGTATGCCCCAAAGGAGAAGATAATTGTCACACTACTTTCCTCTCCAATTTCCATCCCTCAAACCTTATCCTGGGCTTTCAGTGCTAGGCACAGAGCAGGATGACAATGCCGATGGAATCACAGTAGATTCAACCCCCTGGCATCTTTCTCATCCTCAGGTCCAGACTCTCAAATGTTTAACACAGAAAGACATAATATGTGTCAACTCAATACTTGATGTACCTTCAACAGACACTTAAAAAAGACTGACGTCTAGCAAGGTACAAATTTCAAGCAAAATATGAAAATAACAATTTTAAGCTGCTAAAAGTTAATTGGTTCAAATTATCATCAGTTACATTTTTGAGCTCTCGTTCTACCAGAAGATACACATATTCAATAAGTATTGGTCAAATTAATTAGCTAATGACTCCAGAGTGCTAAATGGAGGGGCATGATGTGAAGGGGCGATCAAATTTGCCGCTTGCTAGCTGTGAGGTCCTCTGTAGGTTAATCTTTCCTAATCATCTCCTCGTTTTAAACGTGGACCTAGTAATGCCTATTTCATGGGGTTTTAGTGAGGGTTAAATAATAGCACATGCAAAGGACTTTGTAAAATGCATTGTACGTAGTAGAAACTCATTTACCATGAATATTTATAAAACATATCTTCTAAGTTGTCTGAAAGAATTATACTTTAAAAAGGGAATTGAAAAACTCCATTAAAAACGTTAATGGCAGAGATATTTAAACATATCCCCATTGCAGCGACAGACAGGCATAATCCAATGGCATATTTTAGTTCTCAAAGAAAATAGGACACTTAATTGTTCCTTCCATAATGGAAAGAAAATTAAGTTAGGAGTCAAAAGGAGTCCTGGCTCAATTATTTAGCATCTCTGTGACATTGAGGAAACCACTTAGATTCTTTGAAATTCAGTGTCCTCGTCACTGAAATGAGATTATCCACTTTCGTTACCTCCTATCTATGTTGTTATGAAGACAAATTGATTTCTGAATGTGAAAGGTGTTTTATTTTTTTCTGTCCTGTATTATTGTATAAATCTATGCACAGCTTTGCTTCCTGAGTACTCATGTGAAGGAATGGGGTCTCCGCCACTTTTTGAGTCTCAAATCCAAGAGAACAGTGACTCTGGTAGATACTTGATGTTAAGAGAAAAGTGACAGGTTATTTTGAATCCACTGCTTCCATTGTTTCTACTTTGGAAGCCTCCAGGTGTGAGGTTCATTCCCATCAAGTATGCTGTATTGAAAGCTGCTTTTGGGGGAGAAGCGGAAGGGCCTTGATGGTTTGACATCAGTGCCCTTGTTGGGCTGGTGCTGATCTATAATCCCCAGAGAGAGTCTGTGCTCCCAGGATGTCCAGAGTAATCTTTCAGTCCCAGGAGCAACAGTCTAGATTGAATTAGCTTTGGTTCTTCCATCACTAATTAGATGGCGCAGCAGGCCTGCCTCAGGGCACAAAAGCATCGATTTGGTTCCTGTAATAAGCCTAATGGAGTACCTTCACCATGTTTCAGGGTGCCAGTTCTCTAAAAATAGCCCTGAAATGTAGATCGGAGCTACCCAATCAATTTACAGACACAATGGAAAACAAGAAAAAGTTACATAGATATTTTAAAGGATATGTTTACATTTTCTCCAACCCTAGGTTTGAAAGTGACCTTGAGATGGCAACTAATTTATCCCTCAGATTTCATGGTGCTTTATGACTGCACAGTCCTAGGAGTCAGAATCTATTCTAAATGCTGGAAGTGCCACAATTGCTTTGTAACACATCCAACTATCTAGCGACCTTTGCTATCCTCATTAGTATGAGATATGACTCTCATTCATAATTGAATATCACCTACTTGCCGAATATTGTCTTGATCCAAGAAACTTCCATGTTAGATTGACAACCAGATATGTGGAAATGAAAGACAATTAATGAGGCAATATGAAATTCTCAATATAAACTCGTATTTTATATAGTGCTATATATTTTGCGGAGCATTTTCACACTGAGTTTCTCGTAAGAGAGAATCTGCAGTGAAGTTCATGGGCCTGGAACAATAGGCTGAAGGAAAACCATTAAGGAGGGGACGGTAAAGAGAGATAAGGTGCAGATTGGCAGTATCTTAATGTTGAGAGGAATCTTAAATTTTACCAAGGCTATTCTCTCACCCACGTAGGAATTCTCTTTGTATGCCTAACTGGTAATCGACCAGCTCCTGCTTAAACATTTCTAATGCAGGGACGTGTGGAGGTTATAAGGCAGGGCTGTCGATCATTGAATGGCTCCATCTGCTAGAATGTACTTTGTTATATTCAGCCAAAATCTGCCTCCTGTAACTCCTTCCACTTCTGCGTTTGCCTTTGGTGACGAGAAAGCACAAGTCTGCTCTTTCTTCACAGGAAAGTTACTCAAAATGTAAAGACTAGAAATATGTGTCCACCATGCAATCTTCTCCATGCCAAATAGTCCAGTTCTTTCAACAATTATCCTGGCCTGATTTTCAGATTCCTAAGTGCTCCAGGTGCAGGCTCTTCTCTGGAAAGACACTAGTTCCTTGCTATTCAAAAAGCGCTCGGTGTCCCAGCAGCTTCAGCATCACCTGGAAGCTTGTTATAAATGCAGACTCTTAGACTCCATGCCAGACCTACTAACAAGATGGTCTGTATGAGCATTAAAGTTTGAGAAGCACTGTTCTAATTTGTTGGACTATCAATTAAAATATAGCAACCAGAATTACGTAAATCCTTCAGGTGTGGTCTGAGGAAAATATAGTGAAATTATTTACCTTGCTCTGCACATTATATGTGTATTAAATCTTCTATCATTGCTTTATTTTTATTTTTTCAGTAAATGCCTTACACAGTTAATACCTCCTCAGTTTATGGCCAAGGATAAGATCCAGAGCTTTTTCATGTAAACTATTGTTAATCAAGTTTGTTCTCACAATGGTATAATTGATATTTTGTACCTATAGATGAGAATATACGTATATCATTATTAAATATTTTCCTCTCAGTTGAAGCCAATCTTTCTACTCTGTTGGGATAATTTTGAAGATTTATCTCATCAACCATCACATTATTTCTCTCTCCCAGCTTGTATTCTTTTAAAAATGGATGAGCATGTCTCTTTTTATTTAAGACACTGATAAAAATAGTGAGTAAAACAGGGCTAAGAGCAGAATGCAGTAATATGCTTCTAGAAACTTCCTTCATAGAAACACATTAAGTTCTACAAATATTTGCTGGGAACCTATCATGTGTTGAAAACTGCCCTGAGTTAGTCACCTGGAATACACAGAGAATGAAACAACCTTTCTGTCCTTGAGAAGCCCACTGTCTAATGTGAATTCCAGACCTGGAGATCATACAAGGACATCTCTTGCCAGGACTACCATCCCTTCATTAGGCTAATTATGGGAACAGAGTCCATGTCTGTGTGCCCTGAGGCAGGTCTGCTTTGCCACCTAATTAGTGCTGAAAGAACCAAAGCTAATTCAATCTAGTCTGTCACTCTCTAGACTGAGGAATTATCCCAGACATCGTGACAACACAAGCTTTCTCTTGAAATTATGAGAAAGGACAGCCAAAGCCACAAGATTTTTATTTCTCCTGAGAAGTTCGTTGAATCAAAGAGCAAATGTGACCTTCTAAAATGTATACCTTGGAGGGAGATGAAAGAAATTATCCTATACAATGCCCACAGGAATACCTCAGACTGATGGCATAGGACAGTATTTAGAAAGACCCTGATCTGACCAATTTTGTGTTAGTGGGCTGATACCTCAGAATTGATCCATCATCAATTAAATAAGTCAAGCTCAAGATCTGCATCAAATGCAGATGAACATTAAAAAAATCCAACTCAGTATAAGGAACATCTGAATAAAAAATTTTAAAACTGACCAATGCCTAGGCCGTTGAGTCCATGCTAGCCTAATTCAGTTTTCAATTACCTTGGAATTGAAAATTCTTTGTGCCACAGGCCCTACTAACCTGCTATGTTTCCTATTTCAATGCATCTTCCTGCCTGGCCCCTGGGCCCAACCATTCTTCATTTAACAATCATTCAACAAATGTTTATTAGATAACTTTTATGAAACAGGCCTTCATAAAACTTACATTCTAGGGGGAGAAACAGAAAATAAAGAAGTACATCAGTAAATAAATGAGATAATTTTAGTTATTGACAAATGCTGCAAAGAAAATAGAACATGGTAAGTTGTGAGTGACATGGGGGTGTGCTCCTTCATATCTGACCAATGAGAAGAAGCCAATGTTGCCCAATTTTGGTGGAAAAATGCTCTTGGCAAAGGAATGGCAAGTTTCATTCTCTCCTACCCCAAACCCCCCAAGACTGAGTCTTTGGCACCTGTTGCTAGATGCCCCCAAGTTCTCCTTATCCACTTGGATCTCAGCCAGGTGTCTGTCCTACCTCATTTTCAAGGGCATCTTAGATCTTGTAGTTGGTTTGGGCATTTTATTTATGGTATTTGCAAATTCTCTCTCACTCAGGCCTTGTGGATTGAATTTCTGGCTTAAGGTGTCCTTTAAAACTCATATCTTCAAGTCCCTCTCTTTGGAGAAACACATTCCTGACTTGCTCCTCTGATTAGAACCTGGGGGCTTTTACTCTGTGTCCCTATAGTGCCCCGTGCTTTCCTTTCTCATAGAACTTGTCATACTGTATGCTGTCATTTACATGACCATTGTCCCCACCAGACAGTGAGCTCTTTGAAGGTGGGGACTAAATCTCCAATTGACAGCCCATCATCTAGCACAATATCTGACACATGCTAGACCCTTAGAGACTTGAGATGAGTAGATAAGGAGTTATTAAGTGGTTTTAGATTCAGGTTTTTAACTTTTCCTCATTTGGCTGAGTCACACTGCTATGTATTTTTAATATATTTTCTTCTGATGACATTAACTACCAAGAGTCATTTCATGTGGCTATATTTTCACTATGTTAGAAGTATGGTACATTTTGCAATTTAAATTTAATTCCGCTTTACTTAAAATGACTTTAGGCAACCAGTCTTACTGGACAATACAAAATTCAGTGAGGCTTTGTAACTCAAGCTCTATATACTTCTAATTCACCTCTGGTGTATGTTTTACTCAGTTTTGAACAACATGTGGCAATAAATTGATTTTTGATTTTTCACTTTGATTTTTCACTTTTGAAAACCAATAACTATTTAATTTTTTGCATCATTTATGTGCATTTATTCTCCAAGAAATCTCTTGAGATCTTTTTCAACCATTCTCCTTTGACATAAGAAGAAATCACAATTTTCCAGGAAAACAAGCCTGTGAAAACTAGCAATTTTAAGCTTGGTTTAAAACTCAGAAACAGGAACACTCTGACAAGTATAAGTGATAAAATAAGTAATGTGATTTGGGGAAGGAAAGAGAGTCCTCACGCCTCTCCCTAAATTCTCTTCTATCCAATGAGCGATTTTCTGAAATTTTACATTAAAAAAGTTTTCTCACTAAAATGCAAATTCTCTTAGGAGGGATTAGACATTGAGCCTTGTTCACACTCAAATTTAAGTGTGTAATATCAGATTTTTTTCCTGAGGAAAAGTTAATAGCTTATAAACTCCTGAGCTCTGGAAGGAGGGGGAAGGGAATACAGAAGAACTGCAGAGATGAGAATGTATCAAAAAAGGGGCTGGGAACACTTACGTTAAACTTTGTCAACTCTGCAGTTCTGCAGGGATGATCTCATCATCTGGGTGGGGGCCCAAGGCTAAGCCTGAGAGAATGTACTCCTCTCTCCCTATCCTTTACAATTAGTTTTCAGATTCAATATTGCTAAATCCTTTAATAATTTCCTGATGGCATACCATGAAATGTGAGGAAATAAATTCCTTGTCTCTTTTGGAATTCAGATTGAAATAGTCTCAGTTTATTGATTTTGAATATGCCATTGATTCTGGCCAGTCATTCATTAGTAATGGGCAAAATGACTTTAAATATTCCATAACTGTGCTATGCCCATCTTGTGTATTTACATATGTCTTCATCAGAATCACCAAGGGTAATTTTACATTTATCTATTCAAGCTCTGGCCACTGTTGAGTTTAGCAATAAATTACTCACAAGCATTTTTTATTTTAAAGCCAGATTAGAATTCCAAATTGTATGTATTTGTCAAATAAATAATTCAGATGGCTTTTAACCAGTTCTCACCGCAAATGCTGAGAGTGGGGAATAGGACTTAGAAGGGAAGGCATCATACAGCCTAGCAGAAAAAAGAGCAAGATGTGAATTAACCACTGCAAGTGGTTAGTAAGAAAGTAAATGGCGGGGCCGCCCGGTGGCGCAGCGGTTTAGTCCGCGCTTGGCAGCCCAGGGTTCGCGAGTTCGGATCCCGGGCGCCCGCCGACGCACTGCCTGTCAGCCATGCCGTGGTGGCGTCCCATATAAAGTGGAGGAAGATGGGCATGGATGTTAGCCCAGGGCCAGTCTTCCTCAGCAAAAAGGGGAGGATTGGCGACGGATGTTAGCTCAGGGCTGGTCTTCCCCACAAAAAAAAAAAAAAAAGAAAGTAAATGGTGAATTAGACAGTTGATCATACCAATTTGAGTGGAAAAGTTCACCTGGGTTGATGGTTGGAGGAAGGCTAGGTGTGAATAAAAGCAGCTCACTTTATTAAGTGCCATGTTCTGGGAACTGTGCTAAACCTTTTACATGCATTATCATCTCATTGAATCTTTACGTGAGCCCTAGGAAACAGGTACCACTATAATCCTGATTGTATAAATAAGGAAATTGTTGTTGAGAGATGTTAGGTAATGTGCCTATTCACAGCGCTAGAGAGTGAACGGTTGTCTAACCTGTCGGATGATGGTTATCTAACTGGTCAGTGGCCATATGACTTTAGAGCCCAAACTTGAAATCACTGTATTCTACAGAGGGATCAAGATAAAGACAAGAGGGAAGAAAGTGCAAAATAGATGAGGCTCTTGGGGTATGGATTGTTGAGATTAGAGGTACACAGACAGCAGCTCCATCTTCTCCGTGAGGTGTTCTCAACACCTACAGGCAGAATCAACCTTTTCTTCTCTGGGATCCCCTAGACTTTACATGTAACTCTGTTATAATACTTTCATATGCTGATTTGTTCTTCATTATATACTGACATGTCAAAAATTAATTTTTAACAGCTTTATTGAGGTATAATGAGGTATAACTGACATACAATAAACTTCTTATATTAAAAATGTACAATTTGATAAGTTTGACAAACGTGTATGCCCATGAAACCATTACCACAATCTAGATGGTGAACATATCCATCACCTCCAAAAGTTTGTTGGTGCCCCTTTATCTCTTTATCCCTCCCTTTATCTCTTGTGTCAGTCAGGGATCTCCAGAGAAACAGAACCAATAGGATAGATATTATAAGAAATCAGCTTTTGCAATTATGGAGATTGAGAAGTCCCAAGATCTGTAGTCGGCAAGCTGGAGAGCCAGGAGATTTGATGGTGTGGTTCCAGTCTGAGTCCAAAGGCCTGACAACCAGAAGAGGCAGTGGTGTTAAGTTCTAGTCCGAAGGCTGGCAGGCTCCAGCCCAAGAAGAGCTGATTTTCCAGTTTCAGTCCAAAGCCAGGAAAAGATTGATGTCCCAGCTCCAGTAGTCAGGTAGGAGAAGTTCCCTCTGACTCAGCCTTTGTTCTATTTAAATCTTCAATTGATTGGATGAGGCCCACATTAGGGAGGTCAATCTTCTTTACTTGGTCTAGCAATTCAAATGTTAATCTTATCCAGAAATACCCTTAAAGACACACTCAGAATAAAGTTTAACCAAATGTCCAGATACCCTGTGGCCCAGTCAAGTTGACAGATAAAATTAACCATCACACCTCTCCTCCCTGCTCCTGTTCCCAGGCAACTATTGATCTGCTTTCTGTCATTATTCATTAGTTCTCATTCCTTACAGTTTTATACAATGAAATCACACAGTATGTACTGTATTCCTTTTTGTCTGACTTCTTTTCATTCAACATAATTATTTCACTCATGCTGTTGTACATATCAGTGGTTCATTCCTTCTTATTGTTGAATAGTTTTCTATTATATAAATGTACCACAGTTTTTTAATCTATTCATCTATTGATGAACATATGGACTGTCTACAGATTTTAATGATTACAAATATAGCGTTACGAGCATTCACGTACAAGCCTTTGTGTGGGCAAATGCTTTTTTCTCTTGGATGAATACCTAGAGGCAGAATGGATGGATCATATTGTAGGTGTATATTTCACTTTTTCAAAAATGGCCAAACTCTTTTCCAAAGTGGGTATATCGTTTTACATTCCCACCAGCATATTCATGCTTTCCAGAACCTTGCCAACACTTGGTATGGCCAGTCTTTAATTTTATCCACTCTAGTAGATGTGTAGTAGTATCTCTTCCTTCCTTCCTTCTCTTCTTTCCTTCCTTTTTTCCTTCCTTCCTTCTTTCTTTCCAAACCTCTCTCCCTCTCTATCTCCATCTCCCTCTCTCTATCTATTTCTTTCTTTCTATTAGATCCTCCTGTATAATGTTGAATGGAAGTGGTGAGAGCACTGTTTCCTCTAATTTTTCAGGTGGTTCGTCCCCCAGCCACCAGTAGTTCCTTCACATGCATGTGCTGATTAGTATTCAGTGGACTACTCACAGGGGATCTTGTCTAGATATCCAGGGTTCCTCTCTGTGTAGCTCTCATCTTCCATACTTTGTTTTGAGAACTCTAGCTTTGGTCTCCTCAGAGTCTCAAGTCTGTTTCCTCACCTCAAGGATTCTGCTGGATTCTGATCAGTCCCTCCTTCCTACACTGCTATCTATAAACTCTCTCAAGGCAGTAGGCTTGGGACTTTCAGGGTTCACCTCATTTTTTTCCCACCTTTGGGGGATTACTGTCCTTCAGTGCCTAATGTACAGTGTTTTACAATCTATTATTTCATGAATTTTGTCTTTTTTTTTATTGTTTCAAGCAAGAGGGTAGATCTGGTCCCTGACAGTTCTTAATCAAGAAGTTATGGGTACATTAGTCAGATAGTACTCAATGTTTACAACGAAAAAATAACAAGTGCTACCTTCCACATCCCCAATACTTGTCCCCTAGATTCAATCACTCTAAATGTTTTGAGCTGTGTCTTCTGGACCTTAACTTCATATTTCTACTTGCATGCTTATATTGCTTTTTAGATTTTTCAATTTTAGGGTTTGGCTTTCTATTCTCCATCTCGCCAGTGACATTCCCACACCCACATAATTCTCCTCTGTCCCCCCACTTTCTAATTTAGGTATGTCATAATTTTTGGTTAAATATAAAATGTTTTCTATTAATATAACCCCATAAATACTGTTTAAAGTTAAACCACAGAGTGTAACAAAATTAAAATTTCCTTTTAAAATAATATTTCTTTTTCTTGGAGTTTAAAAGCAAACCTGCTTGGGCATCAGATCACCTAGAAAGTCTTATAAGAAGATAAGGTATATTCCTGGGCTCTCACTTGGATCTGCTGAATTTGAATCTCTAGGCTGAAACCTTAGAGAATGTAGTTTTTATTTTTTTGGTGAGGAAGAGTGGCCCTGAGCTAACATCTGTTGCTAATCTTCCTCTTTTTGCTTGGAGATGAGTGGCCCCGAGCTAACATCTGTGCCCATCTTCCTCTATTTCATATGTGGGATGCTGCCACAGCGTGGCTTGATGAGCAATGTGTAGGTCTGGCCCAGGATCCAAACCCGTGAACCCTGGGCTACCAAAGTGGAGCATGCAAACTTAACCACTATGCCACCGGGCCGGCCCCTTAGAGAATGTATTTTTAAAACACTCAGTGGGTCACTCTGATTCAGCTGGTCTTCTGCAGTTTGGGAATAACTGCCTTCAAGCTCATCTCATTTAAGAAGAAGTGTATGGTTGTTGTAACTATGATAACATCTTCATCGGTATTGAATTGTCAGTTTGCACTGAAGTTTTGCCGTCCTGGATTTCTCTCTGACACTACACGTCAGTTATAATGTTCCATGATCTCATCTGTCAACCCGCACCAAGCCACCAGCCTGAGCTTTGTTAACAATGACTGGATTATAATTGGACCTGAACTTGTGACTCTCAGGCATGATATTCATATTGCTGGGTTCACTGAGCTGATTCGAGTTAACAGTCTCTTTTGAGAAGTCACTTACATGGGATTGACTCAACTGCTTATGTGCCCCTCTATTTTAGTGGTATTAGTTTGCAAAATTTTCAGTTTTGGTTAGAGGTAGCCTTGAACACAGTGTGCTGTGAAAATTGTCGTTAGCACCACCTGTCTCTCCATTAGCTTCTGCAGCCTAATTAGATTTCTACCATATCAGGAAATATTCAAAGTGTGCAAATGGTGAGGCTTCACCCTGTTTAGCCATCCAGTGGGAACCAGAGTGCAACAAAGTGAATTAACTCTGCCCTTGAAAATCTAGGAACTGCTTTTAGGCAGTAAATATTAAGTTAGAAATGTCCTCCAGAGACATAAACTCCAGGTCCTTCCTGGAAGATGTTGCAACCTTTCCCAATAGTCATCGCAAGTGCTAATGCCAGAGGCATTATTAACAATGCACACACGTATATGGGGAACCTTTTAACAGTAAAGTTTGGCTTAATGACCAGGCAGATTCCAATACGTAAGCGACACAGTCTCTGAACAGCTGTGCTGCATAATTCACCTTCATCTTATAGTTTTGAAAGTCAATGTCTTTCCCTCATTGTCTGTTGCAGACATGAAATAATTCCAACAATTTCAAAGCCCAAGTCTTCCATAAGGCCCTTCCATGAGGGAGTATTCCACACTTCGTTAGTGAAAACCTGTCTAAAAATTTTGATTTGTGGAAATGCTATAAAATCTCACATACTCCATCAACCACACCACACTTTTCCAGAACACTTGGAAACTAAACTTGATAATATCAACTTCTGCTCTTTCAGGAGACAGTTTTGCCTTTCAGAGAGCACATTAGGTACTTTAGGGTGATAAAATTCTGAGTTCTCCAGAACAGAGCAAACTGGCCATTGTCTTATTAATCCACACGTTCATTCATTTATCCACTCATTCACTCGAGAAATGTTTCATGAGTCCCTTCCATATGCCAGGTGCTGGGGTACTGAGAAGTACTATGAAGAAAAAGAACACAGTGACAAGAAAGAGGGTAACAGGAGGCTTGGGAGTGGTGTGTGTTATTTCAAATCAAGAAGGACCTTTTGGTGAGGCACCATTCTAGCAGAGACCTGAATGAAGTGAGGCAGTCAGTCACAGGGATATGTAGGAAATATGTTTCAGATAGAGGAAAGAGCAGGTGCAAATGTCCTGAGGCAGAAGCTTGTTGGAATGTTTGAGAAATAGCAAAGAGGACAGAAGAATGAAAGAAGCAGGAGATGGATCAGAGGGTAGGAAGGGGGCCAGGACTTGCTAGAAGATGAAATATAATTTGAACATGATTTTTAATGTGAAAGGAGGCTGTTGGCAGGTCTTACACAGGAGAGTGACATGGTCTGAACTAGGTTTCTAGAGGATCCCCTTGAGTGCTGTGTGGAGTGTAATTTGGTGGGGTGGGGACAGGGAAGCTCAGAGGAAGAGTAGAGCTGGGATTTGTAGCTCCTGGGACCTTTATGCCAGGGTTGGAAATGTACCAATAAAGTAGAAACAGCAGATCTTCAAAGACAGGTTATATATTATTGATTTATTGCTACAGCTGTGATATCCTCAGAAAACCCTGCATTGCTATAATTCAGTGTGCAAGTAAGTACTAAAATAAAATGTACCATTTTTTAAAAACTAGGTCCCCCTGCCCCCCTCTGTGAAAGAGAAAGGCAATAAAATAAATGAAATCCTTTTTTTACTGCACAGTGGACATAAATGTTTACTAACCCAGAGTATATAGGAAAGTGTTGTTTGTAAGGCAGAGTTGTCAAGCATCAATTGTGTTTGTTTTCCAAGAGTTGATTTTATAAGAGATCTTCAAGAAAAAAATTTGGAAGAAAGAAAATAATCCTGAGTTTTTTTGCTGAAAACACAAAAATCATTAAGCAGATAAATGTTTTCTAATACCAATTGTGTGAAAATACTAACTCTTTTATAATGCAGATTCCTGGGTTCAATCTCCAGAGGTCTGGATTCATAAATTTGAATTGAGGTCCAAGAATCTATATTTTTAACCTGATTTACAGAAGTGAATAGTTTGCTCATATTTTTGGTAATTGTCTGTGAATAGTTTTTCTCAAAACTAAACTTTTGCTAAAAGTGTGATATTATATGTTTAAGATCATGAAGTTCAGAAGGTTATATTCACGGCATTGTGGGATTTACCCAGACTCTGCACTTTTCAGGAAATTGCTCTTTTCTTCTCCTTCTATCACATGGTTACTGAGGGATACCCGTTTCCCACAATATGACCTTGTTTCTGCTCTTTCCTCTCATCTCTATCTATAGTTGGTTGGTCCAGAAGTGCTATCCTGACCTAAGTCAGGCCAATCAGAGCTGTTCCTTAAGACCAGAAATTTAAGCATCCTGGTTGAAGCCATAAGATAGAAAATGTGAGAATGTTTTACAGTACGTTGGAGAGAGCTGATCATCAGTAATAGATGAAAATTAAGCCCACACAGAAAAGAAGGGAGGGACAATATGGAAAAGGTCCCAATAGTATTTGTGTTCTGGTTCCAGTTATTCCTGAAATCCAGTTACATCCCTACACTGTACCTCAGGATTTGTATTAGTTAGCAGTTGCTGTGTAACAAATTACTCCAATACTTAATGATTTAAAACAACAATATTTAGGGGCCAGGCAGGTGGCGTAGCAGTTAAGTTCGTGTGCTCTGCTTCTGTGGCCTGGGGTTTGCAGGTTCAGATCCTAGGCATGGACCTTCACACCACTTGTCAAGCCATGCGGTGGCAGTGTCCTTTATAAAGTAGAGGACGATGGGCATGGATGTTAGCCCAGAGCCAATCTTCCTCAGCAAAAAGAGGGGGATTGGCGACAGATGTTAGCTCAGGACTGGTCTTCCTCACAAAGCAAACAACAACAACAACAAAAGAACAATATTTATTTCCTATCTCTGGTGATATCTATAGGGCAGGAATTCAGACATGGCAGTGGGAATGGCTTGTCTCTGCTCCATGACATCTGGTGCCTAAGCTGGAAAACTCAAAGGCTGGGGGCTGGAATTGTCTAAATCTCATTTACTCACATGTCTAGTGGTTGATGCTAGCTGCTGCCCTTAGCTAGGGCAGCTGCATGGAACATGTCACATGACCTCTCTATGTGATCTGGGCTTCCTCATACCACGGTGGTGTAGGGTGACAAGCCATCATGGTTTGCCTGGAACTGATGGGTTTCGCAGGGCATGGGACATTCAGTGCTAAAACTAGGGAATGCCCTGCTAAACCAGGATGAGTTATTCACCCTGTATAATGTCTCAGTTCCAGCTGCAGTTCCTGAGAGATAGATAAGCAGTATGTCAGATGGACCTAGTCTTGCATGTCAAATAGTATCACTTCTGCCATGCTCCATTGGTTGGGTCAATCATAAACGTCAGCTCAGAGTCAAGGGAATAGAACACAGACTCCCCACTCCTAGGTGGGAAGAGTATCAATCACATTGTAGGATAAGCATGTGAGAATGGCTAAATATATAGGTGTGGCCCTAAAGATGGCCACAATATTCTAAAACACAATTTGTCACAATATTCTTCCATAAGTCCCCCTTTTTCTTAAGTTAGTTCAAACTGGGCTTCTGTTACCTGCAAGCAAAATAATAACTTAAAAAACTCTCAATACTACCACTTAATAAAATTTTAACAATCAACTGAAAATTTGGGCTGAATTATAAATTTTAAGGAGCCTAACCTCTTCCTGAACAACTAGTCACTGTTTCAGCTTAGGGAAGTGGACTGAGAGAATACTTGCAGACAAGGCCAAAGTTTTTCCCAGAAAGAATTTGGATCTGCCTCAAAATGTGGACAAATACTTCTTTATTAGGGCCCTAAAGTTTCATACCATAGCACTCTTAGCTGAGAAAGATTATAAGCAAGAATTACTAGTTTCCTAATATAGTCATAAAAAAAAAAGCTCAAGAGAACTCCCCCACCACCAGTAGAACCTCATAGAATCCCTGTGGAACTTTTCAAGTTACAATAATTGCAAAATTTACCTTTAGGTAATAATGACTGACTTATTACAGAATGCATTTAATTGTCAGTCAATTGAAGGGGATAAGCATTTGGGAGACTGGGCAGTGCAGTGGAGATGTGTCAACTGGAGAGTGGGGAGGACTTTGGAGTCATAGAGACCTGAGCGAATCCCATCTCTGTCACTCAAAAGCTCTGTGTGGTACTAGTAGCTTACCCAACACAGCACCAGAGTGCCATTCTTGGGCAAGTTACTTAGCTTGCTGGAACCTCTACTTGAGGGCGGCTGGGAAAGTGTTTTTAGAGAAAACTGGTGGGGGAAACATTTTCAACTACTTATATTTGTATTGCAGGCTTCCCTACTGCTGCTACATTCCTCCCTATTATGAGGAAAGGAAATCATGAAACTGTAATTATACTTTAAGGAAAGATAAAGTTTAAAATGAAAAGATAAAAGTAAAAATATAAGAATTATAAGAAATAAAAATATACTGATACACATTAAAATGAAAAAAGGTAAATAAAAGAAGTAATAAGAAAATATCTAAAGGATAATTTTAATCAGACTTAAAACTTTGGAATAAAAAGATTGAAACCAGTTAAAATAAAAATAAAGAAACATAGGGGCCAGCCCCGGGGCATAGTGGTTAAGTTCGGTGTGCTCCACTTTGGTGGTCTGGATTAGCGGGTTCGGATCCCGGGCGCAGACCTACACTACTCATCAGCCATGCTGTGGCGGAGACCCACATACAAAATAGAGGAAGGTTGGCAACAGATGTTAGCTCAGGCAAATCTTCCTCAGTGGAAAAAAAATAAACATAAAAATTTAAATTAGATAAAGTTGAAAAGTAAGAAGTTGCAAATTAAATTAAATCAGAATAAATTAGAAATAAGATTTTTCTAAAACAACATAATTGTGCAATGGTATATTATCCATAATAAAGAGTAAAATCCCATTAAAACAACTTGTGGATATGAGTCTTAAGCAACGCCTCCTTCAGTGTGTAGTTCTTGGTAATGACGAGTCAACATTAAATCACTGGCCATTCATCCGGCTAGTTTGTGTGTCTTATTCATCTTTATTCCTGAGTCTGCACATCGTAGACGTAGGTGCTTAATATTTGTAGAGTAAATGAACAAGTGTTTAATGAGTGCCTATTATTTGCAAGACACCTTTTGAGATGTATTTATGTAAATTAGCTTACTTAATTCTCATAATAATCCCATGAGTTATTTTTACCCTCAATTTATCATGGAGTAGCTGAGGTTAAGAAAGGTTAAGTGAGTTTGTCCAGGATCACAAAAATAGTAAGTGTTAATTTTCCATTAGACTGCAGCCTTGTGGCCAAAGCATCTGCGTACCTCTTGGACAACATGTGCACACATACACACACACACACACACAAAATGGCCATATTTACAAGTGGCCTTCTGGCTATCACCTGTCTCGTGGGGATCCTCATTTTAACTTCACAAAGAGCGTCAAATTCTAATTAATTCTTAGAAATTATCCAGGGACATGTGGCTCTAGCTAGTCTAGTGGCACTTTCAGTCTCAAGACATGAGAAGACCGTAGCAGATGGTTCCTCAGGTGCTGATAGAAGTGACAAAGCATTTCAACTTTGGTGTTCTGTATGAACAAGCTAAACACACAAAAGCCCTTTATACAATGTCAGAGGCTGCACAGATATTGTGTCAATGGGATATAGAAGGAAAACTGGATTTGGTTGAACCAGAACCAAGAATGAGGTATATTTTCTCACACTAGGGCGGAGATGATTGGTCCTGCCCTTCCTCTGTTGCAGAGTGGCTGTGAGGATCAAATGAGCTTGTAGTTTGGAAGACAGCATGCAAGGTAGAAGGGTGTTGGCTCTGGAGTCAGAAAGACGTGAGATTGGCTTTGCTATTTACCGGCAACATGACCATAGCAATTTACCTAAACTTTCTCGGTCAAAGATTATTCCCATTTCCAAATAGGGACAATATAGTACTGCATATTTCACAGGTTTCTTATGAGGATCAAAGGTTAATGGATATAAAATACTTAGTTGGCATTCGATCGAGAGAAGAATACAAATGAAATAGTATTTGGAGGACATTCTGGGGAAAGAGCAAGAGGGAGTGTTTGAAGCATCCGTGCTTTCCCACCCTGCCTCCAGATGTACACAGGGCACCATGTAATCTCAGGGAACCCGTGGGAGATGGGTGGGATGAGCTGAGGAGAACATTATAGCAAGATAGGAGTTTTGTTTTCTGCTTGTTTCATGCACCAATCTCTTGTTAAATACTCAGTGAGTTCCATGGAGGAATTGATGGGTGTCTTATACATCATCTGATCCCCTGGGATGTCTCACATGGAGCTTGGCCCTAAGTAGGTCCTCAATAAGTACTTGTTTGAAAAATCACTGAAGTAGTTATGAATCTGGCTTACCTGCCATGTTCTTGAGGGACACTCAAGCTATGAACTAGGATTCTGGTCATCTAGTTCTAGTCCTTCCTCTGCCATCTCTTTAGCAGTGTACATTGGGAAAATCATGGCCTCTTTGGCTTCTGGGTATTGAAAACAGGGAACTTGGCCAGATATTTTTGTGATCTCCTCTACATCTCTGAAATTAACAAGGCCCCAGATAGGAAAAAAACATTGTGTGGGTTAGAGATGGGCTCAAATTTCTCCCCTCTTCTGCATTTCCCTACGAGCTCTTGTGTCAGAATCCTAGCAAGAGAAATGTGTGTCATCTTTACTTCAACTTAATTTCACAGCTGAGCCAGTGGGCCTTGAATACCCAGTTATAGCCAGTGCAACTTTGGCTATGGGGCAAGAATGCTCTGCACAGCGCAACAGAGTGCATGGTCCACTTGCTTGTAGGATATTGCGTCTGTCAGTCAGGCGTTTGACAGGAGCTGGAGAGCAGTCAATTCAAAGTTAAAGTCTCTGGCAAGGATGGTCCTCTGGGATTCTGTTTGGCTGCCTGTAAGAAAATTATCATGTGTTGGCTATTTTCATCTTGTTATGAGTAGCTTTGGGAAGGTAAAACATATTGTCTGTATAGAGAAGGACATTTTTTCTTGTTTGCTAAGGCAAACAGTATGCATCTAGTTAATCCAAGAAATGCATGAAGCTATTTAGATATTTGGAGGTGAAGAAAATAATATCCTTTGAAAATTGAGTTAACAATATTCATACACAATGGATAGGATTATCCATCTGAAGAAGAAATCCTCTATAAAGGCGTAAAGAGTCTGGAATCATAATTTAGTAAGTAGGATCCTAATAAATAACATTTTGTCTTAGAAAAAGACTTAGAAAAGATACACATATGCATACACACACATAATTGGTTAATGAATTCATTCTCACTGAGCCAAAAAAAATCTGGCTTCACCAAACTCTATTGATAAATGGCATCTTATGAGACCTTTGGCAACACACAACTGGCTTTATCTTCCTAATCACCTGTCTCATGTGCCATAATATTTGAAATTCCAATAAAACTAAAAAAACCAGACTAAATCGTGGTTCTGATTCATAGGAATTGAGATTGGAATACGATAAATTAGGAGATTCTGAATGCACACTTTTTGACTCTTGCAGAGTTCGTTGAATCAAATGCTGATGATAGATTGTTAATGTCCCCAAATCCTATTAATTTTTAGACATTTTCTCAGCAAGGTGAAGAAGAATATAGCAATACTTGCATGTTCCTGATGCAGGATACTTTATGGAGAGAACAGAAACTACAATTTATTAAGAAAGGAACAGTGTCTATTTTTTTTTTTTTTTTTTTTGTGGGGAAGACCAGCCCTGAGCTAACATCCATCGCCAATCCTCCCCTTTTTGCTGAGGAAGACTGGCCCTGGGCTAACATCCGTGCCCATCTTCCTCCACTTTATATGGGACTCCGCCACGGCATGGCTGACAGGCAGTGTGTCGGCGGGCGCCCAGGATCCGAACTCGCGAACCCCGGGCTGCCAAGCGCGAACTAAACCGCTGTGCCACCGGGCGGCCCCCAGTGTCTATTTTTTGATGGAGTATCAAAAGGAGTTTACAGACACCTTCATGCATACTTAAGCTGTACTTGAGAATCAATTAGAATATGTAGTTTACCAAAGAATGAAGCCCATCTTTCAGAAAAAAAGTAGCAAAACACTTCATCCTGCAATCTTTCAACAAGTCTCATATAGTAGAAAGTATAATACTCTCTGGAAGAATGGTAGAAACTAAAAAATTCAGATGAATTGTCCTGAGTCATGAGAAATAACTCTTATATATTAATGGAAACCTGTAGTCCACATTTTTTAAAAGAAATATATTTACATTGATTAAAAATAGTATTATCAAGTTTCAGGCTGTCCACTAAGATCTATCATACTCTGAATTTTTCTCAAGAAATAGAAAACTTAAGAAATAATATTAATTTCATAAATTTCAGGATGGTTTCTTGTCTGTCTTGCTTGGGATACACACACATACAAATTTGTAGTGATTTTTCCATTTGGAGCTTATCTATCTATTTATTCTCTCTTACATGAATATATATTCAGGACACATATAAACTTGCCTTGTAGAGCTTATAGCAAATTTTTGAAGACACGATCTATTTAATTTTTAGATCAAACACAACTGATGGACTAAGCAAATATCACATGAATCCCAAGGACAAAAGATTACGAACATGGTGAGTTATTACTTTTTCTATTACTTGCTTAAGCAGCAAATTGGAGGTTTGTATATTCCCAGGTAAATTTGGATCTGGTCTAACAGTCAGTATTGATACTGCTAAGCAACCTTCACTTGATTGTTTATTTGGAAAACTGCCAATAGTGTCTCTTTTGGTTTCGTTTTGCTGGCGTGGAAACTGCCCATAATTACTTACATGCCATTGTAATCTCCCTCAGGGGTCTCTCCCAGGGAGAGACCCTGATACATGACACTTTTATGTTCATTGCAGATATCACTATTCCATCAGGCTTTCTTTCCTGTTGAACCTAGATGTGACCTCAGAATCTTCTTCAACGCAGCGCTCAAATCTGCTACTGTCAATTGATTGGCATTATATATATAAGATGAAACTTATTTGCCCTCTCTGGCAAAGCACACAATATCCTTTCATTTTAATTTAAGCTAAGATTCCTTGAATATTTAATTATTTACTATATAATTGAGAGCAGATGGCAGCCTACAAATTACGCACTTATTCTGTGTGAGAGGAAGTAATATCTTGCTTGCAAATCACACCTCATGGGATGTATTATGATCAATGCTTAGACACTTTCCATTTTTCACTTTTATGGATGACCTCCTTGCAGAATGCCAATGTAGTGCTGTATGTGTTATGGGATGTCAAATCAATTAAAACAAGTCAGAAAGATTTGTGAACAGACACTAATTTGTTGACATTTTAGTGGCTTTTGAAAAATTGCCTTAAATTTAACAGCGAAGTCACTAACACAAAATGCCTTTTTTTTTTCCTGTTGAGAGAATAAAATCTGAGACTGCCTCAGAAATAAACTCCAGTAGGTCCAGAATTCTAGAGGGCTTTCCCAGAGGCCTTTTGAAAAGTGAGATGTGTGGCCAGGTATACATATTTAATTATGTCTGCTTTACTTTTCTTCCAAGCTTTAAAATACTCGGGAAACCACTGGGTTAGGTTAAAGGTCAAACCTAGGTAGAAGCTGGGGTTTAACTCCTACTCAGTTTCTAGAGTAGAGAAATTACCTCTGGGGTAGTGTGGTGAGGTTCATTCTAAACCCAGATGACTTGTCTATTTATTGTCCCTCGTTAGAGTAAGTGAATTAATAAAATCATTACTAGACCATGTAGTGTGTAGAAATCGGTAATGGAGAAAAAGGCATAGGCATCTTCCATGAAATGGAGAAGATATTGCTAAATGCTGTAATTGGAGCTGAGTCTATTAAAATAGCAAGATAAGGTGCTGATCATCTTCAATTTTTCCCTCACTTTCAATATTTGATAATTTAAAAATGTAGGGCTTTGTTCTGAATGGTGACTACCTCTATGCAATTATTCTGGTTCCAATGGCTAAACAGATGCTGCTCGAGAAATACAGACAGTAGAGAATCAAAACCTCCAACCTCTAAGGCACAGATTAATACAGTCAATATTTATAGTATAATTTAAATCTGGACCCAAAATCTAGGATCACTACAATTTTATTGAATTTTTGTTTGAGTCTGGACAAAGCTTTGTGTTGGTACGAGGCAGTATGTAATTTCCCTTCCTTTTAGGAGAATTTTAACTTCCAGGGTTATGTCTGTTATGTAGATTAATCATCCCAATTTCTTATATCTCTGGGAAAAGTCACATTAAGTAAATGACAAAGACTTTAAAGAGCACCATTTAATTCAATAACTAGTCTAAAAATGTATTTCAGAGTTTATATTACCTTCTGAAAACTTTTCTGGAGCCTGTAGGAAAAAAAAAATTCCAAGAATCCATGTTTAATTTTTTTAGTCTTTTTGGACAACCTCTAAACACTATCCCCTAGCTCTTTAATCTGGAGAGTCTTAATCTTGCTTATGCCCACAAATCTAAATCCATCCCCGTTAGTCCATGCAACATGCTTTACATGTTAACCCTTTATTGTACACTGCTGACTTGTCTACATGTCCACACTGGCTTCCCATCTTTCTATCTCTACCTCTACTCCCATCCCTGGCTTCAACTCCAGGAATGGCAGTGGCTGCGTTTGTGTGGATGGTGTGGACCGAACACTCCCCAAGAGATGGTTATAAGGGGAATAATACATCAAGAATAAAGCCAGATTTCCTGCCTTAAAGAAATTACTACCTTCTTGAGAGGACAAAATATAAATGGAGTCTACTTACTACCTGCAAAACCTAGATATGTATACAGTAAAAATTGAAAACATAAATGAGTATATAAAGATAAGTATGAAGATGAACAGCAATCTCTGTTTTTAGAGTCCAGAAGAAAATTTTATGGTAGTACATGTGCACGCACACACACCCCTACCTGATGGTGTCTCTCTCTTTACAAAAGTTACAAGGAATAAGCTGCCAGCTGTCTCAGTAAGAGCTTTGCCTGTAATCATTTCATTAATTTTACATGATGTACAGCAGTAAGTTTATCTGTGTACTGTTAAGTATTTTTGCAATTAAAACTCCATCACACTTGTCAGAATAAATGAACAGAGCTCATTCTCCCTTATGTAAGATCTTTTGTTTTTAATTTTGTGTTTTGTTTCTGCATTTTCATTAAACATAACTTTGCAACCCAGAGTGAAGGCATCCAGCTTAGTTTCTGTTCCAGAATTCACACTCAATAAATGTTTGTTGAATGAAAATATACTTGACAAACGAATTGAAAAAAAAAGCAAATATGCCAGATGCTTTATCAATGATCCTGGATGAGATGGGGACTGCCTTCCACATTCTCTATTTCCTAGTGGTAGTCTCCTAATTTTAAGTAGAAGTTGGAGGCAGAAGCTGGGAAAAATAGGCACTAAGCTAGTAAAGGTCTCACAATGGGAAGGGATGACTAGAGAAAATAATGCAAAGCAGTTGAGGTCTCCAGCTTCCTGGCGGACTGATGTGTTGGGAAATTGTGTCAGGCAAAAGAGGCCTGAGTATTGAGGTAAAGCTACTCTTGGCTCAGCTCACCTCAAACAATAACCATGCAAATACAGGAATAAAAATACCAGTGTTAAACTATAGTGACCCCTGGCGTGTATTGCATCTCTTCCTTTAATTAGATTTATATTTTCAGAGTGTTCTCTGAAAAACTGTTTGTGTTTGAAATCCAGTTGTCACAAAACCGTTACTGCTTCTATCTCTTTTCTTCTTTGGTGAATGCCGGGTTGAAAAGGCAGTATCAAGTGGTATTTGAAAAAAGTTACTGTTGAGGGGAAAAAAAGTACAGGCCTGAGTTTTAATCTCTTTACGGCCGTTGAGCAGCTGGAGATCTTGGGTGAGTCTCTTTTCTTTAGCCTATTTTTTCCATATCCTCTCTCACCTTTTCAGGAATTTTTCTACTTTGGTTATCTTTTCTCTTAAAGATAATCAATCTTTCTGTCTCCATGGTGTCAATCCCATGTGTTCTGGCATTTTCCATCTTAATTAAAAAAATAAAATGAAACCTTACTATGTCCTCATGTCCCTCTAGTTAACGTTCCTTCAATCCAAACTTCTACATGACTAATGTCCCTTTCTTTTTTCTAATCTAGCTTCTGTCTTAATCATTCCACCAAAACTACTTTAATGAATGTTACAGCAACGTTACATGGCAATGTAATGCTTGCCAAATGTAAAGGATGCTTTTCTAGGCTCATAAATCACTTTACCTTGAAACATTTTCCTATCTTGACTACTCAAACATCACAGTCTTCTGGCTTTCTCATATTCATAGGCTACACCTTATTGATTTACTGTATTGGCTCCTCTCCTCCACCTGAATGCTCCCTAGATAATCCTATACTATTTCTGTGGTCATGTGAACATTGTGGGCACTGGTTCTTACTCTCCCAAGAGGCTCTTTCATAATTTTTTGCAATGTTAACAGAATCGTTTTATGAAGAAGCCAAACTGTAAGTCATGACACAACTTCCAGTCCGTCAGCAATGAAGTGCATTGAGCTCTCGACTGTGCCTCAAGGTAGCAAAGTTGAACAATGAAGTCTCGCAGGCTCTGGATCCAGATTGCCCAGATTCACATCGCATCTCTGCTGCTTATGTAATCTCTCAGCACTTTAGTTTCTTCACTTGTAATATAGGGGTGATGATAATAATGGTACCTACATAATAGTACAGTTGTGAGGATGAGTTAATAAGTATAAAGTGCTTAGATAAGTATCTAGCCTGTAGTAAAGACTATTTGTAAGGAACTGTGAAGGGTCTGAGACTGGCCTTACTTATCAGCTAACAAGTTAGCCTGTTACTGTTTCATGGGTGCTGTCAGAAGACACAAGACTCCTGGGTCAGAGACAAAGAGCTGTAATACTCATGGCAGAGCAAAGACCATGAGTATCACATTTGATCACCTCCTCTTTCCCCTACTCAAGTCCTATGGGGTGCTGTGGAGGGGCCCAGATAGATGTTACTCAGCTGTTACATCACAGCTGAAGAACCTCAAGCTTAGGAAATATGCCTCTTTTATAATGGGCTGCAAGCATACCTGCTCTTTGCCTCCAAGGGAGACATTATCTTTATTTCAATGCGAAGTGAGAAAATCTGCCTTTTGCCGAGGAGGGAGACACTAGCTCTATCTTCCGAGGGTGCTTGCTATACAAACATCCTTGAAAAGATAGTCTGGAACAAAAGGGCCGTGCCTTACTCACAAGTTGTACAGAAATGTGAGAGACTCGTGGAGGAACTTTCTCCCACCACTATTATTATCAGAAAATATTGTGCCATCTCCTCTGTTGGCTATTCCCTATTCCCCTGGGAGAATTCATTGCTTGCTCTTGTGACTCACAGAACTTTGTATGTATTGTAACTGTATCACATCTAATATGTGTAAAGGTGGTTACCATCTGCTTCTCCTGCAATATTGTGAAATCCTTGAGAGCAGGCATTATAGCTTATTCATCTTTCATGTTCTTACCCCTACTCCTTATAGTCCATCACCAAGAAGAGTGTCTAAAATAGTTGGTGCTTAATATGTGTTGAATTATTTGTAATAAAAAAATTGATGAGTGTCATGGGTGGGAAGACTTTTTCCTTTGAGTCTGTGATGAAGAATACTGTTATTATGCAAAAGAAACATGTGGCATTCAGGACAGAGAGACACATCTCTCATTAAACAAATGAACAGTTGATTTTTTAATATAAAAAATAATAGAATTAGAGAGGCTATTAGCACAGTGCCACTTTTCAAAGAAAAGCATTTTTTAGACTCAAGAATGTAACAGTAAATGCTACCTTTAATCCCCATAGCATTAAAAATTCTGTATAGAGTTATAATATTTTCTGGCTTCAAATTTATTCTGTTTTAAATGGATACACAGCACAATGGATATTCTGATTTAAATGGATATATTCTGTTTTCTTCATTCTTCTTTAGAACAGTCAGACAATTCTT
The DNA here is from genome assembly GCA_031878705.1 of Tapirus indicus. NCBI lineage: Eukaryota > Metazoa > Chordata > Mammalia > Perissodactyla > Tapiridae > Tapirus > Tapirus indicus. Next base: position 58,606,124 of record CM062924.1, on the reverse strand, counting down.
CAAGACTCTGAGAAATTGTGTCCCGAGGGGGGCGAAGAGACACCTATATATAGATGCATACTGGTCCATGGTTGTAATTTGCTTTGGTATCCATGGGGATGACAGGTGCTAAAGAAATGTGAGCCACCATTATGACACAAGGCTGAGCCGCATGATTTAGCATTAAGCATTTGGCATCAAGAGAGTTTGATTTGATCTGAAGTGTGGATAAGTTTGGTAGAGTGTTGTGTGGTTATTCTGAGTTTAAGGTGGTGTCAAATGTGCCTAGGAGAAGAAGAATTTAGGGAGTTCTGTCCTGATGAAAATAAGTGAATATTTATTTCATGGTTTCTGTGACGGTAATAGTTAGGAACATGGTCAGATTTGTTGATGAAGGAGAAGGAGAATTATCTCCAACAGCGATGGGAATAGAAAAGAAAAGACCAGTGATCATACATTTACAGTGATTTAAGGGCCGAGCCTGGGGGAAAAGTCATTCTGGGTTTAGATTCTAGCTTGGCCATTTCCCAGCTATATATTCTCACAGAAGTTCCCAAAATTGTCAAAACCCTAGTTTCCTTGTAAGATATCTACATTTCAGACTTCTGTGAAGATTGAAAGAGATAATGCATGTGTACGGCTTAGCCCAGTGCTGATACAGTAAGTAGCAATAGTTTACAACTTGCAAATGTATTTATTCAAGAAAGAATTGGCCCAAAGAAAAAAGCATCTATTTATCTCATGGTTTACTTTTAGCTGCTAAAGGTGCTTTTCTGTAATTTGTGACTGAGACTCCTTGATCCTGTTTCTCCCAAGATTCTCTAGAATTCTAATTTTTAATCCTCATTGTTTTTCTCTGGTGGGCAGGCCATCCTTCCTACATTTAAATAAGATAATGTGTGACATACATTTAGGATAATGCGTAGCCTGAGGGAAGCTCACCATATTGGTAGCTATATTATTAATTATCATTACCATCCAGTTTACAATGTTTTGCTTCATTTTTGGAGCAGCCTTATTCATGTGATTCTTCCCTCCCACTTCTCTGCAGATGACAGAACTTGTACAGCTCCTCTGATTCTCTCCCAGCTTCACGCTAACTGCTCCTCAGGATCCCATTCAGACCCTACAGAGGTGCCAGAGTCTTCAACATTTACACGAGTTGCCTCTCTCCAGATGCCTGCTCCTCTCTTTGATTACAAGTCAGTGTTCTAGTTTCCCTTTGCTGTCCCATCTTGGCATAACAATTGGTGTCTTTGTGTGAATGTCTTTTATAGTTCCTTACCTTGAACCTTGGTGAAATCCTGACCAGGCACCTAGTTCCCAGATTTCCTCTCTGACTACTCTATTTGCTCCAGGGAATTGTTGCTTTGCAAGCAGTGCAGTGAATCAAATTGAGTCCAAAACCATGAAATAAAGGGTATGGTTTCAGACTTTCATATACTGGTTTCAGTGTCTTCTATCTGGCACAAGAACTCCAATGCTCCCTGAGAGAAAAACATCCCATGCAGAATTATAATTATTGTCACAAGCCAGGCATCAGTAAGTATATATACATAAAAACCATCTACTCTTTAGATCCTTATTTTGTTTCTTCAGTGAGAGCTATTCTTGGAGAGTTTACTTAACGCTCACATTCATACAAGTGACTGTTAAAATGCAACATGGCAGTTTAAGAGAACAGTTAGTGAACTCATCTGTTCTGACAACTTCATCTTACTCACCTCGATAAGATCAGAAATGTGGGATGTATGTAATGTGGTATACACAACACAGGAAAATATTAAGGAGAAGACAAGACTGAAGAATCTTAGTAGTTGGGAGAGGCAATGCATAGGCTAGATCTGAGGAGGGAGGGAGAGAGCGGAGAAAGACAGGGAGAGAGGGAGAGTGAGAAAGAGCAAGCACACACATATCCTGCTGAAGGGGAAGGAGAAAAACAGGGACAGGAGCTGAAGTCTTTAAATATTTCATTAAAGATTCACCATCTAAAAGTATTTTGTGTGTGTGTATTTTCTTTTTCTTTTGCCCATGGATGTCAAATATAAAATTTAAAGTAGATTTAATATTCTAATTTAATGAGAGAGGAGAGGTGCAGCATAAAGGAAAGGTTACCAGTGGCTGTAGGAGTTAGTGAGTTTAATTTGAGCTTCATGATTATGCATGTTGTTATTTCCAGTCTTTTCAGAAAACATATGCAATGAAATTCCCATACAGTGCTTTTGCAGACTGTGGCTTTTTTTCTGTTTGCATCTCCCCCTCTACCTTACTTTTTAATTGTGTTTACACAAAGTACGCTCTAATTTCTGCCTAGAGCAACACAGTTCTCTGCCTCAGCTATATTTTGCAAAATATAGTCTCGAGAGGGAGGCGAGGGATGTGGTGCTAACCTTGAAAGCTTGTCAGCACGTTCCCTTCTTAACTCACTGGCCAGCTGCCTAATGGGAAAATGAACAGGGAAGAGGAATTGAGTGACGTATTTAGTCATGAAATGCCATAATTTTCCTTTCCAGAGGAGTGTGAAATTTTGGATGTGAGGTCAAAGCGCAAGCTTAAGAAGACAAAATTGCATGTTTCACGCATTTCTCAATATCAAGTGTTTGGTCTAAGTGACCAAATTTTTGGAAATGAAGTACAGGAAATTTACATCTCATGAGAACATTCATAATGCTGTGCTATATCCTGGGATGGTTTTTATTCCCTCATATGCTCATTTACTCCTCACAATAATGTTGCGAGGTTTGCAGATGAGAAAAATTGAGACTCAGAGAGGCTGGGTAACACCCATATCTCAGAAGGAATTTCAAAACCAGCTTGGCTGAGCCCCAAACCCTACATCCTACTTCCAAAGTTTCTTGATTAAAAAAGGACCTCAAAATATAGGGAAGATATCAGAAATGGCAGGGTCTAGAAATCATTGTTGCTTTCTTGCCCCATAAATTTAATCAGAATAAAAGAGGAAAAAAAAGTATCTGTTCAAAACATTGGTAACTCATTATTTTGAGGAAGTCTTGCAGTAAGATGTCCAAGTTTGAAAAATAATATATGTTATTCCTTGCACTAATTACACATTACGATTTATCCCAAATAGAAATTTTGGAAAATGTAGAATACCATATAGAAGAGAATAAAAATTATTACTAATCCCACTGTATTAGTTAGAGTTTATGCTGGTTGCTATAATAAAGTCATCCTAAAATTGAGTGAATTATAGATTATAAAAATTAATTTCCCTCTCATATGAGAATTCTGAGGAGAATATTTCGTGTAGGGTAGTACTTTTGTCATCTTCAATGTGGCTTCTAAGTTTACTCTAGCCATCGTCACTCCAGCCATCAGGAAGAGAGGAAAGAATCCTTGTGCAAGAGTTTATGGACAAACGTTACTTCTACTCATATTCTATTTTCAAGAACTAAGTTACATGACCCCTCCTAGACATAGGCACGTGCAGTCCATGGATAATCTATTCTTCCTCTAGTGCTAAGGAGGAAGGGTAGAATGGATTTCAGAATGAAACTGTCTTTATCCAAAATAACTATTATCATATTTTGTTTTATATCTCTACAGAATCTTAATATGATTACCTATATCTACATGATTTAAAAACAAAATTAGGATCATATTATACCTACTGTTTTGTAACATGCTTTTTTTCATTAACCAAGAATGTTGGATATATTGTCTCATGTCATTAACTATCCTGCTATAACATCACTGTACTATGGCACAGATACTCCATCATCTGGATGTGTCATACTTTATTCATCCAATCTTCTGTAGTTGTTTCCAGTATTTCACTAGTATAAAAGTGAGATGGATGACTTTACACAAAAATCTTTCTACACATTCAGGACAATTCTTAGAAATCAACAGGTAAGAAATTGCTAATGCATATTATAGAAAGATTGCATTATTTCACTGTCTTATCAGCAATGTATGAGGATAAAGACATCTGGGACTTAATGATACCAGAATCACCTTCCCTTGACCTCCTTAGCATAATTATCTGCGCTACTCTTGAAAAGCATCAGACTAGGGCTCTGCCTGTGGACATTTCATTATCATTCAAAAATATTTACTTCCTCCTCTGCCTCTTCAATGGGAAGAATATACTTCACAATACTTTGAGTTTGGGCTTGGCCATGTAATCTGCTTTGGCCAATAAGATGTCAGTCAATTTCATACACATTTCATACTTGAAATGTTCTTGCCTGACTGTGTGGGCCCTTTTGTTCTTCTGCCATTGCCTTGAATAAAGCTTCCCTTGGGCAGCCTTTAGTGCAAGGAGGATGAGACATGTAGGCAAACTGGGGCCCATGGGCAGCTTAGAGCTGCCCAGCTAAGCCCAGCCTATATCAAACACACGTGAGTGACACCAACACCTTAATGTTGCATGCCACTGATATTTAGTGGCTGTTTATTATGCAGCAATAGCTAACTGATACAGTGCCAACTGACAACACTTGTGACAAAGGAAAATCTACCAGCTGTGGAACATACAATGTATCTGGGCAGGCCTGCTCCATCGCTGGCTCTTTGCACCATTCTTTTTATCTCTCTGGGTGATTGTCCCTTAATTTCCAGGTGCCAGCAGGTGAATGAGCTAAAGTTATTATCCTAGTTGTGCCATTTCAGTCTTAGATGTTCTTCCATTTTTACCTTCTCTTTGTTTTAAATCTCAGTCCCAGTCCAGTACAAGAGGCTAATAGAGTGTGGAACAGCGTTTGGCTTCTAAAATGTCAAACTATAATGAGAAAAGAAAAACAATTATTAGCAGAACCATTCACAGACACCCATGGGGTGCATCCTTTTACCCTACATCTTGTAAATGCAGTGCAGTGAGATCATCAGCAAAGCCTAAACCCAGGAAATACAACTGCAGTGGAGAAGCTATGGCGTAGTGTCTTAAATGCTTAATAAAAAATACAGCTTTACCAAAAGACAAAACAACAAGAACAAGAACCACACATAACTTAATAAACGCTTATGCATAAATTCCAAACATTTCATTCCAGAGACTTCTCAAGATGCTGACCTTATTTTACGGACAAATTTTTGGTATTTTCAACCTTTTATTAACTCATAGAACACCTGCAAGACCATTCCATGGATAATGCCCTCAAGGCTGCAGCTGCTTCACTCATTCATTCAACATTTATTGAGAGCTTACTATGTGCTGGGAATCCTGTTAAAGACTAGGGATCCAAAGATGAATACATACGTTCCCTGAGCTCAGCAAGTCCCCAGTCTAGGAAAGGGAGAGAGACAAGAAACATCACTCAACTTTAGAAATGCCGTAACAGAACTACAGACAACGTGCTGTGATGAGAGAGGAATGAGGTAGAGCGAGGCCTCAACTTGCTTCCACTCTACCAGTGCACACCACATTTTACATCCTTCGTCAGTAGCCATGTTGGCTTTTTCTGGCCTCTTACTGCCAAGCCACGTATTGTCACCCAATTTTCCCACTCCCTCATAACCCACCTCTCCTTTAATAAACTATTTCTAACTTCCTGCTGGTAGAACTCCCCACCAGTCTCCTTTCTTTACTTCTAGCCCCAATCCTGACTCCTCTTTCCAGTAGATTTATAGAGAGTGAGATTCCCTACTAAAGTTTGCAGACTGTTTGAAAGATTGCAATGGACTTTGGTCCTATACAGAGAAGATTTAAAGCAAAAGTTATTTAGAAGTAGCCAAAGGACCCTATTATTTTATTACCTGTCTGAGGCAAGAGTAGATTACTTTTATTATATTAATCCAGATCTCAGACACATTGTCAGTTTGGGGTCCATGCTGGCAAATTCAACGGGGAAGAAAGCAATGCATCAGCTCTACTCCTTGCTCACCAAGGAGCTCTTGTTCTGCAGCAAAATTAGAGACTATTAATTATTAGTCTCTGGTTTTTCTGATAATGATATCAACACCTTCTGATTAAAGACTGAGGAAACTGTGACTTAGTGACTTTCTTCTTAGTTATTAAATAGTCAAGGACAAGTGTTTGCTAGTTGGCAAACCTATTTTTTGGTAAATATAAAACAATGGTTTCCAAACCAGTCACATACCATCAGGATCATCTAGGGGAACATTTTATAATTAAGGGTTTCAAGGCCCCTCATTTGGAGAGTCTGATGGTTGCAGAGTGGATCCAGAAACTCCATATTGCTGCTAATAAGTCCCTGAGGTGATTTATATAATCCCCCTGACTAGGCAATCACTACTTTAGAGAAGTCCCTGAGGAATACTATAATTCTTGGAACACTTAATTCTCGCCTTCTTTAAATTATCTCCTTCTTTAACATCTAGTCAGGACAGTGACTATGATTCTTGTTTCTTAGACCACAGGGATAGTGGAAAACCGAGGCTTATAGACTCTCAAGCTCCAGAACTTACCAGGTTTCCAGGTTCTTGGGTCCAGTGAGTCTCACAGTCAGTGATAGATTTTGATTTTTGTCTTCCATACACAAGTGTATAATCAGGAAGGAGGTAACTTCATGGTCCCATCCCTTCTCAGGAAGTCCTGGGGAGGGCTTCCATGCTGGACAATTTCAAGGGCACCAACTCATGGGTCACTAAGAGTGCTGTCTCTTGAAAGCTTTGAAGAATCTCTTCTTCAATGTAGCTAATGATGCTTGCTTCTCCTGCTCCCCACCCCTCAGCTGCTAAGTACAACATTTTTTGCCCTCTGAAGGTGGATTCCCCTTCTTGTAGATATCTGGGTCTTAACACAAGGAACGTAGCTCTAAGCTAGCTTAGCCTGTCACTCGGAAGGACACTTTCAAGAACAGTGCCCTTATTTAAGATCCCTGGCAACCTACACTGAAGTTCTATAGTTACTAGGGTGCTTGGATAGAGCCTTGTGCTTCCTTTGGGGAATCACGTGTGTGTGCACACACACGCACAGATAAAAAGGTGAAGGGTTGGGGATTGGGGACAGGGAGGAAATAAGTAATATAAAAATAGATACAAGTATTACCTGATCTGTTCAATATGGAATCTATGATCACTAGGCAACGTGTGCTTGTGAACAGGTTCTGTTTCAATCACGGAAGAAATATGTTCTCAAGAAATTTATCAGATTTGGCAAGATTAACACATCTGAAATAATATCAAACCATCTAAGGCACAATATAATTGTTAAAGTGTGTAGAAAAGACTATAATAGAGTGTTTTAGCATTCTATCACATTGTTTTCCCTCTGTTCATTTCCCTACATCATCAAAAAGTAAACCAAACAAACTACTGCTGCAGAAAACAATGAAAACTTGCTTGATTGGATTATGCCACTTTACTGAAATGCCATCCCTCACTCTGCTAGGGTTTCTTTTTCTTTCTTTCTTTCTTCTTCTTTTTTTTTTTTTTTTTACTATCTTCTCTCTTTTCTTTTTTGTTTTAACCTAGCAGCTAAGCATAACAAATGTGGTGGAAAAACTAAATAGGAAAGTGGGAAAGCTGCCTCCCTTATTTTAGAGCTTGACAAGATGTGTTAGCTTTTACATTTTGAGCTCTGTAGGACGTCAGGCACTTCAGAGCAGGGGTGGCATCTATCTTTATGGTGCTACTTGCATAGGCATCCTATGTGGATGAACTCATCCTTTGTTTCATTTATCATTTTTAAATAGATTTTGTCAAGTTTCCAAAATTTCTTTCTAAAGAGGCAATATGTCCTCCAGCTTCATTTGCAAATCTGGGCCCCCACCACAGAGCAGCGTGCTGCTGATTGCAGGGTCGCCTCCTGAGTGAGCCTGTGCACTCGTTCAGGCCTCAGAATGGGCCACCCAGAGGCAGGAAGCTCATCATTACCTTTTTCTCGGGCCCTCCAGGGAAGCAGCAGTGGGAGTGCACATTTCTTGTGGTCTCATGCCACTTGTCATCACTGTCAGATGCTCTGAAATGCCCATTTTTGTGAGGCAGTGGCTGCCTTCGCTGCCCCGGGGAATCACCTGGGGAAGCTTTAAAAAAACATCAAAGCCTCGGACCCACCCCTGAGACTCTGATTTAATGGATCGCAGTGCAGTGCCCCTGGGCGTTGATCTTTAAAGGCTCCCTGGGCAATTCTAACATAAGCCAAGACTGAGCAGCATGGGGAGGTGTAGGGTTGAGACTATCTGTTTGGTGGGAGTTAAAATGTAGGTGAGGCTAAGACAGGAGAAGTAAAAAAAAAAAAATCGTGTGCCAGAATGTGCACATTCAAATCAGCATCTCTCTCAGAATTGTCTTTAGGGCCTGCTTCACATTCTCTTAAACCTCTATTGTGGGGACCAAAATTTGTGCTTTGAAGTAAACGATGAGCCTGGGCAACGATTGGATGGAGGTTCCACTGGGTTTTTTTAAAATCCAATAATAGGAATGATTATGAAGTGATGAGACTGGCTTATTTCACTCCACTCTCCATCCACATGCTAGAACTGTCTTAAAAATATAAATCGGATTATATCATTGCTTTCCTGAGACCCTACAGTGGCTTCCCATGAGAATGAAATCCAAAGTTCATGTCAAGACCTGCATAGCAATGTGGCTACACTGACCTCGTCTCCTACTGCTCTCCCTTTCATTACACATCAGCCACGCAGGCCTCCTTTCTGTTCCTTGAACTCACCAAATATATTCCCACCTCAGGCCTTTGAACTTGCTGTTCCTTTTGTGTGGAAAGCTCATTCCCTCAAATCTCCAAGTGAGTTCCTTCTTGTTATTCAGGTCTTAGTGCAAATGTCAAATCTTCAGAGTAGCTCTCCCTCCCACCTTATCTACTCAAATCACCCTCTGCCATGTTATTTGTTCTATTGTTTTCATAGAACCTACTGCTATCTGAAATTAACTTACTTGTTGGTACATTTGTTTCTTGTCTATCTCCCCCTGCCCTAGATTGTAGGTTTCTTGAGCTTGGGGTCTGGTTTTTGTTGTTCACTCTCATTTCCCTAATACCTAGAATAGTGAGTGCCTGATACATATTAGGTGCACAGTAATGACTGTTGGAAGAAAGGAAGGAAGGAAGGAAGAACAGAAGGAAGGAAGGAGAACTTCTGGAAAGTAATAAGTAGTTGATAATCTCTTCCTATTGCCAGTTTTCCAAATATGTGCTCAGCCATCTGCATGTGCAGTTTACCCTGCTCCTCCCCAGAACCAATGCAATCAGGATTAGATATACGCCAATATCTCTGCAGTCTCAGTTGTTCCTTTCTTAGAGCTCATACCCAAATATTTTAGTGACATGTCCAGCAGCAGCCCTCATGGGTGGAAGCCAGGATCCCTGTGATGATTGGGAGAAACAGTAACCATCAACAAGCTTTGGTCAAGTTCAAACATCAGGCCTGGGAGTGCTGAAACATCTCAATAGTCCATGTAGGTTATTGAGAATCTATATGCCCTACATGTATGCAAGGTTTCTGAAATAAGAGTTTAGGGGAAAAAAGAATTCTGTATATGGAATACTGGATAACAGTTACCATCTATCAAGTACATAATATGTGCCAGTACTGAGTCAGCTTCCTAATATGCACTCTGAGGCTTAGAGGAATCAGGAAGGACTTGGAAAAAGAAGACTCCACACAATTTTTATCTCACCCAGGCAGTGGTTTGAAATCATAGTCACAAGGAGGACCAACAGATGAGAAGCTGCTATAGATAAAAGAGGCCCATAGATGAAATAGGTCACATGTGCACGGTGCTGATTGTAAATTCAGTCCTCTCTCTCTCATGCCAGATAGTCTTGAAGAACACGAGTGAGCTGCAAGAAAGATTATGGGCCCCCTCTTGAATGGGAGAGCAAGCCCTCTCCTTTGATTCCTAGTATGAGGTTCTGTTCCCATATTTTCAGAATAAGACACTGAACAAACTTTCTGTTTCAATACTATAACACCTGGTGCAATCTGGAGTCTACTTTTCAAATCCTGGTACTTATGAATATTCAGATTTTTTTTCATATCAATGTAGTTCTACCTGAGAATCTTGAGTACCCCGCGTGTCCAGATGGTTCGGTAGGTCCTGCTGGTGATAATATTTTTTAAAACTTATTGCTTTGCATGAAAAACAGCATGACATTTTATATACCAGGTGGGAACAATGGACTACCAGGCTCTCCATGTCTGAAGAATCATCTTCTGCCTGAAAGTGTCTTCCCACCTCCTCAATTTCCCCTCAGGTTCTTTCCTCCTGCTGGAAGAGGGGGTGGAGTGGGGATTGTAGCAATATTTTGTATTCTATTTGCTACTTTCTGTTCTCGTCACCTCTACTTTTCCATATGCCTGTATCAAGGACTGGAGATGCACTTGGGAGAACGAAATGATGTGATTTTAGGTGTCCTGGGAAGGACAGTCTGCCAAGCACAGATTGGTACCACCTGGTTTACCTTGGGTGCCTGTATTACGCCATTGGTTAGTGTTTCTTTGGGGTTTGCTTGTCGTTTAACTTATCAGATAAGCTAAAATCTGTGCATGGGGGAAACATGAGTGTTGAAGTGGAGAAGACGGTGAGAAGAGATGATTGATAAATGAGATGCTGCCCTTGGAAGAGGTATAATAGAAGAATCCAAGAAGACTGAAAGTCTAAGATAGACAGGGATCAAGAAAAGGAGAAGAACATGCTAAGCATCAGCTCCCAGGAGTATACTAAATCCTTACACATGCACTGTTCTTTCTCCTTGGGGAAACTTCTCTTCCTCAACCCACCTTTGACTATTGTTATTCAGTGCTCTGTCCTTGATCCTCTTCTCATCTCCCTCTAAATGTTCTCCCAAGGTGATCTCATTCACGCCTGTTGTGTGTCGATGACTCTCAAAACTAAATCTTCAGTTCAGAACTCATTCCTGAACGTCTCTTGGATATCCCAGAGACACTTCGAATTCAACAGGTACAAATGCAAACTCTTCATTTCTCGCCCTTGCTCATATCCTCTACCCTGTACCTCCCAGGCAAACCTGTTTCTTCTGCTTTATTTCCCACCTCTATAAAGAGCACCAGTATATAACCAGGAGACCACGCCTAAGCAGATATCCCTCTCACCAAGTCCTAGAGGCTTTACCATTTCATGTCCTCCCGTATGTCACCAACCTTACTGCCACTACCTAAAATAAGACCTCATCATTTTTTACCTAGAATCTTGGTAATCTCACCTCTAGTTCCACCTCTCTAATCCATGCTGATATATTCTCATGACCTCATGCTTTTGCACATGTTCTCACTAACTGAAATAAGCATCATTATACCAAATATCATTTGTTGAATTTTTACTATTTTCCATAAATTGTCTGCAATTGTCATAATAATCCTGCAAAGTATCTATCATTCAGGCAGTAAACAATGCACCTTACATTTGGATCCAGGTCTTACTGATTCCATAGCTTTGCTCTTTTCACCATTCTTCCAGTCTTTTCTCCACATCCTCACCCATCCACTCTGCCTCCTAGTTCACTGCCTGGGCATCATGAGTTCCTATGCACTTTCAGTACTGAAGTTAGGAGTCAGTTCTCCAAGGCACCCTTTTTGAATACACACTCAACACATCACTATTTTATGTACCTCTTAGGCTTTCATGACATCCCCTGTTACCCTCCAAGACTGTGAATACCATGAGGATAGAAACTGTCCATGTATATCATTTTTCTCTCCTCTCTCTATCCATCCCTGCTGCCTTCAGAAGGGATTTAAAGCTATAGGGTGAATATTAAGTCTTCTAGCCTTTATTTTCACTATTTTGCATAGTTCCTGATATGGAAAATGTGTCAATAAAGGTTTTATGAATGAATGAATGATATCATTAAAACTGTGTGAAAGTAACAGCTAGGATTATTAAAATCTCCATTTTAGCAAAGAGGAAAGTGAAGCTTGGGCAGGCTGGACGGGTCTGCTCAAGGACCCTAACAACTTAGTAACAAAGTCAGGACCTGAATATTTGTCTCCTGGTTCAGTGAGATAAAGCAGCACACAACTTTTATGGGTTTTGTTGCTTTTACTACCTTACTTCATTTTCCTTGGTCCTCTTCTTTTTTCTTCCTCTTCCTTTTCTAGCAAGTCACTGTCTCTGAAAAGAGGGCCAGGGTTACTCTTATGCTTCATCCACACCTTAATGCAGGCAAGCATCCATAAATTTGCTTTTTCCTTCTTCCCTGCTCTCATTTAGCAGTTTGCCCATTTCCTCACCTCCATCTGGAAATGGGTTCCCTTCCGATAAGGCAATAATATAAATCCAGCTTTTCAATTTTTCCAATTAACCATCATCTTTGACCATTGAAGTGCCTTGCATCTTGCCTCTAGACTATACAGGACATAGATTTCCATTTAATCAACAGCAAGACTATTGGCTCCTTAAGAACTGCTGTTGGTCTCAATTATTAATTGACTGATATGAAAAGCCTGATGGAGACAGTCAATATTTGACAATGTCCAAGAGATCAATTAACTATTAGCTCCTCATTAGTTTCCAAAATTCATCCCCTTATCCAATCAGACCATGAACAAGTTACCTAGCCTCTCTAGGACTCAGTTTCCTCTTCTGTTAATGAGGATGGTGATAATAACATCTACCTCATATAGTTATAGTGAAGGTTAAATGAGCTAATCCACCCCAAATGCTTGCAATGCCTGGAATAGGTTTACATTTATGAGGATGCTGTTCTCCATGCTCTAGTCTTTCATAAAGGATTGAAAATTGTATTTGAAAAATTTGAATTTTTGCAAAGAAGAAACTGCCATTGAGGACATATATTATTCAAATTTCCTTTTGTGAAAAAAGATAGAGAAAAATCTTTTAGATCTCAAGACTAGAAAAGAGTGTCTTTTCTATGAAATTTCATGTTTCCTTTCCTTCTCTAGCAAGTAAGATACACATGAACAAGAGCTCATCTTATTTCCATCTCTGTTTTAGAAGCTAAGAATATAGAGCTGAGCTTTATGTTCAGAAACAGAACTTTCCTGATATCATCTCCCTTTTGTTACACGCCTTTTATCTTTTTATTTTTCAAAGTTACAATCTAATTATAGTCTGTGTCAAGTACCTTTTTGAAGTCCTAGAGAATAAATTCCTAAATACACAAATAAATGAATGTATTAGGCACAAAAACATCTTATCATTCTTTAACCACGTATCAATGTTTACATTAACAATGATGGAGCCTGCACTTAGAGAAAGGGGAACTGTGGTAGGTAGAATTCTAAGACAGTCCTTAAGATTCCCATCTCCCTGATGTCCATGCCCTGCATAATTTTTTCCCCCTGAGTAAGTGGAAGCTGTGAAAATGATGGAATTTCACCCTTATGATCAGGTTTGTAATCAGTTGACTTTTAGTTAACCAAAAGTGAGGTTAACCTGGGTGGGCCTGACTTAATCAGGTGAACCCTTTAAAATGATGTGAAGTGTCAGAGTGTCCTGCTAGCCTCAAGGAAGAAAGCAAACAGCCATATTGCAAACTGCTTATCATGAGGGCCCTGTGGCTAGGAGTTGAAAGCAACCCCCAACTGACAGCCATCGAGAAAATGAGGATCTTAGTCTGAAAGCTACAAGCAAATGAATTCTGCCAAAAACCTGACCACATTTGGAAGAAGGCTTTGAGCTCCAGATGGGGATTTAGCCTATCTGACATCCTGATTTCAGCCACATGAGACCCTGAGCAGAGAACACAGTTGTGCTGTGCCTGGACTTAGGACCCACAGATACTATAAAATAAGAAATAATTACTGTTTTAAGTTACAACGTTTGTAATCATTTCTTATGCAGCCAAAGAAAAATAATTCTCATTTCCAATAAGCTAAAACTAAAGTTCTGAACAATTTTGATAGTACAAACAGCTATGGCTTATAAGTAATTCATTGTTGAGGCTGCCCCAATTCTATCTCCCATGGGATGCCAATAGGTAATATGGAGGCAGGGAGAGAGAGAGAGAGAGAGAGAGAGAGAGAGAGAAATGTCGTGCCAGGTAGAAGCTGTATCACATTTTCTAACCTGTTATGTTATATATATATACAAATACATATATTGCATGTATACTGGTATATACAGTATATACATATATATATTGGTATATACTGGTTGATTTAGATAACTGGCCATTTGAGATGCTTGGTTTTTCTTTTTTCTCTCTTCCTGTGCTTTACATTCCCACTCTTAAGTTTTAAACTTGCCAATAAAGAGTGAGCCCCCGAAACCCTGGACCCCCACCCTTGACCCCAATAAAAGCAGAACCCCAGGTCTGTGCTCTTTCTCTCTGTCTACTCACGACCTTGCTGTCTGCACCCCCGCCCCGGCTGTTTCTCCCCTGTGCATGCTCTGGCTACGTGACTTTTCAAATTTTTTGCTTACTGCTTCTGAAAAACAACTTCATCGCTCTGTTGATGAGATGGGGTCAGTTTGAACTGGTCCTAGTGGGCCTGTGGTTACACTAGGGGTTCCAGTGTATCTTTATCCTGGATGAAGATTCTAGAATTTAAATTGTGGAGTAGGGGGAAAGCATAAAGATTTTGATGTGTATGTATTAATTCATCAAACGTTTAATGAATGCCTACTATGTGCCAGACATTCTTCTAGACAGTTGATATATACTATGATCAAAACAGAAAGTCATTCCTGCTTTGATGGAGTTTACATTCTGGTGATGGAGAAAGTAAGCACAGAAACATAATATATAGAAAATTAAATAGTATGTTAGAAGGTGATACGTGCTATGGAGAAAAGTAGAGCCTGGTAAGTGTAAATAGAGGTGCCTGTGGGACGGAGGGCAGTTGCAATTTTAAATGACTAAGAAACCTGCTGCCTTACTTATCTTTGTTCCTCTTCATATAACATGTCTCTTTTTTTTGCTTCTTTAGGATTTTCTCTTTATTATTGGTTTACAGTAATTTGATTATGATGCTTCTTGATGAAGTTTTCTTCATGTTTCTTGTGGTTGGGTTTTGTTCAGATTTTTGGATCTGTATGTTTATAATTTTTTAATCAAATTTGGAAAACCTTCAGCAATTATTTCTTCAAATATTTATTCCCTCCTCTCCACTTCCCCTCCTTCAGAGATTCCAATTGCACTTTATTAGGCCACCTGAAGTCGTCTTACAGCTCACTGAGTGTTTGCTACCTTTTTCCTGGTCTCTTTCCTCTCTGTGTTTCTGATTGTGTGGTTTATATTGCTGTGTCTTTAAGTTTCCCAATCTTTTCCTCTGTAGGGTAAAAATCTAGTGTTAATCCAACTTAGTGTATTTTTCATTTCAGACATTATAGTTTTGATTTCTAGAAGTTCGATTCGAGTCTCTTTTATGTCTCCCATATCTCAAATTAACATGCTCACTCTTTCTTCCAGCTTCTTGAACATATGTTACAGTTTTAATAAGTGTTTTTATGTCCTTTTATACTAATTATATCATCTTTGTAATTTCTGGTTTGATATCAATTTACTGATATTTCTTCTCATTTTGAGGTGTATTTTTCTGCTTCTTTTCATGGCTCGGTAATTTTTGATTTGATGACTGATATTATGAATTTTAACCTGTTAGATGTTGGATATTTTTTGTTCCTATAAATATTCTTGTTGTAGTTCTGTGATGCAGTTAATTTTCTTTGAAACAGTTCAATCCTTTCTAGTAATGATTTCAAACTTTGTTAGGTGGGGCAGAGCACATTTAAGCTAAGGCTAATTCTCCTCTACTACTGATGCAAAATCTTTTTTGGTTACTCTATCCGTGAAAGGTTAATTTTATGTGTCAACTTGACTAGACTAAGGGATGTCCAGATAGCTGATAAAAAGTTATTTCTAGGTGTGTCTTTTGAGAGTGTTTCTGAAAGAGATTAGCATTTGAGTTGGTAGACTGAGTAAAGAAGATCATCCTCACCAATATAAATGGGCATCATCCACTCCTCTGAGGGCCAAAATAGAACAAAAAAGGCAGAGGAAAGGCCAATTTGCTCTTTTTTGCTTGAGTTGGGATATCCATCTTCTCCTGCCCTTGAACATCAGTGCTCCTGGTTCTTGGAGCTTACACCATTGGCCCCTAATCCTCCAATCTTTGGACTTGAACTGAATTACACCACTGGCTATCTTGGTTCTATAGCTTGCAGATTGCAGATCATGGGACTTCCTGGTCTCCATAATTGTGTGAGCCAATTCCTAAAATAAATAACAAATCATTTTGGGTGTTTTATTCCCTAGTCTTGGGTAGTCCTTTCTCACACATGTGTTAATCACTACTCAGCTGAACACTCAAGGTAGATTCTCTGTAAATCTCTGGAGTTCTCTCTGTGTGAAGCTCTCTTCTCTCCAGTACTCTACTTTGTGAAGTCTAGCCTCCTTTGGCTTCCATTGTCCCAGCTCTGTCTTTTCAGCTTGGAGAGCTTGCTGGTATCCTCTTAGTTTCCCTCTCCCTGTGCTACTGCATTTGAACTTCCTCCAGGCAGTAAGTTGGTGTAATCATAAGGCTCATTTCTTTGGTTTCCTGACTTTCAGAGATCACTGTCCTTTTTTTCTTGATGTCCAATATCTTGAAAACTTTTCATAAATTTTGTCCAGTTTTTAAATTATTTCTTGTAGTAGGGTAAATCTAGTCCCTATTTCTCCATCATGGTTGATGATGGGAGTCTTCTCAGAAAGTTTTATTTTATGGATAATTACAAACATTGCCTTTTCAAATTCAATTTCATTATAGAGAAGTGATTCTTCTTTCCTACATTCTGATAATTATGATTAGCATTGAAATGTGCTTAGCAATTAATGTTACACTGGGCTCCTCCCAAGTCATTTAAAATCTATTTGCACTTAGTCTAATCGAATCCCAAGAAAGAGTAAATATTCTTCAGTGAGCAGTTGTCTCCAGGAAATCTGCTTCTCAAGGATTCATAGATCATAGAATTTTATTACTGGGAGGTTCATTTGAGTTTATTTTTGGCCACTCTTATTTTATGGTGAGGATACTGAGGCTGAGACTGCAAAGATTCTTTGATACAAAACATCCATATCAGATATTTGGCCAAAGTAAATGATAGATATACTTGTACCAGCAGGCTCCCAGCTTATGACTGGGTTATATTTGAAACGTTAATTTTTAATTTAGGTGGTTGTGATGTAGAATATATTTTCCATAGACACAACTCAATGAATTTGAGTCTATATTGTTGACCTTGTATTATGAACACAGTCAGGTGCATTTTAGATTAAATAGGTTTACGTAAGCTAATATTTGAACCAGTCATTGGTGCTACTAGGGGAAAATGTATTTGGGTTCTGAATCAGAATGCAAAGAAACATCTTCCCTTCTTGGTTTCTGTAGGTTTCTGTCAGTGGTTTTAGTTGACAGGAGCTCCATCCAAGCATTTTTCCTTACCAGCAAATTGTGAACTCATTCTATTTCTTCATCAACATTAAAAACTCTCTCTTGAGTAGTATTCCATTGTGTAAATGATGAAATCCAGTAATTTGTGACAACATGGCAGGACATTGAGGGTATCATGCTAAGTGAAATAAGTCAGAGGGAGAAGGTCAAATACCGTATGATCTCACTCATAAGTAGAAGATAAAAACAACAACAAACAAATACACAGAGACAGAGATTTGATTGGTGGTTACCAGAGGGGAAGGGGGAGGGTAGGAAGGTGAAAGGGATGATTAGGCACATGTGTGTGGTGATGGATTGTAATTAGTTTTGGGTGGTGAAAATAATGTAATCTATGCAGAAGTAGAAGTATAATGATGCATACCTGAAGTTTATACAATGTTATAAGCCAATGTTATAAGCCAATGTTACCACAATAAAAAAAAAAAACCTCTCTCTTGATTGAAAAACAAAGGACATTTTCCTGGGAAGATACAGGGTGTTGGGATTTAGGCTGAGCAGGTTCTTCTCAGAGAAATTTATCTACATTTCTATTTGGTATTCAATGTTTGTGTGTTGGAGACTTCCTTTATCTGTCAGGCTGAATTTACCCCTAGGCTCTCCAGCTTATATCTTCTTTGCACTTAGTCCTATGTCAAGTGTTATGGGAACTAGAAATGAAGAAAACAAAATAATCCCATCAAACAATTATAATTCTAGGAACTGATTCTAATGAGATTAAATGAAAAGGCATTCGTTCAAAGTTGTTTGTCTCAGCATTGTTTATAATAATAAAAGTTAAAAGCAACTTAAATTCCCATCAATGGGAGACTGGCTAAATAAATCATTGCATATTCATACAATTTTGAACTGTGCGGTCATTATAAATGGTGATATTATTCTATATTTATCAATATGAAAGATATCCATAAAGAACTGTTAAATGAAAAGAAGTTTAAAACAGCTTCTAATATGTGAACCAATTTATTTAAAATTTTATGTAGGTGAGTGCATGCACATATGTGTGTAAAGAGTGAATTGTCTAGAAGCTTATTAATCAAAATGTTAGTATGGTTACTTTTCTGGTTGATGGGACTTTGTATGAATTTACTTCCTTCTTCATATTTTATCTTATTTATGTTTTGCTACAAATTGTGCAATAAGACTTTTCATTTTGAAAAAATATTAAGAGAAGCTATGCCTGTGAGAATTCACTGTTTAGAGAGTCAAAAACAATCAGTGGAGAATATAAGACAGTAAAGTATATAAATAAATACCATGAGACATAGGGATAATATGAGTTGAGAAAAGAGGAAAATACATGCGAGTTTTACAAAGGAGATAGGACTGGATCTGGGCTTTGGGAGGTAACACAGTCATCGGAGAGGGAGAAAGAAAGGAGAGCATTCCAGGCAGAGTGGGCAGTATGAGGAAGAAAGGAAGGTCTGATTTGGTGGGATGGCAGTGTTTAGTGGTGGAAAATGAAACCCAGAAAATTCAGAACCAAAGTATTTTCTAAAATCTGCAACAGCCACAGCAAGTGCATTTGATAGTCTCATTCTGCTCTGAGTTATTTTAAAGCAGAACTTCAATGCTATTGTTCGGCTTTTCTTGTTAGCAAGACCCTCGTCATTCCCATTTTTATCTCCCTTATCTTAGTTCTGGTTGCTGTAACGGAATACAATAGACTGGGTATCTTATAAACAACAAGAATTTATTTTTTACGGTTCTGGAGGATGAAAAGTTCAAGATTAAGGTGCCAACAGATTCAGTGTCTGATGAGGGCCCACCTCCTGGCCCAAGAAGATGACTGTCTTCTCTCTATGTCCTCACACAGCTGGTGAGAGAGTTCTCTGGGGTCCCTTCTATAGAAGCACTAATCCCATTCATGAGGGCTTAATCCTCATGACCTAATCACCTCCAAAGGCCCCATCTCCTAATACCATCACACTGGGGATTAGGTTTCAACATATGAATTTGGGGGGCACACAAACATTCAGCTTATAACATCCCTCAATCTCTTCAGTCCTAAGTTAGGGGGTCCTGTGCCTCCCTCAACACTCACTTTGCCTTTTGTCTTCTGCCCTAATTTTTTTATATTAGACTGTAGCCTTTAAGAGCGTGTATTTTGAATCAGGTTTGATTGAG
Source organism: Tapirus indicus (assembly GCA_031878705.1). Classification (NCBI taxonomy): domain Eukaryota; kingdom Metazoa; phylum Chordata; class Mammalia; order Perissodactyla; family Tapiridae; genus Tapirus; species Tapirus indicus. The sequence continues at coordinate 58,586,718 of CM062924.1, read as the reverse complement.
TGTCAGTTTTACCCTCATTATCTGTAAATGTTGGATAAGTCACATAATTCTTCCACACCTCCATCTCCTTACCTATAAAATGGAAACAGTAATAGCTAAAGCAACATTGGAGACAGGAAAAAATAGATATAGCACGTTAGCATGTTTCACCCTCTTCTTCTCTTCCTCCTTCACCTTCTCCTCCTCCTTTTAACTATAGTTTTCCATCTCTAACCATTCAACTAGGAAATACCACAGAACTTCTAAAATCTGAGTTCTGGGCTTCACTGAATTCATTAGACCATGATTTATTAGGTTAAGTATTGTGGTAACCAAAAGCCAAGGTTTATACATCACCCCCTTCCATGCACATTTTAACAAGGGCCTTCTGGAAACACATTGCTTTAAGGCTGAAAAGTGCCTTAAATGGTGAGAATGTTAGGCTTCGTGATGGGCCCGTGGGAGAGAAAGGTCTATAAGAACAATGAATGCTATAGCACATTTCCCTCCTGTGTATGTATAACATAGGATAAAGACTTCCATTTACTCTGAATGATTTGATTAGCATATCCACCATCTGAAATGGGTTTAATGGAAACCATTATTCCCACTTTAGAGTTTGGAATCTAAGGCCCAAAGAGGATAGTGACACATATAAGATGATAAAAAAAAAATTATAAGAGCTACAATTTATTGATCATCTACTAGGTACCAAGTACTATACATGCATGTATCTTGAGTACACAATCCACATTTTGTGGATAAGGCTGAAACTCAGAAAGTTTAAATAACTCATACAAGGTAACACAATAAGTGGTGAAGCCAGGCCTCACACCATATCTCTTTTATTCTAACTGCATTGCCTCTATATCAATTTATTCAGGAAATATTACCAATTAGGCACTTTGATATATTATTGAACGAAAAAGATAAAAATAAAACTTTAAATTTTAGTGCATAATATTAATAGCTAACACTTAAGAGAGTGCTTCCAACATGCCAGGAACTGTTCTAAGAGTTACCATGTATTTGCTCATTTAATTCTCCCAACAACTCACTGGGGTAGATATTATTATTATCACCATTTTATATGTCAGGAAACAAAGAAGCCAAGTATCTTGGCCAAATTACAAAGCTAGTTAAGTATCAGAGTTAGGTTTAGAGTACTAGTCTCAAATCCTTAGCCACTGCATTATGCATTCTTCCATATCATATGCTTCTGTATTTAGCAAGAGTGATGCTACATGGGCCAAAGAGTGGGAATCCAGGCATCACGAATTGTTTTCTGAGATTTCACATGGATACAGCATCCTATACCTACTGTATTCTGTAGGTGCCTGAGCCTGCTGGTGCTTCCTGGGGGCTCAGAGCTCTCATACCTCTTTCATTGAATACCTCATAGGAAACCGAATTGGAGTGAACTTAGGTCAGTGGTTCTCAAATTTGGCTGCATGTTGATATCATCTGAGGAGTTTTGAAAAATACTGATGTCTGGGCCCCACTCCTAGAGATTTTGATTTAATTAGTCAAAGTTGTGGCCTGGGCATCAGGGTTTTAAAAATCTTCTCAGATGACTCTAATGAGCAGCCAAGTATGAGAACCATTGACCTAGAAGAACAGCAGTTCTCAAAGCGTGGTCCACGGACCCCAGGAAGGTCTTTACAGAGGGTCCATGAAATGGAACTATATTCAAAATAATATTGAGACATTAAAGGTTTTTTTGCTGTGTTGACATTTGTACTGATGGTACAAAATGAATGGTGGGTAAAAACACTGATGCTTTAGCGTGAATCAAGGCAGTGGTGCCAAATTTTATAGAGATGTATTTTTCATGGTCTCACACACAAAAGAAATCAGTTTTACTGATAAATGCCCTCAATGAAGCAGTATAAAATATTAATTTTATTAAATCTTGAACCTTGAGTATGCATCATTTTAATATTCTGGGTGATGAAATGGGACGTATGCATAAAGCACTGCTGCTTTATGTAAAATGCTTGTCTTAGAAAAAACACTGTGCAATTGTTGGAGTTGCAAGCTAAGCTTGACTCTTTTTTTTTTTGGTGCAACAGCATTTTTTCCTTGAAAGTATGACTGCCAGGCAAATTATGGTTATTTAGACTTTGGTATTTGGCAGACATTTTCTCAAAAATGAACAAAGTAAGTCTCCCTTCAAGGAAAATAACTGACAATTTTGTTGCCAATGATAAAATGTCAGCTTTTATGTGAAAATTAAAATTATAGAAAATTTGCATCTGCCACTATGAGTTTGGCTGCTTCTTTATACTTAAAGACTTTTGAAAGAATGAAGGATGTTAAAAAAGTAATTCTTTTGATAGTGGATAATGAAAGTTAGTCAACATTTGGAAGATCTACATAACTCAGTGAACCAACATTTTCCAAATGACCTATACCTGATGTTACAAAATCATGCGTGCTCAAAAGATCTGTTCAATGTGCAAGATAAACCAAAATGGCACAGAGTGTGATAAGTTCAATGACATGTTTTCAGATTCCACACTGCATTTAACCTGTATGAAATCTCTACTTGTTGAGTTTTGGTGTGGTATCAAAGAAGGCTATCCACAGTTCTCTGAAGAGACTATTAAAATATTACTCCATTTTCCAACTACATAGCTGTGTAAGACAGATTTTCTTCATATCTTTTAACTAAAAGAATATATCCTAAGAAATTGAATGTAGAAGCAGATAAGAGAATCCAAATGTCTTCTTTAATTCAGACATTGAAGATATTTGCAAAAATGTAAAATAACATCACTTTCCTCAACAATTTTTTTGATTGGGACAATATAGCTATTTTTCATAAAAATGTTAACATGTAATGGTTTTCATTATTATTATTTTAAGTGAAGAGATAGATAAATATTTTTAAATGATCAATTTTAGTTACTAACATAGTAAATGTCAGTAGACGTAACCCACATAAACAAGTTTTCTTTGGGGTACTCAGTAATTTTTAAGACTATAAAGGGTCCTGAGACTTCAAAGTTTATGAACCCTTGACCTAGATCATTCTTGTTTCTTGACTCTTAATTTTCCCTGTGATGTATGACTCCCATCCAGGGTTGATTCTGTGTTGCCCACTGGATTGGCTCCATGCATCCATTTCGTGGCCTTGACCCAGTGACAGCCTCAAATATTTTCTTTCTGACAGGGGGGAAACTACCTCTTCTCATGTCCTGTGGGAATTGTTCTTGGGTGGGATGTCCCAGTGTAGTTGCTTGGTCACTCAGGGACAGGGTTCTTTCAGCTCTTTCCACTCCAGGGTATACATGGGTATTCCCTAGAAGGGTGAATCAAAGTAGGTTCAAAGACCAGCTTCACACTCCTAGAAACACTGGTTTTTCCTCTCAGCTATAATTGCTGACTGGGGTTCCCCTGCCTGGCTCCCTCACATATGAAGGTTTCCCATTCTGAGGTGCATTTTTCCTTTCTGAAAGTTACATTCTTTTAGTTACTTCCCCAAATCCATTAAATATGTGTATATGTGCCTAAGACTTTATTATGGGCAAGGCTTGAGCTGTTTTTACCAGTGGGGTTTCTGTGTCCCAGGCAAATCAGAGAACAAGGATGCACATTAATGCAGTGAGTGTCTCCAACAGCTTGCACTGACATAGCTGAGCCTCGCCTGTGACCTACCCAGACACCTGCTACCACAATGAGTACTTTTGCATATAGAGTATTACTAAACAAAGGTGTTGACTAGAACTTGCTTTAGGTGTGTCTCTGCTCTGATCTGAGATTAAAGCCTGGTTTTGCATTATGTCTCTGCTTATTCCACCATATGCCTGAAAAGAGAAAACTTACTCTACTGCTGTGGGCTCCTCTGTCTCTGACCTACTGCTCCCTGCATTATGTTCTGGGGTAAGGACTCCTGAGAAACAATCATTTATTTCATAACTTCCATCTTTGGAAGCTCTTGCTGGTTTACTGCCTTGAATGGGCCTGCACACTTCTTTTTTGCTTTGTTAGCTTTCTCCCCAAGAACCACTGGAGACAGGCACTGGGAAAGACAGACTGTAACCTTCTTGGGGGCATTGTAGCACTCCATCATACTTTATTTTCTATTTTTAAATCCAAGAACTCCCTTCTCTGATTCTGCTTTACTTAAATGCTCTATTTGTTGTTTTAAGCTAAAAATATGAGCACTTTCAGAAGAAAGACGCTTACCATATGTGGCTCACAAGTAAATGAATAACTATGTCACCCCTTGGCAGAAGCTTTGGGGTCAATAAATATAGTGGCCTCACTCCCTAGCTTTGGGGTCAACCATAATATTCTGTGAGAAGGATTGCATCTTATGCTTTGATATCTTATAATCATGTGAAATTCAGTGTTCACCAATTCTTTTGTGTTCCAAAATTCCCTGTGGCCTAACTCGAGGCAGTTTATCTGAATCAGCAGGCATCTTATAAATAAGCTAAAATTCTGTTAAGTAAGTGAGAATCTCAGTCATAAAAGTGTAGTTGGAAAGAAACTTGAGAGGCTGTTTTTATGGTAGCATTAATGATCATACAATTCATTTTTAGAGACTAACCTCCTTCGTGGGGTCACCATCACCTTTTTCTTGTTGTAATTCAGAAACTAATTATTAGCATTTTACCTAAGTCATAAGTTCTTTATATTAATTTTTATTTTTGTCCCATCTTTATTGCACAAGATCTGTCATATCACAAATGGATTAGATTGCCCCTTACTGCAGCTCAAAATTCAAACTTCATGTCCATCCTTGTGTTTATTGATTTCCAGTGCTCTCACGCTAATTCTAGGCAGTGTTTAGAAATATGGCAGTGTTTCTTGGCTTTGTCTTCATTAGTGGTAGTCATTCTTTTTCCAAGTTAGGAGAGGGACCAAATCCCTATATGTATTGTTTAGAGAAGTGCTAGCTGCTGTAACAATAAACTCCAAAATTACAGTAATTTACAATAAAATTTTATTTATTACTCTTGTAAGTCCTATGCAATTCCTTACCACATGATGATTCAGGGACCCAGACTCCTCCCATCTTGTGGCTCCTCTCTCCTCCAGGGTCTCAGCATTCTTGCCTATAACCAGCAAATGGTGAAAGAGAGGGTGAAGAAGACACATCTGCTTCTTAACTGCCTTGGTCCAGAAGTGATATACATTACTTTCACAAACATTCTGTTGGTGAGAGCTCTTTACCTGGCCCACTAGGATGCAAGGGAATATGGGAAATGAAGTTACTGGCTGGAAACTCATTTTCCAGTAATAATTCTATATGGAATTATGGAATTATTCTGTATGGAAGGAAAACACATTTTTTTTTTATTGTGGGAAAATTTATATAACATAAAAGTTACCATTTTGACCAATTTTAAGTGTACAGTTCAGTGGCATTAAGTGCATTTACATAGTGGTGCAACCATCACCAACATCTGTCTTCAAAACTTGTTTCATCTTCCTAAACTGAAACTGTACCCATTAAACAATAATTCCCCATTCCCTACTCCTCCCAGGCCCTGGAAACCACCATTCTACTTTCTGTTTCTGTGAATTTGACTACTCAAGGTACCTTATATGACTGGAATCATACAATATTTGTCCTTTTGTGTCTGACTTATTTCACTTAACATAATGTCTTTAAGGTTCATCCATGTTGTAGCATGTGTTAGAATTTCATTTCTTTTTGAGGCAGAATAATATATATACATTCCATCATATGTATATACCACATTTTGTTTATCTGTTCTTCTGTTGATGAACACTTGGATTGCTTTCGCCTTTTGACTGTTGTCAATAAGGATACTGTAAACGTGGATATACAAATATCTGGGCATTCTCCTGTGGACTCACCCCAGCCAACACCCCTCCAAAGTGGCTCCTACTTCACCCTACATGGCAGGAAGCCCTGGTTAGCAAAGGAGGCCCTCCAAAGTGACTCCCACCCCAAGGTAGCAGCCCCACACACCAGTGCACCTGCAGCAGTTGTGGCCCAGGCACAACAGGAGGGTGCAAACAGCCTACACAGGAGACACACCTGGAGCACCTGGCTCTGGTGACCAAGGAAGATTTTGCTACTAGGCCCCTCGGGACACCTTCTACATAAGACCACCCCTTCAAGACAGGGAGATGTAGCTGATCTTCCTAATACATAGAAACAAACACAGAGAGTTAGGCAAAGTGAGGAAATTAAGGAATATGTTCTAAATGAAAGAAGACAAAACTTGAGGAAAAGAACTAAGCAAAATGAAGATAATCTACCAGATAAAGAGTTGAAAGTAATGGTCAAAATATGCTCACTGAACTTGGGAGAAGGACGGATGAACACAGTGAGAACTTCAACAAAGAGACAGAAAATATAAAAAACCAATCAGAGCTGAAGAATACAATAACTGAAATGAAAAATGCACTAGTAGAATCAATAGCAGATTAGATGATGCAGAAACATGGATTAGCAATCTGTAGTGTAAATTACCCAATGGGAACAGCAAAAAAAAAAAAAGAATTTAAAAGAAATGAGAATAGCTTAAGGGACCCCTGGTATACTAACATTCATGTTATAGGGATCCCAGAAGAAGAGAGAGAGAAAGGGACAGAAAACCTACTTGAAGAAATAGTAGCTGAACACTTCCCCAACTTGGTGAAGGAAACAGACATCCAAGTCTAGGAAGCACAGAGACTTCCAAATAGTCTCCCAAAGAGACTTACACCAAGACAATTATAATTAAAGTGTCAAAATTTAAAGAGAGAATTTTAAAAGCAGCAAGAGAAAAATTACATACAAGGGAACCCCCATAAGATCATCAGCTGATTTCTCAGCAGAAACTTTACAGGCCAGAAGGGAGTGGCATGATATATTCAAAGTTTTGAAAGCAAAAGCTTACAACCAAGAATACTCTATCCAGCAAGTTTCTTCAGAATTGAAGGAGACATAAAGCATTTCGCAGACAAGCAAAAGCTAACGGAGTTCATCACCATTAAACCAGCCTTACAAGAAGTATTAAAGGGACTACTTTAAGTGGAAAAGACCGTATCTAGAAATAAGAAAATTATGAAAGAAAAAATCTCACTGGTAATGGCAAACATATAGTAAGTATAGTGGATCAACCACCTATATAGCTAGTTTGAAGGTTAAAAGACAAAAGTGGTAAAATCATCTATACTTACAATAATTAGTTAAGGGATACACAGAATAAAAAGATGTAAAATATGACATCAAAACCATAAAACATGGAGAGGAAGGTAAAAGTGTAGTGCTTTCAGAACATTCTCAAACTTAAGTGATCATCAACTTAAAATAGACTGCTATATACATAGGTTGTTATATATAAACCTCATGGTAACCACAAACCAAAAACCTATAATAGGTACACAAAAGGTAAAGAGAAAAGAATACAAATGCAATGCTAAAGAAAGTCATCAAATCACAAGGGAAGAGAGCAAGAGAAGAAGAAAGGAACAAAGAACTACAAAAACAACCAGAAAACAATCAACAAAATGTCAATAAGTGCATACCTATCAACAATTACTTTAAATGTAAGTGGACTGAATGCTCCAATCAAAAGGCATAGGGTGACTGAATGGATAAAAAAACAAGACCCACATATATGCTGCCTACAAGAGACCCACTTCATATCTACAGGCAACACAGACTGAAAGTGAAGGAATGGAAAAAGACATTCTATGCAAATGGAAACAAAAAGAAAACTGGGGGAGCAATACTTATATCAGAGAAAACAGACTTTAAAACAAAGACTGTAACAAGAGACAAAGAAGAGCATTACATAATGACAGAGGGCTCAATCCAACAAGAGAATGTAACACTTGTAAATAACTATGCACCCAACATAGAAATACTTAAATATAAAAAGCAAATATTAACAGACATTAAAGGAGAAATTGACACCAATGCAATAATAGTAGGGGACTTTAACACCCCACTTACATCAATGGGTAAATCATCTAGAAAGAAAATCAATAAAGCAACATTGGCCTTCAATGACACATTAGACCAGATGGACTTAATAGACATATACAGAACATTCCATCTAAAAACAGAAGAATACATATTCTTTTCAAGTGCACATGAAACATTCTCCAGGATAGATCACATGTTAGGCCACAAAACAGGTCTCAAAAAATTTAAAAAGATTGAAAGCATATGAAGCGTTTTTTCCAACTACAACGATATGAAACTAGAAATAATTACAAGAAGAAAACTGGAAAAAACACAAACATGTGAAGGCTAAACAACATCTTACTAAACAACCAATGGGTCAATGAGGAAATCAAAAAATACCTTGAGACAAATGAAAATGGAAATACAGTGCTCCAAAATCTATGGGAGGCAGCAAAAGCAGTTCTAAGAGGGAAGTTCATAGTGATACAGAACTACCTCAGTAAACAAGAAAAATCTCAAGCAATCTAACCTTACACGTAAAAGAGCTAGAAAAAGATGAACAAACAAAACCCAAAGTTAGTAGAAGGAAGGAAATAATAAAGACCAGAGTGGAAATAAATGAAATAGAGACTAAAAAAAATATATACATATATATAGAAAAAAATCAATGAAACTAAGAGCTGGTCCTGTGAAAAGAGAAATAAAATTGATAAACCTTTAGGCACACTCATCAAGAAAAAAAGAGAGAGGGCCCAAATAAATAAAATCAAAAGTGAAAGAGATATTTCAACTAACACCAGAGAAATACAAAGAATCATAAGAAATTACTACAAGCAATTATATGCTAACAAATTGGACAACCTAGAAGAAATGGATAAATTCCTAGAAACATCTTCCTAGAAATCTTCCAAGACTGAATCAAGAAGAAATAGAAAATCTGAACAGACCTATTACTAGTAATGAAATTGAATCAGTAGTCAAAAAACTCCCAAAAAACAAAGGTTCTGGACCAGACAGCTTCACAGGTGAATTCTACCAAACATTTAGAAAAGAGTTAATACCTATCCTCCTCAAACTATTTCAAAAATTGAAGAGGAAGACATGCTTCCAAACTCATTCTACGAGGCCAGCATTATCCCAATACCAAAACCAGAAAAAGATACTACAAAAAACAGAAGATTACAGGCCAATATCCCCAATGACAGCCAGCCCTGGTGGTCTAGTGGTTAAGGTTTGGCACTCTCATTGCCATAGCCTGGGTTTGTTTCTGGTCAGGGAACTACATCACCCATCTATTGGTTGTCATTCTGTGGTGGCTGCATGTTACAGTGATGCTGAAAGATATTCCACTGGTATTTCAAATACCAGCAGGGTTACCCATGGTGGACAGGTTCCAGTGGAGCTTCCAGACTAGACAGACTAGGAAGAAGGACCTGGCCACCCACTTCCAAAAAAATTGGCCCTATGAATAGCAGTGGAGCATTATCTGATATAGTGCCAGAAGATGAGAGGATGGCACAAAAAGACCAGGCAGGATTCCGCTCTGCTGTACATAAGGTCACCAAGAGTCAGAATCAACTAGATGGCACTAAAAAATTCCTGATGAACATAGATGCAGAAATCCTCAACAAAATATAAGCAAACTGAATTCAACAATAAATTAAAAAGATCATACAGCATGATCAGTGAGATTTATTCCAGGGATGCAAAGATGGTTCAATATCTGCAAATCGATCAATATGATACACCACACTAATAAAATGAAGGATAAAAATCATACAATCATCTCAATAGATGCAGAAAAAGCATTTGACAAAATTCAACATCCATTTATGATAAAAACTCTCAACAAAGTGGGTATAGAAGGAAAATATCTTATACTAAAGGCCATAAATGACAAACTTACAGCTAACATCATACTCAATGCTTGAAAGCATTTTTTTTTTCTAAGATCAGGACAAGGACACCGACTCTTGCCACTTTTATTCAACATAGTATTAGAAATCGTAGCTGCAGCAACCATACAAGGAAAAGAAATAAAAGGCATCCAAATTGGAAAGGAAGAATAAAACTGTCACTTTTTGCAGATGACATCACACTATATATAGAAAACTCTAAAGACTCCACCAAAAAATATTAGAACTAACAAATGAATTCAGTAAAATTGCAGGATACAAAATCAATATACAGAAATCTGTTGCATTTCTATACACTAACAACAATCAGAAAAAGAAATTAAGAAAACAATCCTATTTATAACTATGTAAAAAAATCAAATATCTAAGAATAAATTTAACCAAGGAGGTGAAAGACCTGTACTCTAAAAACTATAAGACATTGATGAAAGAAATTGAAGATGGCACAAATAAGTGGAAAGATATACTGTGCTCATGGATTGGAAGAATTAATATTGTTAAAATTTCCATACTTCCCAAAGCAATCTACAGATTCAGTGCAATCTCTATCAGAATACCAATGGCATTTTTCACAGAACTAGAACAAAGAATCCTAAAATTTGTGTGGAACCACAAAAGACCCTGAATAGCCAAGCAATCTTGAAAAAGAATAACAAAGCTAGAGGTATCATACTTCCTGATTTCAAACTGTACTACAAAGCTATGGTAATTAAAACTGTATGGTACTGGCACAAAAACAGACACATAGATCAATGGAACAGAACAGAAAGCCCAGAAATAAACCCACACTCATACAATCAATTAATCTACAATAAAAGAGGCAAGAATATACACGGGGAATATACAATGGGGAAAAGACAGTCTTTTCAATAAATGGTGTTGGGAAACCTGGACAGCTACATGCAAAAGAATGAAATTAGACCACTTTCTCACACCATATACAAAAATAAACTCAAAATGGATTAAATACTTAAATGTAAGACCTGAGACCATAAAACACCTAGAAGAAAATATAGGCAGTCAGTTCTTTGACATTGGTCTTAGCAATATTTTTTTGATCTGTCTCCTCAGGCAAAGGCAACAAAAGCATAATAAACAAATGGGACTACATCAAACTAAGAAGTTTTTGCACAGTGAAGGAAACCATCAACAAAACAAAAAGGCAACTCACTGAATGGGAGAAGCTGTTTGCAAATGACATATTTGATAAGGGGTTAATATCCAAAATATGCAAAGAGCTCATACAACTCAATGTCAAAAAAACAAGCAGTCCAGTTAAAAAACGGGCAGAGGACCTCAACAGACATTTTTCCAAAGAAGAGATACAGATGGCCAATTGACACATAAAAAGATGCTCAACATCACTAAATCAGGGAACTGCTAATCAAAAGCATGATGACGTATCCCCTCACACCTTCAGAATGGCTATATCAAAAAGACAACAAATAACAAGTGTCGGTGAGGATGTGAAGAAAAGGAAACCCTTGTACATTGTTGATGGGAACATAAATTGGTGAAGCCACTAAAACAGTATGGAGGTTCCTCAAAAAGTTAAAAATAGAACTACCATATGATCCAGTAATTCCACTTCTGGCTATTTACCTGAAGAAAACAAAAATGCTAATTCGAAAAGATATATGTACCCCTAGGCTCATTGCAGCATTATTTACAATAGCCAAGGTGTGGAAGCAACCTAAGTGTCCATCAATAGATAAAGGGATAGATGTAGTGCATATAATGGAATATTACTCAGCCATAAAAAAGAATTAACTCTTACCATTTGTGACAACATGGATGGACCTAGAGGGTTTTATGCTAAGTGAAATAAATATGAGAAAGATAGAGAGAGACAAATATGGTAGGATTTCACTTATATGTGGAATCTAAAAAACAAAACAAAACAGAAACAGGCTCATAGATACAAAGAACAAACTGGTGGTTGCCAGAGGAAAGGGGGTGGGGGGGATGGGTGAAATAAGTGAAGAGGATTAAGAGGTACAAACTTCCAGTTATAAAATAAATAAGCAACCGGGATGTAAAGTATAGCATAGGGAATATATTTCATAATATTGTAATAATATTGTATAGTGATAGTTACTAGACTTGCTGTGGTGATCATTTTATAACATTTATAAATGTAGAACTGTGTTGTACATCTGAAACTAATATAATACTGTATGCCAATTATACTTCAATAAAAAAAAAAAACCATCAACTGGAGTACCTGCTTTCAACTCTCTTGGTTATATACCCAGAAGTGGAATTGCTAGGACATATGGTAATTCCATTTTTAATATTTTGAGAAACTGCCATGCTGTTTTCCATAGTGGCTATAAGTTTTTACATTGGGGGAGCACAATTTTCTATGAGAAGTTAACTCTCTCTGCAAATCTGATGTTTATTAGCTCTGTGACCTTGTACAACTTAATTAATCTCCATGAGTCTCATTTTCCTTCGTTAGAAAATAAAGCTAATACCTATTCCACAGGGTTATTGTGGGGATTAAATAAGAATCCCCACCATATGTTGTATGTGAAACCCTTAGCATGGTGGCTGACACACAATATGTGATTAATGTGTTATTTTTTTCTTTCTTCTCTTCTCGTACTCCCAACATCATCATATCTTACTTTTCCTTCACTTAATTCCCTCAGAAATTAAATTGGTGAAAGTTAGGTACTCATAGGTTAAAGGATTACCCAGTCTAACCACGCCAAATCTGGGACATGTGCTTTCAGGAGTCATAGCTTGAGTGCTCGGAGGATGAGAATTTCCATGGCTGGCCCATGGAGAAGAGAGTCTTAAACAGAGAGGCCCTCAGGTCCACCCCTTAGATTGTACTAGGAGATGCCGACCCTTCTTAATTAGTGCTGGGTCTCTAGGGAATAACTAGTCAACAATTCAATGACTAAATCATTCTTCTTAAGCATAAGTTTTAATTAGTATTTCTCCTCCTGCTTGAATAGCTTTCAGATTCACATCTCACTTTGTTTCTTATTGTTTCAGACTGGCCATGCTGATTTAAACAATAAACTAAGAGTAACACTTGATCCCCATCTGAGATGGCACTCACTAGTCCAGGGGAATGTTGGAGTCACACTAAATGAAGATGCTTTCAAATGAAATCAATCCTGATCTCCCTTTGCTCTGACCGTCACTTTCACATTGGCCTGTGGGGGCATTCAAAGTTCCTTTGTCTGCTGAAGCAGCCAGAGGTAAGACCACCCTTGTCTTCTGATCATCAACTTGCATCAGAATTTTAATTCTGGCCCTGATGGCACCCACCGTTGGCTACGGAGGTGATCAGGGACCCGCACTTCCTGTCCAGGCATCAGCTTTTTCACTTGCAAATTGAAAGACGTAAATTAGACTGGAAAGCGAATTAGATTATCTTGCAGCCTTCTCCAAACTCCAAAGAAATCTATGAGCCTCTGCTTTCCCTGGCAATTTGAGATGCTGTGTGATGTCTTCCACACCTTTTATCAAAGCTAAGGAGACATTTACCAGCAGGAAGACATTTTTCCTCACACATAGATCTCCTTGTGATCAAAATGTTTGAGGATTATTGTGTTCTTACATGGCAATACACAATCAAACACCAGATGCTCAGCATTCAAAACTAAAAAGGCAGCTGAACAATTTGATCTCTTCCATCTGATAAACTCTGATAACTAAAAGGCTGACAGATACCTTGACAGTGGCTCAGCCTGGGCTCCTCTCAGACAGGCGGCCTTGGAACCATGCACAAAGCCATCTCTGAAGTTGGCAAGAACGGCAGCAGAATTTGAGGTGGGGAAGTCTGAGTGATGGGGACAGGAGTGACATAAGCTTTACTTAGCTATGAGACTGCAGGCACTGAAGCACCAACAACAGAAGCCCAAAGGACAAGAATAAATGGAAATGGATGATTCTGGAGTTGCCTGTGAGACACTATCAGATGTTTTCTCCAATGCTTTTAAGTGGAATTATACAAGCCAGGTTGGAACTATTTTACAGAAGGCGAAAAATGAGAATTTTGCAACAATGCCACTGTAAGTTTACTAAGAAAAGGAATGTCGTAAAATAATTTCCTCTATATGGAAAAAGTAGGTATTTCTTCTGTTACAAAATGCCTCTATATGGAAAAAGTATGCATTTCTTCTGTTACAAAATGCCATAAGTAAGAGCGTTTTAATATTAGCATAATAGATTGTTTATAAACACAACCATATTTCTTGACAATTTTAGCAAATAGATATCTTATTTTTGTATATGAGTATCTACACTATTTATAACTAACCTCATTTTTTGGATTCTGTTGAGGAGTTAGAAAAATGGGTGACCTCTGGTGTGGTTTGAACTGCTCATGTGAAAAATTGCCCCGCTTCTGTTTTCTTCTCCCTCACTTCTTTCAGGTCCTCTCCTCTCCAGGGTGCCCAGTGCTTGCTAGGGGTGCTTGAGTTCCTCTATCAACAAACATAACCATTTCCCATATTCATTTGCACTAGTTCATTCTTTCCACCTCCAGGAGATCTTCAGAATATTGTTTGTGGGGACAATGCCTAGACAATGCCTTGAGAAAGAGGTCTCAAATCATGGAATCTTAGGCATAATGGCCTCTAGTTTATTAAGAGAGATGTTTAAGGGCCGAAGAGTCCTCTAGTCACAGCACTTCGGTGACTACTTATTCTGCTTGCAATTCAGGCATCTTGCACTGTACACACAACGTTATCTTTTCTATTAACTTTATTATTTCTATGAGCTGGGTTAGAGACTAAATTAGGCTGATATTATAAATCTCAGCTGGTGGTTGACCATAATGTGCACTTTGTAGATTCATCCCCTCATGAGTGAAATCTGGTATGATTTGTCTGGAAATGTGACTTTGTGAACTTCCTCCATCGGCTTCCATTTTCCCTCTCATCGGCTTTGGCAGATGATTTGCAGTCTGTTTTAATCACTTTAGGTAAGCTCTCAGCACTGAGCAACACATTGCCATCAAAACCTCAGCCTAACAGCTACAGGACTCCATACCCCACAGAGAGACAAGTGAGGGAAGTCTGACTCAGTTTTTTTGAAAAATAACTTTTCTGATACACAAAATTGCTGTAATTCTCCTCACACCAGGAACCAGTGGCAAGAATTAATGACAAGTCACCTATAGCTTTTATTCCTATTTGCACATGCCTGAACATTTGGAGTCACATAACAATTGTTTTGAGCTGAAAAGAGCAGGGGAACATGAGGACACCCTGTACTTTTCAAGGGGATATGAAAATCTAATTTGGGGTGGGCAGGTCACAGAGCTTTCTTTAAGTGAATTGCCTCTGGGGCTGGTGCTTTGTGGGGGTACATGAGGAGGTAAATGAAGGTAGGAGAGTTGAAATTGCCTCTGGGGGATTACCTTTCCCTCTGAGCTGGTCCCCTCAGCCAAATGGTCACCCCCAGCCACGTGAAACAGAGTCAGATCCCTAGTCTCTCTGTGCCTCAGTTCTTATCTTAAAAAGGAACTTTCTCTTAAGATTAATAAAGTTAGAAGAGAAGAATGCTATGAGTGTGAAAGGTCAGCACGCTGGATGCCAGAGCCAGGAAGATGTCAGTCATCATTGCTATCTTTGCCTACAAGTCCTCTCCATTCTTTTCCAGTTTCTGTCCTTTTCAGTCAAATTTAGATCCTGAGTTGTCTTTAAACTGGGATTAGCATAACTCTGTTCTTTGAAAGTCTCACTAAATAATAGACACTCTGGAGCATCTCTTGATGTTTAATAGATGTCAAATAATGGTAATATGCTGTTATTAAAAACGTTAGTTTCCTGAAGTGACTCAGAATTGACTTGTTTTTCTCTCTGTACAGAGAAATCTATTTGGCTGTACATTGGCACCCCAGAAAAATGTGGAGTGGTGAATAATTTAATAATTGCACAAAAACATTTTGCACTCCAACAAAGCACATAAAAACGGAATGACCTTTTAGTTTAAAGTAAACTTTATCTTATAGTCAGTTTTTCCCATTTTTCTTACACTTTCAAAGGTCAGAAAGAAAAGTGAAATTCTTTTGATCAAAATGTAAAAACCAGTTTTATTAGAAACAGTCCTAATTAGTTGTATATATCTGACCAGTTTACTCTACAGAACAAAAGCTGGAGGCTTTACCTAGAGTTGATGAGCTCTGAACTTTACAAATGGCTATTACTGTAAGCTGCCATTATCAGGCTTTAGCATTAGAAGGACGCCCGGTAAAAATTGCTGTAATTGGTTATCTGAACCCATTGAAGGTACTTCTACAAGGAAGGGTATTAAATGTTAAACCTGAAGAATACACATGTAGGTTAAGCCTACAGTCAATTCTTAGGTTTCCTTGCTGATGGCAGGGTGAAGAATAATTAAAAACACTGGGAAATAGACACTTTGTAAGTGGAGACCAAGAATGAAGTTCCTTAATTTGCTGCAGTTTCTATTTAATTAAGAGCCAAGAAGAAACCTTCATTAGTTTTTGGTTGAAAACCAAAATGAATCACTATACTCTCTGCTTGGTAACTGGAGTCTTCAGAATATAAACAGAGTTGTCAAGCATGCTGGCTCTGGAGTCAGAAAGCTCTGTGTTCAAATCCTAGAGACACTTACCAATTGTATACACTTGGAAAGTTACTTCTCCAAGCTCCAACTTCCTTACCTATAAAATGTACGTTTAACTGTAAAATAAGAATAACCCCTCATTCCCAAAGTTGTTAAGAAGATTAAATGAATGAGAGAAAGAGAGTGTGCATGTGTGTATATGTGTGTGGGTATATGGTGTATAGTGCATGTTAAACACTTAGCACCATGCCCCTTGGGCAAGCAGTCCTCCAATGATAGCAATTATTATAATTATTTTGTCTTTAAGGACTCAAGATTTAAGGAGACACAAGCCATTATTCTGAATGCCAGTTTTGATTGCAAAGGGCAGCTGATCCAGACAGTCTGCTTAGTAGACTGGGCTGAATCTAGGAATATCTTAGGTTTATTTATATTGGGTTGTTTGTTTTATTATTTTTAAACTAAACTCCTGGTAACAGTTTTTTTTTTGTGATGTTCTTATAAGAAGGTGTGGCAGAAAGAAAATTCTGGCTGATGAAGGGTTTGAATTACTTGACTTCCAGAAAATTATATTTTATTGCCTTTGCCCTTAAAATACTTCCTTATTTTTCTGACAATTTCCCTTTAATTATAGTTGTTACATTCATGGAATGCTTACCATGCATCAGACACTGTTCTGAGTGATTTTCATAAATTAATTTATTCTTCTAAAACCCAGTGTGGTGGGCACCGCGATTGGGCATTTATTTGGTGTGGGCCTGCTGACACCTAGAGTAGCATAAACCACAAAGAACAACAAACGCTAAGTGGGACTACTGCTTTAGAAGACTGTAGGAGGACCCATTTTACAGATGAGGACACTGAGGCACAGAAATGTTAACTAACTTGTAATTGGTAAGGCTATGGGATGAACACAAGCAGACTGGCTCTGAAACCTGTGCTCCTAACACCTATAGCACATGCCTCCCATAAAACAAACTAATTCTATATGTTTTTACAGACATAATGAAGTCAAAACTTGTCCCAGTGAGGAAACAACCCAGGTGTGGTGGTTGGTGAGCCCCACCGGGCCTGTGACAAACCAAACCTTGTCCTCGGTGCATCACAGTGAAGCAGGAAAACAGCTGGATTGGGAGTTAGGGGTGTAAGCTCTGACTTAGGGCCTGATGCCAGTTTGCTGCGTGACATAAATAAATGACTCTCTAATTTTCAGTTTCCTCATGTATAAAAAGAGGGATTGCACAGGATGATCTTGAGGGACTCTCCTAACTCTAGAAGTCAGCAGTGTTTAAGTCTGGGATGTGTAAAGTTAGGTAAAATTCCCTTTATTAGAACTACTGTTGGTTAAGGTAATTATTTTAGGTGGCCACTGATAAAACAGCTTATCTAGGAAGGAGAGGGAGCCCCAGAGACTCTTTCGTTTTGGTTTTTCCTTTAATAGTCTGGTTCAGATCAATCCACTGAATTAGTTAGCTCTTCCCTTAAAAACAAAGAGCAGGGGCCCTAGAAGGATGTGGTATAGGGCAGGCAAGTTTTGATGGTGCTGGAATGAAGGTGGGAGAGCACAGAACTCTGGGAGCATAAAGTGCTGCCTGGGAGAGGCTGCAGAGGACGACAGGGGCCGCATGTGAGAAATGAGTGCCTAGGGGTCGGTGCTGAGTAAAGCCGTGGTGACTCTCCTCTTCACTTCTTCTGGGAAGGACGCCCTCTTTTGTGGAGCTTTTCTGTCTCCAATAACCAACTGTCTGGGAGTTGACACGTCACTCGAGTTGACCAATCAGAATACTTCCCTGGGATTTTTTTTTTTTTTTTTTTTTTTTAATTCTGACTAAGGGAGAAGGAGCAACTCCTCTCTGGTGGTGAGACGTGTCACAGGACCCGTCAGCAAGCTTATTCTCCAACGTGTAGAGGAAGCAAGCTTGAGAGACTAGAACTGATCTGCAGAGAGAGGTATATCCTGGTAATATTGGAAGTCTCTGGCTCCGTTTGTTCCAGAAGCCAGGCTCACATGTCTTTAAAAAAAAAAAAAAATGATTTCTTGGACTCTCCAGGCTAAAAAAAAAATCTTTTGTCTAAGCTAGCTTGAGTTGGATTTCTATAACTTGAAAAAAGGAAATAACAAGAACAATTTAATTCACCAATAACTGAATTCAAATCAATTAGACTTTAAACCCAGAGTCCATGAACCACCTAAAGAAGGATGTAAAATTTTACTGGTTGTTGGCGTTTTTCTGTTGTAAAGATGCGTGGCTTTCATCAGCTTCTCCAAGGGGGGTGTGAATGAAAAAAGGATAAGAACAATTGCACCAGGGAGCTTGCGGGCAGGGGTGAGATCATTTCTGCAGGAGTTCAATAAACAGCCATTGAATGAATTCAGCACACATCAAGTAAGCGCCCGCTGAGCTTCAGATATGGCACCGGGTTCATGAAGGACGCAAGATGAATGGCATGGCCTCAAGCAGAGCGCATCTTGTGGGCGAAAGACACAGCTAAAGTGAAACAGAGTGGAGTAATTTTTGTAACAGAGGCACACAATGTGGGTCTCTGTGGGAAGCAGGAGCAGATGGCTGATTCTTGCTAGGGGATCAGGAAGGCTGAGCAAAGTGGTTTGCACGTGCGTGAGGCTCCAAAGGCTGATCATGTCATCGTTCACCTGTGTAGCATAGTGGCTGGGAACTCAGACTTTGGCATCAGCCAATTGGGTTCAAATCCTCCAGTCCATTGACTAGCTATGGGACCTTGGATGTGGCATTGCTGAGCCTCAATTTCCCCATTTATAAAGCTGAAATCATAATAATATCTACCTCATAGGGTAGAAGCTGGTCACAATTGGTACAGAGTAAAGGCTCAATAAGTGGTGGCCCTTGTGTTGGTGGTTGCTTAATAAGGGGAGATGATGGAGCAGAGTCCAGGCAGAGAGGGCAGTGAGGACAAAGGCAGAGAGACAGGGGATTGTGTATTATGACTGAGAGAGCAAATGTGGTTTGCTTGGAGTGCAGTGCCCATCATCAGATGACTTTAGAGAAGCAAATTGGAATGACTTGGAGGCCAGGCTCAGGAGTTTGGGATGCAGTGGGTGGACATTAAGATATCCTATGCAGAGGAATAACATGATTGGAGCTGGGTGTTGGTTAGCATGAAAACTGGCTGCAGTGGAGAGGAGATATGATGGTAGACACAGTGGAGAAAGGACAGGGAGGCCCAGGGGTTAAGAGCTCAGGCTTCAAGCCTGAGTTAGACAGACCTGGTTTCAATTCTTGCCTCTGTCCCTGATTATTTACGTCACTTTGGAAACTTTACTCAAACTTTCCAAGACGTATTCTTTAAAATGATGGTGGGAATAGTACTTACCTCATGGAATTGTTGGGAAGAATAGTGAGACAATGCGTGTTAAAGAGTTTATTTTTTTACCAGACACATAGCAAAACACTCAATTTTAGTTATTATTATTATAATCTTGGGGAACAACGAAGAGGTTATTTCTCCCAAGGCTGGATCTTTCCTGATTCCCAGCCCACTTTCATCTCTGATGTGGCAGAAAGGGCTTATCCAGTCAAGATTCCCCAGACAAAGGCATCCAGCACTCACAGGGTCTAGAAATAAGTCCCTAGCAGCTCTAATTCACTTTCTGCCAGCATCTCTCCCCATTTAGCAGTACTCCCACTTAGTATTTGTTGTTCTTTGTGGTTTATGTTACTCTGGGTGTCAGCAGGGCCACAGAAAATGGAAGCCCACACTTGGCTATAAATATGGTTCAGAAGTGGCCATCATCACATCAGTGCCTCTTTCCTGTTGAGCACATGGTCTCAGTAGCAATCAGTCCTCTCCATGAACAAAGGCTAAATACTTGGGTTTGTTTCTTAAAATGAGCAAAATCTCTGTGATATTTGTAATGTAATTCCAAGACAGGGAAAAAAGCATTTCGAATGGAAAGTGAATTGGAAGCTAAAAAATGAGAACTCATTTCTTCCTTTTTGAAATCTGGGCTCATAATGGTTGTCTTTTATTTGAAAATACTGAAGAAGAATTGAGAATAAAAGAAAAAATTTTTAAAGAGGTATTTCAGAGCACAGGGCAGGTATATGTGGCCAGGTCATTCATTCTATCATTTGTTAACATTATTCTATCGATCTGAGGAAAGCTATACTTCAATTGTACTTTCAATTTCATCTTTGAAATTAATAAAAAAACCCTCTCCCCATATGATCTACCCTCCTCAAATCCTTTAGATGTTAAAAAAACACAAGATAACATCCCCCCCAATTTTTTGATGCATGACATATGACAGTTGTCTAATGGTTACTAATTTCTTAGCAATTCATGTTAGTGATGATGATTATGATAAACATTTATATGGTACTCACTATATTCCAGGCATTGTTCTTAGAATTTTGTTTTACTAACTCATTTGATCTTTACAACTCTATGGATGAGGTAATATTTTTACTCTGTTTTGCAGATGAGGAAACCGAGGTACAGGAAGGTTAAACAATTTGGCCAAGGTCACACAGCAGGAAGATAATGGAGTTAGGATTCAGACTCAGACAATCTGTCAATCATACATCTTTAACCACAGATAATAATCAAACCCATTTGTATTCTCGTGGTTTTATGTTGCTAGCGTGTTAGTTTATCACCTAAATTAAGATTTACGATCAGCTCTATAGTAGTTTTATTAAAATTTCAGAAGATATGAAGACAAACTGGCATGTCATACAAACACTGCAGAATATTTCCCGTCTCCAAAATTACCTTAGCCTGTGTTATGGAGAGGCTGAGGTCTTTCGTTAGAATGATGGATGCCATCTTCGTGTTCCTGGCCTTTTAAGTTCTGTTCACTTCTCAGTGACTTCTGCCTTTCCTTATAGCTCCTTAAATTTCCCTCTCTTTTGTATTTTCTCACTTATTCTTTTGTTCTCTAGTCAACATGTCTTCCTATTGCTATTGTGCTGTAACACAAATTAACTTTCTTCCTAGAAAAGAAGCAATAAATTTACTTCTTTAGGAATCATTCTTCTATATTTGGGAGTGTATGTTGAAGGCATCAATAATATTTGAACTGAATCTGACACAAGTTCCGATGTGTGTTCTTTGTCCACACAACACAATTCTCAGACACCTGCAGGGTGTCCTAAAATTCAACTCAATTCTGACACTATCTACCTGGAGATGAGATTCCACAGGTTAGGGGCTTGGTGCCACAAGACTGTGCCCACTTCAGGTGCCAATTGCGGGTCTAGGTTGTTAACTGTGCTTCTGACTCATGGGCTATAAGTCAGAGGTTCCCACAACCCCCTCCTTGGGTTCGATTAATTTGCTAGAGGAGCTTATAGGACTCAGGAAACTGGTTTACTTGCTAGATTACTGGTTTATTACAAAGGATATGAATCAACAGCCAGATGAAGAGATATTTAGGGCAAGGTCCCAAACACAGGAGCTTCTGTCCCCATGGAGTTGTGGAGTTTGGGGCCCCGCATGGCAGCACCTTGATGTGTTCTGGTTCACCAGCCTGGAAGCTCTCTGAACCTGTCCTTTTGAATTTTTGTGGAGGCTTCATTACATAGACAAGGTTGATTAAATCATTGCCCATTGGTGATTGAACTCAATCTCCAGCCCCTCTCCTCTCCCCAGAGGTTGGGGTGGGGCTGAAAGCTCCAACCCTCTAATTGCTGGTTGGTTCCCCTGGCAACCAGACCTATATATTTTTTTCTTTTTATTAAAAAGAGTTAGCCACATGTATTCATTTGCTAGGGCTGCCATAACAAAGTACTACAGAATGACTGGTTTAAACAACAGGAATTTATTTCCTCACATTTCTGGAAGCTGGAAGTCCAAGATCAGGGTATCACCAGGGTTGGCTTCTTCTGAGGGCCATGAGGAAAGGATCTGTCCCAGGCCTCTCTCCTTGGCTTGGAGATGGTCATCTTCTCCCTGTGCCTTCACACCACCTTCCTTCTGTGTGTGTCTCTGTCCAAATCTCCTCTTCTTCTAAGGACACCAGTCATATTGGATTAGGGCCCATCCTAATAACATCCTTTTAACTTAATTATCTCTGTAAAGACCCTTACTCCAAATGTCACATTCTGAAATACTGGGGATTAGGACTTCAACATTTGAACATTTTTGGGGGGGGACATAATTCAATCGATAACACCATACAAAATAAAGATTGTCCAGTTGATTTACTTCTGTCCTAAAAACACGAATTCTTGCGGGGAGATTTTTCTTTCACTGGCACTGGCAGAGTATACAAAAGAAATGATTACAAGTACAGACCATGCTGTGTTTCTGGAAATCATCACAATGTCACCAGAGTGTCTTAAGGTGGATCTTTTTTTCCCCAATAAAGACAGTGCTACAACTGGGGATTGCATTTCTGACAGAGTATTTTTGGTACTAGGTTTTTCCTCCATTTTCTCCATCTTGTATAAAGTCCAGCTTGGATTTTACCTTTTCTATGTCTTCTCTTAACCCTTTCTTTTGTGCTTTCTGATTTTTTGGATCACACTGACACCTGAGTGTTTTTTACTGAATCTCCCTTCCCTCATTTGCAAAATAGTGATGATAATGACCTTCTCAAAGGGTTGTGAAGGGTTACATGGTATTAATTGTGAGAAAGAGTCTTTTTCTTAATTGTATATATACAGATTTGCTCCCTGTTTAAATTGTGAACTCCTAGGGAACAAGGAATGCATTCAATTCCCAGTAGATAAAAGTAGGCACTAAAATAAATGTTTATCTGGTAAAGAAATCAATTCCATGGTAAAGTTACTATACTTTATTATAAATTATAAAATCATCTAGTTTCAGCAAGATGCAAGATCCAAGGAGGAATATAAATCTTGGAGCAGGCTGCAGATATGACTTTGTAAGTGAAGGGTTGTAATGACAGGATCATCAGATACAGAGCTGGGTCATTCAGAAAAATGTGTTCCTGGTAGATCTAAGAAAAAGCAGGTATTATGAGTCAAATTGTGTCCCTTCCAAATTCATGTGTTGAAGTTCTAACCCCCCAAAACCTCAGAATGTGACTATTTGAAAATAGGGTCACTGCAGATATAATCAGTTAAGATAAGGTCGTACTGGAGTAGAATAGGCCCTCAATCCAATATGACTGGTGTCCTTATAAAAAGGGGAAATTTGGACACGAAGACAAGCTTACTGAGAGAAGGTGATGTGAATGTGAAGGCTGAGATGAGGTTGATACTTTTACAAGCCAAGGAATGCCAAAGATTGGCAGCAAATCACCACAAGCTAGGAGAACAGATTCTCCCTTACAGTCTTTAGAAGGAACCAACCCTACCAGCACCTTGATTGTGAACTTTTGGCCTCCAGAACTGAGACAATAAATTTCTTTCACTTAAGCCACCCAGTCTGTGGTACTTTGTTGTCACTGCCTTAGGAAACTCATACAATAGGGCTGGCAGCAATGTAGGCCAAGTGGATAGAGTACACGCTGAGGCTCTCCCATCCTAAGTATCAGTGTTTTGGCATAAGGAATGGGGACACCAAGATAACTGAAAAGAACGTGAGAACGGGAGTCTGGTGGGTCGATACATGAGACAACTCTTGAGGACTTTAACCCTTCAGGATGGAGGACTCAGGACTATTTGACAGGGATAAGAACCAACTATAAACTTTTTGGCAGGATCCTATGGAGTTTTGGAGAGCTGGGGTAAGAATGGATAACGGGGTTGAATTAGGATGGTTGTTTGCCCGTTATGAACAATAGAGGTTGGGATGGAAACTGAAGAGGTATATCAATGAGGATAGATTCATTTTATGTTATGTTGTGACAACAAACAGCCCCCCAAATCTTAATGGTTTATAACAAGACAAGTTTATTTTGTATTTGGGCCATGTGTCCAATATGGCTTGGCAGAAATCTCTGTTCATCAGGGTATCAGGATGATGAATTCTCCATTTCAAAAGATGCTTTCATAGTCACCACAGCAGGAAAGCATGATACACAGCAAATAACACACCAGCTCTTAAGGCGTCTACCCGGAAGTGGCACATATCACTTCCCCTCACATTGCATTGACCAAAGGAAAACTTCAAGGGGATGCAATCCTACCAGATCCCTAGAAAGCAGAGAGCCAGGATCATTTGGTGAACAGCACTAACAGCTGCCACAGGATATTAAGAACCACATAGTCAGGGCATTAGTTTTATTGGTTAGGAAAGTGAAATCCAGAGATGTGAATTTTGCCAACAAAGCCACTGTTAAGTGGCAGATCCAGAAACCCTGATGCTGTGCTCTTTCTGCTATATCCTGCCTTCTTCACAAGAGTTCCATCAAATCTAGTACAGTTGTATAGAACACATTGATTATTCAAAGGGCCTCATTGTTTTATAAAATGTACATGACACACGTAAAACAATTCTTGCTTGTAAAACAGTGAGATTTCCCTATGATAAATGCATTAATGTGTTCTATAATTTAATGGCCATCCAGTAATAATTCTCTAGTGTCCCCTGCCCCCTCCAATTTAGAAGGGCTATTCAGGGGTATTTTAAAATTTCTAGATCTACCATATTTTTATCATCTTTGTATCTGCAGCTTCTAGAATCACTACATTGCATTCTTGAATAAATAAACATATTTGGCTTAAAGCTAACTAGAGGAGTTTGTCGAGGCAAATAATCCATAATCAATCTATAGATCACAATTAAGGTGAGCTTATTACAAACCAGAACTGAGGACAAACCTGGGGGCTTCCTTCCTCAAGGAAGGAAGGGCACCAAAGAAGTGGGGTGTACAGAGTGGTTGTATGCCGTCTTGAAACAAAAAGCACACATCACATATGATAGGAATGTCCCTTTTACAATTGTCATGAGATGAATAGCTGGCACAGCAGGTCAGTGGTCAGTGGGTCAGTGGTCACAAGGTGAACACAGCTGGTCGGTAACTATTCCTTAGTTTTCAGGAAGAGATGCTTATCCTTAAAGAAATGCTGACATGGGGGGAAGCTACATCACTATCTTGAAGGTCATCATTTTTGTCTTTCGGACATAGTAAATGTTAAAGCAGATATACAATGCGTGCTCAACAGGCCACGTCGGGCCCTGTAGGAAAAACGAGGTCATGCTGAATTAGTTTCAAACCAAACGGCTTCTTCATATACTCCAACATACCCTATTGCTTTTCTTTTATTTATGAAGCTAAAACCAATATTAAAAAATTTTTCTTGTTTAATACACTTCTGGACAGTAAAGAGTTAACTCAGTGAGCTGGTGGAATTAAGTACCATAGATGACTCTACTGGCAGACAGCATCTGGAAGCTCATGCTGGTTGCCCCTGGGTGCCTCCCTATGTGTCTTTTGTCTTTGCTGACTTTAATCTGTATCCTTCCACTGTAATAAACCATAAACATGAGTATAATAGATTTTTTGAGTTCTGTGAGTCCTTCTAGCGAATCATTGAACTTGAGGCTGGTCTTGGGGGCCCCCAACAAAGCTTCCAAGTAATAAGAAGAGGCATTCAAAATAATTCCATAGATGAATCTTTTGAAACTAGCCATCAGGAAAACAGAAAGGATGCTGAAGAGATGCTATGAGTGGGTACCAACCTGATATAACTTGTAGAGGGTCAGACCAGGGTGGTCTGGGATTCGACAGAGGATATTTAGATGTACGTTAAGGTAGGCATAGATAAATAATCAGTGTACGTGGTTTACTAATGATGTAGCTGAAGGTTATTTGGAGGTTAATGTCCACTATAGGAAAGAATAACAGCACATCTCCAAATTGGGCCTAAGAGAATACTTTTAACCAAAGGTAATTATTTGCTTATTTGCTAAACCACTGTCTTTTCTAACTATTCTGTTAAAAAAATGTTATTGGAAATTTGCTCCAGGTTATAAAACAAAAGACTTGTGAAAAGCAAACATGCCATGTTTGTGAAAGTGCAAATGTATTTGCAGTTAACAATTGGCAGTAGTTAAGATTGCTATTTTTTCAAAAAAAACTGGTTACTTTTGGGAAAGAGAAGTAGAAACATCATCAGGTTTAATGAATTTGCCAACTGTTCTTACTACATATTTGAATTTGTATTTCTCTATATAATTAATGAGTAAAAATCAACTTTGAATTGAAAAAATAGACCCCTAACTACTTTTATAGATTTTTAAAAAATATACTTTATTGTTGGTGCAAATATTTCCTTTTTTGACTGGAGAATGTCTCAAGTGCCAGTTTGTGCATGGACTGGTTCTTTTGCAGACAGTCATTTTGCTATTTGAACCTTGAACTCTTCATTCATATTAAATGAGGTAATATGTTAAATTCCTTTGCCAACTGTAAAGTGTTACACAAAAGTAAGCATTACTATGGGCTGGCACAGTGGCGTAGTAGTTAAGTTCATGCATTCCATTTTGGTGGCCCAGGGTTTGCAGGTTCAGATCCCAGGTGCAGACCTATGCACCACTTATGCTGTGGCAGGCATCCCACATATGAAGTAGAGGAAGATGGACACGTCTGTCAGCCCAGGGTCAATCTTCCTTAGCAAAAAGAGGAGGATTGGCAATGGATGTTAGCTCAGGGATAATCTTCCTCACCAAAACAAAAAAAGAAAAAGAAGTCAACATTACTAGGCATTCTTATGGGGGGTGGCCCACAGTATTCTGGGTATAGCTTCTTATGCATTATGCTTTTTCCATCTCAAGCATATCTTTTTGGTAAATGGGAGTGTTGTAACTTTGGGTTTGACTGGATGGGGTCTGGTTGATAAGAGCAGGCCGGGGCAGACACGGAGGGCTGAGGCTTGGAAAAAGATCTGACCTGAGGACGGGGAAGCTGCAGGGGTGAGGGGAACAACAAATTGGGAAAATACTTTGGAAGATAGAACACACAATCCGTGGGTATAGCTGAGTGATGGAATATCTAGAAATATGTAGACTATGGGGACAGGAAGTATAGGATCATGCAGCATAGTAAAGAGGTTATGAGCATTGCTGTGGGGGTCACAAAGACGTAGATTTGCATTTCAGCTTTACCAGTCAAAGGCTGTATGATTTGGGGTGTTGGGATGGCGGAAAATCCCCTTTCTACCCTTCTTATGTTCCTAATAATAAAATTGACATAAGGCCAGATCAACAGCAGAAAAACCCAGTTTAATATGTACATATTGGAGATCATAAAGAAACAATGCTCGGAGGGTGAACAAAGCAGGCAGTACATATAGCTTTTACATAAAGAAACAACACATTTGTGAGGAATGACGGGACAAAGAAACTTAGATTTGAGGTATGTAATTGGTGAGGAATTTAAGCAGAGTTTAGATTTGAGGTAGTAAATTAGCAAGGTTTGTTCATGCAGGCTTCTAGGCCCTGAATTCCCTCGCTCTGGTGATAAGGACGCAGGGAGAGCTTCTTTCACACAGGAGATTTATTTCCTGCTTTTAGAGGAACAGCGACAGGAGGTCAGAATGCCCTTTTTGCTTCTCAAGTAACTTTAATTCTAAACAATCAATATGCTATTATGGGATATTTTGGGGTGGCCTGCCCTGGGCCCCAACAATTGTAAATGAAAGTCTCTAAGCCTGAATTTTCTCAAATATAAAATGGGGCAATAACAACCTCCTAAAGGGGTTATCGTTGAGATAAACTTAGACAATATATGTAAGGCATTAACATAGTGCCTGACAAATAGTACATGCTGATTTACTGTTAGCTTATATATATTTAGGACTGCTATTTTCACGTTAGAATCAACTGGTTTCAGCTGTGTAGACAGGGTCACTTCTGCTGCTTAGAACCAAGCAAATCCTCATAGGGAGTGATACCAAACCTCCTAATCTCAGGTTTCTTTGCCTGAAGTGCAGCAAGACAAACACTGAAACGTCGGTGTGTGGAGGTGGAGAAAGGCCCCACTTGAGCTGGCCAAGATGAGAAGGTGGGAGCATTGGATGGCTCAAATCTGTCTTAACCAGAGCAAAACGCAGGGAGTTTTATAGAGCTAAGGGGCTTGGCAGGAGGAGAAATAAACCAGTCACTCCAAGTAAGCCTCTGGGCAATCTGCAATGGCTGCTGGTGGCCGGCCATCTGGTGACCACAACCTCCCTGCAGGCATTCTCCTTCTTCAACAAAGCAAACTCACAAATCCTTGAGACCCAAGTCACCCCTCAAGTTAAACAATAAAACAGCAAATTGACAAGATTCATACGAAGGTCAAAAGACAATCACATTCTTATTGAATATCTATAGTAACCCTCAGGTACCCAGGTTCAGGAGGAGAAGATGACTCAGCCAGACCTGCAGACCACCTGTTACCGTGTGAAGGAGGATGCACACAGCCTGGGTGGAGGAGACACATTTGCTATCTGTCCTGCTGCTGTGGGAGGTGAGTCTTCTTTCAGTAGCTGCTGCACCTCTTCTTTTCCCATGAACGAGTCAGCAGAAGGTGCATCAAGGCTTTGCAGAGCATCATCCAAGCACTGGTCTCTTTCTCATCAGGCTGGTATACTTTTATGACGCCTGGATCACAGGTGTGTGTGTGTGTGTGTGTGTGTGTGTGTGTGTGTGTGTAGGGGATTCTTGACAAAGAGAGGTAGGGGTGGTGTGGAAGGAAAAGCCCAGGATGTGCATTTCAGTGGAACTGAACAGAGCAGCAACATACCCTGTTACATAGTGTCAGAGGTAACGAGACATTTGCAGTGCTGGAGGTCCTCTGACAATGTGTTTCAACACTTCATTTGACTTAGAACAATCTTAATTATTCTTCACACTTGGGCAAAACAGCTCCAGCCATTTGCAGAGGATACATGGGCCACAAAATGCACTAAATGAGTCCAAGGAAAGTGCCTCCGGGAAATACAAAGCATTTGCATTAGCTCCTCATTCTCAGATCTGAGTAAGAACAGCCCCTCTAACTAATGAAAGAGTTGAAGCTGAGTCAGAATGTCACTCAGGCAGCTAAGTGGGCAGCTCTGAGGCCACACGGTTCATCGTTACCAAGGGTGCTCCTTACCATGGTAACAATGAACAGCAGAGATGGTGGCTCATGCTGAGGAAGAAGAACTTGGAGAGGTGGAACAGATGGCCTGTTGTCTGTTTCTACTTTGGGCATGACAGATGAGCAATGGATCCAATTATATCACTGGAAGAGGAGAACCATCTAAGACATCTGTGATCAACGAGGCTGGCTGTGGAGCCATGGAGCGGCACCAGGTGCATTCACACAGTAGTTGCTCAGGAGTAGCCATGGTAACTATAGACATGCTCCAAGGAGTCGTACCCTGGACCACACATCACTTGGGAAAGGAAGTGTGAGGGTGGGAGGGGCTACAACCAAGCCCAGCAGGGGGTTCTTGTAGTCTGTGCAGATCATGCAGATATGGACACTTTACCTTCGTCACAAAAGATGGAATTAAAAACAAAAAGACTGACATTTTTTACCTCTTTGTTAAAGAAAGATTAAGAGCTCACTTGTTGATCTTACTTAGTTCAGTGATGCTTCAAGTGTTTCCCATGAATGCTGAGAAGAGAGATGATTATTTCACACTAAAGTAAATGATGAGCATATGTCCTAAAAGAGCTTTCTCTAAAGTTGGTTTTGTAGTACATTATAAGCGTAACTCAATAAAAGGTTCCTTGTCAAATAAATTTGGGCAATCCAAAATTAAACAAGTCTCTTCACTAAAGGACTTCACAGTCTTTAATTTATGACATGAATTATGGATATCCAAGTGCAGCATGTAAAATGCAGTATTCCCAAATCTTATTTGACTAAGGAGCACCTTCTATCCAGAGTATTTGGCTGAAGAGGGAGCAAGGGTATATTTTAGACTGATGTTTTGCAAAAATCCCTTTGGAAAAGGCTACTTTGGAGCCTTTTAGGAGTAATTAGGATAGAGAGCTGGTGACAAAAATTACACAATTTAACGTTGTAAAAATGGTTGGGATTTAACTACTCTAAGTCCATGAAGAGTTCTTTATTTGTATTTTCTCCATGTGTAAAATGAGAATAATATCCCAGTTTTGAATTTTTTCATCAAAACCTCTATGCAGGTGGCCAATATTGTTCTGTCTTCCTTCTTGCTTCTATTCAGTCCTTCCAGTTATGAGAATGAAATAGAAGCTGATTCATGGAAGTTTTCTAGATAGGAGGTACTAAATGAAAATAAAAGTTATCTAATGATTGACATATTACATACTACATTGTACTTCAGAAGACTTAAATTCCAAGGGCCTGGACATTCTCAAAGTTTTGCTGAAAAACATATAACCTAAAAAATAGGGTCCATGCTCTGTTCAATTAAACAGTTAATGTATTCATCCCCTAGAAATCTTCTGAAGTCGTACTACAGCACATTCTCAATCAGAGATGTGATAAACAAGTTCTGCCTCAGGAATCATATCCTGAATAATGTAGGATTAGTGGCTATATAATTCCCCCCATGTATGCTAGGTAAATATTCTCAATTACATATGTTTTCAGACCACTAATAATCAAATCAGCCTAGAAATTCTTCTGCTTTGTTTGAATTCTTGTGGCACCAAATTGATAGCAGACCTCTAGCTCAATATTTAATGAATCTTCTCAGGAAATCTTCACCGATAATGAAAAGGACAAAGGAGCCTGCAGTGCAGCAAGCTCACAACCAAAAATATTGCAATTGGGCTTGTTGAGCGGGATCTAAAGAGGAATGTGCTCATTCTGAGGCTGCTGGAATTAAATGTGTTCTGCAGGCGGGCAGGGAGCTTCTGAATCTGCCAATCTCACACCAGTCTCAGGCCCTAGTCGTTGCCCAGTTAGCACTGGGCAGAGCTGTGGTGGCTCATTTAGGAGACGAGTGAGCCTGATCGGGTGGAGGGAGGAGACGATGCGCAGAGGCGCCATCTAGTCTGAGGGCTAACGAACAGAGATCCAGGCTCTGCTACAAGCTCTGCTGCCCCTTGTCATTCCCCTGGGGAGTGTCTGGGCTTGGAGCTGCAGGCCCTGCCTTCTACACTGCACCTTGTAAATCACAGGCCAGGGCAGCCTCTGGGCCACTGGGTCTGCTAATGTGCTCTCACATATTGCACTGAGAGCTGCCCGTTCAGATGACCTCCACAAATCTTGTTACTCAGAGGTGAGCGCACTAGACAAATAAGTGTTGTTTTTAGAAAGACAAATTAATCACCCAAATTAAGCGGGAAGATTCTGGTCTGATGCACTAAAAGCATTATTGAAGGGGAAGGGAGGGGTGATGGAGGGGTGTGGGGAAGAATATTCACTTTAGGTGTGACTCTATGGTTGTAAGCAGGAACTCAAGCTTGATATTTCTTTTTGTTCAGTACTGTGAATAATAGAGCCTTGAAGCAGTAATATTATAATAATTAAAATTATAATAATACAAGCCATTTATTGAGTGCTTATGATGTTCCAGATACTATGATCCAGGCACATGGGCCTTTTGGGTTTTATTTCATTTAATTTTCACTATAAATAGGCACCATTATAATCCCCATTTTACTTATTAGGAAACTGAGGCTCAGAGAGGTTGAGTAACTCACTCAAGCTCACACAGCTAGTTGATGGTAGAGCTTGGTGTTCTGATTCTAATGATGAGAGCTGTTAATCACAAAGCTATACTGATAAGTCATACTATTTGGGGCAAGGGGGTAAAACAGATTTTAATGAACAGCACATGCTATTTCTTGCTGTTCTGGAGCTTATGCTCAGGAAGGGAAGATAGACAAGGTATTTCACATAGTAAATTGAATGTTTATAGGGGTGTTTGGGGCAGGGAATGAGAAGTGCAGGGTGCTGTCAGGGCATTTCATGGGAACCCCTGACCAAACCTGTATTCTGCCCCCTACATCACTCTGCCTCTATCCACAGCTTTAGGGACCAGCCTGTACACACCTGCACAAATATAATTAGGAAAGGGCATTCAGGTTCACCCTCTCATCCCAAATCTGACTTTAGAGTTAACACTGAGTCTCTGTTCTAGAAGAAGAAAATATAGTATCACTGTGCATAATATCATCTTCCGTGGCCTTAATTTATCCTACAGGATAAAAAGTACCTCTTTTTAACTAATTTCTGCCCTTGACCTCGGTGTCATTTTGAACTTCTTAGATGTAGCAAGAGAAGAGAGGCACATATAAAAATCTGATTCCCAGTCTTTTCTGCCCAATTGATTGTGCTTATTCCTTTGGGAGGAGTTGGAGGCAGAGTGTAGATCTGGGTGCCATTGCTCATTTGGGTTTTAGGAGTCTCAGTGGCCAGATTTGACCCTGGAAACCGTGTGGTCACTTGGTGGATTCCTTCTCTCCTGGGGCATTTTAGGGATTCTTCCAAAGGGAATGATCCAGGCACATTTATCCTCTTAGTTGAACTGTGTCATTCTGCTCTTATCTGTCCTGGCACTGGGAGGGAATGGCTTCATCTCAGGTCAGGTTCAAGAAACAGGCCATGGCACAAAGTGGTCTTTGGGAAACACCTAAGGATGGGAGGCAAACAGGATCCAGAAGGGGTGAGAGCCCAGCAAGGATGTGGTCTCAGGCCTGATCCCTGAGGGTGTCCCACTTGGAGGTGAGGGGGGCCAGGCTCTTATAGCCCCATATCAGTCCCCTCACCCTAATGGGAACTAACTCCTGGG
This sequence comes from Tapirus indicus, assembly GCA_031878705.1. Lineage (NCBI taxonomy): Eukaryota > Metazoa > Chordata > Mammalia > Perissodactyla > Tapiridae > Tapirus > Tapirus indicus. Next base: position 58,553,797 of record CM062924.1, on the reverse strand, counting down.
AGTCTCCAGGAGCCAAAGAGCTAGGGGTCAGTACAACAGCAGCAAGGAGATCTGAAGGGGTCATCTGCTCCAGATTCACAGCAGGGAATACTCCAACCGCCCCTGAGTCCCAATCCTTCAACGGGGGTTGTAGAGGTTTATAGGACAAAACATCATGTAACATATTTTTACATTTCTGATAACAGCCCAGGAGAATGGGGAACTCAGTTGCTGACAATAGAGGGCTCTCCAGATCCTGTGTTTCCTGCTTCCAAATGGGGAAAAGGTGGTCCTGCCAGTGGGAACACCTCCAGATTATGGACCAGGCCTGGACTGCAAAGGTCTTTTAAAGGGTCTGCCCTTCAGGTCAGACATCCTCTTGTATGGAGTAGGTAAGGTGTTAAGTGACATCTATCCCTTAGGGACAAAGTCTCCACATGGGCCACAGAAAGAGGCAACCAGTGTTACACATTTTAAACACACTCACACAGCTAATAGAATTAAGATTCTTCTTGCCTCTGTACATTTCAAACTGCAAATGTTACACAACATGAAACTCTTATAATTCATTAACTTTTCAGGACTCAAATATTTAATTTCTGTCAATATACAGTTTAAATAATTGCTTTAAGATGATTTGTTCATGAATATCAGCCCTCCCAGAATGCTTTCCTAAACCAATAGTCTGGTGAAACTTTGTAGAGTTTCTTCCCCAGAGTAAGTGATCTGTTTAAAGGAGATTTCTCCACCGAGGCTTGAGAGGTGTGGATCTAGAAAAAAAACCAGGGCAGCTGCCTTCTAAGTCCTTGCAGCCTATTTTGTGTCTTTGCCAGAAAACATATGCTAAGTTCTCTTCTGAAATGTTGCTGCTATTTTTCCCTTTGCTTATGTATCTTCCAGAATCCTGGATGTGACGGTTCTGTGGTTAATGTGTGGAATAACTATTAAGAATGCCATGCTTCACTGACTAATCTCCTCTCCTTCCATTTTTCATGGAGCAATGTCCAGTTAATTTCACATTGTATTTTTGATGACTATAATCAATTGGTTGTTTCAACACAGAAGTTTTTACCTAGATAGAAATAATTCTGGTGAGTAAATGAGTCTATATAACCAAAACAATTGATTTAGCCTTCATATGGGTGCTCACATTTCTAATTTTTATGTACCTTGTTTAAATCAATTGCAGATTTTTCCACAAAAGATGTATATCCAGAGCCTTGATTTATAGATTTACTGGTTGTTTTACCATGTTGGGAAATTTACCTGATGCATCTTAAGCCATGATATTTACAATTTATAGTATATACATCATTTGCTGCTGTTCTCCAGTTGCAATGATTTTCTGAATTACACGTTTTTTGAGCAATCAAAGACAACTTATGTAAAGAAGTAAATGTCCACAAAGTGGAAGGACTTATGCATCTGTGAGTGGGCCTCCCTGAGCCTCCTCATGTGCCCATGCCAGGCCAGTGCTCTCCTCCAGCATAGGAGCATCCACCCTGAGGGGATGCATTCCCTTACGACGTCCAGGAGCCATGAGAAGACAGATCCACTGCTCTTAATTTCAACTCCCAGTGAAAGCAGATGTTGGTGACTGGTAAGACAACTCTCAAAATACACTGACCAAAGACAAGGAATTTGATTCAAGGGAAGGGGAAATTAATATTGACTTCAAGAAATTATAAATCTTGATATTTCATACAACTATATATGTTTATTATTAGCCATTTGAACAGATGAGCCAGAATTACAGTTAATGCCTCCTGGAGAGTAGCCAGATTTCTACTAGCCTGTAGCGAATGATGATTTATGCCAGGTAAGTAGTAGAAGAAAGCTGATTTAATTAATTTTATCACCAGGGTTTCTCCACTGAGGAAGGGTAAATTGAGAAACAGACTACTAGGATATTTTCTAATATTTATTTATAAGAATAATTAAAAATAGCCTACCATATCTTATTTATAATTGAGGTCGATTATCTGTCTTCAAGTTGTACAACCACCTAGTTTACTCTGACAATCATCATATCGGGTCACTGAATGCATTATCTGACTTCTCCAACTGAATAGTCATGGGTCACAGGGGCTTGAGGATTGTTCATTAATTTATTAAATGAATAGTTATTTGATGTTCATTATGTGACAGGCTGCTTTAGGTGCTGGGGATATGATGATGAACCAAATGGACAAAGTTGCTGCTCTCATAGAACTTGCTCTCTAGTCCTTACAAGAAACAAGGAAACCTACATATATCATATGTTTCTAGGTCAGGATAAGTGCTATGAAGAAACTGAAGCAGAGTAAGGAGACATAGTGTGATGGAAGGTTGTGCTATTTTTAAAAGACTGCCAAGGAAGCCTTCTCTGAGGAGGTGACCTTTGAGTAGAAACTTCAAATGACATAGCCTGTATGATTACTTAAAGTATGTAAATCTATATGAATTTGAAAAGATGTAATAGACATGAATATTTGGGGGTATAGAGAATATAAGTGTAAAGCCCTGAAATGGACATGGACTTGTCTTGGGGTGCTGTGTCTAGTTTACTTCTTTCATTGGCATGAACTCAGAGGAGATAGTTAAATTATTATCCAGGTTGGAGGTAAGGGAATAAGAGTGGGAAGTAAGGCAAGATTTTGGCACTGAAACCAACAAAGGAGATTCCAGAACCAGGGTCCTAATTGGGCCAAAGTCTGGGCTGGTTTTGGAGTCCCAAAGCTGGCTGTCAAATTTAACAGATCCAATGGCAAAGGGGGAGCCAATGTAAGGAGCCAGAGCTAGAGGGAAGCCCATGGATGGAGTGTTGATACAGACTAACAGGGTATGAATAAGGGGGTGGGTGAATAGGGAACAGTTCCTGAGCCAAAGACTGATATCCATGGTTACTTTTCTTAAGGCTTACACGTCTGCTTCACAAGTGTGCCAGGTTCATTGTAAAGGTTGGAAGGGAGGTCACTGGGGTCAGGCAGGATGAGATAAAACAACCAGCTGAATCCCAGAAGGATCAGTTCTAGTTTGGAGCTCTCCCCACATCCTATAAAATGCTGAGGTGTGGGCATAATGGGAGAGTATCAGGAATGGAGTACAGTTTCTAGGCTTACCAAGGACTGGCTACCCAGAGTGGAAATGGTCTCTTTGTTCCCTGAAGCCCAGCACATAGATGGGTCAACTGTCCGACCAAATTTAATGTAGGATGCAAGCATTTTTTGGCAAACATACTCTTTGCTTGATTTGGCCCAGAGTATAGGGATCTTTCTAGACCTTCTTAACATTGCCCATTCCTTCTCCCTACACACACACACACACACATACACATAGTCCTTAGGTCCTGGACCTCAGGGCTGTTTTTCCATTCACTCATTCATTCATTCAAACAATTATTGAAACAGCTATTTTGTGGCAGGTCTGAAGAAACAAAAATAAATAACAATTGGTCTCTGACTTTAAGGAACTCCCATCTTCTAATTCCAGGCTGAGCTACTTTCTTCAACTCCCTTTTGATTATCCAAGGAACAGGTTCTTTCTTGCTGGACTTCACGCCACCCCTTAGGACTTTGAATCCACATTTCTGTTCTGGCAGCTCTTTTGCTTGCTCTTTGGGCTCTGCCTCAGGAACGCATCATTTTCTCTCTATATTCTCAGACCCAGTCTCCTAGACCTTATTTGAAGTCTATTCTTCCAAGATTTGCTACTCTCTAGTCCCGTCTTTTCCTATTAAAGTTGATAATCTCACACTCACTCTATCCATCCTAACGCAGCAACGTATAGCCACCTGGAGTTTAAAGCATCCCACTCAGAGATTCCCCAAACTCTTGGAAGTTCTAGTCCCTACCTCTGCTGCCCCTTTAATTCTCTGTCTCATTTTACCTCAGGAGCATTAAGAAGGACTAGGAGAAGTGAGGAGATGTCCATTGACAGCTGTCCCTCATAGGAAGTAATACCACTTCCTCTTCTGGTGGGTATGAAATTTAATAGAGCAGTTGCTGGGAAAATAATTGTTTGATTAATTAATTAATCTCATTTAGATTTTCTTATTACTGTTCCTATGCTTGATCTAACCTTTTTAAACAAGCACATGAAATAGGTCAGAGATAGAAAGTTGAAACAGAAATATAAGATTTTGAGCTTAAAGAAAATAGGGATGTTCTTTTTTCTCTTTCCTGCGGCACCTGGGAGAGGAAAATGAAGAGAAATAACACTTTTTAAGCACCTCCTGTATGCCAGATGTTTTACATAAGCTTCCCATGTTGATTAAAAAAGAAGAGAGCATGTTCAAGAAGGTCAAGTAATTTACTGAATATTACACAACTAAAAGGTGGTAAATTGAGATTTGAACCAACCCTTTTGTGATGCTGGAACTGGTCCTTTATGGTTCATCATGCTTTGACCTGGATCTAGGATTAGCTACTGCATGACCTTGGCCTTGCTGGCCTCAGCTTCCATATTTGGGAAATGATGAGATTAGACCCAGGCTCCTGAGAACACTTCCAGTGAAAACTCAGTAGCTTGGCTATTGTCAACCCCATAATATCCACGGCTAATATCTTGATGTTGTTTTTTAGGATGTTTTTTTTTTTGAACCCAGGTACATTTAAATAAGAAATGGTTGTCTACACTCTAACCAAATTCCTGATGTTTTGACAATTTTTTGACAATATAAAGCTTCATAGTCTGTCTTGGGCAATACTTTTTTCAGTATGGCACTTGTATGCTTTTGAAGGTGACTTTCTCATCATTCCACCCCTCTGGATATTTAGGGGACTCTCCTAGCATCTCTGAAAAGAGACCTGCATCCAGTCAGATTCAGAAGGAGAAATGGGTTTGGCCATTTGAATAGCAATATGAAATAAAATTGACAGATACTTAATTGTGAAATGCCTCTGCTCTACCCAGTGATTTTCTAAAATAAATCAACAGTTCAGATAATCAAGAGATTAGAGAATCAATGGGAAATTAGAAGGATAATGTCTGTCTCAAAAAAGATGACTTGACACAATGTTCTAATAACTTAGAGCTACCAAAGCACTTTAAAAATTAATGTGAAATCCACCATCGATCATTTTAGATTTTTATGGGCAAGGAACTGCATTTGTATAACTCAATTGCTCAACTGCACGGCAACATTAGGTTTCAGACCCAGAGAAGGGGAATGAGATGAAATGAACACTGACCTTTGCTACTGTTGAAAATGAGAATCAGCATCTCTGGGCTCTTCTTGTTTCACATTGTTCTTAATTGGACAATATTATAGAAATGACAAGAAATGGGACTTGATATTGATGGAAATGGCTTTAACAGATGGGAGTATTTTGACACAATAATTCCAAGGTTTTCTAATTTGAAGGTGGCTGAATAGTATTTTTATAAACTAATCTCTAGAGGAGACATATCCAACAAATGTCTAAAACTGATCTGTAAAATTTCACTGTCCCAGAGATCCAATTACGTGAAAATTCAGGTCATCTAACTATGCATATGAAAAAGACAATTGGTCAGGGATCTAACAGCTTTAGACAGAAATATCAGACAAATCTGAGAATTGTCACCATCATACAGAAGCCACAAATTGGGCTGTCAAAAGCCAGTCCCCTTTAATAATGATCCTGTATATACCAAACACACCTGGATCTACAGGGAGCAGAGAGCCCTGGAAAAAAATCCTAATAAGGTCAGGCAAGAGCTCCAAGTAAGATGCATTGGCATGAACAGACACTGCCGAGGGATTTTAGAATTAAGGTCAGTCAAAAACTGGACCAGACAACCCCCCAAGAAACTAGCCAAAGAACAGTATGTCTGATGCGCTGTGGCCAATCTAGTGTTTGAGGTCCTGCTAATCCCCTTCTGTGAGGCTCAAAGCTCCTACTTTGCTCACTAATCTATTACATACTGCACTGCCCCCCCACATACTCATAGAACATCCCCCCCAACACACACACACACACACAGAAAATAACCAGTCTCTGCCAGGAAAATGGTCACATTAGCAAGGTAATTGTTTACTTGGCCTCCCTTTCTGACTCTTTTTATCTTCATGAATGTTCTCTTCCACTCTTGGGTCCTAAGACCTCATTACTTACTGAGCCTCATTGCAAGAAAAGCAAGCATTGGTCTATATCATTATTATCCTTTGACAGAAATTCATTCACTGATATGAGAAGAGATGTGAACTATGCCCTTCTCCATACCCAACATGTCTTTCTTTGTGAAGGATGCTTTGTCCCATGGGATGGTTATCTAGAGACCATCAGAGCAACTTAGGAGGGCCAAGACCTGAGGAAGTGGATCTTCCCTCTGGGGAAGGCAGGCATAGGGAAAAGGAGTGCAGTGCAAATGAAGTAGTCTTCCAGGTGGAGCATGGGAGCCAACAGGCACAGTAAGGAGCGGGGAGGTTGAGTAGGTGGGTAGGGGACAGCTATAGGGAAGCCAAGTTAGGCAGTGTAGACTAATGTGGGTTTGAATACTAGCTTCAATACTTGCTAGAATATGGGAAATATTGTGCTTGTCCCTAAATTCATTCTGTACCTAAAGATGCCCTAAAAATAAATATTTTAGTTATTTTAGGCTATCGAAAGGGATAATCTACCTGTTATCACTTAGCATGGACCCCAAACATTAACCGTGACCTCTCTCTCAATGTATTGTCTCACTTTGTCTATGTCTTCACTGCTCTGTATTCTTCCCTCTGATCCATCACTTCTACCATCACCACTGCCGCTTCTATCTCCACATCATGGTGATTGCTGGACAGCCAGCTTATAACCTCATGGCTCAAAATTTCTGCTATTACAAACTGCTTGGTGGCCAGGACATCCAGCAGAGTTAGGGAACAGGGTGTAGTTGCTTTAGAACCCATCTGGTATGAGGATTCTGGAGAGGACTGGTGAGATGACAGTAAGTGAAAGAGCAAAATTCCCTCAGAGCTGGGGCTCAAAGGAGTAGTTCAGAAGGGGAGTGATAATAGAATGTACTGTTTTTCAAAAAAATTGCTGCTCTCCTTGGGAAAGCATTATCTTCCCTGCCCTACTGCCTAATCATGAAACTTCCATTGGCCAATGAAATGAGTGGAAGTGGTTGGTGTCACTTCTGCGAAGAAACTGTAGGGGCTACCATGTGGTAATCCATGTTTTCTCTCTGTTTCATGTGCCACAATTACCAGTACTGATCAAGAATAGAGACTACTTCATCCACCTGGGTCCCAGAGCAAAGACGACAGGGAGTAGAACCACACAGCAGATCTATCTATCTATCTATCTATGAATAAACTTCTGTTATTGTAAGCCACTATGATTTTGGGATTGTTATCTTACCTCAGTCTAGCCTAACCTATTACAGTCATATGCCACTTAATGACGTTTTGTTCAATGATGGACTGCTTATATGATGGTGGTCCCATAAGATTAGTACCATATAGCCCAGGTGTATAATAGGCTATACCATCTAGGTTTGTGTAAGTATTCTAGGGGAGGAAGAAATTTTCTTCTACCTTTCTAGGTTCTTCTGGCTGGTGTAAGATTGATATGAGACAGATTAACAGGAGAAAAACAAACAAAAGTTTAATAACATGTGTACATGGGAGAAACCCAGGAAAACTGAGTAACTCACCAAAATGGCCAAAGCTCTCACCTTAAATACTATCCTCAGTGAAAGACAAAAGAAAATGTTGGGGGTGGGGAGAGTCAGGAACTTCAAAGGGAAGGAAGGTAATTCACAGGTAAGTGAAAAGGAGCAAACTCATGGAAAACAAGTGCTTGTTTGGCCACACAGAAACAGAAGAACACAGAGGGGATCCCAACAAACAGGCTTTTCTAGATTCTTCCCTGTCTACCATCTAGTTCATGTTATGCTAAGGTGATAGCTCACTTCCTGAGACAGGTTTTTCCATCTGAATTCTTTTAGGCAGTTAAGGGGGAGGTAACAAGAAAAACTTTCTGAGTCTTTTGTTTTTTAAAAGTAATCAGCCTAAAATAATCTTCACGTTAAAGAAACACATTTTGGGGTGGCAAATTTAGTTCCTCTTCAGTGTACTCTACGATGTTCACACAACGATGAAACTGCCTTATGACACATTTCTCAGAACACATCCCTGTCATTAAACAACATGTGACGGTATACTGTTATAAGACAGTGCCAGGAACAAGGTAATTCTAGCCATTGATGAATAATATTTAGGGTGCATATGTGTGCGTGTTTTCACATGTGTGAGGTAGATTTTCAGATTCTTATTTTTCTTAGTTGCACATCTTCCTTTTGTTCTATACACTCACTCACAGCATGCTTCCTAATTCAACCCTTTTAATGGGAATGTTTTCACAGACAATTTTAAATTGTTACATGAACAACAAATTACAAAGATTGAATATACATGTATAGAGGTTATTCTAATCAAACAAAGCCTGCAATAGAGTTAATCAGGTGCATATTTTAATGCTATGCATAATTTCTATTATACTGCATACAAATTAGTTTCAAATGGTAAGCAGTTCACAAAATGACTATAATCAGTATTACTGTTACAGCCAAACCAAATTAAATTTTTAATTTTTCTCTTTTTACTTGATTATTTCTCCAGCATTTCTCGTCTTTGTTACTGTTGACCTTTTCTCCTGTGCATTGTTCCAAATCCCGTAAACATTTATTTATTGCATTGCATTTCCTCTAAGCTCAGTGACAGGCTGCTTATTATTGTAGTCAGTCTCATCTATACTCATGGCTTTGACTACCAGAACTTGACTAATATCTTCAAAAATCACATCTCCAGCCCAATAGCTCTTATGAGCTCTATGCATATATATATAGATTCACCTCTTCCACCTGGATGTCTCCAAGGCACCCCAACTTCAATATGTTCAAGATCACATTCATGGTCTTCCTCACAAGCTGGTTCTCTTTTCCTCCTCTTTCACTTTCCTACTCCTAATTCATCTTCAACTGCTGTTGATTTTACTCTCCAGACATATATTTTTTTTTCTTTTTGGTGAGGAAGACTAGCCCTGAGCTAACATCATCTGCCACCAATCCTCCTCTTCTCGGTGAGGAATATTGGCCCTGGGCTAACGTCTGTGCCCATCTTCCTCTACTTTATATGTGGGAAGCCTGCTGCAGCATGGCTTGGTAAGCGATGCATAGGTCCATGCCTGGGATCTGAACCTCCGAATTCCAGGCTGCCGAAGCCGAGTGCGCAAACCCAATCACTATGCCACCGGGCTGGCCCCACTCTCTAGATATTTTTATTCTATTATCTTATTTATAGCTATGTTTTTGCCACCCTAGTCCAAGTTATCATCATCTCCAGTCTGAAAGAGCCTAACTAGTCTCCTTATATCTACAATGTCCCTTCCAATTTATTGACCACATTGCACCTAGGGTGATTTGTATTAAAGTACAAATCTGATTATTTGACCTCATTGTTTAAAATCCCTAAGTTGTTTCCCATTGCTCTTATGGTAAAGACCAAAATGTTCAATATGCCATAAATCTACCTGAAGTGGCTATCTGTTACATCCCCTCCCTCTCTCCCCCTTTCTTTCCCTCTTTACTTTCATAAATGCCTCTCCCCAATATGGTGGGTTATCTGTCACTTGGCTCTATCTTCCCTACATTGGAGGAGTGTGACCCAACCTGGCGCATCAGAGTACTCCAGGGATTGGTTCAGAGTTGGGCATTATATCCAAAGTATGGGTCAGTGCCTATTTTGGCAATTAATATGAATCCTAGGAGAAGGAGGACCTGCTCAGAGGTCTCAGGTCTGCCTCTATGGTCAGTATTTTCTACCATGTGGAGGAAGCCTGCCTGAGAATGGAGCTAATGAGGAGGAAAAGTGAGTCAAGAGATGAAGAAAAGAGACAGATGACTGGTGACATTTGTTTGGGCTGGTGCTGGAAACCAATGCCAGATCTTGGACTTTCCACTCACAGGAGTCAGTATACTCCTTTTTGATTTAGGCTAATTTAAATTGAGTTAATACCATAACTAAAAGAGTCCTTCTTATTCTTTGTTCTATAGCCATATTACCTCCCTCACCTCACACCAAGTTAATTCCTTCAGAGCTTGGTGTAAACATTACTTCTTTAGGAAAGTGCTCCTTAGTTCTCCAAACAAGACAAGGTATCTATGCTGTGGTCACTCATATTACTTTTTTCCATTTGTAAATACATATCCATTTGTACATTTATGTATATGATTACATGATTCTTCTCTATCTCCTCCAAGTGACTCTAAGCTCCATGTGGGCACATTGTGGTGCCCTCCACCATGTGCTTGGTGCCTTGCACAGCACCGGACAATAAATATTCGTTGAATGAATGAATGAATGAACAGAGAATAATGTCAGGTGTCAGGTGCTATGCTAAGCACTTTTACATACATCATCACATTTGAACTTCACAACAATCTAGTGGCAAATGCTCTGTGACCCATTTACAGATGTGGAAGCTAAGGCATGGATACGTTAAGAAACGCTGTCAAATAAATATAAAGAGAGAGATCCAGGACATAAAATAGGTCTTGTTCAAATGCAGAGTTCCTTTTCTCAGGCCATCTTCTAGGGGGTCTCTTAAATATCTATTTGTACTCTCTCCTTTCCCTACTAGATGCTTATCTCGACTCTAATTCCTACAGTATTTTAGTCTCTTCTATCTTTTATATAAATTGTTGGTTCACTAGGTTTAATGTTCCAGGAACATTTTCAGCCTTATCTAGAATATTTGAAACACACCCGCTTCACCCCAACAAAACTTTCAAGATCTGGAAGAAACAACACCTTTTAGAGCAATGGCCCTGGTTTGGGGTTGTAGGGGAAGGGCCTGCCTTCAGATTCTTCATATTTTTCTGTATTAGTCAGTGACTTTCCTGTCTACTCCTAAAACTGACCATGAGTAGAAGAGAAAAGAGGTGAGGGAATGAGAGAGATTGAAAAAGAGGAGAAGACAGAACCCACCTATGACATTGAACTGGAATCCCTGAAGCCTTCAACATTTCAAAGTCCTTCCCCACTCACAGTGCCTCCAGTGGCCCAGCGTTTTGATAATCCGCACATTGTAGTGATCTGATAATATGCATTAATGGCAGAAGTTCAAACCTAGTAAAGTGATGCTAGATAGCTCAGCGGATATTGATAATCTACTTTGCACCCTGTACTCAGAACTATAACTATATGTGTAGATTAAATATCCAGGCTCAAAAGAGACTACAGAAAAGAAAGAATTCCAGAGATTTTTAGATATTTCCAAAAAAGGCCTACAATAGGGCTACTTAAAGAAACCAGCCTCCAAATTCTTTGTTACTAATGGGTGACAAGTTGGGGAGCTTTCACCGAAGGGTAGATCAACACACTGCTTCACTAGCTGAGGCAGTCTTGCTATAAAGAAAATGTCAGCCGAACCAAAGTGTGTGTAATGACGTATTTGATGCTGGCATAAGCTTTTATCTTGTCTCAAATAGGTAATAAATTCATTGGCTAGCACTGGTCTCTAATCGTACTTTGAGTAGCTATGGCCTTGAAAAGTGGTTAGCAACACTGGCTGCATATTAGAAGCACCTGGAGGAAGTCCTGGCCCACCGGGTGCCGATGGGGGGACAGTAAAGGTTTTGGGTATTTAAAATAATAATAATAATAATATATCAATTATAATATACCAATGCCCAGATGACTTACCTGGAGATTTTGATTCAGTGAGTTTGGGGTGACATTCAGTATGTTTTAGCATTTCTCTGGGGGATTCTAGTGGGCAACCAGGATCAAAATCCGCGGGCTTAATTGTAGCAGGACTGGAAGACATGTGAGTTCCTAATGCTGACCTTTGGCCAAGTACTGAGAGCTAAGTGTAGTTTCCATAGCTGGAGGAGCTTATCTTTCAAAAGACTTCTTGCTTCTTGGATCTTTTATTAGCCATTTAGCGGAAGGAAATAGAACTGAAGAGAGTTACTAAGAGATAGGTGACACGCATGCGGGGAGGAACACCTACAGGCTGTTTGGAATTTTAGGCTTTAAGAAATCCAAATTTAACAAAAGAATTGGTGGATGAGATGCTACTCCATTGCACAGGCAGAATGACACAGAGGAGGCTGTTGAAGGACAGAAAAAACCTGTCACAATAGCCCTATTTTATTCCTTCCTCCTCCACGGTCATTTACTGAGAAGGATGGAGCTATTATTGACACCAAAAGAGAGAAAAGTAAGGATTTGGGAGGGAAAGACTATAAATATGGCAGTATGGAGAACAAGGGGGGATCTGTCATCTGTTTAAAATACCTAAGTTCAGAGTTGAGCCTGGAAAATATGTAGTTCAGAGTCAAGGAAAGGATGGAGCAGACCGCCAATTGTTCAGGCCATCCATCACTCTAGCCATACAAGCTCCCAAAGCACCAACCGTTGTTCAACTCACCCAGTAAATGACGATGGAGTTCAAAGATAAACCTTACAAACGTTTGTAGTGCAACTGGGGGCTCTGCTTAATATTGATATCCCTCGGACCTTGCCTTCCAGAAAACCTTATTTTGGAGGCCAAACTGATCCCCCTTGCAGCACTATGTTGCCCACAGTCACTGCCTTGCTTCCTCCCCAGCAAACATCCCCAAACGAAATGTCATAGCATTTTTGTCCTTTGCATACTCATCTACTGGCTTATTAAGAGTATTTTTATATACTGAGTATATTAATATAGGTAGCATAGCATAATGGAATATGTATAAGCTTTAGACACTGGCCCTTTAACTTGCAAATGGGACCTTGGGTAAATTAATTTACTTCTTTGAACCTTGGTTTCCTTGTTTGTAAAGGGTATAATAATCTCCATCTCTTTAGGATAGTTGTAAAGATTAAATGTGAGCTCAAGTCAGCTATGGAACAAGCTGAATTCGGTAGGATGCAAGTAGGAAGCAACTGTATTTTTCATTAACATCGCCTTTTAGATCTGATCCGCTGAAACTCCCTTTCCCACTCCTCAATAATAGTTCAGGCAAAGTTTATAGCTATTCTTGTCACTTGCTGGCATTTAAAAACAGTGTCATCAAAGAAATCCAGCCCAGTGCTGGAATCAAATCTTCAATTTCTCACACAGTTTGAAGCATTGCCCTCTCTCGATCAGGCCACACCAGACTTTAGAAACTTGTCCTGCCCCCTTCCCCAGTGCTCTGTGGCTTCTGAATCCTTCAGGATTGTGATGGGGAGAAGATGGAAAAGGAGAAAACGTTTTACTTAGTTGTCCAGTTTTGGGACTTTCTGTGTGACAGACGCTCAAGTGCTGGTGCCGTCTTTTGTGGGGTGCTTTGTGAACTCTTCAGAGGACCAAATAAAACACCACAAAACAAGGAAATGAATGGTACATGCAAACTCTAAAAGACTGGTGTATGGATTTAAACAAAGCCTGCAATGATAGATTTCTGTAGACCTAGGAAGAACATTTGCCCACTCTTTACATAAAAAGTTCTTATGAAATATTTCAGATATACAAATGTACATTTGCTTTCTCTTTATTTGCCAGTCTCCTTTGTTATAACATATATATATTCGTTTCCTTGTCTCTCTTTTTTTGTTGGTGTTGTGGTAGAATGGCAATGATCACCACCATCCATTTCTAGATCTTTTTCACTTTCCCAAACTGAAATTCTATAGCCATTAAACACGAACTCCTCATTCTTCTCTCTCCCTTAGCCCCTGGTAAGCACAATTTTACTTTCTGTCACTATGAATTTGACTGCTCTAGGTATCTCATATACATGGAATCATATAGTGTTTGTCCTTTTATGTCTGGCTTATTTTGCTTCGCATAGTGTTTGCAGGGTTCATCCATGCTGTAACATGTATCAGAATTTCCTACCTTTTTAAGGCTGAATAATATCATGTTGTATGTACACACCATATTTTGTTGATGCATTCATGAGTTGATGGACATTTAGGTCATTTCCACCTTCCTTGCCTTTTAAATGCCATTTCAGATAAAAAGTCCACACCATGAGTAATCATCAGCTGCTGGAGATATTTTGTCAATGGAGGATTCTTCTTTCTCTGGCCCACCTCTTTCTCCATTCTTCTATGTGGTTGACAAGCATTGGGCAGTGGTTTGACCCCTGTTCTTTGGGAACTGCTTACCCTCAGGCAAGGTTCCTGGTAACCCATGCTTCTTCTCAGTGTACCTGCTCCCCAAACCCCACTCTCCAGCCAGATCAACACTTGATCTGCCAGTCACTGGGCATTGAGAGCTGGGTCCTGTCCAGCAGGAATGTCCACAAGGACCTGCTGCAATGCTGCCCATCCTGAGGTATGGCGGCCCTGGAGTGGCAAGTCCTTGGGCTGTGTTTTGCTCCCTGGAATAATTCTTATGCTTTTCTTGGTTTTGTCTAGCCCAAAGAGGTTTTTTGACTTACAACCAAATCACTTGATTAATGTCATCTGTATTCTCTTTCTCACTTTCCCTTTCCCCTACATGTTTTCTTCTCAGATTTATCCTCCACTGGCAAAGGCATCCACCAGTTCTACTCAGGACTATTTTAGCCAACATCCCTTAGGGCTAAAGGGATTGTAAACTCCAGGCTAGACTTTTTAAATTCAGCTGACTGTTGTTTTCCATCCTGGCTCCCTTCTAAGCCCTGGGTAATTTAAGCTGACTCTCTGGCCTCCAAAGCCGGGAGACATAGTACATCCAATCAGGCATTTATAGTGAAAAATACTCATGGTTCTCAGATGGTGGTATATAAAATCCTGGAGCAAATGTCAACAGACTGGGCGCATGATCAGCTTTCAGAAACCATAATTTTCTGTCACGTTTTCAGCGAGTTATGCCTCTGAAGCTCATACTCCACGTAGAAAAGCAGAACACATGCAACATAATTCATGCCTAGTGACTGGACGGCTCAACCCTAAAAGGTGTCTGGAGGTTTCATTCTCTTTTCTGTGGGTTGGATTTTGTATTTCAACTGCTTCTTTAATTTCAACTTTCTTCAGTTTATGAAGGGATTTATCCTTCCCTTCAATTCCCCCTAATGGTTTAGTAGTTTAAGACCTTTGTTCTTGCTTGCTTTATTTTTTTTAATCCCTATGAAGGATGCATCAAAACAAAGACCAACTCTCAGCTTTGGCACTTTGGGAACCGAAAATCTGGTGGGTCACTGGGCTATGATCTTCTCTCGGCATTTTCTGTAGGGGATGCAGTGAGCTCGACAGTCAGCTTCTTTCTCCACTTTCTTCATTGATCTTTTGCAGGAAATGCATCAGTCAGTCTTTAAATCCCCTGTTTCTACCAGCCCGTGGTGGTTTCCTTTATTGGGATGTTGTGCCTTGTGCCCATGAGTTCTGCATCTGCGAATTCAACCAACCACAGATTGAAAGGCCTACGATGGTTGCGTTTGTACTGAACATGTACAGACTTTTCTTGTCAATATCCCCTAAACAATATGGTATAACAACTATTGACATAGCATTTACATGGAGGATGTGCATATGTCATATGTAAGTACTATGCCACTTTATATAAGGGACTTGAGCATCTGGGGACTTTGGTATCCACGAGGGGTCCTGGAACCAATGCCCTGCAGATACCGAGGAACGACTATTTGCTAAGACTGGAGGGACGAAGTCTGCATGTTAATAATAATGGTAATACTTCCATTTATTGAGCATATGCTTGTGCTGGATATTTTACATGCTGGAGCTGTAAGCCCTACCTGCAAGATGGGATTTTCTTATCCCTGCTTATAGACGAGGAAACTGAGGCTCACAGAAGAGGTTAATAGATTTGCCTAAAATCACACAGCTAGGAAGTAATGGGGCAAGGTTTTAAACTCAGAGCTTTTAACTCTGACTTAAAAAATACAGGGGTGGCATGACGTGTGATCAACAAGGACTGGTCCTTTAAAAAATATCTTAGGACTCCCACACCAAAAGGCCCAAGGAGGGATATGTTCACTGTTCATTGTGTGGGTGTGTCCTGGGACTTCACTGTGCTCTCAGTCCCCCACTATTTACCCACAGGCTGCCCTTGAGCTGCGTCTACAGGGTCTATGAGCTGAGACTGAATGACGTCACAGCTGTGCTGCTCACACACCGGGGGGGGGGTCAGTCCACTGCCCTGTCTCTGATTGCATGCAGGCCCCCAGCTGACTCTGTTGCTGTTTTGTAAGCCTTATTACTGTAGTCGATCCAAATGGAAATTTAGACATATCTCTGTTATAAAATAATTGATCACAGAAAAGAATTGAATTCAGTGAGTGGCTTTGAGCTCTCACAATAGCAAGGTTAGAAAAAAATTCCAATTCTGTTTGGAAACAAACTCCAGTTTCTGTCAAAATTACAAATGACTTACATTCATACCTTTCGGGAGTCATGTGAGCTGAATCTCAAGAAGAAAATGTGATTCATCTTATGTGAGTGTGGCATTTGCCATGAAGATGCCCTTCATGCAAACCTGCAAGGATTGTCAAGCAAAGGAACAGAGAACTGCTTAGGCAATTATTTTAGCCAACCTTTTTTCCAGGCTTTTCAGGTCTCTAACACTTTCCTAATCGGTACCCAATGGCTCATTCTCTGTCTGATCTCCCAGAACTTTCTGGTGATCAACACATCCTCCTTAAAACTCTCTCCTCCAGTTGGTTTCTGTGACACTGCAATATTCTGAGATCTTCTTCATTGCCTCTGCATTATGATTTCTTTGTTCTTACACCTCCTAAATGACAGCATTCTCCCAGGTTCTGTCCCAGGCTCCCTGGGCTTCTCTGGACACACTCTATCCTCTGGCTAGCACATGGACTCCCACCGCCTAGAGCATCCTCTGCCCTGAGGGTCAGACCTCCACTTCCCAGCCTCTGCTCCTGACTTTCCCGATGTCTGAACTTCACCTGCTCTGGAATTCATTTATGCTCCCTTCCCTCTATCTTGCTGGATACTTGTTATTCTGCTGGCCACTGCTGATCCCAGGTCTGACCTAGCCATCATCAATTGTCCAATGCCTTCCTTAGACTACCATCTTCTTTTTGCTGCACTAGACTCATTCCAGAGCCTGCAGATGGGTAACTCCTACTGTGTGCATTCATCTAGTTCCAGGTCATGGGTGCTCTGGGTCCCCCTCCCAGCCATGCCTGAGAGGTGATATTCTCTACTAGATGCTGAACTCTTGTTGGACATTGCAGTCTCTGTAATACCTAGCACACTGTCTTGCACGTAGTAGATTCTCCACAAATTGTTCAATTTAATTAAACAAATACTCAGCAAATTGAATTGAAGCTGGTATTCACTGCATCAGTATAACACTAGGTAAAGGACATAGAAGATTCCAGAAAGAAATAGAAAAGAATGGGAAATTTACATTTACTATATTGATAAGAAACTGTCACTTAAATGTCTGTGGAAGGTAATTCATTCATTTGGGTGGAGAAGTTTTTGAATCTGTGTTTACCATGTGAGAATATGAAGATAAAGACAGATCAAGTATGTCACACCCTTGAATTCGTATCTTTTTCTCATTCATAAAATTTGTCTTTAAGCCTAAATTAAGTATAACTACAAGATTAAATTATTAACTGTGTAAAAAGCATCTTTCAATAACAGTGTCCCCTTTTCCTCTGCAGGATTCTTCTGGGCAGGTTAGGGGTTGACATTTTATACCACACAGTATAGCAATTATAATCTAGCACCTTTTCTTGTCATCGTTTTCCTGAATAAGTTTGGTTTCCCATCATTATCTGCATGATCACCGAGGACTGGGCCTGCATTTTCCTGCTTTTGCACAACCCCAGCCAGAGCTAGACCAAGATGCAGACCCAGACAGGCTAATAATCTGGCATTCTTTCAAACTGATATTCTCTAAACATTTAATGGAGGTCAGGATAAACTGATTTTCTATTAGCATATATATTATCCTGAAACAAATTCACTAAATCATTTCCCCCAGCAGAAACAGTCAATGTTGTGAAAACAATTCTATAAAAAACACTTTTCTATAGTTTTGTTCTCTTTTCAGCTCTCATTTGTGATTTCCTGAAGCAGATGTGTCTTCCTTGGGAGACATATTAAAGGATTTGAAATGTTGTGTAAAAATAAACCGTTTGTTTTTGCTAAATAGTTCTATGTCATGCATGATACAGTTTTCAAATATTGCTGAATCTGAGGGTTGATCTCAGGCAATTGTCGGTGGGCTGGTTTGGTGTTGTTGCTGCTCTATGCAACCTGCAAAAAATGCTCAGCAGAGACATGTATGCCCTGGTGAGGATAAAATTTTTTAAACTTCATTCTAGGACACTGCCTAGATCAGCAGCAATGGAACCAATTTACATCTCCTTGGTTATGTGGGATGCCATGTGTGGAAACTGTTGCCACATTTCCAATATATTTCAATGATGCTTTAGTGTCCATGGAAGATCGGCACCCTCTCAGCTGGCCTGCTTCTTGAATCTGGCCCTAACTCCTTCCTGGGGCTCACTTCTGCATTCATTCCTCCTTCTGGCCTGACATTCTTTTTCTTTCTACTTGTACTTTGGTTTTTCCTTTCTCTCACACCTCATTTTTAGTTCATCAGCAAATCCTGTCCTTTGCATCTTCAAAATATGTCCAGAATCTGACTTCCCTGCTACAACCTTAATCCAGGCCACCATCTTCCCTGCTGTGTGATGCTGCAATCACTCCCAAGCCTGTCTTCTCATTTTCTTATACGTCTCCCACACCACATTCTTTGCTTCACGTAGCAGCCAAAGCTATCTTTTAAAAAAGTTTTTACGAATGTCTGTAAGACCCTCTGTGGTCCAGATTCAGGCTGCCTTTCCTACCTCCATCTCAGTCACACTGATCTTCATGCTATTCTTCCAACACACCAAGCGTGCTACTGCCTCAGAACAGTACATTCTGTTCCCTCCTCCTGGAACACTCTTCACCCAGAATATTTTAATGAAGTAGTTCCATGCATTTTATTTTCATTAATTCCTAAGCCAATTCACATGTCTTATCCCCTCACTTCATTCAAAGTTTTTTTCAAATGTCACCTCCTCAGAGCTGTCTTCCATGGTGATTTTATCTAAAATATCAATTCCCATCTTTTCTTTCTCCCTACTCTGCTTTATTTTTTATCATAGCATGTATCAAAGAGAAATAATATATACATTCATTTCTTATATATGACATATATTTCTTAAATAAGTTATATATATATAACTTCTCTCCCCCACATGCTCTTAACTAGTATCCATATGGGTAGAGAATCTGTCTGCTTTATCCACCACCATATGAATGATTTGCACAGAGGTTCATCTCTCCCTGGATCTTCTCTTTCTCCAATTTTCCTTCTGGCTAAACTCCTCATTCTTAATATCTCAATTTATTTTTCGCTTCCTTTGGGAAACTTTCTCTAGAACAGAGCTAGGTCCACGGGTTCAAAGAACACGCTTTACAATCCTTATCATGGCGCTCACTAGATTGTACTGCAGTTTTCTGCTTCTCAGCTGGGCAGCCCACAAGCCAGGCTTTCTGATGCTTGGGTGTGCTTGCCTCTGAGCCATTCCCCCTGGAAGAGGCCAGAGAAGAGCTCCATCTTTCTGCTGCTGGGAGGAGACATTGTCTTCCCCTTCCCATGAGACAGGAAGTGCTGCCTCCATAGTCTCCTTTGTCTGTTGCTGAAGAGCACCTTTACAGGAACTCCCTGATGGGGTTCAGCTTCCAACAGCCAGAAAAGCTGAGCTTTGTCTACTATCCTGCAGTGACTGTCATGGGAGAGCCTGCAAAATTGTGGGGAGCAATAAACACCACTGAGCTGTGAAGAGGGGGAAGAGCTGCATGGATAACAACCCCGCAGCTGCCATCACGACTTAGATTAAAGCAGAAGGAAACTCCAGTCGTTTTTCAGTCTGTCAGTTTTTCTATTATACTCAAGACTGAGCATGAAACACTCATTATAACACGTCCTTATTGATTCAACTGATGAAAATATATTGGTATTAATAACACGAAACTCTAAGGCATTGGGGATAATAAAACAATTGATTGCAAGTATAATGTGTCTCAGAATATTTTTATGTTGTAGTTCTGTGCATTTCATTTCCATTAATTGCTAAGCCAGCAAGTAGGTGATTTGGGCATTGCATCATCAAGCTATATAACCATTTTTATTTGGTACTTATATGATTTTCCAGAGGAAATAGTTTGATTGGTTGTTACCAACAGAGTTTAATTTGAGACAAAATGAAAAAATCTGTTGAAAATTACTAACTCACTGATGAAAGGCATGGAGCTGGGGTTTCAAATGGCTTAAATATGGTCATTAAAAATAATCTTCTTTGGGGTATTTTTAATATTGTGTCCTCTTAGGAAGTTTCAAAAACAGATCCTCCTTTGTTTTTTCTGGGATCTAACTTAGGTCCTTGTCTTTTGATAATCAGATTATTACGAAAAGGCATAGGAAATAGAACATTTTATTATGGATTGTATTCTGTGGCTACACTTTTGTCTTCAGAAACATTTCTTGTTTGATATTTCTTTGGTTCATATTACTCAACAAGAGGTTATTTTCTGCTTCTGGCAAGATTACCTCACGAAGATGTATGATGTCAAAATATACCATTTTTTAATGCGTTGCACAAAATAATTATAAAAATTATGGAAATTTTAAAAGAAAAAAATCTAAATTCTATTGACCTCCAATCAACTACTCTCATTTTGCCATATTGTTTTTATTTCTATGCCTACATATTTAGAATGTCTTATATGTTTAGAATACATATTTAGAATGGCATTCACAAATTTTGTATTTTGTTTTATCCTCTTATTTTATCACATTTTCTTGTTTTTATATTAATTTTACAATGGCTGCATAATGTTTCCTACAGTTCTAGAGTCATCGCTTCCATTTTCATCTTATAAATAATACTGCAAGGGAAATATCCATGCCTACATGTTTTTTGACTATTTCATTCTTTCCTTAAGATATGCCTATGAATAATTTTACTGGGTCAAATTGTATGCACTTTCTTTAATCTCATAAAATATGTTTCCAAATTACTTTTCAAGAGGGTTGAACAAATTTAAATTGCCCCATCGGTGTATCAGATACTAGTTTAAAAATATTTTGATCAGGATTATGGATTCTCACTTAAAATACTTGTTAATGTAGTGTGTGAAAAACAATACCCCATTTCTGTTTGTGTTTTTGGTAGTTCCAGAGACTATTTTCCTAAATGTTTAGCAATTTTGTTTCTTCTTGTGTGAATTGTCTTTTTACATCCTTTTGTAATTTATCCTTTGGATCTAGATACTTTTCTTGTCAATTTCTATGAACGTTTATGTTTGCTGCAAATATTTTCTTAGTCTTTTGTTTTCTTTTGTATTATAGTTATGTTACTCTTTATTGGGGCTTTAAATATTTATGCAATGGAATCTATTGATTATTTCTTGTTTACTATCATTATTCCTCTAAAGAGGGATACAATTTTCTTAATCCTATGGTCTGTTGGTTTTCTTTGATTAGAATTTTATATTCACCTCTTTAATCATGTAGAATTAATTTTGTCAAACGGGTGAGATGATTATTTTACATTATGTACTTTTATTCTCACATCAATTATTAAACAGCACAAGATCATTTAAAATGCCCTGATGGCAGTATAATAATTTTGAAGCTCATTTGATAATATGCCTTGTTGAGTCGGGTAGTATTCTAGGCATAAGGAAACAAAAAATGAAAATGGCGCTATTTTAGTCATTAAGGAGCTCAGAGTTTAGGCAAGGAAAGAGGTCAGGGAACAGCCTATAAATAGCAACATTCTAGTATTTCACACTGACCCCTGAGTCACTATGCTGGGAAACTAAACTCTGTTCTCTTCTTGTTCCTATTTCCTTCGCTTTTTGTCACACTCCTTTGCTCTGCCCTGTTCTGTTTGTTCTCTTGCTCTCTGGCTTGCTTTCTCTTCGTCTACCTCTCTCTCCTTTTCCCTCCTTCCCACTTTTCTCTTTCCCCCCACCTTCCCTCTTCTCCCTTCTGTCTTCTTCAGCGCTTCTTCTCTCTTCTTCTAACCTCCCTCTCTCCTCCTCTAACCTCCCTCTCTCCATCTCTCCTTCACCCATGCCTCCTCCAGAACAAAGAAATTTTGTCTCTTCCTGGGAAGACATGCATTTCTAAATTAATTGCAAGGCATTAGTCAAAGCATGGGCTTAGGAGCTAAGCGGACTTAAATTCAAATCTTGGCCTTATCTCCACCAGTTGTATCAACATAAGCAATTGCAGGAAGTCCTTACTTTGCACAGTTCTGATATGCATGAATTTAAGTTACCACAGTTTAGTTAAATAATACTAGTCCTTCAACAACACAGTTCAAATTTAAGTTACCTCGGTATATTGACTGTGAGTAACTGCATAGCTTACAAACTTCACTAAAGCTTCTCAGTCCATAAATCACAGTGTGAATAACAGAGGAGCATCATGGTCAGTGACCAGTCACATCACTTCTTTCAATGTCTGTGGGTGACTGGTCTCTATGCATCTCTTATTCAATTTACACACAGATGGCAAAGTATGTAGTTGTGTTGCCTTCTTGTATCCCAGTGATAAACTAATATGAGTTTTACAAAAATGAATAGTCAAAAGAAGAAATTGACCAACAAAGATGAATGTGTGGCAAAGAAACAAAAGTGGTATCACTGGAAATGAAATTCAAACTGAGCATAAATGGAGTTATAGAGAAAGAACTGACCTTGGGAATATCGACACTGCCACGATCCGACAGACCCCACGTACGCAGCCTGAGGAACTTAGTGAAAGTGAATTTATGGAGAGAAATGAGGAAAGTGGTTGGGACGAAAAGGATGAAGATGTCCCAGGGGAAGTGATGTCAGCAATAAACATCACAATAAAGGAACTCTTGAAGAGTAAAGGATGAAATATTGGAAGTTCATCCAAACATAGAAAAGAATCTGACAATTTGCGAGGCCTAGAAAAGATGCTCACTCTGTGTCATAAGTTACATGACAAGAAGAAAGCAAGCACTGTTCAGATTACTCTTGATACTTTTTTTCTAAAGAAATAAAACACTCCTATTCTCTTAAATTATAGTATAGTAAATAAATACTAGTTTTACTGTTTTTTATTTCCCTATACATTTATAACAGACAGTTATAGAGTCCTTAACCTTTCGAAAAAAATTTCTTAAAGGTCACAGAACAATGGTAATGTTTTCTATTGATTATTAAGATTATTTTGCCAAATTTCTTGTATGGTCATTTTCATGGCCCCGAACTAGTGTGCAAAGTGGTAACTGCCTATTCTTAACTTCGCTAAACTTTATTTCTCTCTCTGGGAAATAAAGGCAAATGGCTGTGAGGGTTAAATGAGATAATGCATACAAAGTGCTTGGAGCAGCTGGAGCTTGGTAAACTCTCAATAAAAAATAGCTATTATTAATGTTAATATTATTACTATCAACCAACAAACAAAGCAATATGGCATAATTCTACCACATTGGTTCAATGAAACTTTTATTGTTTAAGCCAGACTGCTTGTGCAAAATATCAGAATTAAATGAGAAAACATAACAGTTCAATAGTAAAAAAGTAAATATTTTTCTAGCCGTCAAGAAACTGTTCCCCACCTTCAAGATGCCTCACTCTGAAACAATCACATTGTCAGTCTTGACAATAAAATAAAGTGCTCAAATTCGCTTTCTTGGACTTGACTGCAGTACTAATTTCAGGAAGTTCAAATCTTTTTTGTTCAAATTCTATCATTTCATTTCTGTTTTCTTTTTGTATCAAGAAACACCAGTATGGAGGAGCCCAGAGTGATTATTAGAAGAGTGGTGCATTGTGGTGAGTGGGAATTTAATCAAATATCACTCTACAGTATTTCTACAGAAGCTCATAATTGTTCTCTGGTTGAATTGTGCCCACCTATTTATAAAAACAGGGATTAATAAACACAAGGGAGAGGGAATTTCTTTAAAATCCACATCACTTTAGCCATTGTTGTCAGACATTTTTTTCCTCACATTTTTCATAGCAAAGTAAACATGGTTGATTTAATTTTTTAATGCTTTCTCTAACTTTAGGCTAAAACCATTACTCAGAAATAAAAAAGCAATGCAGCTTTCACAAAGCAGGAAGAAATTTAGAGCATTCATAAAGGTTCAAATTGAATTAAAACCAAGTGGTTCCCCATTGCCTATGACCAAGTCTAAATGACTGAACACGGCACTAAGGCCTCTCCTTTTTGGTACCACCTTGCTCATCGAACCTCGTCTGATACTCCATCCTACATTTCAGCCACATTCATGTCCTTCCTGTCCTCCAAACAAGGTTCATTTCTCCCTCAGTGTCCTTACTGTTGCCTTCTCTTGCCTCAAATGACCTTCTCTTTCTTCTTTGTCCAAATGATGCCCACTCTTCAAAGTCCAGCTTAAGCCTCATCTCCCATTGAGGTCTTCCTCACTGCTCCATTCATCATCAACTTGGACTTTCTCTGACCTTCCCTAGCACCTATGGTCCATACCAGTGTCCTTTGACACTGAGTGTTTCAAGGATGGGTCATATTGCTGAATCCTAGTTTGAGTTACTGGAGGGCTGGCAGCCTACTGTATATTTCCATTTAGCTCACAGCTAGTTATGCGCACAGTTTGCTAGTGTAGCTCCTTGAAGGCAGAGGTACTGTCTTGTCCATCTCTGTATTCTATAGTGCCTAGCATATAGTAAGAACTCAATAAATAATTATTAAACAAATGAAGAAACAAACAAATATAACATTTAAAAAATACTTTTCAACCTGATGTTTTCTCTCGTCATGAGGAAACATGTCTGCTCTAATCATTCTAAAAATATCCATTCTTTATCTCTTTTCACAGTGTTTCTGGGAGACAAATATGTCAGAGGGGTATATTAACAACCTGGGGAACCATTGCATGGCATATCACTAGTCCCTTTGTGTGACACAGGAGACTAGTATTCTCCTTAGACAGGTTTACTGAGCCCTGAACCACAACATAGCCAATTTTTATTTTAAATTACTTTAAGATATTGCACAATCAATTGAAATGTGAAAAATGCAATCAAACATAATTTTGTTCTACACAATAAAAATAACTAAGTGAAATATATATATATATATTTTTTTCTGAATTGATTAGCTATTTTCATATCATGTAGACATAGCATAAGCACTCTCCAATCAGCTAATTCGAGATGACATTATCATTCTAAAATTACAGCGGTAAAATGAACAAAATCAGTAAGCTGCAATGTCTTTGAAAGACAAATGAGTTTTTCTGTAAGTGTATATGCATGTACTATAAATATACATACACATATACATATATATTATATATATTTTGCGTATAAACATGTGCCTGCTAACACAATCTGCTATACAATGTCTCTTGAAAATACTATGTACATTGATACAAGTAAAAACAAACCACAGGGAAAGAAAATTTAAACTTAAGATGTTTGATATTCAGAAGAGAGTGGCAGATAGACTAAGATTTAAAAGTTCAAAAATCGATCCCTGAGGGATCCATGGGTGTGGTCATTTGAATGTTCAGAGGAGAACAGGTAGGGGATGTCCAGGGTAGAAGGCTCAGTCAGGTCCAATTTTTCAATCTTTCTCACTTTAATAGGTTTAAACTGACATCAAAAAGGAGAAGAGAGAGGCTCTTTCAAGTTTTCCTGAGTTAAATATGTCTGCATTAGTGGCATTGCATTTGATGGACCAATAAAGTGAAACTACAATCAGATACAAATCTTGTCATAAATTCTACTTTGTCCTAAAAGGTTTTCAACTTGCCAATCAGTCAAATCTACTTAAATGATGGCTGCCAGCCATTTTACATACATGTCAACTGTAGCTGAATCATCCAGCTGTGGCCATCCTCATGCCAGGGTGATTACACCAGGTGCCTTGCCGGATCTTTGTCAAGGGTCTTACCTCACTGCCTTGAATGTCCACCAGATGCAGGCCACAGGGCTAAGCTTGCAGGGGTAACTCAAGAAGGGGAAGATATCTTTACTTTGCTCAATCATAACAGAGTGGAGGAGACAGATCACACTGAAACAGAATGTCCATCTTGATCAGAAAAATGAAAGAAAGAAAATGACCCTGTCTTCTCTTTCACTTCTTGGTTGTCTGTGCATATGAGTGTGTAAGTTTCAAAGAGACACTGCTACTATTCTAAGACACTTGCAGGACAGCCTTACGCAAATATACTCATAATGCCTTTTCCTTTCTATTTTCCTTTGCGGGGAGCTATTGGAAACAAGCATCTCTGATTTATAAGGCCATTTCAGGTACACAGAACACAAAGTCATGAGATCTAACACTGTTAGATAGTGTCCTGAGCACGTTTCATGAGAGAGTGCTAAGCTGCTTCGCAGGTCAAACTATTAATCACCCTGCTACGACCATGCTCAGGTAGGAGCAAACTGGAATTCTGAAACATTCCCAGCAATTCTTGAGCTGTCACTTGGCATGAGTTCCTATTTATCCAAAGGAAATCCATCAGAGCTTAAACTCATTCGTATTCACTTGGTGCATTGCAGTTCTCTAGCGAGGCAACGGCAGCAGGGAACTGCATACAACGCTCTTTTCAAAAACTGATTATAATTCAGGGGTGGCGGTGAATATTCTTACGGAGCATAAGAAATAACAGCAATAACCTTTCTAATTACAAGGAAGACTAATGCATTTACTAAGGAAATCACTGGAAAGAATGGCTGAGTTGCTCCTTGTGGCTATAGCTTCTCAGAAAGAGTAGTTATAAAGCACAAGGCTCTTTGCTGGTGCGATAGAACTGTTTGGGAGCTTGAGGGAAAGAGTGCCCAGCCTGAATGAAATTCTGAGTCCAGTGAACAGTCTTGGAATGGAAATATGCACCTAGAGTTTGAAGTCTGGCAACCTGCCAGGACTAAGTGGAGACAGATCCCAATTCTAAGGTGGAAAACCAGCCAGAGAAGAGCCAGAGTTCTCAACTAGTTCTCCGAGGCAAAGGAGTATCTTGTCCCTTTAAAGTTGTGTGACCAAATTTTAATTAATGCATAAAATTTACTTTTGCTGCAACCAAATGTGTGTACAGTTTGGATATGTACAGAATGCCTATAGATTCGAACATTGAGTTAGGATGGTTGTGTAGCAAGCATAGACGGGGGATGAAATTGTCTGCCATATGCCAGTAAACTGGCAATTTTTCTTAGTTGCTGGCTAGTCTCTTCTTTTGCTTACTCTTTGAAATTTATTATTCACTCAGGAATGCTCACCCCTTTCTCTTATCCTACACGCTATCCTTGGGCAATCTTCTCTATGCCTGTGGCTTCGTTTAGCACCTGGGCATTGATGACTCCTCAGCAGGTCTGGAATCATGATTCTGCCACTTACTGCCTCTGTGATTAAACAAAAGCTGCCTTATCTATGAAGTGGGAATTATAATAGCTGCCTCACAGAGTTGATGTGAGAACAAGATTGAGTAGGTAAAGCACCTGCAATAGTCACATCTAAATAAATATCAGCAAGTATTACTATTAGTAAATATGCCTCTAGCCCAGTTCCCTCTCCTAATCCTCAGATTCATCCATGTAACTCAGCTGGACGTCTCCACCGGACATTTTACACACACATCACTCAGCAAGCACACTATTTGACTCATTGTCTCCCTAAACCTTCTCTGCACGAGTTCTCTGTCATTCCTTAATGACTCTCATGAACCTGCCAGACACTTGAGGATCATTCTTGATTTCCTTCTCTTTCATTGGCCACATCCAATTAATCATTAACGTTGACCAACTTAACTTTGACTCTGAACCCTCTTTTCCATTCCTTACTATGACCACCTTGGCTCAGGATCTTTGAAACTCCCAGATATCTACAGAGTCCTCCAAATTGGTCAGCCTATTTCAAGTCTTGTTCCCCTCAAATGCATTCTTGACTCCGCTGCCAGATTGACACAAGTAAAAGACAAATGTGTCCATGCATTTCCCTGCTCAAAACCTTCAGAGGATCCACATCTCCTACAAGATAAAGTCCAAACAGAGTACAGAGTATAAGGTCTTCCTCCTGCCTCTCCAGATTTGTCTTCTCTTTTTCTCTGCCTGCTATACACAAAACCTACATCTTTTCTCCTTCCATTCTCTTACAATGAAGGTGTTTCTTTTCCCATGTCCAGGGCTGGTCCCTCACTCTCTGCTCTGAAACCTGTCCTCCTCTGAATCCCTGCCCATCAACCATTCCCTTTCTGTCCTGTATCTGTAATTTCTCTCTCTTCTCATTTATTCTCCTCAGAACACTTAAATGTTCTCATGTATCTAACCTGCACTTAGAGTCCTCTGTTTTCTCCTGTTCAAAACCATATTTTCTGGGAAAGATGTCTACATGTACAATTTCCTCCAGCTCACTTTCCAGGTATCTCACCTCCAAATCAATCTGGCTTCCTCCCTTATCAACTGAGTGAGCCCACTATTTCCTAATGCTGCATTCAATGGAGGCCTCCTAATCTTTGATTTCTTGGAAGCACTTGATGCTTTTGGCTATTTCCCTTTTTTAAAATTCCCGCTTCACTGGGCCGCCATGATATCCAGCACACATGACTTCGCATCTGCTTCCCTGGATTCATCTTCTTTTGTTTCCTTAGGAGATTTCTCCTCCTCCACATATTGGTGTTCCTCAATGTTCTATCCTTACATTCTCTCCCTGGGGGATCTTTCTCTCCTACCACCTCAACAACCATTTCTGTGCTGATGACTCCCAATCTCTGTCTACAACCGAGATCTCTCTTCTAACTTTAAACCATATAACCTGTTGCCATATGGACATTTCCACTTTGAGATGTAGTAGATACCTTTAACTCAATATGACCCAAACTGAATTCATTTTTGATCTGTTTTCCCATCTTGAATGCAAGCTTAATGACAGTGAGGTCTTTGAAACGCTCACTACTGCTTCGTCTTCATTAGAACGGTGGTGGGAATTCAGTAGGCACTCGTTAACTACGTGTTGAATGAATGAAGTGTATTTATTTCTGTGAACGATACCATATAATTGCCTAAGCAGAAAGTTCAGTTTCAATTTTGACTCCTTTATTTCCCTTACTTTCAAAACACATCAAATCACTTATTGGTTTACTGATTTTACTTTCTAAAAAATTCACAGAAATATGCCTGCTCTACTTGCTTGTTAGATGATTCGTCAAACGCTACCAGCAGGAGAGTGGGAACCCAGTTACAGTGCAGGTTCCTCTTGCCGTTTGCAGCCTTTCTCTAACTCCAGGCAAACAAATCCACTTTATTCCTAAAGAAAATTTTAGAAGATCACATGGTACTTGATCCCAGCAGATTCTGACTTGTGAAATTTCATTTCATTTTTAAAATTTGTTGTAGAAAGTAGTGAATGTATTGTTTCTCAGAAAGTAATTTAAGCATGGAAAAATCATCAGTGTCAGGAGTTTCTTCCTTTACATCTAATCTGAGGTGTTCTTGCTATACTTTACACTCATGCTCTTTGCCTGTAACAGAAAGAGAAGATGGCCCAAGTGATCTTCTGAATTGTAATGCCAAACTCAGGGTTTCTCTTAGGATCCTTGGTGGCCATGATCAGAGAGGGTACCCAAGAAAGTTTGAATTTATAATAACAGTGGTTAGCGTGTATTAAGTGTTTACCACCAATCAGGAACTGAACTAACTCTTCATATGTTAACTCATATAGTTCTTGGAACAACCATATAAGTACAATTACCTCCAACTCAGAAAGCTGAGGCAGAGAATGGTTACATAACCTAACCAACGTGCACATCACTAGGAGTTGGCAGACTGGGATCTGAATCAGTCTGGCTCCAGAGTCTCTGCCTTGAGCACTGCTATAAAGCTTTTATATATGACAAATTTATTCCAAACCATGTTGTTACTTCATTTCATATCCATAACTTGTTCTTTTAAGTGCAGAGCTAAAAAATATATCCAAGAGAAGGCAAGTAAGAGACTGATTTTGGAAGAGAGAAGAATGGTTATTAAAGTATTCTTTTCATAATCTGCAAAACAAATCATATTCAGTATTAATGTGTCATGAGTACTTGGGAGCCAGGTGCTATGTGATGGTTAGAGATGAAATCAATGGTGGAACAGTTCCCTACATTAAGAAGTCTATGCCTAGCGGCCGGCCCGGTGGCGTAGCAGTTAAGTTCGCGCTTTGGCAGCCCGTGGTTCGCAGGTTCAGATCCTGGGAGCTGGCCCACGCACTGCTTGTCAGTCATGCTGTGACGGCGTCCCATAGAAAGTAGTGGACAATGGGCATGGATGTTAGCCCAGGGCCAGTCTTCCTCAGCAAAAAAGGAAGAGGATTGGCAATGGATGTTAGCTCAGGGCTGGTCTTCCTCACACACACACAAAAGAAATCTATTCCTACCACATTCTTGAGAGATTTACGTCCTAGAAAAACACTTGAATGAGGTTTTTGCCACATATTGTAATCATTTAAGGGCCTAAAAGAATGTTGGGAGAAGTATCAAGGAGCAAAAATTATTACTTGTAAACATCAGTATTCTTTTTTGGAATCCCAGAGCTGTCATTGGGGAAAGAGAAACACCCACAATCCAAGTGGGCCCCAACTCCCTTACCCTATACAGACAGTCAGTATGAATCCAAATACTAAATACTTAGAAATGCCAACCAAAGCCAGTGTAATTATCTAAAATGAGATCATACCATGTCACTTTGCTGTTTCTATGGCATCAACGACCTGAAGGATAAAGTTTAACATCTTTGCTGTGTTACCGGTATATAGGGCCATTTATAATCTGACCACAACCAACATTTCCAGCCATATCACCTCCCGCTTTCCACTATTCCTGTTGAAATCCAGTACCTCTTCCTCTTAAACACCTGCCACTCTGACAATAAGCCATGCTTTCAGATTTCTGTGCTTTTGCATGTACCATTTCTTTTATCTAAAGCTTCACTGTCCAGTAAGGTAGTCACTAGTGATTTAAATTTAATTACAAACTAATTAAGATTAATAAAATTAAACATGCAATTCCTTGGTCACGCTATCCACATTTTCAGGTGATTCATAGTCATATGTATTGGATAGAGCAGATATAGAACATTTTCATCATCACGGAAAGTTCTATTGGACAGCCTTGCTTTAAAGTGCCTTGATTTCCTCCCATCCCTCAACTTCTAAGCCCTTCAGATTTTTACTGATTTTTAGGTTTCCACTCGAAAGTCACCCCTTTTATGAAGCTTTCTTCGATGCCTCCCTTTAAGCTACCTCCCACTGCATTATTCTTACACCTCTGTTACGATACATATCAATTCTGTTAGTTGTGTATGTGGCTATTTCCCCCCTTGGATGTTAGAAACTTGAAAGAAGGGACTTCATGTTCTCATCTTTATACCCTCATCCTATTTCTTGAATTACAGCAATGATTTTTGAATGAATGAATGGTTTGAGATTGAAGACAAAGACCTCAATTTTATTTTTCCTCTTCATAAGGGAAAGAGAATGTTGTATAACATTTTCATGGTGTTCCATGGAAGGCTAGAAAAAGCAGGAGCCCATCTTTCTGACTCCTCTATGAATCTGAATTCATTAGCGTGCTGGGCCCAGGGGATCTGAATTCATTGCTGCCTGTAACTCTTGCCTGATCTCTGACAGGTGAATGTGGAGGTGGAACTGATGATGCTCACTAATTGTACCTTCAGCTCACATCCTTATATCAACGTGTCTTAACTTCTGCCTCATCCAAAACTCTACAGCCCGTCTTATATAGATTTGCAGGGGAAAGGCATGTAAGTACATGATACCAATTAACCTCTGCAAATGCCTCATTTCCAAGAAATTTTGGAAAAGGAACAGGTTTAAATGTGTACTTAATATGGAACAATTCTTGTAGCAGTCATAATCTCTTAGACTATAAAATTATGTTTGTGTGCTTTGAGAGACCATAATTTTTGGCTACTTTTATTCCAATAAAGTCTTCAATAGAAACAAAAAAATAGATTCAAAAGGCAACATAATATGGGTTAAAATTTATGAAAAGAATAGTTTCCTTACCTTGTGACAGTTCAATACATGGAGACTACAGAAAGCTATGAATAGACTATGAAAATTCTTTCTAAACAGGACAAATCCATCTGGCATGCTTTTAGGGAGGTCTCTTACACAGACTAGGAGAAGCAAGACAGCTTGGAGTAGCAGAAAGAAAACAAGCTAAAGAGACAGAGGACCAATGTTCAAATCTCAACCCAGCCAATCTATAGAGCTTCCTGAACCAATTTTGTTGGGAAAAATAGGCCCTGGGTTATAGTCTGACAGGTAGAGAAATAAGACAGGTAACATTAAATTTCTCTGTTTAATTAATAAAACAAGGAGAATGATACATTTCCATAGACATACTAGGACAAAAAATTTGAGCAAGATCAAACTCTAGTCTGTGGACCATTCTCATCAGAATTACTGAGGGAGGTGGGTGATTGTATGAGTTTCCTAGGGCTGCTATAACAAAGTACCACAAACTGAGTGGCTTAAAACAGTAGAAATGTATTTTATACTAGTCTGGAGGCTAGAAGTCTGACATCAAGGTGTCAGCGGGGCCATGATCTCTCCTCTAGCTTCTAGAGGTTGCCTGCAATCGTTGGCGCTCCTTGGCTTGCAGCTGCATAACTCCAATCTCTGCCTCCATCATCACATGGACTTCACCCCTGTGTGCCTGTAGTGTTCTCCTCCATGTGTGAATTTATCTCTGTGTCTCTTCCCCTCTTCTTATAAGGATACCAGTCATAAGGGATTAAAGGCCCACCCTACTTCATTTTGACCTAGTCTTAACTTGCATCTTAATTACATCTGCAAAGACCCTATTTCCAAGTAAGATCACATTCACAGGTAGCAGGCATTAGGACTTCAACATAATTGTTTTGGAGGACACAATTCAACTCACAGCAATGATTATTAAAAATTCAGATCTGGGGCCAGCCTGGTGGCATAGTGGTTAAGTTCACGCACTTCACTTGGGTGGCCTTGAGGTTCGCAGGTTCAGATCCTGGGCGTGGATCCTGATTTTTTTCCTTTTGCCTCGGGCTCAAATATGGCTTGGCACTGCACTGGTGGTAGGCGTGGGCCACTAAGAAAGACTGCTCACTGGATAGTTAAGAACATTATTGCCTAATAAATTTAAAGATGCTCTCTTGTAATTCCCTCAGTTTCCCCAATGTCCAGTAGAATTCTGCTGTGCACATCTGCCTTGTTAGAGTGGAGTTTAGGGAAATCAAAGAAAAGGAGTTTGGTCCATGTTTGGGTCACAGTAGACAAACAAGAGAAGACCCTCATAGGAGCGAGATGTGAGTGAAATGAAGAATTAAAAGGAGACAAGAAAGCAGTCCAAGAGATGACTAATCAAAATCCAGGCACTTAAAAAAAAAAATCCCTGTTGATATAGGGGAAGTGATGGGGCAGACTCTAGGTCTTCCTTTCTATGTTAGATGGGAGATTTAGCTGTTTACATTTTACTATTAAAGGTAAAGGTAACTCTAAAAGGCTGGAAAGACTTAGCAACTCTAGGTGACTTGAATTTCGTGTGGTATCAGGTTTGTTGAAAGTTATATTCATATCTTGTTGTCCTACTGAGGTCATAAAGCCATGACCTTTGAAGGCAGACATTTTAGTGGGAATCAGCTGAGAAGAGGAATCTCTCAGGGAGTGAATGGATCCCAACCAGGGGGACCTGGGGGTCTGGAATCTTAATGAGTTCTTTAGGTGTACACTGAAGCTAACAGAAATTGCTGTGAACACTCAAATATTATGCCCTAAATAATCAACATGAAATTCCCTTCTGAGGTTCCCAGGGGGATCCAAGAAGGGCCTGACTCTGAGACCTAGTCCTGATTTAGTTTCCCACCCATTATCTGCCATCTAATCGCAGATCTTGCAGATCCGGGAGCTGGTTTGGTTTCTCAGTTGCCACCACTATACCTCTTATCTTCCCACTGGTCTCCTTTACTCATAAATGAAATATAATGAGGGATGTCTTTTAGGTCTTTCTCTTTTGGAGAGTTACCTTTATTTTTGGATAATCATGTTTCATAGTCCCACCAAGTCAAGTTACAGACTTTCTGGATTTTTCTTTGTAACAGGCAGGTCACCTAAATTTTATGTATCAGGGAAGTCTGAGTCCTTATAAGAATGTTATAGATTAAAAAAATGCCAAGGCAATGGAAGAGGTATTCTAAATCAAGAAGTTGGGGGATGGGATGTGAGAAGGCCATAAAAACAAGTTCTTTATGCAGACCCATGTTTAACCAGACGTTTCAGTTTGAATTGTAAAGAAGAAGATGTGACTCTTTGGGAGCGAAGTGCTTCTCCCCAGAGAGTGAGGCTGGCAGCAGGATGAGACGTCTGGACAAGCCAGAGATCTGGATGCAGAGTTGAAAAGACAAGAGATCTTGGCCCCAGAGGGAGTAGTAGAAGGAGGTAGCATTTACCTTTCCAAGGAAAGAAATCAGAGAAACTGGATTTATCCAAGCTTTCTTAGTCACTAGAGACTTGGGTAAATCTCTTTCTGTTTCCAAGCAATTTGGGGACAATATATAAATTGCTTATCTTACTGGGTAATTGTGATGGTCAAAATAAATAACGCATATGACCATACGGTTTGACATATAAATCTGTATTAGTTAGGATACATTTTGGCAGCTACAACTAAAAGCCCTCAGATCAAAGTGAATTAAACAAGATAGAAGTCAGTCTTGAATAGATATTTGTTAAATGGATAATTGGCTCAAGATACTATCTCTGCCCCCATTGCTAGATGTTTTCTATAGACTTTCTCTATCTCCTTCAACTTACAAATTAATTCTACATTCAATTCAATTCTACAAACATTTAGTTAATGTCTACAAAGCTAAGCAATGAGGATACAAAAATATTTATTTTTTCCATCCCCCAGGAAGCTAATCATCCTGAAGGTTTTTATATATATCTATATATACTATATGTATAGTACATAATATCCCACATATTGTAACTAAAAACATATCATCTCCAAGAATGGAGGACTATCCCACTGCAAACCACTAAAGTATTGGAAACATTTTTCTAAAAGTAAGTTAGACATGTATTTCAAGAAGGTTGTAATATATAAATTTTAGCTGTCAGAAAACTATGAGGAGATCATAAAGTGAATGGACTGTGCTGCTATCAAGGGCAAAATCTTATTGAAAATAGGCTGTCCTTTGAGATCTACCAACTGGAATCACACAGTAAATGCAAACTGATAATCCATCATTGGTGTCTGCATTTACCAACAACATCACACCCCACTCATATAGCCACTTGTGAATGGAATCTTACAGCCTTTTTCACACTCAATCGAATGTTCCTACTATCTCGCTGGGTTGACTGAGTATTTATTTGTCTGTGACCCAGGGAGAATGACTGACACAGAGCAACATCAGCCTGGAAGCCAACAAAAGGAGTTCAAGTCAGGTTAGCTTGGTGTTGCTAAGACTCGCTGACACGCAACGTAGAATTACAGAGCAGAAAGCAGTCAGACGATTAGCTAAACACTGTCACATTCAAACCTTGCAGAAATGTGGCTGCTTAAGAGCTGGAACAAAGGTAATTTTCTCCATTTCATTTTTTTAATATACAGTGCCATGTAAAACCAGGTGCTTGATAAAGACCATTAGGTTTATTGGGTGAATGAAGTGTGGCTTATGGCATTCCATAAATAAAGATATGACTTACATCACATAAATTGACCAATATACAATCTGATTATCCAGCTGGTGGGTACTCTATGTTTACCTGGCTTACAATTGCTCCTTAACATTTTCCATGTCATTATCTCATTTCTCCTGACTCCTCCACAGCGGGTGGGTTGAGAGCAAGCTTCCCTGTGAGCACCACTCTTTAAAGGGCTTTGCTTCTTCCACGAGTAGGGACAGAAGACTTCCCCTCAGGAATTTGTGCAGTCCTTACCTCTTGGTCATCATCTCTGTGTATACTGCTGCTGTGGTCCCAAGGCACAACCTCCTTCCTTGTTCTTTGGCTTTCAGGACCACCAGATCCTAGTTCTCAACCCTGTCAGACTTACTGCCTGACACACATCGAAACACATATTTTGTAATATTTACTATCCTGAAATGGAATTTCACCCATAATTTTAAAAAAGTCAACAATATGCTCTAGTTAAAAGAAAACTAAGAGGAAGAATAAACGTAAATACAATTAAATAAATTTATTATAAAATAGTACATATTTCAATACATAAATGTGGGGGAATGACAATGCTAGAAAACAAACTGAGGTGGTCAGATGCACTCATTTGAAGAACTGCTGTGAATGCAACAGCTACAAATGTGCTTGGATACAAATTTGTTGCATTGGTTATTCAAATACCATGCCTGGCATTGCCATCAGTGACACAATTTTCTCAAATGATGAAAAACTCTTGGTACAGTTCCAAACAAAAGAAAGTGTAGGTTTCTTTCAAGTTACAAGATAGTTGCATTTCTGGAAATTCAGCACATATTCAAATGAAACTGCAAAAAATACTTTGAATTTATATATAATACAGCATTACATTCTGAGCTTAGAAAATTATTAGCCTTTTTTTTTTTTTTTTTTACTTATATGAATATCCAACAGAAGATTCAAAAGTCATATGGGAAATGGGACAATTCCTTTTTATATGGGACAGTTTTATGCCTTGCAGACTATCTCATACTCCTGGGCTTTGCCCACTAAATGCCTTTAAGATTCTTTAATAACTGTGATAACCAAAACATCTCTACAAATTTCCAAACGTGATCCCTTTGAGAACCACTGATTTAGAGAAGCCAAAATATTAAATTAGTCAAAAATGAATAAACAGAGAAGAATCCTGGGAAGATGGCAGTAGAAATAGCATCATTTTTGAATCTCTCCAAATTCACACATAAAAGTAGACAGAGCCACTGGGAGAGACAATGTCAGTAAAGAACAACTATCCAAGATGGAGCAGGGGAGGAAGATGGGGAGAGAAGTAGAATAAGATTGCTGATTGTTTCGCTGTTGTCAATGAAGAGTAAAGGGATATTTGGGCTGGCCCAGTGGTATAGCAGTTAAGTTCGTGCACTCAGCTTTGGCGGCCTGGGGTTTGAGGGTTTGGATTCCGGGCACAGACCGATGCACCCCTTATCAAGCCATGCTGTGGTGGCATCCCATATAAAAAAATAGAGGAAGGTGGGCACAGATGTTAGCCCAGGGCCAATCTTCCTCACCAAAAAAACAAGAGTAAAGAGGTATTATTCCAAATCAGATGCTGGGAAAGAAGGATGGGAAGGAATAAAGGGGGTTGTAACCCAACTTCAGTATATTTATGGTGGGGAATCACTAGACAATAACCAAAAAAGAGGACTTAAGATGATGAATAAAAATACTAGTACAAAAGCAAGAACCGAAACAAAAATGCAAACTCTCCTAAATACCAAAAATGTACTTAAGAGAGAGTAAAAAATAGAGCATCTAATAAAAGGATTGAGATAATTGGATATATATAAATATATGGAAAAAGATAAATTTAGATCTGTCTCTCATATCATTAAAAAGGAAAAATTCCAAAAGGACCTGAAATTTAAGATAAAAAATGTAGAATCCATACAGGTATTAGAAGTAAACATGAATGAAAATCTTTATAATCCAGAAATAGGGAAAACATTTCTACCATAATTCCAAATCCAGTAGCAATAAGAGAAGAGAGAAATAAGATTTAATTACATTAAAAAATTCGATATGGCAAAAAAAATACTGTAAACAAAGGAAAAAGACAAATGACAAATTGGGGGAAATATTCACGATTTTATATCACAAACAAAGGGTTAAAATTGTTAATATAAAAAAAGATTTTCTAAAAATAGAGAAAAGAAAGGCCAATAACTCTATAGAAATAAATAGCCTAGAGAAATGAACAAAGTTCAAAGAGAAAGAAATGTAAATTTCTCTTAACCAGATGAAAGATGATGAACTTCACCCATTGTAAGATACACACAAATTAAAACTGCACTGAGATACCATTGATTACCATTGAGATTGGTTAACATTTAAAAGTTAGACAACATAATCTTTTAGGAAAGCTGTGAAGAAATACACACTCTCATATATTGTGGTGGGAACGGAAGAGGATACAAACCCTATTTGTCAACACCAAGCAAAATAACTAATGCACTTACCCTTTAGCCCAGCAACCAAACTTCTAGAATTTCATTCCAAAGATATATTGGGAAAAAATATGAAAAGATGTATGACCAAAGCTAGGCGTTCCAGAACTATTTGTAATAGCAAAATACTGGAAACAGCATAAAGGTCCGTCAAGGGGGGACTGGGCAAACAAACTATGGTACATCCACCTAACGGAGTTCTATGCAGCTGCAAAGGAACTAGAAAAATCCATATACTACTGTGAAGTGTTCTTCAGAATATACGGTTGTGTGAAAAAAATGAAGAAGTGCTTGTATAGAATGCTTAATCTGATGAAAGAAGGAATATGAATGTGTTTTATTTATTTTTTTAAAAGGATAAACTATAAAAAAGAGGTTACCTATAGAGGGAAAGGGAATAGAGTGGAAGAGGTGGCGTAAAAGCTAGATTTATTTGAATACTTTGTATTGTAAATTAGACTTTGGAACCATTAGTATATTTTGCATAATTATGAAACAAAATTAATTAAAAAAATCGACCTCTAAAATTTAAATAAATATGTGCTTAGTTGGTGGTATAACCATACAGAGAAGAACTATTCCAAGTGACCTTGAAGCACAGTTATTTGCATGTATTTCCTAGGGGGATATAACCTAAGGACAAAAATTACTTAAAAAACAACTGAAGGGTTTACAGTAATTGTATTTTTGGTGGTAGTGTTGGTATTGCTATTCGCGTATTGTAGAATAAAACAAATGAGTACTTAAGTGCTATTTTACTTTTCTTATTCCCAGTGTTTTTAAGAATTGGGATTCTTTGTGTGAAAGAAGGAGCTATAACCTATGGTATAAGAAATCAACTAAAATCTCTGTGATCCTCAATTAAATCAGACATATGAGAATGAACTCATGACTTATTTTAACTTGAAAATGCATATAATTTTTGTTTTGTAGCTCTGTTTACTGAAATGGCCCAGAAACAATGACTATTCAGTAGTGATAATACTCCTAACTTTCAGGTTTTGGCATTAAAATACCATATCCCACTACAAGAAACTAGGGCTTTTTGGAGAACTGACTGATTCCAGGTTTGGGGCAGAAAATGTACAAGACGAGCTTGGAACATCTTATCATTACCAGAAAGCAAGAAAACTATCAAAGACTATAAAGTCATGTCAAAAGGATTGAGGGAGAAACTTAAATAGGCTCCTACTGGCTAAAGATAGGAAAATCTGAGCATTAATAAGGATAAGAACTACAAAGTATTAAAACATATCAGTTATGGTTAAATCAGTTATGGTTCACAAAGGTATTTAAAAAAAATTCCCATTAATCACTCTTGGGAATTGTTAGTGAGCCAAATCATTATTTTGAAACCTGGCGTGGGGTAGTAATAATACTAATAAATACTAAATAAAGTACAAATACCGCTGGAGTGGGGTAGTAAGTAAGGATAGAGATGAACCCAGATTGGGCCATATATTGGTAATTGGTAAGGTTGGATTATGCCTTCATGAATTTCATTATATTATTCTTCCTACATTTGTACTACAAGTCTTTCTACAGTACCACAATATAAAAAATATTTCAAAATATATTTTTGAAAAACACAAATATTCAGAAAGGTAGCTGAGGAAATTGCCACCACTCTAGCTAGACAGGCATGGCAACATATACATCTCCAAAGTTCCTGAGTTTCTCTTCCCTTTCCTCCATCCTATTGTGTACCCATTTCCTTCCCAGGGTCTCTTTCTCTTTTTTCCTTTTCAACAATATTCTTTTGTTCTCCATTATGTCTACCTTGTTTTCCCCCTACTTCTTTATCTCTCTCCCTTTCTCTTCTACATTGTTTTCTCTTTTCCTTTCTCTACTATACCCTCATTTTTCCGGATCCCTTTAGCAATTGACCACGACATTCAACTGAAAAATTGTTTTTCTTTTTACACTGGTGAAAACAATGAATTAAAGTTTTATGGTTTTGATCTTGTTTGAAAAGTAGGTGAATTGAATGCTTTCCTCACGGGAAAGTTATAGCTTCTCTGCTCAAACCTATTACGGAATATGTGACATTAAACCTGAAACACTATTCCGGCTCCCTCTCCGTCTCCAGTAGCTGAGATGAGGGGCCTTCACACATAGGGCGTCTCCTGACAAAGAGGAAAGACTAAGTGGTACTGAACCTCCCCACCCTGTAACCCACTGGAGTGAGACCTCACAGCAGCTGTCCTGGATGTGCATAGCTCTGCCCTGAGTGTCCACCAGGAAATGGAGTTTCTCTGTGAGCTGGTGTGGGGTGTGTTTCTGATGCCTTCCCATCAGCAACCTGGATGACCACTGCAGACAAACAGCCAAACTGCTGAGAAGGTTCTTTCTTTTTCTTCTTTATGTCTCCTGAGGTGAAGTCAGTTGAAAGCTGCCCTTGATCAAAGGCTGCTGGCGGAGGACTACAGGACTTTTATTATTTATTATTTAGAGAGCATCACAAGTGTTACACAGCAGTTTGCAAAACATAAAAGACCAGAAAGAAGATCCATGCTGTGAGGAGGTGACAATGTAAACGAAATGTAAACATCACCACGGATAGCAGTAAAACCCTTGAGGTGTAGAAATATGGGTCCTTCTTTAATTTGGGGGAGTCTGGGCAGAAGTAGATTCTAAGGGGAAGGCACCTAGAGGAAATCAATGGCAGAATATCAATAAACATGTATTCCAGAAACAATGTATAGTTAAATGTTTAGCTGGCCTATAAAATCAAGGCAAATGAGAACAAAGTATTTCTCATTAAATTATCAGAGGTTTAAGAGCTGATACTGTATAGTTCTTGTGAAGGTGCTGAAATAGTGTCATCATCATTCATTTCTGGAGGTATTGTAAATTGGTAGAACACTTTAGGAAACCAATTTAGTATTATGTATCTGTTAGGATTCTTATGTAAGACTTTAATCCTTTTGCAGTATTTATAACTGTAACATATTGCAGAAGACAGTTCAATACAATTCAGCCTTTGTGTACAACACAGCAGTGAACATCCTGCATTCCTATTATCCAGTGCATTTCTTCTATTATATCACACTTTTAGACAATTTATCCTAGTCTCCATGAGCTTTTATCCATCCCAAGTTTTTTTGTAGAACTCAATATCTTCCAATAATATCAAGAGGCATAGAAGTGTTTTTGCCTTTTAACCCTGTATTTCAGTTTCTAGGATCATACTCTAAAGATATAAAGCCAAAATATGGGAAAATAATCTGGATAGATGAAGATATTCATGACACTATTTGTAGTATAAAAATAGAAATAATCTAACTGGCATCAAGTGGAAGATTTAGTAAGTAATTATGACACATTCACTAGGTCTAGTATTTTTATAGTCCTTAAGTAATGACTTTGAAGGTTATACAGTAATGTGAAAAAATACTTAGACTATAATATTAATAGGTAAAAGCAAAATACAAAATTAATTATCTAATGTTACTATAACCAAATTGAAAAATAGGTTAGAGAAAAAAGTCAGAAGGCACTATGCTAACCTGCTAACACTGTCACAGTAGGAAGGTGGGGTTATAGATGATTGACTTTTGTTTATCCATTGTCTAATATTTTTAATAAGCTAATAAATATGTTTTTGCTAACACATGTTTGAAATAAAGAAGACAAAAAAAATAGAAGTGACAGAATAGAAGTTGTGTGTCATCTTTGATGTAAATCTCTACCTACAGTGCTCTTAGTCTAGAAGGAAGCTAATAAATCTGTAAAACTGGCCAGAACTATTCTAAGTCTTTCTGGATAACTGTACTTGGAAGAATCGTTTGTAGAACCCTAGGGAGAAGACTTCTCTAGGGAAGGAATTGGATTTTTCCTATATTATATTTACTTTAACATTTCTACCAGAAATGAAAAAGATGTCCATTCCATAATTGTGGTGTTAGGATTTTCTATGTAGTAATTGCATAACTGAAATTCCATGTACCAAAAAGGCCCTATTCAGAGAAATTTTGTGTTTAATGATATAACTGATGACAGAAGGAGAAGATAGTAGTTTAATGAAACTTTATACTCAATGGTGAAAAACTGAAAGCCATCTCTCTAAGGACATGACAAAGACATGGATGCTCACTCTCACCACTCTTATTCAACATAGTGTTAGAAGTCCTAGCCAAAGCAATTAGGCAAGAAAAAGAACTAAAAGTTATCCAAATTGGAAAGGAAGAAGCAAAACTGTCACTACTTTAGATGACATGATTTTATGTATAGAAAATGCTAAAGAATTCACCAAAAATCTATTAGATAATAAACCAATACAGTAAAGTTGCAGGGTACAAAAATCAACATACAAAAATCAGTTGCATTTCTATACATTAACAACAAACTAGCAGAAAGAGAAATCAAGAATACAATCCCATTTACAATTGCAACAAAGATAATAAAATACTTAGGAATAAATTTAACCAGGGAGGCGAAAGACCTGTATACGGAAAACTATAAGACATTGTAGAAAGAAATCAAAGAAGACACAAAGAAATAGAAGGTATTCCATGCACGCGGATTGGAAGAATTAACATAGTTAAAAGGTCCATATTACCTACAGCAATCTACAGATCCAATGCAATCCCTAGCAAATTTCCAATAACATTTTTCAAGGAAATAGCATGAAGAATCCTAAAATTTATGTGGAACAATACAAGGACCTGAATAGCCAAAGCAATTCTGAGAAAAAAGAACAAAGCTGGAAGCATCACACTTCCTGATTTCAAAGTATACTGCAAAGCTATAGTAAGCAAAACAGCATAGTGTTGGCAGAAAAACATACATACAGATCACTGGAACAGAATTGAGAGACCAGAAATAAACCCACATGCTTGTGGACAGTTAATTTTTGACAAAGAATGGAGAAAGGAAGTCTCTTCAATAAATGGTGTTGCGAAAACTAGACAGCTGCATGCAAAAGAATGAAAGTAGACCACTATCTTACATCACACACAAATATTAACTCAAAATGGTTTAAAGACTTTAATGTAAGACCCCAAACCATAAAACTCCTGCAAGAAAATAGGCAGTATGCTCTTTGACATCAGTCTTAGCAGTGTCTTTTTGGATGTGTCTCCTCAGACAAGCGAAACAAAAGAAAAAATAAACAAATGGGACTACATTAAACTAAAAACCTTCTGCACAGCAAAGGAAACCATCAAC
Organism: Tapirus indicus; assembly: GCA_031878705.1. Lineage (NCBI taxonomy): Eukaryota > Metazoa > Chordata > Mammalia > Perissodactyla > Tapiridae > Tapirus > Tapirus indicus. Next base: position 58,510,521 of record CM062924.1, on the reverse strand, counting down.
AAAACAAAAAGACAACCTACTGATTGGGAGAAGATATTTATAAATTATGTATCCAATAAGTGGTTAACTATCTAAACAGCTTGTACAACTCAACAACAAAAAAACAAATAACCTGATTTAAAAAAATGGGCAGAGGGGGGCCGCCCAGTGGCGCAGCGGTTAAGTCCGCGCTTGGCAGCCCGGAGTTCGCGGGTTCGGATCCCGGTCGCCCGCCGATGCACTGTCTGTCAGCCACGCCGTGGTGGCGTCCCATATAAAGTGGAGGAAGATGGGCACGGATGTTAGCCCAGGGCCAGTCTTCCTCAGCAAAAAGAGGAGGATTGGCAACGGATGTTAGCTCAGGGCTGGTCTTCCTCACAAAAAAAAAAAAAAAAAAAATGAGCAGAGGATTTGGATATTTTTCCAAAGAAGATATACAAATGGCCAACGGACACATGAAAAGATGTTCAACATCACTAACTATTAAGGAAATTCAAATCAAAACCACAATGAGATATTACCTCATGCTCATCAGAATGGCTATTATTAGAAAGACAAGAAATATCAAGTGTTGGAGAAGATGAGGAAAATGGGAACTTGTGCACTGTTGGTGGGAATGTAAACTGGTGCAGACACCATGAAAAACAGTATGGAGATTCCTCAAAAAATTAAAAATAGAACCACCATACGATCCAGCTATTCCACTTCTGGGTATTTATCAAAGAACATGAAATTTGAAAAGATATATGCACCCCTATGTTCATTGCAGCATTATTTACCATCGCCAAGACTTAGAAACAACCTAAGTGCCCATCAATATATCTCTCATCTTCTTTATCCAATATATATATATTATATCCTATATATATATATACACACAAAGGAATACTACTCAGCCATAAAATAGATGAAATCTTGCCATTTGCAACAACATGGATGAAACTTGAGGGTATTATGCTAAGTGAAATAAGTCAGATGGAGAAAGACAAATACTGTATGATTTCACTCATATGTGGAAGATTCAAACAAACAAACAAGTATATAGATAGATACAGAGAACAGATTCGTGGTTACCAGAGGGGAAATGGGGTGAGGAGTGGGGAAGAGAGATAAAGGGGGATATTTGTATGGTGACAGATGGAAACTACACTTCTGGTGGTGAACACGATGTAGTCTATACAGAAGTCAATGTATAACGACATACACTTGAAATTTATATAATGTTATAAACCAACGTTACCTCAATAAAAAAAGAGAAGAAAATAGTCAAGAAACAATCAAAATGAGATATGTATGTGGTGAAGCTTAGTCCAAACTTACTCCTATTTGGCTCCCAGGGGCTTGAAGAGGTATTGCTCAGACTCTGAATGGCTAGTCAATACTGGTCAATAACTATTCTACTTTGGTGAGAACAGCATATTTCTATTTACTCTTCTGACATTTGATAGCAGCCAGGCCTATTTTGAAGTGCTGTGTCCTGGAAAGAACGTGGATTTTGGAGACTGATAGATCTCAGCTCAAATCCCAGCATTACTACCACATACTGGCTGTGTGACCTTGGGCAGGTCACGACGTTTACTTGGCGTAGTGACTCGCAAGAAGTAACAACAACTTCCAGCTGGCTGCAGGAATCAGGGACCACAGCTTTAATACAAGCTGCTTCCTATTGATGGTGAATCCCCTGCAACCAGCCAGGAAGATTCCCCGGCTTCTCACATTTTCCCTTTAGAAGTGGCAGCAAATGTGATGACATGTGGTTGCAAGGGAGTCTCCCTGGTCTCTGTCGCTCTTCTCTGGACTTCCACATCACCTCCGCCCCCTCTACACACACACTTCACTCCATTCTCAGTACCATCTGTGATCGCACCCTCCTTTAAATCTTCAGTCAGCCTGCTTTACCAGGATCTCCCTACATTTTCATATCTAAATCTCAGTGATTCTTTGGAACAGACTCATTTCATTCTTGGTTCTCATTGAGGTTAAATCCTCCAACTGAGCTATTTCCACCTATCTATTCCCACTTCCTCCTTAGCAGACTCCCATGTATCACCCCCCTGTGCTGCCATGCTCCTCTTGCAAGTTCCAGCCCTCCCATAAGCCCAGCCAGCGCCTTAGCTGACACTTGACAATAAAGACCACAAATATGTGCCTGGAGCACGCATCTCCCTCTCTCTGGGGAGACAAAAGCAACTATCAGGCCAAAAGGATGCTGATGCTAGTAACTGTGTGTTAATTATTAGTCATAAGTCAGTCCCCCCTCCCCTTCTACCTCACCCATAGTCAACTCCTTGTCAGCATGCAGCAGTATTGCAAAGTGGATATGAGGTGGAGGTTCTGGCATCTAACTGCCTGAGAGAATCATAACAAATATAAAATGTTTAGTGCCTGGAACTTGGTGAGCACTCAGCAAGTGTGAGCTCTTGTAATGTCTACATCCTCTGCAAGGAAGCTGTGGTCAGCTGTTGTTTGACCTCTTCCTGGAGGTCACCCAGTGCAGCTTCTAGGACCCTCTATATTCCACAGTGCTTATCCTTCTCCTCCCCCCTTTTCTGGATTTCCCAGGTTAACTGGTCAGAAGCTATATACTACTGTGGAATTCTAAACCTCTCTGGGAACATGAAGAAAGCTATGGATGTTTATGTATAATTTTATATAAAGTGAGTTTCCTTAAAAGGGGTTAATCAAGTGATGTAAGCAGATCATTTCAATCTATATGAGTTGAATTGGATCCATCTGTGGAAATAGTGTTTCTAGCAATCAAGGGCATGGGCTCTGCAGAGGGGCCACCTGGATTCCGGCCACAATGCTGCCACTCACTGTGTTATCTAACAAGCACCTAACCTCTCTGGTTTCCGTTTTTGATCTGCAGGATAAAGGTAATAATAATTCTAAGTGTATGGGGTTGCTTAAATGGTTAATGATTAAATAAGGTAACACATATGAAGCCCTTAGCAGAGCCCTGGCATATAGAATGTTTTCAATAAGTGTTAGCTACCATTAAATGGCAATTCTATTTCCTTTTCCCATTTAAAGTTATTTGCATGATTTGACGATGCGGCACACCTCATGGAATTGTGATAGCAAATAATGATTTGCCCAAAGCTTTTTAGATGAACAGGCACAAATCTAAAAACTATATCCTAGGCAGTGAAGTAAATCTCCTTCCATCCTTTCTGACCCCAGAGAAGAAATCTGTTGGCAAGAATAAATGTAACATTTACCATATTTAGGGAAACTGACTTTTGGGACATTTTCTTTTAAGCCTTAAATACTTTAATACCTAGGTACTTATAAATAAGCTGCCACTGTTCTGTGTTTGTTTAATGGCATGCATAGATTTCAGCTCTCTATTAACAAGACCTGTTGTGGGAAAGGTGCCTTTGACTAGCAGGAAGGACCACAGTGCCCTGCACGACATTCATTTACAATTACCTGGCTCTGGCCTATAGTAACAACTAATTTTATAATAAGATTCAGCCACTTTGCCAGCTAGAAATAAAATGTCATGTTTAGTAGCTTATTTCTTCTTCTTTAATTTACACTAATCACTATTTTTAAACAAAACACATGACCTACAGTGTACCAGAGGCCCAGAGTCTTTGATCCTTCTATCTGGGGACAAGTCAAGCCCAGCTCCTAGGTGTAGGGCATGCCCATTTTCTGAGTTAAAAAATATTTCATACAATCTGCCTGTGATTTATAAATAAATTAATCTAAATATATGGAGGATCTCCTTACAATGAATTGCATCCATTTTCTAGCTCTAGTTTCCTTAAAATTTGAATGGAGAAAGGCTTACTCAGGACTTTCATTTTATTTGCAAGATCCAGAAAGAGCCAAGATAAATTTCCCCATGATTAGAAAGCAAACTTTTATTTCAGGAGAAATTACTTTACATCTAAACTAGATTGTGTCTCTAGAAATCTTGTCTCAGGTGTGATAAGCCATAAATAATTACCAGTTTCGTGTTGGAGAAATTAAAAACAATGAAAAGCTATTCGAAGCAGTTTACATCTTGACAGAGAAAAGAGATTCTGTCTAAAAGATAGTAAACTTTTCCTCCACTGAATTCAGACTAAGGCTCAGAGAGGAGGAGAATAGGAAGAAAATTTGGTCCTTTCTTCCCTAGAACTTTAATATTCAGGTTCAGTACGTATATGCTTTTTTTCCCCAAGTGAAAAAGCAGTTCCCACATCTTTTCAAGCATTTTCTTTTCCTTTGAAGTGTTTGATGTTTTCAGGAACTTTGGGAGGTCATTTTCTTTGGATTTCTGCTTCTTAATCTTCCTCATTTGGGTTTCTGCTTTGACATGGGTGCTGAACTACAGTAACTTTGGAGAAAAGCATCTTGGGCTCATTGCAGGTTCTAGTCACATAGTAAATGTTCCTTCCTGGGGCCTGCAAACTGTTATCTCGACTGAAAGGATAAGCTTCTGTTGCAAGCCATCCATTCACATGGATGCCAGACCCGGCTGGACAGTGCCTCACGATGAGCAATGTAGATTGTATATTTGCCCTGAAGGAAACATTTATTTATCAATGGTCTCTTCTGCCCACACTTGATTACAGGCCAGGCTTCTGAACACTGCAGAAGCTCTCACCAGAAAGTCAAGAAACCTGCTTAGCCCAGTAATTATTCTTTTACTCCAATCTGCTCTTGCTGGTGGCACTTTTTCCTTTCTTAATTACCACACGTGTCACCTAGACCCTGGTAGGATGAATGGCACAACCCATATCATGCTGCAGAACCACTTTCTCAGCAAATGCCCTTTGCAGACGTCAGAAGTACAAAGAACACGAAGGGGGAATATCAGCCAAGGGCGGGAGAGGGAAAGAGCATCTTGAGATGAGCGAGACAGGCCCTGCCGTCTTTTCCCTTGGATCATTGAATTTGCCTGGGGACTTAGATCCAGGAGCCTTTAAATTTACTCTGGGAGCTTCAGTCTCTGCATCTGCCCCTCTGAAGCAGGAAAGTGTCCCACGTGACTCACCCGCGAGTCTTGGGCTAGTCTTCCAGTGAGCAGATCTTTTTTATTTTGCTGTTAAGTTTGCTAAAGTGGTTCAAAATGGCACCACAGCCAAAGAGGGCCAAAGAAAAACACAAGGTCCAAGTTTTAGGTGTCCACAGGCTATTTGACTCTAGTTTTTATTTTATATTTCTATTTGTGCTGACCTTTGCTTTCCTTTGATCTATTCTGACTCCATGTTCCTCCCTGTTTTGTTCATCTCAGTAACTACTGTCCCTCTATGAGTGTTATCACAGGACAAAGCCCCCAACACACACAGCAGTAGAGTAGCTGGGTTCACTGACCTGACACCACATTTTTTTAAAAAGACTATTTTTTGGAGGATTTTTGGGTTCACAGAAAAATTAAGAGGAAGGTAGAGAGATTTCCTATATACCGCCTGCCTCCGCACATGCGTAGCCTCCCCCATTATCAATGTTCTCCACTAGCGTGGTACCTTTGTCACAACTGATAAATTGAATGGTGTAAGATAGTTCACTCTTGGTGTTGTACATTCTATGGGTTTGGACAAATGTATATATATTCACCATTTTAGTATCATACAGAGTATTTTCACTGCCCTAAAAATCCTCTGTGTTCTGCCTATTCATCCCTCTCTACCCCTGCAACCCCTGGCAACCACTGTAACACCTCATTTTTTAAAGATTTTCAATCCCAGGTCATTGTGAATAACAAGAAGACTGTGTTGCTTTTTTATTATCCTCCCCAACCTCTCCTTTCTAAAAAATAATATAGCTGTTTGTGTTTATTTACTACTTCATTCCTATTTTCTATGACTGCAGGTCTTGCATCTTATTTTGTCTTACTGGGTAGAATTTATATGATCCTGTCATTTCACTTCACTGTTTTTCTTGACTGTAATTGGGAAGTGAGCTGATATATGATTAGAGGCATATCATTATGAGAATAGTTAGGACAAATTAATGGTAATTAACTAAGATCATGTGGTTGAAAGTTATATTTGATGGTAAGTATTTATGATTCTATGAAAATAATTTTGTAGTTAATGCATGAAATATTGAATTAGCCATTAGTGATATTCAACCACCATGAATCTGGAAAGTGCCAAGTTCATTCTGTAGTTTTACATATGCATAATTGCTTTCAATAAGAAAAATTAAAATTATTTTAAAAATAGAGTAATACATCATTACATCTCCATAATACTTTAATATCTCTTGACATACATATATTTATTCTCAATATAATTAAACCATTTTAATTTTCTAAAAACAGGTGATACATTTATTTAACAATATAATTCTTAAAGAGGTGAGGGAACTAACTTCTGTAAAACCCTGATTATTTCTAGGCATTTTACATTATATAATTTAATCCTGTAGTAGTCCTGAAAATTCATCTCCATTTTTCAGTTATTCTCATTTTCCAGATGATGAAATTTGAGGCTTAGAGAAGTTACGTAATTTTCACAGCTAGAAAGTGGTAGGGCTAGGATCAAAATTCAGACCCATCTGGTTCTTAAACCAGTGTCTGAAAACTCGTGTCCCTTGCCGATGCTATTAATCAGGATTAGCGGTTTATTAGAGTAATCGTAAATAAATTCATTAGGATTAACTTGTAAATATTGTGTTTCATGGTCTGTTACGTTTGAATGTGGGGTCTATGGATCTAGCTTTATTAAAAAGTCAGGCTGTTGAGTAATTTACCACTCCTGGCAGCCTAGAGGGATTAATTAGTTGTATCCAAGGGAAAAGCCCCTGGTTTGTATAACAGGCGGCTCAGGCACTGAGAAGGGAAGAGTAATTCAGAGGTTTGTGGTTTCAGGGAGATCAGGGAAGAGACTGGCTGATTTAGAGAAAAGGCGGAACATGTGGGTTGAAGGCTCTGTGTTGTCATTTGGTAATTTAGGAGAAATGACAAGGTGGTTTCTCTGGCTATTTAAATACTGAGACTTGTTCTACTTGATTGAGAATAAGCTTGGAGAGAACCAAAACAAAATAATTAAAATTGAGTTCAGAAGCAAAGAAATAGGACTAAAAGAAAATGCTTCAAAATATTATCAGTAGGTATGTCTGGGAGTAGAGTGCAAATTATTTTTCTTTTTCTCTTTGTATCTTTTTCTACCTTACAGACTCTCTCTACTGAAACATACTATAAACACAGTTTAGAAAAAAGTGCATTATTCTTTGGAGGCAAGGCCTGACTGAGTTTTAAAACCAGTTTTGCAACTTATTATCTTTGGGACACTGGGCAAGTCGTACACCGTCTCTGAGCATCAGTGTTTTGATTTATTAAATTACTCAATAAGTAGTAATTGTTATTATATTTCATAGAATTATTATTGTTTCCAGTATCAAGAAATTGTTCTTTGTTATTAGTGGAATTACTTAGTTTTCTGCTTTTTATGTGAATTAACTACTTTATTTTAAATAATTAAAAAATAATTAAGAGTATGATATTTCATAAAGACTTTTTCCCTTAAAGACGCCCATGCCTCAACTATAATGTTCAATTCAATACCCCACCCACAGCGTCACAAAGCAGCTAATGGCAGTGCATAGATGGAAGGGAAAGTCTAGAGAAGAAAGTGTGCGTACTCAGCTACAATATTTCAAAACTTTGGACGGTGACTCTCACATTAGGGAACCTGCAGGAACTGAATATCTGTGCTATAAGCTCACCTGTGATGGCCTCAAAAGTTCCATTTGTGTCTTGCCTTCTGAAACTTAGTACACATTCAAAACATATTTAAATGTATGACTCTGTATGTGTAACCCAAATATATTCTTGGGCCACATGTGGCCCCGCATTTGTCACAGGGTCACAGGAGAAGAAATACTGTCCTGCAACTAAAACAAATAAAAGTAATTCCAATCTTTACTTACATCTCTCAGAAAACATCACTTTTGTCAGTCCACAATGCTGACGTAGCACTCAAAAGGCTAATTGTTTTTTCTCAAGAAGAATTTCTCAAGTTTATTTTTTCTTAAAATCACTTCCACTGTTTGTCTTACTCTCTCCCCTCACACCTCAAGGCTTCCTCTAAGACTCTCTCCCACCCACACATTTCACACTCTGTCAAAACAGCCTCTCACCTCATACCACGTAGGCTCCTCTTTGCTTTCTCCCACCCCAACTTTCTTCTTCTTATTTTTCTTCTAGAGTAAATCATGGCCTTTTTGAAAATATTCTAATTCTCTCCTCTCCCACACCCCTCAACAATACATTCACCCACTGAATATGGCCAAAGGGCCTGGAGTGGGGATAGAAAATAAAAGAATTTTTATTCCAAGTACACATGACAAATATATCACATTTAAAATAAGCACGTAGATGATCTCTCTAATTTCCAAAGGTATTTTATCATCCTAAACTAGTCAGCAAATTACCTTAATCCCATTATACTGCTCTATCATGAATAGTAGTAATAAGTAAAATTAATCCAACACCTACTATGTGTTGGGCGCTGTATAAGATACTTACAACATGTTATCTTATTTAGTCCTTATAACAACATTCTGAGAGGTTAACTAACTTGCCTAAGGTGGTGTAGTAAGTGGTAGAATTAAGATTTAGTCTGGATCGCAAGTCTACATAACTCCAAAGCGCATGAACTTAACCACTATACTATTTCTAAGTAATTAGAAGATGAAAGTTGCTGGTTCAAGAAAATAATCAGGGGGCTGGCCCGGTGGTGCAGCGGTTTAGTTCGGGCTTTGGCAGCCTGGGGTTCATGGGTTCGGATCTCGGGCGCCAAAGGACGCACTGCTTGTGAGCCATGCTGTGGCAGCGTCCCATATAAAGTAGAGGAAGATGGGCATGGATGTTAGCCCAGGGCCAGTCTTCCTCAGCAAAAAAGAGGAGGATTGGCAATAGATGTTAGCTCAGGGCTGGTCTTCCTCACCAAAAAAAAAAAAAAAAAAAAGACAAGAAAATAATCATCCATGGCCCAAGACTGGGTTAGTATCTGAGCTTATTAGCAGGTGGATGACTCTATGTTCTTCCCCTTTATAGGATGGCATTAATTTGATGATTTTAAGAGTGCATAAACAAATGCAAGAACAGAAGTTGATTTGATGGGATTGTGTTACAGCTGTTGTATCTGATCTCTTCTCCAAGGGTTTATGACTTTGATAAATTTCTGAACACAGCAGTATAAAGAACAAAAATGACAACACTCCTTTGTTGAGGGCTTCAGGTTTTCTGTTTTTTAATTTTACTTTTATTTATTTATTTTTTTTTTGGTGAGGAAGACCAACCCTGAGCTAACATCCGTTGCTAATCCTCCTCTTTTTGCTGAGGAAGACTGGCCCTGGGCTAACATCCGTGCCCATCTTCCTCCACTTTATATGGGACGCCGCCACGGCATGGCTGGCAGGCAGTGCGCCGGCGGGCGCCCGGGATCTGAACCAGCGAACCCCAGGCTGCCAAGCGCGGACTAAACCGCTGCGCCACCGGGCCGGCCCCTAATTTTACTTTTAAATGAATAAAGCCTCCCCAGTCATAAATCCTAGAATATTTGAGCTCCTGGGTTTAGAATCAAGTATCTTTGAGCCTCCTTTTCACAAGTTGGTTCTTGCTTTTGACACACTTTGGATATTTCCTTATGGGACAAACATGTTGGACACAGGCTTGTAAAACTCAATCATTCTGGGTCCAAATAAATGTGTAGAGGGGACCAACTAGACATTTCCAGACATGACCAGGTTTGTTACTGCAAATCATTACATCAAATGTATCAGTATCTTTTTATTCATAACTTGCATACAATCTCTTTTTGCCAGATGCCACTACAAGTTAACTTTGCTTTGGATTTCTGTCTGGTGTGTGTGTAAAGTATTTAGTATGCATATCTACAGACTTTCTATCTATATAAAATGTATCAGCCTGGAAATCTTATAAGGATGAATTTTTCCCTCTAGATTTTAAAGCTATTTTTCTCTCTAATCTTGGCTGGAGGCATTGTAAAAATGGCTTCTTACCCAATTCTGACCTTCTCCTGGGGCCAACCATAGCATAGAGTGGAAAGTGCATGGGGTGTAATTGCTGAAGTAAAATGATTGAAATGCTTTCAGGCCCCAAGGAAAAGCTGGCTTCTTTAGTTGGATATGAGTCAGAAGACATCTCTCTATTACCAAGACAACTCTTTCCTCCGTGGTGAGTAAATATAGAGCCCATGAGAGGTTCTGCATTGACCCATGGATTTCACAGAGATGGTTCCAGCAACTCCAGGGAGATGATGTAAGATTAACTTGGGTGTTTTTAGACAGAGTCCTAGAGTTCTTAGCATGTTTCCACCTACATTTAGTGTATTACAACATTGTCCTTGAGCTAAATCTAAGCTGACATACTGAACAGTGGTGATTTACCATGGCAGCAAACGGCTTTCACAGACTCTGTCTTTCCCTCAGCTCATACCAGACAAGGTTAGTCTTCTCTTTTCTGTTAGCTTTAAACTGTATAAGATCTCTTCAAATATTCTTACATCAATATATTTACTTTTACTCCGGATATAGCTACTCAGAGCTCTTCACTGCGGCCTTTTCAGATTCTCTTGTGTTTCTTTGCTTCAAATTGGAGCCAGAGGTATTGCTTGTATTTGTTTAATGTAAGTATTAACCTCAGATTGTCTCAAAGATATACTATTCCTCAAAAATACTTCCCTGCCTTTCATATGGTTCCATCTCATTCTTTTGCTTCCTATCCATCAGGTCTGCTGAGGTGAGGATAAATAGGCAGCATCAATTAAGTAGGATGGGCCAGAGCTGATGACAGAGAGGCAAACCCCTCTCTGTTAGTTTTTTTCCCCAACTTTGTGTTTGGATAGAGAGATAAAGGTACTAAATCTGAATTGCATTGTACGTTTGAAAAAAAGTTTTTTGAGAGGATGTATGTATTTTAACAGAGGGAAGACTAATCCTGAACATTAAGTCAGAAGGACTCAAGTTCTAGTTTCCTATCATATGAGGACTTACTGGAAATCTAGAATTAACCTTCTGGTTGGGTCCAAATTACCCATGTTTCAGGTTTGTGTGTGTAACAGGGACAATGACAGACTAAAGAGTAATAACTACAGCAGAGTGACACAGAGAAAAGAAAGCCAAGACCAATTCACATGTGGGATATTTGATGCAACTGAGAAGAAGAGAAAACTAAGGGATGAATAATAAACCCAAAGAAATCTACCTGACTTATAGGTCCATTTTTAACATGTAACCAGTTTAAAATACAAGTTGAGAATATATTTCTTGTAACTCTTTTTACAGTAAAATTGAAGAGAACTATTTTCATAGAAGAAAAACTGTTACTCATACTTTCACAACTTAATCCAATTATTTTTATTCATGCATAGTCCCTCCTAGGGAATATTTCACTTCTATATGTAGGTTTCACACAACAGTCATAACAGAAACAATTTGTATTCTCTGCTCAATAAACATCATACCAAATGTTTCTTGTTCAGTATAGTTACCAAAGTAATTTTCATTTCTAATAACTATAGATTAAGTAGTTGGTTATTTTTAGTTTGTTTTGATTTATGAGTATTATAACTAAAACTGCAGTGAACATATTCTTAAGCATAACTTTTATTCCTCTTAATTCTTTACTTAAAAAAAATCCACAGAAGCTAGTGTTTGAGTCAAAAACATGAATTTCTTGTGTGTGTGAGGAAGATTGTCCCTGAGCTGACATGTGTGCCAATCTTCCTCCATTTTGTATATGGGACGACACCACAGCACAGCCTGATGAGCGGTGTGCAGGCCCACGCCCAGGATCCAAACCCACAAACACCAGGCAGCCGAAGCAGAGCATGGAAACTTAACCATTATGCCACCGGTCTGGCCCCATGAAATTTTTTTATGGCTCTTGAAATTACTTGCCAAATCACTTTCCTAAAGAAAAAAAGGTAATGTCAATATACAAGTATATATGTTGAATACATTGTATATATTGTATGTATATACAAAATGAATTCATTCTGGAGACTTTTTGTCTTTCAGTTCTGGGAAATATCTTTATTATTTCTTTAATACTTCCCTCATCTCCATTTTCTTAGTTCTCTTTGTCTGAAACTCCTGGCTTTGTTCTCCTGGATTGATTTCCTATATATATGTTTTTGCTCATATTCTGTCTTTGACTTTTTCTACTTTCTGGAAGATCTCCTTGATTTTAGTTTTTAAACCTATAAGGGATGCTGGTCTGTAACCTAGAATCTCCCATCAGGACTGAAACATTCATTTGCCAGGGGTGGTTGGTCCTGAAGGCTCTCAGCTGAGTCTCACTCCAGGACTTAACCTCACTGGCTTTCCCAGAGCCGTGTCCCGTCTTGGGAGCAGCCTGCATCCGATGACTGGTCAGTGTGGGGTTATAAATACCTGGCCACTTGCCTCATTTGAGACAATTCTGAAAGGTCACGCCAGCTGCAGAATCCCTGGAGATCTCTTTCGCAACTGCATCCACTGGACGGTTCAATTTCCCTCTCTGCCTAGTCCTGCTTTGTTCACCCCTCAGAGGTATTCTTCCCAAAAGTGTTCCCTGTAAACATCCTGCTCGCAAATTTCAGAGCCTCATTCTGTCTCACCAGGAAGCCGACATATGATGAAATCCTCCTTCTGAGTTTTCCAATTTCTTAGTTTTCTCTTTTTGGGTGTTGGATGTCTTAGTTTGATTTCCTAAGACTCACATCTGTTTCCACATATTCAGTTTGTCTTTTTGTTCTTGATTTTGGGTGATTTCCTCAGTTTGGGTTTTCTAGTTCTTTCATTGATTTTTTTTTTTGCAGTATTTTGTTTATTTCCAAGAGCCCCTATTTGTTCTGATTTTTCTTTTTTCTTTTTTTTTTTTACCATTTTTTTTATTGATGTCTTAATAGTTTATAACACTGTGGGGTTTTAGTTGTACATTTTTGTTTGTCCGTCACCTTGTGGATGTAACCCTTTTTTCAAATAGTACTTTGCCTTTTTTTATAGATTAGAGAGTTTTCTTTTGTTTTGTATTGTTTTAGTTCTCTTCTGTTATCTCCATTATGGCATTTTAACTCTATGTCTCTCATGTTGGAGATGTTTCTGGAGTGTTTCTTGACCCTTAATTTTGGGAAGACAATGTGCACATTTGTGGGTTTTGTTCCTTGGTAGTTTTACTTGATAAGAATGAAGAGATGGCCATTATTATTGTGCACTCTCAAATACCAGGAGTTTATTTTTCTCTGATGTTGTTTTTAATTTCCGGAGAAGAACCTTCTATCTTCAGCCTAATGAAGATGATCTGTGGTCAAGTATTCAATAGAGGGATGTCTTTACATTTATTTAGGTCTTCTTTAATTTTATTTAATCATATTTTATAATTTTCAGTGTACAAGTCTTATACTTCTTTTGTTATTTTTCCTAAATATTTTATTCTTTTTGATGCTATTTTAAATCTGCTTTTTCGATTTCTCTTTTGGGTTGTTGATTGCTAATGTGTAGAAACACAACTGATTTGTGCATATTAATCTTGTATCCTGCAACCTTGCTGAATTCTTTTATTAGCTCTAATAGTTTTTTGGCTGGCTTTTTAGGAATTTCTATATAGAAGATCATGTCATCTCAGAGACAGGACCTCCAGTACAATGTTGAATAGAAGTGGTAAGAGTAGACGTCCTTGTCTTATTCCTGATATTAGGAGAAAGGTTTTCAGTTTTTTACCATCCAGTATGATAATAGCTGTGCATTTTTCATAGATGTTGTTTATCGAACTAAGGAAGTTCCCTCCTGTTCCTAGTTTGATAAGTGTTCTTATCATTGCATCTTATTCTCGCCCTCTCTAATACCTGGTGATACTAAATTCTATTAATGTCTCAGGTTCCATGGGGCAAATGGAGCTCCTCAGTTGTATATTCTTCCTCATGCACTTTAGGCTGTGGAATTCTCTGCCCTGCCTACTACTGTAGCCATCATTAACATAATATAGTGTTTATGTGGAAATGTAGGATGTCAAAGAAAATCACAATTGTTTGTCAGTAAACACACATGTCACACACTAACAGGCCCTCTATTGTTCTTCCCCTTTTCTACATTGTATGACTTGATATGTCATAGTTTACCTAACTTACTACCTTCCAAAACTTAGTCATGATTCTCTTTTTATTTGCCTTTTGAGTCTTTCAAGTGTTTATTCATTTTCGTATACTTTTTCCTTCTTACATTCTCATTTTCGTTAACTTTTTTTCTCAACATTTTTTCAGGTCAGTGGTTTCCATTAAACCTAACATTAAACAGAGCCCTGTGGAAATCATCATCCTTGGTCCTTCATGCACATCATTGCATTCTGAGCTTAAAAGTCAAGCCCTTTCTGGACTAGAAATCAGAAAGTGTTGTGTTACAACATGGCTCTGGCACTTAAATTTGTGATCATGGGTGAGTCAAGATTCTCTGAACGTGGCTTTCATTATCTACTTCATATGGCAGTTGTAATTATTGAATGGGCTTTTATATACAAAGTTTCTATTACATTGCCTTGCACTATCAAGTGCTCCATTAAATTTTAACTTCCCTCCCTTTCTCAGCTACTAATATGTAATGTGAGTTGTGTCCTTCTATGCTTCTCTCTTTACTGAGTCATGATGACAGAAGTCAGATGCATTAATTTACTGACTTACTGTTAATTTTCTTTGGCTTTTCTCTAGAAAAGTTTAGAAAGTACTCCATAGCTAGTTAACTCATGTAGGGAAGTGGCAATAACCTTGATGGTTGGGGACAAATCACCATTTGGTGCATTTTTCCTGAGTCTTTAATACCTATGGCTAACTCTAAGCTAATTGTGTCCAGGGTTTGTGGCATGTCTTAGAAACTCATGGTGAATATTTATCTTTTCCTGTGTTCCTTTGTTAAGGCCTGTTTATCTCAGGTTTAAACTTCGTGTTGAACAGATGATCGACATCATCATTGAATCTCCATCTTCCATGCTTATTCTCTTGGGAGGTCTGGTCAAGACATGACTTTCACAAGAGTAGTAGCTTAGTAGCTACGAGCAGTGACGGTGTGCTTTCCCAGGTTTAAAATACATTATTAGTCTTTTCTGTTCCACTGAAAGTCCTTTTAGCCCTCTTATTAAAAATTAAAAACAACCATTATTTTTTTTAATTAAAAATGCTCTAGTTGTTTATGGTAGGAAAACTAGAAAAGAAGTAAGTAAAATGGACTATGAATTTTTAAAAATCCACTCATATTCCTACTATCTAGTCCATATTCTTTCCAGATATTTTTCCATAGTTTTGTACTTGATTTAGGTCGGGGAGTGGAAGCTTCATGTGTCTGTGTTGACACCACCTAAATATGATGTGAACTGTCAAATTGTCTCCCAAATATTCAGAAGTTTGGTGAAAGGGAGGTGCAACCTTATTTTTCACATACTTTTCAACACAAAGGCAAACTAAGAACTTGCTACTGTATGTTGTGAATCAGGTTAGCTGTTTAAAATTCTTTCTCTTCTAATAATAATGTGTTGTTTATAACACATTTAATGATTTCTCTTCAATGTTCCTATAAAACTCCTATAAACAATAAATATTGTACTTGAGAATATTTATAGCTAACTTTCAGATTAAGCTTAAATTTCACAAACGTGGAAAAGATCAGAACTGTGGGCTAGGACGTTTGCTGTCATTTTTAGGGTTTGGCTTTGCCAGGCCAGGATATAACAGACTATTTCTTTCCTCCAAAACACTATCCTGCTAGCAGATGGATGGTAAGCCCTGGCCTCTTAATGCAATGAAAAACCCTCTTGCAAGTTGAATGAAATGAGTCAATCTGATTTCACTGAATTATTATGTTTTCTATTAAAATACTTTATTAGTCTTCAAAGCAAAGCCAACAGTGGACATTATCACATATAAATTTTATATACTATGTATGTGCACACTATTTTGAATGTAATTTTAAGAAATACAAACACCTGGGGACACTGAGCTTTCGTCTTCGCTAAGTAACAATTTTTTTTTATCACTTCCTAATTCCCTTCACTATTTCTCAGACTTAGGTAGAAAACTGCTTTCTTATGTCCGCTGAACATTGAGAGTAGTGAGTTTCAACCTTGGCTGCACGATAGAATCACAGAGCTTTTTAAAATCCCAGTGCCCAGGCTGTATCCCAGAATAATTAAATCAGAATTTCTGGAGGTGAGGCACAAGTGTATTCATTTCCTAGGGCTGCCGTAACAAATTACCACAAACTTGTTGACTTAAACAATGGAAATTCTCTTACAAGAGTCTGAAATCAAAGTGTCAGCAGGGCCATGCTCTCTTTCAAGGCTCTAGGGGAGGGTCGTTCCTTGCTTCTCCCTAGCTCCCGGTGGTTGCCAGCAATTCCTGGCATTCCTTGACTTGTAGTTGCATCCCTCCAATCTCAGCCTCCCTTGTCATATGGCCTTCTCTCCTGTGTCTCCTCTGTGTCTGCATCCACATCTCCTTCTCTTTTCTATTATAGGACACCAGTTGGATTTAAGGCCCACTCTAATCCAATACAACCTCATTTTAACTGGATTACATCTGCAAAGACCCTATTTCAAATTAGATCACATTCACAGGTACTGGAGGTTAGGACTTCAGCATATCTTTTTTGGGGACACAATCCAGCCCACCACACCAGGCATCAGTAATTTTGATCCCCAGGTAATTCTCTGGCACAGTTGCTAATACAGAGAGCCACTTCTTTCAGAAGAATTCATCTCAAACATTAATAAGCATATGAATCACTTGAGGATCGTGTTAAAATGCAGATTCTGATACACTAGTTCTGAAGTGAGGCAGGAGACCCCGCACTTCTCATAAGCTGCTAAGTGGTGCTGGTGTTGTGGTCCACATTGCAAGGAACAGAGTAAAGGCTTTGTACGCTTTTCGTATCTCCACCTCTGGTACCCCTTCTAGACTCAGGAGCACCTTGGTATTAAAAGCCTTTGCGAGAAACTTCCATTAGGTGAAACATTTAGTTCTAGCTGAGGAAGGGATTAATTTTTCCTTCTAAATTACTTGCTCAAGAACCTGCTTCTGCTCTTCTCTTTGTGGCAAAACTGAAAAAAGGAAAGGTGTGAACACACAATGTGCATTCAGGACACTTTCTTTCTAAATGAGAGAGAGTTTTCTGGAAGCCACTTTTAAATCACTCCAATTTCACCCTTCCTTCCCTTCCCCATTCCTATAATAAAAATCAAGAAGTTCCAAATGAGCATGTATATGTTAAAAATAACAGCTTTATCAGTCTTTCAACTTATTGACGATCTAAGTTTTAAAGAGAATTTTATCCTCAGGCTAAAAATTTTAAAACACATTTAGACAGAACAAAACGCAGCTTGTCTAGAGATATGAACTGATAAGGACAAACCCTGCAGGAATCTATTTCACTTGTCCTTCTAAAATAAGTTTAAACTTCTCTGAGATTAAAAATAACTAAGTGACATAACTTGCTGGGCACAACAAAGACACAAAATAAACTAACATTTTAACAGAGGATTTTTTTCCCTTTGGATCTCAGATGTCATTTTTCTTTTATGTGACTCTTCTTTGTAATTTAACCAGAAACAATCTTGTGGGTTTATTAAAACAACTTTGGCCAATTAAGGAGACATCACAAAATCTACTTAAGAGATTTGTGAAGGGTACTAACACAGAGTGTTTTTCAGTTGAGCTGAAATATAAGACTTTTCAACATGAAGAGTTGAGGTTTTGTTTCCTAACTTTTTTATTTTGAAAAATGTCAAATCCACAGAAACTTTCAAGAATAGTACAATGAACATCCATATACACTTCAGCTAGTTTCCATTGTTGTTAATATTTTGCCACATTTGCTTTTTTCTCTCTCTCTTCATTTTTATTTTTGCTGGACCATTTGAATATTCCAGACATCATGACACTTCATAATGAAATACTTCAACCCATTTCACCTAAAAGCAGGGACATTCCCCCAAATAATCACAGTGCCATTACCCAAGAAATTTAACATAGATAATCTGAAATACAGTCCACATGAAAAAATCCCGAGTTTTCCCCTAAATTTTCTCTATCGCCATGTTTTCCTTTTCTCTCTTTCTTCTTTTTATTATTTTTAAAATTCAGGATCCAATCAAGGATTGTGCATTGCATCTAGTCGCTAGGTTTCTTTACTTCTCTTTATTCTGGAAAAATTACCTCTACTCCTTCACTCCCCACCCAGGTCTTTTATGACATTGACATTTTTTAAGAATCTAAATTAGGGGACCTGCCCTGTGGCCTAGTGATGAAGTTTAGCGCACTTCACTTCGGCGACCCAGGTTTGGTTCCTGGGCACAGACCTACACCACTTGTCAGCAGCCATGCTGTGGTGGTGACCCACATACAAAATAGAGGAAGATTGGCACAGATGTTAGCTCAGGGTGAATCTCCCTCAACAATAACAAAAAAGAAAGAGAATCTAAATTAATTGTCTTGCTTAATGCCCCAAATCTTATTTGTCTGATGATTACCTCATGAATAGATTAAGGATAGCATTTTTGTTATTTTAGTAAAAATACTAAAAATGTAATGTGTCCTTTCCCTTGCGTCACTTTGGGAGGCATACTATGTCTGTTTGTTTCACCATCAGTCATTTGGTCATCTGGCCATCTGATATCTCTCATACCTCTCCATTGTAAAGGTGCTTCCCCCTCTTCGTAATTAATCAATAATTGCGAGAGATACTTTGAGACCAAGTAGATTCCCCAAGAAACTGTCACCAAATGGTTTTACCATCCGTTAATGTTCCTTATTTGACTCAATTATTATACTGCTAATTGCAGAATGTAGATTTTCTAATTATATCATTTCTTCTACATGTGTGACCTTGTGTTCTTTTGTAAAGAAAAGCATTTTTTTACCCCTTCTGCTCCTTTTTGTAGTGTCACTGTGAACTCATAAATTCTTCTTTCACTCAGCGTTATAATCCATTACAGTTATTATACATTTTGCTGCTTGACTTATCCCAAATTTAGCCTCTGGGAGCCTCTTCAGGCCAGCTCCTGTTCTTTTGATACATCCTCATAATTCTTGGAGCACTTCCTTGCTTTTTGGCATAAACAAGGCTGCATTTTTTCTGCTCCATGCCTGGAATCAGCCATTTATTTCTCCAAGGAGCCCTGGAGTGGGGAATGGTATTTAGAAATCAAGATCTGATTGCTAGGCATGCTCCTGGCAGCCAAGGTTTCATTGCATCTAAGTCCTGTAAAGTGGACAGAGCTGAAGAAATGTATTATACATGAACATTGATATTTATAATTCATATCTTAATGTCATATGTTTTTTCTCATCTTAACACATTGCATGTTTCTATTTTTCTTCTCCTACACTCAAAAACCAGGTTCCCCAAACATCAGTGCATTTAAATCACTTGTTCTGTCTTTCAATATATATAAAATAGTTTCAGAATTACTATATTAAGATCATGACCAACAACAAATCAACTAAATATAGATCAAGATGTCTTTAGTACTCTTTTCGTCTTTAGATTATATCCTCCTAAGGATGCACAATCAGAAAACCATATTTAAAAGTTCTTTGAATTAATACTTTTTTCTTTGTGGTTATGTTATCGATTTGATGTAAAGCTGGACTCAGTTTGGTTTATATTCAATGTTTTAGCTTGTGTTTAAAAACATTTTTGACTTAATTTTAGGTTTTTTGACTATATATAACATATATATGGTTGAAAAGTTAAACTTATGTAGAAGAGTATACTCAGAGAAGTCTCATTCCTACCCTGAACCTTTCAGTCCATCTCTACCCATCTCTGGTAGGCAACCATTTTTATTAGTTTCTGGTTGCCCATGTTTCTTTTTGAAAAAATAAGCAAACATGTAGGATACCTACACTTTTTTTTTCATATTTTCCCTTCTTTCTTACACGAAAAGGTCATGGGCTGTGTCTGAATTGTTTTTATCGTTTTTGCAACTTTTCGACCCTATCCCAGTCCATCTCTGTTCTTAGAAAATCATATTTCTTCAGTACACATTTTCCAAAGGAAAATCACCAGGGTATTTAGATGCTTGCTCAAGAACAGACATCTTTCATTCATAAAATACTTTTCCTAACACATCACAGAATCTTAACAAGCAGAACGGTGGGAATCATTCTTTCTTATCAATCATCGGGAGAAGCCCAGGACTCGCAGGTCTCTCCCCAACTCTTGCACTCTTCCTCCTCAAGCTCTTCACATGCCCCTTTATAACCTTATCCCATCCCTCCCAGCTACTAAAACCCGTGAACTGTGCTTTCGGAAACTCAAGGTCAGTTGTCAGCAGAAATTTCCTGATCTTCAGAACCTGTTCTGAATGTGTTCTCCACCTTCTTGTTCTAACTAAAGTTTGGTTCTGATTTCCATAGCCCTCATACTGCTGGGTCTAGAGGTGGGGTAGGTGTCTTCCATGCTCTTTCACTTCCAGACCTATTCTCCTTCCGTCCTGAAATCTGTCAGCTTTGAGAAGCATGCCATCAACTACCTCTCCTTGTTGTAGTCATCTTCCAACCCCAAAGTCAATCCTCCTCTTCCTTTGAACATTTTAGCTCCTAACTCATCATTTTTCCCTCTCATGCTTTTAAAGTGCTTTTCTAATGGAATAAATTCAGGGCTGGATCTGTATTCAGCATATATCATATGTTTGGAAATGGACTTAATGCCAATTATTGGTCGGTCAGTCACTCAGGAGACTATGTATTTCATTATTTTAAAAGCTTAAGTAACTAGGATAACTGTCAAATTAATTTGGACATTTAAACAGTGGAATTGGATCATTCATATTACAATACAGAAAATTGCTTTGTATTTGAATATTGAATAGTAGCAGGAAAAAATAGTTGATTGAGATAAACAGAATAAATGGAATAAAACTGGCTGCAGGCAAGTGCTTATGTTTTTATTTCTTACTGACAGAGAACAATGGGAGAAATTAATGAAGACCCAGAGGTAAATATGGATAGGTAAATGTAAATAGAATTTGGATGTCAATTATTCTT
Source organism: Tapirus indicus (assembly GCA_031878705.1). Classification (NCBI taxonomy): domain Eukaryota; kingdom Metazoa; phylum Chordata; class Mammalia; order Perissodactyla; family Tapiridae; genus Tapirus; species Tapirus indicus. Next base: position 58,489,561 of record CM062924.1, on the reverse strand, counting down.
AAAAATGTGTGTGTGTATGCATATTTTGTATGTATTTATAGCACTACAGGTGAATATTCCACAACCTATTGTCAAGGAGTTCCATTTGTCTTCAAAGATTAGTGTACATTTTCTAAATTCAGGAAAGTTCCAGGCCTGAGAATTCATATTGATTTAGTAAAAACTATTTTAATTTCTTCTCTGAAGAATTGATTCCAGTAAAATCTATACCAGTGAGATTTCTGTAACATAAATTAGCTCAAATATTTCTTCTTGATCAAGTAAGACAGGGATATGGGCTCCCTGTTGGCTAACGCATAGCTGGCTTACCAAACAGATTTAAGGAGTTTCTTCTTATTTGGAGACTTTTTGAGATAAGTGATATACTGGACTCTGCATTTTACATGTTTATTCCCAAGGGATGAAAATTTTACTGTAACAGGTTATGATGCCTTATGTAACTATTTTAAAGGCTTACTTAGCACAATATTGTAAGACATGTTTAATTTTCCTCCTTCTCCTTACTGTATATGTTATAATATATGCCCAGACCAGAGTTTCTGATCCCCGTCCTGGTCCCAGGAATCTTCTTTAGGGTGTAAAAGTTGTCAGCGAAAATTTCCTAATCTTCAGAAGCTGTTCTGAATGTTCCCTCCACCCTCCTGTTATCGGTGTATAAATCTTTAGAGTGTTTACACCAGATTGTATAAATCTTTTCTCCATGGAGGAAAATGTGAACAATTTTCTTCGATATGGTAAGACACATGAATAACTTCACTTTCTAGACTGGATAAACAGAACTGAAAACAACCTAAGCTAGTATACACTGCCTTGTATTTCACATTGTGTCTAAAAGAAGGCATTACAATATGCATTACTCTGGAATTTCTACTAGGTTTATCCCCTTCAGAGTGGTTGAAGGCAGTTTTAAGCGCTTCTAACCCTAAATTTTTGGCCAGGACCTTTAAGACTCCTGAAGGTAAACATTACTCGTTCTGAAAGCTAGTTTTTCCTTGGTATTTGGGTAGGAAGAGAAGTTGATGAGGTGACATCAGTGGTAAAATCCACAGCTTTTGAGGGACCTGCATTTTAAATCCTTCTCATAATGTTGGTAAGCATATGTTGGTTGCAAGTAGCAGAACCCAGTTCAAATTCATTTAATAAATACAGGAATTATTGTCTTATGCACCTGCAAATACGATGATGCATCTGACTTCAGGAATGACTGGATCTGAAGGCTCAAAAGTTGACATGAAAATACCACCTATTCGTCTCTAGGCTGGCTTTCCTTTCTCTATATTGGTTTCATTCTGAAATAAATTCTCCCTTAAATGTCAGCTACCAGCAACTTCAGGCTTATAACCTTAGCAACCCCAGTGAAAAGAGATCACCTTATTATCAATAATTATATCAAAAACTCTCAGGTATGATCCTCACTGGTGCTGCCTGGATCATGTACCCACACCCAAACTAATCACTGTGGTCAAGGAGATGGTGTCCTCATCAACTAGGGCTGGATCATCTCATTCGCTAGACGTGGGAGGAGAGTAGTTCCCAAAGAAAGCATGGCAGCCAAAAGCATAATCTAAATTTATCTTTAACACATTGAAGCATAAAATGAGTTGGAGCTGCTCTAATACAGGGATTCTTCAATTTGGACTAAAGGCGATTCACACAGTCCCTTTTGCAAAAGAGTAGCTTCTGACTTGATCACTATAACGTATAACCTTCTTTAGTATTCAGTCAATATAGATTGATTCTTATCCCTCAGGTTGAACCACAGAGCCAGACTTCTGACCTTACATAGAAGTCAAAAAGATAGGGGCTATAACTACAACAAACATCAATATAAATATATAAACATCCAAATAAATAGATGGATACAAACATTTACATATACAGGTATATGTGGATGTATGCATATATATGTATATATAAAATAAACATTTGTGTAACACTTTATATGTTATTAAGACTGGTTTATATATTATCCCTTGGAAGCTCTTTGACTCATGTGATTCTCTTTAAATATCCCAGAAATAAACCCTAAAAAACCACTCAGACCTCTTTTGATTTCTATATTCTGCTCCTTATGCTTTCTGCAACATCAGGATGATTTCATCCATAGCCATTAGTTTCTCTGAGCTGTATTAAAGGATACTTAGTGTCTAGTGTTACCCATGTTTTATACTTTACAAAGCATTACATTCACATGCATTATTTCATTAGTTCCTCTCACATTATAATAAAAAGCATGTGCTTGGTCATATTTACAAGTCTTCTAAAACAATCATTAAACAAAAATTTCTACCAACTGCAAGTTACATTCAGTTTTACATAACCATAAAATAAAACTGTCTCGTCCCCTATTTTGCTGCTACTTTCTGCAGAGCTTTGTCAGTGGAGTTCTTAAGCTTCTGCATTGCAGGGTTTCTCATAGTCAGTTATACCCAACAAAGCCTGTGTAGATTTAGATAGTCCACCACTTCCTTAGAAATCTTCCTTTTCCTTTAACACCTTTCTTTCTAGTATTTCTATGGGCCTCAAGGTATATCCATCATGTTCCGGCTGCTTCCATTTTTGGTCCTTTTGTTTGTGGTATGGTTCTCTAAGCCAGTAGAGGCTTATCCAGTCACTAAGATGCTACACTGAGCCAGGAGGAGGCAAGGACAGAATGGTGTTTTGGGAAAGAAGGATCACTTTGTGCAAAGGTGAAAGATGCTGTTCTTATTACCTGACATGAAGTTGGGGTTCTATTGAGATGGAATTTGACCAAGGACCCAATGATGTTCAAGTTGTGTTCCAAGCCAGAAATAATCCTCTCAAAAAGACCCCAAGGGAAACACATGAGTAGGATCATGAAGAATTAGGTAATTATAGTGGTTGTAGTAGAATGTCTTTTTAACTGCTTTATTGAGGTATAGCTGACATACTATAAACTGCATGATTTAAAGTGTACAATTTGATAAGTTTTGATATGCACACCCATAAAACTGTTACCTAACCAAGTGGGTTGGCCTCCTGGCAAGTTAAATAAGACTCTACACCAGTGGAAGTTGTCTCACAAAGTAAGGTATATTTGCAGCAAATGGGAGGCCTTGAAGAATCATTTCCAAAGTCATGGCATCCCTGAACAAAGGGAAGCAAGGACCTTTTATTTTGGATGGGGAACGAATCTTCAAAAGGGTGAGGTGGGTATTCTCTTGCACAGACTCAGTAGGAAAACATGCTTTCATATACTCTGCAGGTTATGGTAATAAGGCCAAAGCTCCTTCTGGAGAGATCTTAGCATTAAAAATAAGGCAAAGGTCATGGGCGTAGCTCTTGTGGTGAGGCTTGGTCTGGTTCGCGGTGGTGATGGGTGGTTGCATCTCCTTAATGTAACAAGAAGGGAAAAAAACAATTTGGAAAAACAGTTAAATGTTTCCAAACTCACCCTTGAGTTCCTCAGGGCACCTGGTCTGTGACAAAACCACCACCACAATCAAGCTAATAAACATATCTATTGTCCCAAAAGTTTCCCCATATCTCCCATTAGTAGGAATCTCTCTAAGAAACAGACACTCCTCTATGTTTTGTCATATTTTCCTTCCAAAGATAACCCCGCAAAGTGAAAAGTGAAAGAGTCGTTGATTATGTATGTTTCCTTGACCTCTTAGAGTGTCAAGGCTGAACCAAGGCTGTGTGCCGGTCAGTTTATCATTTTATCCCCAAATGACCTTACCTTGATTTACATAGATATACACTGATTTCTCTTCAACCACTTTTTAAACTTTTACAGGTTTATTTGGTTATGTTATAATCTCTCTTTTCTTCTGGGCTCAATTCCAGACGTGGTCTGTGGAGTTGGCCTCTAAATTTTATGAGTACTTTTTGTCTGGGCCATAAATTAAAATGTCCTGAGTTTCTTTTTCCAGTGTCAGTTTCGAGGAAGTCAGCCAAATGTGAAGCACTAGGACAGAGGTAGAGTCTCTGAGCTCTGTCAGCGCCTCCCCTCACTCTGTGGTCATTGATGTAGAACATAGATTCACAGGGTGTTAGAGCTAGAAGCCATCTTCAAGAGATAGTTGATAAGACAGTGAGGAAATCATTAGGACACCCAATAAGGTAAGGTTAGTTGCCTAGGGTCACACAGCTAGTTAGTGGCAGAGTACTCATTAAAACCTGCTTGTCTTGACTTTTAGCCCCATGAACTTTCCACTGTGATTTCTCTTGCCTGCCATTTCTCAGGACTTTATTCTTTAAGATAAGATGGTAGGAAGTAGGTAAAGACTATGGATCTTAAAAAAAAAGTCTTTGTTTTTTTAAAAGGCAGCACAGAACGCTAGAGATAGGACACTCACTTTATTGGAAGTTCTTTGGCACTAAATATATGCTATTATTACTACTATTGCTACTACTAATAATTCACATTTCTAGAATGCATACTACGTGCCAAGAAATATTTTGAACACTTTACATGTAGTGACTCTTTTAATCATCACAAAAGCCTGTTGTTAAAACTTGGGCACAGATTGGTGAGATAATTTGCCCAGGATCATGAAACTAGTATCAAAGGATCAGCATGGCTTTTGGAAGTGTATTTTTGTTATCATAGCTGAATGACACCAACTATACAAACACCTTATATGTATGTAGATTCCTCTCACCTGTAAAAAGGAGGTTTGGAGGAGATGTTCTTAATCTGGGGTCAAGGGATCAGATTTAGAAGATCTCAGTGTTCTATAAAATGGTAGGCATCTGTTTCACAGATCAGAAGGGTGCAAATAAGCAAAAAAACAAACAATCCAATTTAAAAAATGGGTAGAAGATCTGAATAGACATTTTTCCAAAGAAGACATACAGATGGCCAACAGGTACATGAAAAGGTGCTCAATCACTAATCATCATGGAAATGCAAATCAAAACCACCATGAGATATCACTTCACACCTGTTAGAATGCTTGTTATCAAAAAGACAAGAAATAACAAATATTGGGGAGGATGTGGAGAAAAGGGCACTCTTGTGCACTGTTGATGGGAATTGAATTTGATACTGGCTCAACACGAGGTTGACATAAGGGAAGCCGTACTGTAGAAAAGAAATCCACTGTAACTTTGAATAACCTCTGACTAATTAACCCAGCTGGATTTGCACCCTCCGGGTGATCTAATGGCTCTGTAGACTTTACGACCCCTGCTTGTACATGTACCTCCCAGCTGCAATAAGATGATAACTTTGTTCTTTTGAGTTCCTTAGGAATGTGACGATCCTCAAACAGCCATCATCAGGACAACTGAAAAATCTGCTATGGTGACTCCCAGTCTGTAGCACCCGAGGGTCAACATTCCTAACAGCAGTTGTATAGGCTCCCACCAGCCTATATAACTGCTGTAAGATTCTGTGCCCTCTTAAAATGGTTATTTTGGGCACGAATCGGCCATCCTCTCTTTTGCTGGCAAACTGTAATAAACCCTTTCTTTTTTCCACCATCTTGCCTCTTAACGATTGTCTTTTGTCTTGTGGCAAGCAGATCGTGCCCTTTGTGCAGTAAAAGATCAGTGCAGCCACTATGGAAAACAATATGAAGTTTTCTCAAAAAATTAAAAATAGATACCATATGATCTAGCAATTTCACTTCTGGATATTTATCTGAAGAAAAGAAAAACACTAACTCAAACACATATATACACCTCCATGTTCATTGCAGCATTATTTACAATAACCAAGACATGGAAACAGCCTAATTGTCCATTGATAGGTAAATGGATAAAGAAGATGAGGTATGTATGCAGAATAGAATATTATTCAGCCATAAAAAGAAAGAAATCTTGCCACTTGTGACAACACGGATGGGCCTTGAGGGCATTTATGTGGGCATTTATGCTAAGTGAAATAAGTCAGACAGAGAAAGACAAATACCATATGATCTCACTTGTATGTGGAATCTAAAAAAGACAACAAAGAAGGAAACCAAGCTCACAGATACAAAGAACAGATTGTTACTGCACCAGGTCTGGTTTTGCCCACAGCCCAGAAAATCAAACACTGAGACAACAAGATTGCAGCAGAAAGAGGGTTTAATAATCAAAAGGCAGCCAAGTGAGGAAATGGGAGAATGAATCTCAAATCTGCTTCCCCGAAAATAGGGACTCAGGGATATTTATGGGGCAGGGGGCAAGGTGGTCTGAAATGATTGGAGGTGAGGAGAGATGAGATAAATGATGATCTGTGCAAGTGTAGTCAGGCTTCAGCCCTCTTTACAGGATGCATGTTCATAGAATGGCGGTGTTAGCGTGCCCTGAGGGTAGAGTTTTAACCTCTTGATGTCAAAAGGTCACTTATCGCACATACATCTGCATGGGCCCAGTTGATGGGTTGGTGGTCTCAACCAGCCTGAAGTGGGCAAAGGGTTCCAATTCCTGAAAAAATTAGCTATAGGAACGTAGTGGGAGTCAGATAGCATATTGCCTGAACAGCAAAATTAACAACGGGTAAGTTCACCATGCAGATTTAAGTCCTCCCCCTCAGGCTCTGATAAGTCTCTAGGTAAGGCCATCCCCCTGCTTCTTCCTGGTACCGGGGAAGAAGATACTTTTTCAAGTGGAGATTTCCTTTATAAATGTAAATGTCTCTCACAAAGGGTAACCAGAACCAAGAATGGGCTTAGCAAGGACCCTCCCAGATACCTGGAGATGTCTATGGTGATGGCCTTTTCTGGGGCCAGGCTTCCCATCCCAAACTCTTTTGGTCAGTTAGGGGGGGTAGGGGGTCAAAGTGTCTTTCAGACAGAGACATATTTTGAGGTAGCCAATTCCCATCCCCTCTAGTTACTAGCTGCTTAATCATCAATGGCTAACTGTTTGCCAGGTTCAAGATTAGTGGTTGCCAGAGGCAAGGGGTGAGGGGGTGGGCAAAATAGGTGAAGGGGGTCAAAAGGTACAAACTTCCAGTTATAAAATAAATAAGTCCTGGGGATGTAATGTACAGCATGGTGACTACAGTTAATAATGCCATATTGTACATTTGACAATTGTTGAGAGTAGATCTTAAAAGTTCTTAGCACAAGAAAAAAAATTATGTAACTACGTGAGGTGACGGATGTTAACTAGACTTCTTGTAGTGATCATTTTGTAATATAAACAAATATTGAATCATTATGTTATACACCTGAAACTAAAATAAGGTTGTATGTCAATTTTACTGCAATGAAAAAAAATCAAGAAGAAGAAGAAGAGTGCAAATAGATGGAGGGGGGGCAGGAACAGGGTAAGGTAGGTAGCATCAAACCAAGCATTGCCCCAAAGGCTTTTCATATTGTTGTAGGCCTCATAGCAACCAGCAAGATATGTATTACTATCTTATTTATTTACTTTTTCAGATGAAGAGTCTGAAGTTCAGAAAGATTAGAGAATGTGTTTAAATCACCCGACTAGGAGAGGCATAGCTGGAATTCAAACCTGTCTACTTCAAAGTCTCTGCTCCCTCCACACTATTCCATGATTTTAGGGCCCAGAAAGAAAAGGAAGAGAGGAAGAGAAGAAAAATGAAGAGGTGGTCACAGGACAACCAGACACTTAGGGCATTCTGCAGACAATATTTTAATTTCCAGTCCCAAGAAGTGCTGGACAAGAGAGGACCAGGAATGGCTCCTATAAACCAAAAAAATCTTATACAAATTGAGAAATGAAAGAGTCAAGAGAAAGGAGAATGTTCAGGGTATAAGAACCGGCCTGCCGGATGAAAGAAGGTATAGAAGCTAGGGACAGGTACTTAAAGACCATTTGTAGCTATAGAGCTTTGTGTAACATGCATTTATTTTTAAAAGTGCCTGCATATTCTTGCTACAATGGCAACTTTCATTTGAACAGCAAGAAATGTTTTAAATATTTAGGAAGAATTCACAACCTTTTCCTCACTTGATAATCCTCAAGCCCCTATGTAGGGTGTAGGCATGTAGTGTTCTTCCCTAAACCCCCCCACTCCTCCCACCCCGTCAAACACAGAATCACAGGCTGTGATGGGGCTGGTGTCAGAACTCATATCTCTTAAGGTTGCCTCCTACTCAGGGCTAAAGCAGATGCCTTTTGTCTGCAATGCCTCCTGCCTGGAGCTCCACCATTGCTTACCTATTTTTGGTTTCTGTAATCAAAACATGGGCCAGGTTCAAGGAGGTGCCATATCCCAGACGACTTTGCATTCAGCACTTAACTGCAATCAGCTAGGGAGCCGGAGCCTTCCAGCTGAGCCACTGATCACTGACTGAGGGAGAAATGGCTTCATCAACACAGCAGTCTATTCTCTGTCTGTTGGGGCAGCGCCCTGCAGGTGAGATGTCCTATGTGATTTTAGGAAGCAAAATTAGAATCAAAAATACTCTTTCTTACATATGCTGCTCTTTCCCCAGCAGTGACTTAGGAGGAAGATAATTTAGAAGCTAGGTTTTCATGGACAGAACCAAATGCATTCTGTTCCCAGACTTTATATAATGCACACTTTGTTAGGAATTTCCTTTAGCCCAGACTTGGGTGCTGGCTTTAGTGGGGTAATAATAGCCTCTGTTACGTTGGCTGTATGGCAAAGTCGACAGCAGAGAGGGAGAGACTGGTCGTGAAGAATGGCACCTAGCCCCACTCTGATGTTCACTCCAGAGGGCAGGTTTTGGGTTTGAATCTTTATATATCCACCTGCTAGCATGTACCTAGTAAGAGGCGGGGGTTCTCAATTAACATTTGTTGAATATGGATGTCTGGAAACCAGGCTGATGTTTTCCCGCCTTTGTTCCCTGCTCAAAAGCTTACCAGTCAACAACACCTTGGTAAGAACAAGGTTATCAGCTCCTTCCTTGAGAACTGTTGGGACAGGGAGAGAGTGAATGCCCATGTGCATCTTGTGATGAAAGTGCTCACAGACACTTAGAGCTCTGAAGATGAAGTTTGCCAACTTCAAGTGTTTGCCTGGGCTGGCTCATCATGGGTCAATCACTAACAGCAGAACAAAGGAAGAAAATAAATGTGATATTTAAAACCTAGAGATATTTCTGTATTATAAAGGAAGGAAAAAGGGTGACTACCATCATTATAACCACCTCCGTGCAGAAAAATATGTTAGGGAAAGGACCTCAGGCCAATCTGGATGGGAGAGGTCAAGACACAGGGTGGACAAATTGCTCTGGTATTAAAGGGACAACCCTTTCTGCCAACATGCAGAGAAATAAATGAGTGCGGATTCTAGTGACATGGCAATTGGCTTGGCTTTAAGGAAAGAAACAACAGGTAAGAGAGTCCCTGAGGCAGTAAATGGCCAATGGATTTATTCCCAGTTCTCCTCCTTAATTACCTTCTGTTATGCCTGTTGAGAACTGACCTTAGGTCATTTCACCATGAATAACTCTTAGGTTCTTTTCGATAGAAACAGTAGCCTCAAAAGAAGTTTGCAGTAGGTGAGGATTAGCCATTGCCCCACAACCTTACTACAATGAGGTTAAAACTTACTCGTGAAAACAAGTCTCAGACCATATTCTGCCATATAGGTCAACATTTATTGAACAAACATGAATTAGTAACCAAGCACAATATGGTTGATTAAGCATGTCCTTTAAGCTCAGTGAAGTCCCAGCTCTGTCATTGCAGGTGCTCTGTGTGCCACTTCCTATGAAGTGTCACTTGAAATATGCAAGACAAGATTCCAGAGGCAGGATTCTGTTACTTTACGGTTGGTGTCAGCCAAGTAGAAATCCTTCTGTGAACTGGCTGAATGTAGGACAAAGGCTAGAAGCTACCAGTCTTGCTAGAGTCTTATAGTCTCTTCAGGCAAGGGCAGGAAATATTTCTAAAATACCTAATCCAATCCACATATATTGAACACCTGTAAAATTATTAATGAAAATCCATTTCTAACATTTATCAAGTTAATTAACAAGCCACTATTTTCACCAATAATAAAGTTGTTGTCATTTGTTCTGTCAATTAGCCAGGCCTTAGGGGTTGAGGGAGATCTGGATAAAGATACAGTATGGTTGTCTTAGCTGTCCCTGAGTGTGGTCTTTCTGATACACTACTACTAGCTGACAACTCCTGCAGTGTGCCTTTTCAACTAAATCAACTGATTGTTCCTAGAGTTGACGCTTAAACTCCTACCACATGCGTGATAATGTACTTGTCTATACTTGCCAAAGTATTTTAAGATAAACTACAGACACTTAATAATTTCCAAACTTTTATAAAAAAGTATTGCAGACAATAGTTGTCTGTCCTTGGGGCAGGGTAAAGGAATAGAAAGAGTGGTGGTAAGAAGGGAATGGGCGAGAATTGTACCTGGAGCAGGTTTTCAGGGTGAGCAGATTCCGGCAACTATCCAGAGAATATAAACGTATCATAAATGTACCCACTTACTAGCACTTCTGTTTACTCAACCTCTTAATGCCCCCAGTTTCCTAGTCTATAAGATGCAGATAATACTACATACCTTATAGGGTTGTTATGACAATTAAATAAAATAATATTTCTAATGCACTTAGAATGGTGCCTGACTATATAAATGTTTGCTAAATAAATAAATCACAAATGATGAAAACATTTCTTTAAAACCAGTCTTATGCAATTGCTCTTGGCTTTAGAAAAATAAAGTATTTTGTTTCGTTTTGCTTTCACTGAAATCAGAGGAAAAGGAACTTAATGAACTAGATACTAAGTATATTTAACTTTCATGGATCAACAAGTTAAAAATGTAGTGTCTATCAGTGATATGACTTATTCAATGTTAAATTCACTAATGACACCTCTGATAACTTTGGACCCCAGGGAAGGAGAAAGGATGACGGTAGCTATAAATATTACTTTCTTCCAATGTCTGGGTATTTGGGGATAAGAGAGAGAGGTTGTACCAAGTGCTGAGTCTGCCATCTCTAACAGAAACCTAAATTTTCTTCTTTTTGTGTGTTTTCCAAAGTTTTCATAATGAGCATGTATTCCATAAGAAAATGCTAATAAAATAATAAGTGTTTTATTTACAAGTTGATTTTTTAATAACCCAATTCCTATTGTCTATTATTTTCTTGGAGGGTTAGAGGTAACCCATTTTGTCTAGATAATATTTTTTTAAAATAGAATAAAACATTAAACCAATTTATTCTTATTTCAAAGCTTGGTTTTAAAAATCTGTTTAAAATCACCTTTAAAAATTTGTGTTTGTCAAAACAGTCGTGTGTCTGACCCAAGGGTGCAAAAGTTTCCGAAGCTGCTGTTCTGCTCTGGGAAGTTGCTAGGCTATCTCCATGGAAACAATTGTTTCAAATGATTGATAATATATGTTTGAGCTTAGAGGGCAAAGAGCTAAGGTTGGGAGAAAGAAGGTGTATCTCTTTTCTAAAAGAAAAAGGTATTTTCTTAAAATCAAATTTTATTCTCACTGTTAGGTTTTCCTTTGTTTGCTTCAGAGACCATGGGCATATCTATCACTCAACTCATTCAGGCAGGACTTGGCAGTCTCAGAGGGCCCAACCCATAAAACTCGCTGCTTTTCCTATCTCACTCAAAGGATCTGCAGGTTCAACAAGGAATAAATATATGCAAAGGTCATCAGGGTTCCCTAGGATAATTCTAGGAAATCATTCATCTCTTTATTCATTCATTCATCATTTATTGAGCCCTGTTCTGTAAAGGCCACTGAGCTAGGCACAGAATAAACCGTGCGGCTCTCGTATTCAGGGAGGTCGCCAACCAGCAGAATTAAACAGAAGTTATAATCCAGGGCTAATGGGTTGGCACATGGGGGCATCAGAATCCTACAATAGCATATGATGTTTCACATAAACTCCAGGGAGGCAGGAGTTTGTTCATTGCTCTACAAGCAGAAATTGGCTCATATCTGGAATATTAGTAAACATTCAATAAGTGTTTGTTAAACGAATGAACATATAAATGGAATGAATCCATCTGAAATTGTGAACGATGTCAGCTCACAATGTACGCCCCAGTTGTGTTACCATAGGATGCTGCCTGTTTGCAGAGCCCCCAAGAGACAGTGGAAAGCACACACAGGGCCATCCAGCCCAGGCATCATTCACTCTTCATGCATTTGGTCAATATTTAGTGAGCTTCTGCTGTTGGAGTACTGTGGGAGGCCTGTGATACAAAGACAAGAAGTGATGTCTGCCCTCATGGAGTTCCTCATCTCTGAAGGAGGAGAAAGACACTAATAGCTATAATTTAAGGTTGTGTACTGTGAGTCTGTTGAATGAAAACTTGTTTGAGGTATAAACAATAACAGCTAATGTTCCTTGAGTTCTATGTCATGTTTACTGTACTAAGCTCTTTATACCTATTTTCTCACTTAGTTCTCACAACACTAGATGGACAGTGTCATTGTTATCCTCACTGTAGACATGAAGAAACTGAGGTTTAGTAATCTATCCTGGGTCATACAGCCAGGACTCAAACCCATATCTTAATTTTTATATTTTATCAGTAAATAGAGGTTGAGTGAATCCTGAGTTTTTTGCATGGGGCCAAAAGAGTCATTTCAAAAAAATGGTGCAAAGGTCTTTTTTTTCAAAGTTCCTTCAACCCTTCACGCCCTTTCCATGACTGCAAGAATTCTAAGTTCACCCAGATGACATAGTTCATTTTGCCTCTCTGCAAAAAGCAGGTTAGGACACGACAATCCCAAGGAATCCAAGGATATGGAAATAGGGATCTGCTTCCATCACATTGCCCTTTCAGCATGGAGAGCGCTCTGGGCTGACTCCTAAACTCTGTCTGCCAAGAACTCCACTTCCTCTGAGAACTGTCCCCTCCACCCCCATTTACATGGTTATCATAGGAGCCACTGTGTTATTCTGATATGATTCTGCCCTCATGGTCATGGTGGTTGATTCAGGCCTGAGCATCTGGCCCAAGTTGTGCCTATCACAGACATGGTTATAGTCTAGGAGTGACTCCCTCACCCAAACTGGACAATTACTGTCTCTCCTAGATTGTTTGTAACTGGATCTGACAAAGATGAGTCAGTCTCTCTCTGAGTACTTAGACTGTAAAATGTAAATCCAAGAGTATCTTCTGCTACTTGGATTCCACAGTTACATGGCTCCACAGCCATGACCTTAGCAAAAGAGACAATGAAACAAACTTAGAAGAAAAGGTTAGGGAGAGGGTCCAGACTGCAGTAGCAACTCCCTTTGACTTTCCATAGGCTTAGCTCTGTGCTGCCTCAGAGAACAAGGAAGGATAATCCTACTCAACAAGAAAGCAGTTGGGTCCCTGCCTTCTGATTCCAGTTATTCCTGAGGCCCAACTGCATTTCTCTCTTTGAATTTCCTTGAGACATTCTAAGATCTTTAAAATAAATTGTCCCTTCTACTTCTTCTAGTTCAAAGTTTTTGTGGGGTTTTTTGCCATGATTATTTGCATTGCCAAAGAGGTTGATGGTCTGGAGTAACAGCCACTCTGCATCTGGGACCTTCCTTCTCCCTCAGAAGAAAAGTTACAATGGCCTTGAGAGGAGAGACACTTTTCCTTTCCTTGGCAGTGGCTATGACATCATCACAACCACCGCCAATGACCTATTGAGCTCTCACTATGTGCTGGGCGTGGTGACAAACACTTTAAAAACATTATTTCCTTTAATCTTCACACATGCCCTCTAAGATGAGATAGCATTATAAGATCCATTTTGTTCCTGAGAAAAACTAACTTGCTTTAGGTGATAAAGGTAGTGAATGAATAAGAAATGACTGAGTTTGGATATGAACACGGGTCAGCGTGATGCCAACCTCTGTAGGTGTTCTCCCTTTGTATGCCAGAGGACCCATCTGAGTATTCCTTCCCCACTCATCCCATAGCCTCCCTTTTCTCTGCCCCAAGTTTCAATTTTCCCTGGAGACCAAGGGGCATTGCCAAAAACAGCGGTTTGAATCCACCCCTTTTAGGCCTTTTTTTTCCTCTCCTTCCCTATGGATTCCCCATTCAAGGGGAGAGCGTGGCTTTTTATCCACACACGATGCTTGTCTGATTCAACCCCTTGCCATACAGACCCATCTCTTGGTCCAGGTTGTTCCTCAAGGACATGAACAGCCTTATCAAGTTTCCAGGAATCTCTGAGATGTTAGTGAAGCCAATCAATTCCATTTAAATCTGACTTAGTAAAACAGCAACTCCCTTTGGCTTCTCCCTGACTTAACTCTGTGCTGCTTCTTGAAAGAGAGAGAGAAAATCAGATTCACTAAGGCAAAGAAATTGGGCCAACCTCCATTTTGAATGAGTTTTCACTAGAGTCTAAAATATTGTCATCTAAAACCATAGAGTGATATGGCCTGAGACAGGGGCAACAATTATTTAAACTCTGCAGCTGCCCACCATGTGGTTGTGACCCGGATCTAAACCCCACATGGCAGGTGCTGTGAGGTAGAAATGCAGCTGATTCACAACAGGGGTAGGATGCAATTGCTTGACGTGCGCTATCTCTCTGGCTCATTGGGTCTGCATATTAGAGTGAGCCTGTTTGAAACCACCCATCATTGATGCTGGATGCCTTCCCAGCTCACAGAATGAGCCCTTCTGGAATCTGCCAGCCCATCAAGAAGGGTGGGGCTTCTCAGTTGCTCTGCTCCGTCCAGCTGGATCCTTGCCCTCCCACAATCACACAAGGTGCTAATTTACCTTCCACTTCCTGGAAACGTACTGATGCCTCTAATTAGTCAAAAACATTCTCTGTTTGGTTAGAATGTCCATGCCAAGAAGAAAAATATTATTAAGAATAAGTCCTGTACACCCTTAAACTGTGTCCCACACCCCCATCTGGGCTCTTGGCATGAAATTACACAAACATTATGCAGCTAATGCTCAATTACACAGGAGAAGGGAATCTAGGCCTCAATTTTCTCTTTTCTTTTACTCCCCACAATCTTTTCCACCTGTCTTTGGACAAACTTGGCCCTGTCATCACCTCTGCCGAAAGATGAGAGTAGACATAAAATTTGAATGTAACCACTGCGTTGCTGTCAAGGCGGCTCTGGTAAGAGATTCAGACAGAAGAGGATCAAATGACTAAAATGAAGAGCAGGGATTTCCATCATTGCTCTTTTCTCTATTCCTGTCCCCGTGTTTTCATAAAGAATTGCACACCGCATTTTATTTCCTTTCATCTTTACTCCCAAAATTGAGCTTTCAGAAATTGGGTTTATTTATGCCACTTCAGGCTTGGGAAATGTGTTGCCTTGCAAAGGGCAGAGCCAGTTATTAAAGAAGGCCAATATGAGATAATCTTGCTGATTTGGGTCTTGTCTGCTTTAATGGCAAAAAGTTCACTGCCTCAGGCCATAAGCAGGCTTCCTAGGGCAGAATGCCTCAGTGGGCTCCTCTGGAGAGCCCCCTAACCCTCAGGGAGGGGGTCACCTGAGGTTCCCAGAAAGGGAGAAAGCCAGAAAGAGTAAACAGTTCCGAGTAAGGAGTTGTTTTTCCCTGTCATTGAACACTTGAACAACTCGAGGGAAGGAGTTGTTCTACCCTGTGTCTGAAGCCACCTCCCTTTTAGCAAATTGAAGCCCCTCCATTCAGGTGGGAGAGCTCCTCCATCCAGTGTGGGATGAGCAGAGAGGACCCCGGGGCACAACTCAGCCTCAAGTCTTTCTGGCCACACTGGATGATTGGACAGAGTCTCTGCTTGAGCTTTAGACTTATGTGTGATGTCCATATTTTAATATTTAAGAAACTGCTTTGTCTCACATATGATTTATTGGCTAAAACAAAGAATGTAAAAGGGGCAAAGACAAAACATATCTGTTAGCTTTTAAGGTCCTTTTATTTTTATGTACCATTTATATTAAAAATAAAGTATCTAAAGCAAAGGATATAGAAGAATGAGGACCTAATTTTGCAGAGGTGTTAGGTATTGAAGAATGAAATAATTTATTCAACTGTATTTTCAAGTTTTTAATGCTCTAGATACAATGGGAAGGTTTTGACTGCACAAAGGATCTAGGGGTCAGAAAGTTCTTAGCATTGTCTTGTTGACTTCCTGATGTCCTATTTTCAAGCAGGGTTTTCACTGATATTCAGGGATTTGGCCAACTGGCTGATTTATGCTTAGAAAAAGAAGGGGAAAAAAATTCAGTGAACTTATTGCAGTTTTTCAACCCTCCATAAGTCTGTTATATTGTACAATTCTCTCTCATCACATGCTCAGGAATAATCACGGCTCTGTTGTCCTGTGTTAGGTCTTGTAGTGTCTGGAATCATGGTGTAGTGGCATCCTCTTATTACCAGAAAAAAAAATCAGTCTTAGTAGTTGCCGCTTATGAATCCGCTGGGAATACTGAGATGGGTACAAAACATTTCTTTGCAGTTGCCACTGGTCCACTTTCAACCATAGATTTGCCTTCCAGGGGAGTGTCTGAGTCCTGTTTCTCTTGCATCCCTTCCTCCTTCCTCCACTCTTCCTCCTTTGGGTGCTATGTTCCCAAATTCTCTCTCCCTTCCCTTTCGGTCAAGGCTAGTGAGACTCTTCCTCTTGTGTTGCAGGGTGATAGTGGACATATCTCAGCACCTATAGGACAAAACCCTTATCTTACACCAATACTGATCACTTCTCAAGGCCTAACTCTGGTGTGCTTTGCTGCTACAAGGTACCCTCCTCACCAGGGATAAGGATGGGAAATAAAACAGGTAAAGATGACAGAATCAGGTGTTGCCACACCTTTAACCTTATAAACCCAAAAAACTAATAAAAAGGGTTTTTTTTTTTTTTTAATACTCATCTGGTCTTTCAGATCCTTTAAGTGTTTTCAAACTCCTAGCAAATATCTTACCCCTCTCTGAAATTTGCACTTTAAATTTATAACATAAACATGGGCATACATTTAAAAACTATATACATCTTGGGACCAGCCCAGTAGCCTAGTGGTTAAGTTCAGTCTGCTCTGCTTCAGTGGCCTGGGTTCGGTTCCTGGGTGTGGACCTACACCACTCGTCAGTGGCCATGCTGTGGTGGTGACCCACATACAAAATAGAGGAAGATCAGCAACCGATGTTAGCTCAGGGTGAATCTTCCTCAGCAAACAACAAAAAAATCCTAAAAAACTATACATGTCTTGAGAGTTTGCTTTGAATGATGTTGAGATTGGTAGCTGGAGACTTACTTGTTCCCTTCTTAAGCAAGGCTTTAAGCTCACCAGGGGTTTGGGAGATTAAATCACCCAGGGAAAAGCCATCACCAAGAGCTGTAGCCTCAAATTTTCAAGATGTAGAATCATTTTGGGCTGAATTCATCTTTATAGCTATATCTTTGTTCATGGAGTCATTGCTGTGAGCATTTTCTTCAAAGAAAAGGAGAAAAAGTCATTTTATTAAAACAAAATGTGTTAAAAGTGAAGTTGATAATTTCCTGTCATTTTCTATTTATAAGGAAGCCATTTGATGTAACAGAAAGAGCACAGGATTTGTGATCAAAGGGCCTAGATTTAAGTGTTGACCCCAGGCAAATCATTTAACATCTGAATCTCAGTTAGCTTATCTTGAAAATGGGATGATAATAATCATGACATTGTTCTGATGACCAAGAAAAGTGGGAACCTAACTGCAAACAAAGTACTGTAAAAATGTAAGGAATTGTTATTAAATTTAATGAGAAAATAAGAAAAGAAAAGAAAAGGAAGGAGATTGTAAGAGGCTCTATGTTTTCATTGGGGAACAAATTTTAACAGCCAAAGGGAGAACAAATATATGCCACAGAGTAGAGGAAGGAGATGGATAATCCTTCTGAAAGAGAAATTCTTGTAAGTTTTTCCTACACATTATATCTGGGGCAATACTGGTATGATGAGGGCCGGGTATATTCAAAGTGCTTAACGTAAATTGTCTCATGTTAATCATTGTCCCTATTTTACAGATGGGTAAACTGAGGCATAGAGAACATAATTAATTTTTTCATGATTACCCAGTCAGTAAATGACAGAGCCAAGATTTAAACTGAGATAATCTAGCTCCAGAGTCTGTGTTCTTAACTATTACGTTATTTCCAATTATATAAACAAAGAAGACTTAAATTTTCTCTAAGGTATAGATAAAAGTTCCTGGATGTTGAGTAAAGTTTTCTAAGCTATAGACAAATGACATTTATGAAAGTGATTGAGGAATATTCTACATAGTGCCAAACAAACACTGAAGTGCCTTTTTGAGCTTTGTGAATTCCATTTCAAGTAAAATATTAAAGTTCACCAAGCCATTAAAAGGATTTTGCTTTAGTACTTTAGTAGTTTGTCTAATATCTGGAACCTCAGATCCCTTTTTTCAGGAACATCGAATTGAACCAGCACCTTGGATTCCAATTTGCTTTGCAAAAATGAGCAAAGAGATAAGAGCATGATAATAGTATATATACATATTTTTTAACAAATGGGTTCTGTTTTTATTACCCTGGTGTGGCTATTGCATAATCCATAAATTGCCATCATTTGGATATAATCACACTTTAATTCAATAGGTAAAAGAGGGGTAGTGACTACAGGTTGTTGTCTACAACTATTGTTTATACATTTGATGAGGGATTTGAAACTAGATAATATTTATGGTCTTTTCCTAACTTAACATTCTTTGTGTCTGTGCTTTAAAGGAGATTGTAGTTGTCAACATTACTAGTTCTGCCATTTTCTTCATATTTCTTTCAGGCAGCATCAGTGATTAGATGGTGCTTAGCACATAGCAGGGGCTCAGTAAATATTTGTTGAATAAATAAATGAATGCAAAAATATCCACCATCATATCTGGTAATTATGATACATACCAGACATTAGCATTTCTGAACTGAATTCTCTTAATCTATATTTGTCATGAACTGTTGTCTGAAAATATTGAGCTTTTTGAGACAGGCTATGGTTTATTTCAAAAGATAGTATCAGGATTTTTGTTTGTTTGTTTGTTTTAATGTAGGAAAACTCTCCTCTGAAGAAATTAACTGCCTTTGTCTGAAATTCTGGCCTGGATCCACCCAGTGAGGGTAGCTCCTTGAATGTATAACCCTTTTCTTATTGTTGCTTATTCATGAAACCATGGTTAAACTTTTGGGTTGGGCCGACTTTTACTTTAAGATTAGCTTGGTAGACAGCATTTACTCTGCTTCCTCCTTGAAACCTCACCAAAATTAAAGTAAAAGATTTTTTTACTCGCAAAATCCCACAAAAAAAGGGAAGAAAAACAACAAAACGAAAAACAGCAAGAACGAAATAACAAAAGCAGAAGGATGAGTAGTAATTGACTCAGCAGTGGAGAAAGACAGGAAGCAAGCCAAATTCATGACAGCCTTAGGAATTGGAGCAACAGGCTCTTTTGGAACTAACGGTTTGGATAAGACCAAAAATAAAAAGATTAATTGAAACAATTAGATCTCCAGGTCCACCCCCGCAACACATACCCATTCCATATAGCCAGGCAATTACCCTTCTCCCACTTCAGCAGAAGATTGGAAGTTTATCCTCTAGAGAGAGTATAACAGAGAGTCCTTCAACTGGGAGTCACCTCAGGCATAGTTAAGGGTGGGAGAACCACACCAAAAGTGGAGAGATTAAGTGCATATTTATACTGAATGTATAGTATACTTTCCCTAATTCAATTGCCAGGGCATTAATTGGCCACTAGGCAGGAGATTGGTCCATCTGAGCAGCCGAGTGTTAAAGCACTAAAGAAAGTGCTGTCAGGGTTCCTAGTGAAAGTGTCTTGCCGGACCACCATCCAGTGACACCAAAGGCAGCAAGCCCCTCTCTGAACACCTGGAATTTCCAATGAGCATTTGTTTTTAACTTTTATCCTGAAATCATTATAAACTCATAAGAAGTAGCAAAACACAGTATAGAAAAGTTCCATGAACCTGTCACCCAGCTTCCCCAAATGCTAACATCTTAAATAACTATAGTGCATTTTCAAAACCAGGAAACTGACATTCTCACAATACATCCAATTAGCTTTTTAAACAATTTCATTCTTAAGTATGAACACATGTTAAGCATGGTCATACATCTCAGGAAATATTTTTTAAAAGTTTGAAAGAATATCTTGGAGAAACTAATGCTGTGAGTGGCAGTGAAAACTTCAAAATATGAGGAAAAAATGAATATCTAAGAACTAAGAACAGGATTAATAAAAATAACTTTAGTGAATAATAAGGAGCTCATAGAAATTAAAAATAATTGTAGCATACATTAAAACAAACAAAAAACAGTAAAAAATGAGCAGAGAGAAAAAAAACCTTCAGTGTAAGGGTTGAAAGAAAACATTAATGTACAGCATGGTGACTATAGTTGAGAACACTGTATTGTGTAATTGAAGTTTTCTAAGAGAGTAGAACTTAAATGTTCTTAACCAAAAAAAGAGGTAAATATGTGAGGTGATGGATTGTTAACTCAATAGTGGGAATCCTTTCACAACGTATATGTATATCAAATCATCACATTGTACACTTTAAATATTTTACAGTTTTGTCAATTATACCTCAATAAAGTGGAAAAAAAGAAAAAATTAAGATAATCTCACAGAAAGTAGAGCAAAAAGATATGGAAGATAGATAAAAGAAGAAAGTTAAAGAATCAATTCAGGAGATTCCACATCCAAATAATAGAAGTTACAGAAAGAGAGAACAGATAAAATAGAGAGGAGAAATAAGCAAAGAAATAATTCGAGAAAATTTCAAGGCTGTGAATTTTTAGCTTAAAGGATCCCATTGAGTATTCAGTAAAATGGATGAAAAAAGATCCACATTTGGATGCATTACTGTGAAATTTAAGAACACTAGGGATAAAAAAAGTTACTAAAGACTACCAGAGATTAAAGACAGGTCATTCATAGAGGATAATGATTCAGAATGGCTTTGGACTTCTCAATAGCAACACTGAGAACCAGAATAGATCTATACCTTCGTAATTCTGGAATAAATTAATTTTCAATATAAAATTCTAAATCCAGAAAGTTTATTGATTAAGTGTGAGAGTAGACTATAGACTTTATAGACTATATAGACTATATAGACTATAGACTTGCATGTATATGCAAGATCTTAAAAAGTCTATTTCCCCCCCACCCCCTTCTGGCACCCTTTATGAGACAGCTGTTGGAGAATGTGCTCCATAAAAACAAGGGACTAGACCAAGAAAAAGGAAAAGACAGGATCTAAGGATCAGATCAAACTCAAGAGAAAGGCAAAGAATCCCCTAGGTTAATGATGATGGGTGACCCCAAGAGGACAGCTGTGAAACACAGAGACCATATTTTGTATTGGAATAGGACAGAAAACTATGAGAAAGATGTTTCCAAGCAGATGAAGTTGACAAGATGTCTGATGTGTCTGCACATAGTGAGAGATTTTAGATAACTGGGAGACAGTTTGTTGATGAATTAATAGTGCATAGAAAACTAAGCAAACAGAATACAATACAATTTTTAGCTCCAGGAAAACAAAAATATGCAAAAAAGTAAAAGCAATTTTAGTATAACACAGGGCTCAGTTATGAATAATGTTTACATTGTCATACTAAGGTGAGTACTGAATGCCGGGCTTATCATATTTATGATACAATTATTTCAGAAAAATGGAACACAAATAGTGTGGAGATGGTGGTGAAAGAGAACTAAATCCTCCTCTTCCATGGAACTTTAATTGTTAATACCAAAACCTCCTCAAATCAAAAGTACTACAATAATCGTGTTACTTAGAGATACGGAGGTAAACACTAAAATATTCAACGAAACAAATTTAAAGTGATTGCCTCTGGGGAACAGGAGATGGGCAAAGGAAATTGGGCAGATGACAGCTGTTTTGTTTAGTTTAATTTTGTTTTAAATAACAATCTTTATAGAAATTTTGATTTTTAAAACTATGTGCATGTATAGGTCTGATAAAAATAAAAGCTAAGTTAAAAAAAGAGAAAAAAAATGAGGATTAGCCCAGAAGAGAGGAGATTCCAGCAAATAGTAATATGATAATCTGGGTTTAAGAGAGGCTGATACTATTTGGGGGCATATTAGAGGACCTTCCCCCATTCAAGGAGTGGAGAGTAATTACTGTGAGTTCTCAGACACAGTTAGGTGCCAAATAGTAAAGTAATAAAAGAGAGGCTAGACTTGCACTCATGTTCTTGTTTCATCAGGGCCAAGAGTCATTCTGATAGGAGGGTCTATGTTTATCACTAATGTAGCATGCCTTCCTCTGTTCTTCCTCATCCCTTCCCCCAATCCTCTTCAAATAAAAGCACATCGGAGAAGCAGAGTAAGGAAGATTTTCTGCGGTGCTGACCCTGACCATGAATACGTTCAGCATGATAAGCGGTGACTTTTCCACTTGCCAAGAACAGGACTCTCTCATCTACCCTATTTGTAGGGTCTTTGTCATTAACCATATGGATTGTGTGAAGCCTAAGGTGTTGTCAAGTTTAGAAATCCTGCCACTGGTTATTTATTTGGAAAACAAATAGTCTGGATCCTATATTAGCTAGAATGCTAGCTCTATAAGCTTTTTAGGGACATAGACGGAAAGAGGAATAAGGAACATACACAATATTAGAATGATTTCATTAACTTTTTGACTCATTAAGCAAGAAGTAAAATTTGTCCCTAGCCTAAGGTACTGATTAAGATTAGTTTAGGTGACTAACTAGAGGGAAAATGGCCTCCATGCACTCTAAATATTCTTCTAAGTCTCTTAGATTGGTCAGCAAACCCCAAGAACCTGTGAATGCAGTATGTCTATAAGGGTCAAGGGATGTATGTATAGGAAGGATGTATGTAGAGGAAGGATGAGGTAGGAGTGAGGGCTGAGAAGGTAATAATATCATTATCCAAAATTTTAAAGATACTTTCAAAGGTATTTTATTGTATAAATTGTGATGCAACCAGGTCAAAACTAGTTACAGTAAATTCCAATACATAGTCAAATCATCCGATAGTGAAATATTTCATTTCTTCAGATAAGCAATAAGTAGTTATGGGTTGGGATTTGAAGGTAGTTTTGTAACATAGCAAAGGGTGATACGATTGTATCAATTTTAATAGACCTAACCTGTGTTATTTTAAACAATACTAGTCCTCTTTAAACTTTGAATAATCATATTAGTGGTTGCTAGCCCAAGGGACAGCTAGCTTTTCCTCCTGGGAGAATTCTCATTCCCTAATGCCAATCTCCGATTTTCAAACAGTCTTAGGTGACTTCAATCAACATCTCAGATTTGGCCATTATTTTTAAACTGCACCCATTCTGGTGTCACATGGAAGTTTTTTCCTAGCTGCTAGCCCTTCTCAGCATCTTTATTTGTCTCACATTTTGAATATGATGCACAAGACAAACTCATAGAGGGACGAGGCTGTTGTTTTATTTATTGAAATTTATTATTAGCATCATATCAGATATCTTTCAAAGTATATTAAAAACACCTGTGATAAAACTATTTTTCCAAAATCACAGATCAAAAATAAGTTGAACTGGGGGCCGCCTGGTGGCGCAGCGGTTTAGTTCACGCTTGGCAGCCCGGGGTTCGCGGGTTCGGATCCCCGGGCGCCTGCCGACGCACCGCTTGTCAGCCATGCCGTGGCGGCGTCCCATATAAAGTAGGGGAAGATGGGCACGGATGTTAGCCCAGGGCCAGTCTTCCTCAGCAAAAAGAGGAGGATTAGCAACGGATGTTAGCTCAGGGCTGGTCTTCCTCACACACACACACAAAAAAATAAGTTGAACTGCTTCTAGATCTTTACCTATACTATGGTGCCAATTCACTGATGAGATAAGAGACAGGGCAAGGAAATAATTTTGGGGAGGGGGATTGGCTCTGAGCTAACATCTCTTGCCAATCTTCCTCTTTTTTTTTTCTCCCCAAAGCCCCAGTGCATAGTTGTGCATCATAGTTGTAGAGTTGTAGCTCTTCTATATGGGACGCCACCTCAGCATGGCTTGACGAGTGGTGAGTAGGTGTGCGCCCAGGATCCGAACTGGCGAACCCCG
The DNA here is from genome assembly GCA_031878705.1 of Tapirus indicus. Lineage (NCBI taxonomy): Eukaryota > Metazoa > Chordata > Mammalia > Perissodactyla > Tapiridae > Tapirus > Tapirus indicus. Next base: position 58,465,629 of record CM062924.1, on the reverse strand, counting down.
GGCCCCCAAGTGGAAAGTGCGAACTTCACTGCTGCACCACCGGGCCAGGCCCTAGGAAATAATTTTTTTAATGTTAGTGGTAAACTGAGTAGCTCTGCTGAGGGGAAGAAGAGAAGACAGTGGCATAGCCTATGAATTTCTTCTCTTGCCAAAAAAATATCCAGGCAGATGGGTATGGTATGAAGATGTAGCTTGTCTTTAACTGAATCCCATTTGAAGAAAATATTCAAAGACCCTCTCTCCAATGGCAGCATCTTCCCTCAGCAGTTCATCTTGGGCTGCCACAAGTTACACAAACTGCACCTATCCCACAACTCTTCTACCCACAAGTTCAGACATGCCAACAGAAGTCAGACCTAAATGTTGATTAGAATTTAGTTCTCAGGAGGCAGGAGAATTCATGACGGAATTATAATTTAGGATCGGTATGTGTCCTATATTTTAGCTGGATCTAAGGAATCATACTCTTGTGCTAAGAAAATCATTTGACTGTAGGTTCTCAGAATTGGAAGGGAATATATAATTCCTTCAGTTCCTTTCTCCCTTTGCCCCACTTTCTTCCCCTGACCCTAACATATTCCCTTTTATATCCTTATCAGATCGGGCTAACCTGGTTGCTTGAAATGTCA